>OX589599.1:32882366-33482366 GCA_951329385.1 Polia nebulosa | reverse complement strand
CCCCTCTTGATGTACTTGAGAGACGGGGTACCGGCGGCGGCCCACGAGATGAGGGTCACTGAGCCGTTCAGGTCCTTCACCCAGCCATCCCTGGGTGGGACAAAGTACGGCTCAGCGACCACGGCGATGTTAATCGACCACTGCGCCGCGCTCTGGAACAACAGATCCTGAGCAGCGGCGCAGTGGTTGATATTCGACTGGAGGAGGCGTAATGGGGCCATTATTGGCATTCCATTACAGCCTCCTCCCGAGCCCCCACCGCGGCGGTGGGGACAAAGGCTGTGGGGGCGACAGCGGCACAAGCGGTGGCGGCGGTGACGGCGGTGGCGGAGGGCTTGGCCCTACCCCTGGCCTTGGCGGGTGGAGCGCAGAAAATGCTCCCAGCCCGGTGATCGGCCGGCTTGCCAGCTGCCGCACATACGATGCAGTGTGGTGCGGTATTGCACGAGCCGACCTTGTGACCGGGCTGAACATAGCGGAAGCAGTGGTCACTCCGGTCCACCTCTGAGGTGCACTTAGCCGCCACATGGTCGCCCACATGGCAGCTGAAACACCTCAGAGCCCTGGATTCCAGCAGCTTGACCTGCGCTGAAACCCAGTCCACCAATAGCCTACGGCCCTCCGCGGTGATTTATTCTGGCCGCCGTCACGGGGCAGCTCGCCGTAATGGTTTGCAACCCCGCGATGTTAGGAAGAATGGTGCCTGCCCTCACCTGCTCGGCAGGGTACCCTCCAGTCCTGGCAAAAGCGGCCATCACCTCACCCTCCGTCACAGAGTCGTCCAGGCCCATAATGCGGATGTCAGCGCATTTCGTGGGCCTGGACACTCGAGCCTCGTCCACCAGTAACAGAGCCAGTCAGCGGCTGGGCCGCTGGAGGCACCGAGGACCTCCAGCATCCGGGCTCCGGTCTTGGTGACCTTCACCCGGACGCCGTCGGCATACCCCACCTTCTCGAGGCTCACCGCCGCCTTTGTTTTGCCGAGTACGCTGCGGTAGGTCACGCCTTTCTTGACCGCCTCCGGCTGTAGCGTAATAACTACAGCCGCGGACTTCGGGGCGCGGAGCCTAGCCGCAGCCGCTCGCCCGCTCTTTGCACCGCTTCAGCCTCTCTCTCCGTTTGGCCACCCTTGCTGCCTTGCCCACCTTCTCCTTCTCCCCGACCACTTGCCATTCGGCCGTGGGAGGTTTAGAAAGCAGAACAGGCTGGGGCTGCTGTCTCGCCACCTAGGCCTGGGCCGGGGCCTTCGCCGCCCGTGGTGCCACTCTACCCTGCTTGGGCGGCGCCTTCGACGCCTTCGACGGGGCCGACCCCGGGACCCCTCAGTACGGTCCCGCGGTTGGCCTGCCCGCGGCCTCGGTCTCCATTGTGGCTGCGGCGGCGGCAAATTAGGCCGGCCGGCTCGCCGCTAGCGGGGGGCGCAGCACGATGGCTTCCAGAGCGGAGAACCGACTCCGGAAGCTAGCCAGCTCCTGCCTCACCAGGTTGAGAATCTGGTTCTCCGCTGGCAGTGGCTGGCTTTGCCCATGCTGGCGCTCCACCCGTGGCTCCTCTCGGGGGGCCTCTCGTGGCTCCTGGGGGCGGCTCCTCGGAGCGCGGCCAGATCCGCTCGGAGCTTTTGGTTCTCCTTGACCAGAAGCTCCGTAGTGGTGGTCAGGCGGGCGACCTCCGCCCGCAATCTGGACGTCTCGTCTAATGCAGACGGAGGCCTGCCGAAAATCGCCTCCGCCGCCGCCACAATGGAGACCGAGGCCGCGGATGTGGCCCTGTTCTTCGACCCTTGATGGCGTCGCGCACGACCTCCGCGAGTCTGGCCGATCGCTCCGAATTGGAGCCGCCAGCGGCGCCCGTTCCTCTGCTCGAGGACCCCGAGACCCGAGATCCCCCTGCGGCGGGGTGGCGAGCCTCATGGCTTGCCTGCCAGCCTTGGTGGCCTTGTTGGGCCTCCCAGATTCCCTACCCCTCACACTGGTGGGAACCTTCAGGGGCGGGGCCATGATCCCTCCGTCGGAGGACGACCCCTTGCCATCCGCAGAGCGCTTCCGAAAGAATCGCGAGCATCCATTCACGACTCTTCCGGAAGCCCCCTCCTCCTCACGCTCCGGACTCCCAGAGCCCAGAGCGGTGATGAGAAGTGGTGCTGCGTCGAATTCCGACACCGCACCACTGGGGGCCTCTTTGCCGACTTCCCTTTGGCTATCTTCGCCCGAGCGCGGCTTGTCGAGCGTCTTATAGCAAAAATTGATCATCTCCTCGAATGGAGGAGATGATCTGGAGCCTCCTCGGCTCTTGTTGTCATCGACAATCGGAAGATCTAAGTCGCCCCCCCCCCCTCCTAGAATATGACTGAGGGCGAGACGCTCCCATAGGGAGCGCAGCAGATTCCCCATCTGCTGAGCAGTGGGTACCGCCCTGGGTAGTTAATTCCTTAAATCCCTCTTTCATGTTTTTTCCTTTTTAAGGGTATGGTCCCTGACTCCCACTTTGCCGTCCCCTTACGCCCCCCCCCCCCTCCCCCCTGTGCTTCTCGTCGCCACTCTCACGGTCACATCTGATGAGCAGACGTGTACCAGAGAGCAGCGACGAAAAATCCCCCAGATACCACGCCGCTAGGAGACCTGAACGACTTACTCAAGTCTACCAGCGGCGCGGCCCTCTTGTGAGGCGCTAACGACTGGAGTCCCTCCAGCCACTCATCCCATCGCCGCGCCTCCAAACTTAGGATTACGTGTGTTCCTCTTGGTCAGGTCTCTCCCTTGGACCCCTCCGGCACAAGTGAGTCACTCATGCCGGAAGTCCCCAAGATCAAGGAGACCCACAAGCCCCACCACGATGGCAACGTGGAAACACTCGGTGGGGCTGTCAATGGGTTGGGGTGATAATCTAAATACATTTGAAACCATTTGACAGGGAGAGAGGTCTGGACACAGTACTTAAGCTTTACATATCTGAGTCATATTTTATCTTTTAAATCTATTAGATTTTATTCTTAGCTTACCAGAAACTGTTTCTGTCCCCTCTCCCTACGCAGTTAAATTTTAGCGTTGGATACCCAGCAAAACTTAAAACCGTTTCGCTTCGCAAACTCGCGGGCACGGTGAAACAGTGTCTTACTAGAAGGCGGTAGATATTCGTCAACAAAAAAGGGCTGTTTATTTCCTGGTAATCCTAAGTGTGTTTAATTTATCGTCAACTTTTCGATTCTTGTTATATTTTCTTACTGAGGACAGGAAGTCTTGCTTTTGTTGTACACTATTGAACTCAACTATGATGTTTTAAACTGAACCTGGTTTGGCAGGAGCCCTGTAGATATCCCGAAGATCATTGGGTCGTAGTTGAGTTCCCAGTAAACCTCCTAATTTTGTAGCTATTGCATAAAGATGTAATACTTAATATGGACTGAGATGTAATACTTAATATGGTGTTGTTTGGAGATAGCTTGATACTTGACGCCTGGACAATTTTTAACCCTTTACAAAACACAAGTCCGATCCTGCATAGAGTATTGCAGTCACCTCTGGGATGGTACAGCTAAATACCAACTTGCTGCACTTGACTCTGTAGAACGCAGAGCTAAGAGGCTTATTGGCGATGTAAAAACCTTCACAGCTTGGCTCATCGCCGCAATGTTTCCTGCTTGTCGGTCTTCTACAGAATGTACTTCGGCGAGTGTGCCCAAGAACTCCACGACCTCATCCCACCGGCTCCCTTCTACCATCGGACATCTAGACGCACTACAAGTTACCATCCCTACCTTGTTGCTATTCCACGAATTCGCACTAAGCTTTTCCAAACGTCTTTCATAAAGCGCACAGCAAAGGAGTGGAACTCTCTACCTGCGTCTGTTTCCGAATGCATACAACCCTAATCTCTTCAAAGTAAGGCGGTTCACCCACTGAAGATGCGTCCCGCCGCGGTGCGCGGAGCGCCTACTGCGCGCAGGGCGCCTTCCCGCGCATTTCCGCGTCGGCAGTGTGTTGTGCTAGGCATGATTTCTATATAAATTGAGATACTTGCATACAATGGTAAAATCTGCCATCCCGCGCAACACGATTACGCGACGGGGCGCGGTGCAGTGGGTGGAGCGCCTTAGAGTGAACAGGCTTTTTAAGCGACTTCAAAAAGGAGGAGGTTATCATTTCGGATGTTCGTATTTTTTTTTTCATGTATGCTTGGGCATAACTTCGGCATATACAGCATGTAACATAAACCCTGTCCGATCCAATTAAGGCGTATTCCTGGTTTAACATACAAAATAAAAAAAGTTGTAAAAAAAATGTAACTCATAAAAACCAAAAGTTATACAATATTTTCATAACTTTTGGTTTCTATGATAGATATTTTCATTGGAGAAAAATAATTATCTCGTATATATTAAATGATTACGTACATGTGTACGCAGTACGATACAAAGTAACACTCTTCAGGATCGGACAGGGTTTTTGTTACATGCTGTATAGACGGATTTGCAATTTTTTTTTTTGTTCGATTGGGGTTTATTTCGAAATGGCCCCATTTCTATTTTATATAGATCTGATGATGACTTTCGGAGACAGACAGCGAAACTCTTCAAAAAATTATAGAAAATCAACCGCGATTGCTGCTATTGCATAAATATGCATCTTCAACACAATTTAATGGGGAATCACAACTAAAAAGTGAAAAATAAAAACTTTTTTGAATACCTAGGGATATCGTCGTAGGTATTCAAAAAAGTACGTGTCAAAATGGGCCGTTTTTGGTACTTTTGCCTACTACTTTGGATACGAAAGATTTTGAGACCTGTTTTAACAACGTAATTTTACTTCCTCTTTGTAACGTGACGTTGGATTCTTTAATATTTATTTCCTATGCTATGCTACGATTTTTTATTCAATGAGGGCGCCACTTGGCTGGTAGTAGACCCTTAAACGCCAGAGTATTCATTGATTTGGCTAGCTCATATCGTGATGTGGCCAGCGGGCAATGATCTATATCATAAAATACGACTATTTCATGAAATGTTTGAAGTACACATCATAAAATGTTCAATTGTATGATCTGGCCACGACATTAACACCACTTCATATCATAACATCACACTGAGACGGTGCACATGTTCTAATTCCATATTTTTGGGGCTATCAATCCGGGCATAACTTTACTATTAAGTTTGGGGCACACACACAACACAACATTTTTACAAAAAAATACAACCGACTTCCAAAAAAAAAACACTAAAAATTGCAAAATAACTTTAATTTCGGAAGCCGGTGTCAAATAACGAAAAAACAAAACTAGAAACACCGACATTTCAATTGCAAGTCATCAGGCCAGTCGACAAGGGGACTTCGTCGTTCGTTGAGTCGCACTATCGAAACAGATACATTCATTGCAAACCGGCTCGGCAATTTGCCGTCAATTCCCATCACATTCCCAAACATTGCCGTCACCTAAAAGTAGGACAAAAAAGAAGAAATCGTGGTCAATTTTATGCGAGCTCAAGGTCTCCGGGACGTCGTGGATAGTCACAGCGGCCCTGAAAAAAAAGAGACTCCGGGGCCAGTTCGTCAGGACTCAGGACAGGAGGAATGCTGGGTGGGTATACGAGTACATGTAGTGGGTACATTAGCTGTTATCGGACAGAAGAAAAAAAATTAAACACACAACCTACACCATACATTTTTTTGTTCAATTAAAAAACACTATCACACTTCTTTTTACACAAAGACGTATCATAAATAGTTAGTACTGTCTCCGATGTTCAAAGTCACCACTTGCCGCCGGTTGTGGTTTGTGGTTTCCTGGTACGAGTTCATCGTAAATACTTAGCAGCCCAATCGACTCGCGCAGCCCCGCTGCCAACAGTCGTTGTTTCTGAAACAATCCAAAATCAGCTGAAACTTATTGCAACGGATTTCAGTGCCCGCGATATGACAAAGATCAAAAGCTCCGATCTACCTCGATGTGCCCGTAAGGGCAGCGGCCGAAATAGAGACGTGTCTATTCTGGAACCGGTGACGTAGCGCGCCGCGCTGAGGTAGGCGTGCGCCGCGCCGCCGGGCAGCGCGCGTGCGTGACGCGGCGGCGGAGGCGCGGGCGCGGGCGGCGGCGCGCCGGGCTGCAGCGCGCCCAGCACGCTGCGGCCCCGCGCCGGATCAGCGCCGCGTGTGCCCGACACCCGCCGCAGCGGCGGCTCCCCGCCTGCCTCGTGCACCACTTCACCCCTGCATGGTTAAATATCGC
This sequence comes from Polia nebulosa, assembly GCA_951329385.1. Lineage (NCBI taxonomy): Eukaryota > Metazoa > Arthropoda > Insecta > Lepidoptera > Noctuidae > Polia > Polia nebulosa. The sequence continues at coordinate 33,476,141 of OX589599.1, read as the reverse complement.
TTAACCCGCACTAATGAATTCGCAACGCTGTTTTACAAACATTACTAAAACAGCAAAAAATTGCATTTTGCAACAAAAATGTAAGAAATGTTAAATTTTGCGGGTACCTACTTAAGGATTTCCATATTAACCCACAATGAGTAGGTGCCAACATGCTCTGTTAGGGTCACCTTACACCAACACGCGATGCGGGGATACTAAATCGTAGTTTCGCGATGCGCAGCATGGCGGCGCCGGCGGGACGTACTTATTTGGCGTTCCCTCTATCTGGCAGAATCATGATGCTCCGAAATTTATTTGGCATAATCTTATTTATACGAATATTTTAAGGCATAAAAATTATTTAATATAATTATTATTTGGCCGTGTTTTTATAACTTTACAATGGCATTTTAATAGCCGACCAACTTGATCTTCTTGGTGTTACTTTAACATCTAACCTCAATTTTGGTCTTTTCATAGAGGCAAAGGCTCAAGTGGCTGCCAAAAAGTTGGGGATCCTCGCAAAGGTGAGACAGTACTTCAAGACGGAACAGCTGCTCAAACTTTATCAAGCGCAAGTTCGATCGTGTATGGAGTACTGCTCTCATCTTTGGGACGGATCTGCCAGATACCAGCTTGATACCCTTGAGACAATTGAGAAACGAGCTAAGAGAATCATCGGCAATGATAGGCTCGTCGAGTCAAAGCTCCAAAGTCTTGAGCATAGACGCTGAGTTGCTAGCCTGTCGGTTTTCTATCGGTTGCATTTTGGGGAGTGTGCGACGGAATTGCATAATTTGATTCTACCAAGCCCGTTCCATCACCGAAACACACGACACGTACAGCGATGCGCCACCGGTACATGGTGAACATCCCATCCACATGCACAAAACATTTTGAGAACACATTCATTGTGCGTACAGCTAGGGAGTGGAATTCCCTACCGGAGTCTGTTTCTTGATAGCTACAACCTTAGACTATGAAAGGTTATAAGGCTAAGGCTACCTGGGAGTCTTTAAGTCAAGAGTGAATTGGTTACATCTAGGCAAGCGTACTCCCATCTTCGACCACATCATCGCTTACCATCAGGTGAGATAGTGGTCAAACGCGTGCCTATCAACATTAAAAAAAAATATACATTTATGATGTCAGAATTTTGTTTGGCATAATTACCTTTAACAAAGCTAAAACTCCGTATAACTTTAGCGCGTTTAGCGTAAAGTTCATTTAGAGTGACGATTATTTGGTATAATTTCACATGGCATAATAGGAAGATGGCGGAATTTCATTTGGAATAATTTTAGTAGGCATATTGCTATTTCTGTAAAATTGCATTTTAACCTTAAATTAAAATTTGAATATAGTCTTAAAAAGTCAATAGTCCAGCTGCCGTAGTAAGCGTTAAAACCATCTGCAACGATAAGCTCGCGTGGGACCGCCGCCGTAGCCCCGCAGCGCCGGAGCTATGACAGAAACCATGCCTGCTGCATGTTGCATGCTCGCTTGCTTGCTGCACGCATGATTTACCTATGCTTATTTGCATGGTGCATGCATCAGTTTTTTTATTATAGCAAGAAATACAAAATTATTCTAATTATGAATTTTTAACCGACTTCCAAAAAGAGGAGGTTCTCAATTCGTCTGTATGTTTTTTTTTTTTTTTGTGTGTATGTTACCCGATTTCTCCGTCAGTTGTGAACTAATTTTCAAAATTCTTTTTTCATCTGAAAGAATATACTCCCGAGGTGGTCCCGTATAAATTTTATCGAAATTTCTTTAGCGCTTTTTGAGAAACTGAACAAAAACGGAAAATACGTGTACCTCGATGACGTATTGGTGTTCTCCAAATGTTTAAATTCCACGTTCCATTATATTGGGGTTTTTAGTTCTGGGGTATAACAACTAAAAAGTGAAAAATAAAAAACTTTTTTACAAAAAAAACAACCGACTTCCAGTTTGGCGCCGACTCAAAATTAGTTTACAACAATTTGATTATTAAATATCTAAATTTTATATGTACGTAGAAATGAAGAAGGCTAGATATAGGTAATTAATCATTTTATTATGGCGCCGACTCAAAATTAGTTTACATAAAATTTGATATTTTATGTAGGTAAATAAGCTCAATACTCAAGACTTAAAAGGTTTATTTATTTTTTGCTTTTTAGTTCTTTTTCGTCGGTTAAATTTTTTGTTTAAAAGTTTTTTATTTTATGATTTTTTGTGACGCGCATCATCTTTTAATACTCTGAGGCTAATTTCTAATCCTTCATCATTCCTCTTGGCACTGAGGTTCCCAGGATATTGACCAGTTGTGGTTACCTCCAATATTCTAAAGACGTCTTTTCTCAAAGCATATTATGTGGTATCTGTCACTAAAACCAGTTTTTTATATCTAACTTCTATTGTTTAGGAAAGGTATGGTTTCCATCATCAGCTCAGTTTCATGATGTGATGATTCCTAAATGCAAATACCTGATTAAGTTATGAAAAGTAAACAGAAACAATATTTGTGCCCAATTTTCGAGGTTTTCTCTCAATTTTATCAGGATTCCATGATCAGATCCTGATGTCCTTGACATGAAAGCACCCTTGAGGTATACCCTATCTAATAAAAAAAGAATCATCAAAATCGGTTCATAAACAACGGAGTTAGGGCCGAACATACGTACAGAAACGCTAAACTTGCCCACAATTTTCGAGGTTTTCTCTCAATTTTATCAGGATTCCATTATCAGATCCTGATTTACTTGACATGGGACTACCCTTGAGGTATACCATATGTAACAAAAAAAAATAATTAAGATCGGTTCATAAATGACGGAGTGAGGGCTGAACATACACAAAAAAAAAAATATATATATATATATACGGTCGAATTGAGAACCTTCTCCTTTTTTTTCGTCGGTTAATAAAAACAAAAGAAAGCACACCTTTTTAATAGTAAACAAAGTTCCATATTATTGTATTGTTATCTTTAAAAAACAACCGACTTCCAAAAAAGAAAATATACTTACTTAAAATTAAAAAATAACTTTAATTTCGGAAGTCGGTGTTTGCACTTTATTTTCGGTTTTTGACACCGACTTCCGAAGTTAAAGTTATTTTTTATTTTTTAGTGTATTTTCTTTTTTGGAAGTAGGTTGTTTTTTTTTTTGTAAAAAAAAAAATATTTTTCTCTTTTTAGTTGTTATACCCCAGAACTAGAAACCCTAATAAATTGGAACGTGGAATTTAAACATACTCGTAATTGAAGAAAATCAAAACGTCATCGAGGTATACGTATTTCGTTTTTGTTCAGTTTTCAAAAAGCGCTGAAGAAATTTCGATAAAATTTATATGGGAACACCTCGGGAGTATATTCTTTCGGATAAAAAATTTTGATAAAGAATTTTGAAAATCGGTCTACAACTGACGGAGAAATCGGTGGACATACATTTAAAAAAAATACATACAGTCGAACATAGAACCAACTCCTTTTTCGAAGTCGGTTAAAAAGCGCGTCAGTGTACGCTCCGCTAAGAACTTTGTTACAAATATGTATGTCGAATTGTCGATATTCCTTTTAAATCAATAACTAAGAAAGAAGGCAAAGTCAGGCACACATACCCGAGTATATCAGCAAATCTGTCGCGCAGTGGCGGCGGCTGAACTGCAGCGTGGAGCGGCAGAGTCGAGACCGGCGATCGGGGATGCTCTGGTACATTTTCAGTATCAACTCGAGCTGCGCTTCTGCAAGTGGTAATTACTCTAATATATTATGAAAACAAAAACCCAGGGCTTCCGATTTATTCAGGTAAAATTATAACGACTAAAACAAACCTCCTCGCACGTGATGCAGGCGGTGGCACAACTAGCGCAGCGCCTACCGCAAAATATGGAAATCTATGAACAACCACAAAAAGAAAAAAATCAGCTTCAATAGGTACTTTTTGACAGACCTTGATTTTGACATTTCAATAAAAATTACCGAAGCGCCTGAGGGGCAGTGGGACGATCCCGTGGAGGGTACCGCATCAAAGCGGCGAGCAGCGCCAAGGCGGGCGGCGAGCCAGAGGGAACAACGCGCGCCAGCGGCACGCCCGCGCTCGACGGGAAGCGGAACCGGAGCGCGTCGGCGAGTGCGTACCCCTCCGGCCATTCGTCTCGATCTGGAGTGCCTAGCACAGCGCATATCTTGTGCAACTGGTCAATTTCAGAGTTCCCCGGAAACAGAGGCCGGCAGGTGTACAACTCTGACATAATGCAACCGAGAGCCCACAGATCGATGGGCGCTCCGTAGCGCGTGTCGTGCAGCAACACCTCCGGTGCGCGGTACCAGCGCGTAGACACGTAGTCGGTGTAAGGTGGGCGCGAGCGAACCTCGCGTGCCAGCCCTAGGTCGGCGATCTTCACAAGCTCTGGTCCGGCGCACAGCAAGTTTTCTGGTTTCAGATCCCGGTGGAAGAAGCCGTGACGATGCATATGTGCTAGCCCCTGTAATACTTGGTACACCATGTTCCTCAACACTGGCTCAGGGAAGGCGCGCTCCGCGTCACGTATCAGCTGATAGAGATTGCCCCGCATGTACTCGAACACGAAGTATAGCGTGTCGTTTTCCCGTATAACTTCGCGTAGCTTGACGATGTTCGCGTGGTTCAACTTCTTGAGCGACTTGACCTCGCGCAGGTTCATAGCCTCGTCCCATGAGTAGTACTTGCGCTTCATCCGCTTGATGGCCACCTTCTCCCCGGAGTCGCGCCGCTGCGCCAACACCACCGAGCCGTATGTGCCATCCCCGAGCTGCTGCAGTACCACGTACCGATTCATAATGCACACCTCTATTTAACGCGAAAACACATTATAACACAATTTTTGTTGAATATTTCAAGTTAGAGGATGTACTTGTTGGATGTAGGTGGGAGATACCTATTTTTAAACTTTTACTATATGATTGAAGCACCTAGCCAGAGCGTTGAGTTTTATTTAAGTTTACATCACGGAGCAAGTGGAATAATACAACATATTTAAACGCAAAAGTTAACTTAAATGTCAATAATAATTAAATACCATATGGGTCGACAGACATTCTCAAAAATACTAGAATCGAGTATGTGTTATTTGTACAAAATCACAGACGTTTTAAAGTACACATTTCATATCAAATAGATGCACTAGGAATATCTACTTTTAGACAGAAATGTCTTTTTTTAACTTGATACACTTTTTTATCAGCAACTTACATACAAGGAACATGTTATTTACAATTCGTTTCTATGGTTACCTTGCGATTGTGACATACATACACAACGAACATAGTAGTGTAGTAATAATTACGATAGAATTTTGTTTACAAAGCGATCCTACTAAAAAGCGGGTCTACTAAAAAAAAAAGGGTCTACTACCGGCCAAGTGGCGCTAAAGATAATTAAGAGGTATGTTAGAAGATTTTTTTTGATGCATTAAGTATATTAAATTATGTTTTAAGTTCCATCACTGTATGCAAATAGGACTTGAAAAAATCATTTTTTTTTATTTGTTAAAATTATTTACAGTTTAAGAAATACACTGCTTTAAAAAACTACCTTTTGGACCGTTTTTGGGAATCGCCGCCTTAAGAGGCTACTACCGGCCAAGTGGCCGCCCTCATGAATAAAAAATCGTAGCTTATCATAGAAAATAAATAATAAAGAATCCAACTTCAAGTTTGTTACAAAGAGGATAAAGTATTTTTACGTTGTTAAACAGGTCTCACAATGTTTCGTATCCAAAGTAGTAGGCAAAAGTACCACAAACGGCCGTTTCTGACACATAAACTGACCTCTCAGTTAGAATTGATACCAAATGTAAGTATTTCATGAAATACTTACATTTGGTATCGATTCTAACTGAGAGAGTTGTATTGAGGATTTGAATAATTATAAATATATAAATACATATGGGTTGAAATGCGGTGAACGGACGTTACATTGCAAACAACGGCTTGGCAACATCGACGTCGCGCTTCGATTCTCCGAACCGGTGCCTGTGCGTCACGACGCCATGCGCCAGTCTGTTTTAATTATTCGCTTATTGATTCCTAGTGGATTTTATGATGTAAAATTGTCTGTGACAGACAGACGCACGAGCACGCACGAGTCTATACGGGTGTCGTTTTACATTCAGATGTTCGGAACCCTAAAAACTAACTAATATTACCGTAAGGCATTATAATGCTGCTCTGCATGCATTAGTTGCTCGTAAGTCTCAGAAAAGTAGCCTACATACTAATTAGATGTTGTACAAAACCTTAGAAGTTGAGATATATCCCCGGCAGGACGTGATAGTGTGACCTATTTGCAACAAATACGGTTTTTTTGGTGGGATTTCTTCGAGTGAAATGCAGTGGCTGTTTTTATTATTTAATTGAATCCTGCTGCATATTGTGATGTAAAATTGGTGAAGTTTTGTGTCTCAAGTGTCTACGCAAATGGTCAATTTGTGGAATCATTGAAACAGGCGCGATGTCGGTAAAATGAAGCTGAGAATTTTATTGTAGTATTGACTACCTCAGTGAAACTTGCCGATATGCCTGACACGATACATTTGCTGCAAAATACTGGAAAAGCATTAGAATGTGTTTCATCTGCATTCTAATGTGGAAAAAAGTGATAGTGTTCAAATTAAGACTTGGCATAGAGGTCTTGTAACGAAGCCAGTGGCATAGCCACAAAACTTAAAAGAAAAAAACCAAGACACAAATAAAGTCCGCGCCACCATTCATGTCGGTCCGATTGGCGCGACATGGTGCACTTTATCAGTGCAGTCGGCACTTTATAAATAAGGGCGCGGCGCCACCAGTCATGTAAATGTTGCATGCATGCAATGTTGTTGTAGTTCGACTTTTCGCTGCCGGACTTGAGTGGGGGCGCGGACTCTAATGTCAAAAAGTAACAGGTTGACGTTAAGGTGAAAGCTCCGAGGTAGCCCGCGAAATTCAAATTTTCTTACGTTTTTTGGAATTTGCAGGTCAGTGTCAGGTTGTATCTAAGTCAAAATTTGATTCGCGGGCGTAGTAAGTATGTATTTATAGAATTATTTTTGGAGGATGAGAGAGGAGAAGGAGAGTGGTTGAAGGCCCTTGTCCACCGCCACTACATCTCGATGCATACCCACGTCAGCAGCTAGAAAATATTCCCTCAGACCGCATACCTCGCGGTTGTGGAGGGTCTTAGCATTTAAAAAGCCTCGGCGTCCACACTTCCGCGGGATATACAGTCTCATCACCGACGAACGTGGGTGATGCATTCGAAATGCATTCAGCAGTGTACGGACACGCCTATCCAGGGCATAGAATTATAATCATTAAAATCATCAATACAACTCTCTCAGCTAAAATTGATTCCAAATGTAAGTATTTCATGAAATCATGACATTTGGCATCAATTATATCTGAGAGAGATGTATTGATGATTAGAATGATAATAATTCTATAAATACATACGAATCAAATGTTGACCAAGATACAACCTGACACTGACCTGCAAATTGCAAAAAACGTAAGAAAATTCGAATTTCGCGGGCTACCTTGGAGCATTCACCTTAACGTCATGTTTTCGTCGATCTGTGGCCTAAGTAGCGCCAAGTGATGGCTTTTAAATTTTCCTGTTCCTGTAAGTTTTTATGGGGTAAGCTTTACGGGGAGGATTCTACACCTTCCACCCTTTAAACGTAAAAATTACGTAAACCTAACCTCAAAATTCGATTTAAAAAAAAACAAAGAGGGGGTTTCCGTGACTTTTCCTTCAAATGGGCGGGGGTTTACACCTCGCCCCACCCCCTCCCCCCCTCCAAATTTTATCCCTTGAAGCTGAGAATTTTATTGTAGTATTGAACGTACCTAAAACTGGCGGCGCGTCTAAAAAGTATTTCACTCCTGACAGGGTGAGGGAGTTTTTTGGCGGGATTTTCTCTAGTGAAGTTCAGTGGCTGTTATTTGCTTATTCCTAGTGGATATTGTGATGTAAAATTGGTGTAGTTTTGTGTCTGAAGTGTCTACGCAACTGGAAAATATGTGGAATTATTGAAACAGGCGCGATATCAGTAAAATGGAGCTGAGAATTTTATTGTAGTATCCCTTGAACGCCCGACGGCATACCCGTATGCCGATCCAGATTACGCGGCTTAAACCTCTATTATTAAATAACTAAAGATCTTATATCCTGTGGCATGGTGCACATGCATTCTTAGATAGTTATTACATAGTGTTAGAAAAAAAACGCAACGCAAACGCAGAAACGCAATTTTAAAAAGCCGTTATGTTGTTTTGATTTCGTAATTTGAAGTTTTGAGTGTGAATAATAGGAAAATATGATATCGGACTCTACAACTCCAACACAACAACTCTATTACTTGTCTATTCATAGTGCAACATGCAAAATTTCATGTAAATTGATACAGTGGTTTTAACAACTACCCACACACACACACACACACACACACTATTCCCGACAAATCGTTGATAACAGAATTTGAATAAAATTCAACTCTTGAATTACAAGTATTGTTTACATGTTATTCTAAGGTCTGTTTATTCAACAACCCAAAAAAGTTTACTTTAAGTGCCTCGCTCCAATAGAAACCTCAGCAAGTTGTTTTTTATGAGCCCGGTCGTAAATATGTCAAACTGCGATAAGGGGCGGGGGCGTTGAGGGGGTATTGACTATACTATAGTAGTCTTTGGTATTGACTACCTCAGCTAAGTTTGCCGAGAAGGCTGACTCGACACAATTGTTGCCCAATACTGCAAAAATCATTAGAATGTTTTACATCTACTTTATAATGTGAAAACGCAAGAAATTAAGGACGTAAGACTAGGCAATATGGTCAAAAGACTATAGCCTTCCCTTCGGGGTAAAAAAATAAGAAGTTTATTCATTATTGTATAATGTAGGTACTAGTATCTAATCTGTGTAATGTACTAATGTACCAACGAAATTATATTCTCTTTGGTACCAACCAATCAACCAACAGCCGGTCAATTTAGTGCTATTCTGTAATATACTCACCGTGAAAACTTAGGTGTTAACAGAATCGACCGGCTGTTCACAGCTCACTGTGAAAACTTGGTGGAGTGAGCGTGAAGTGAACTGTCATTCCACCTTGATTGTATGGATTGACAGCCCGCTTCACGGTCACTTCACCTAAGTTTTCACGGTGAGATTTTACAGAATAGCTCTACTGTATCTAATCTGTGCAACCAACTCTTTGTCACTCTTTGTAATGTACTCTGTGGTCCATTGTCCGCCAGAAAAAGCAAAAAAGATACGATACCAGATAAAACAGATTACGAGTGCGATATTCAATTAAATAGTACTCAACATCACAATGATATTCAATACGACTATGTATATGATCCATCCCACAGCATAATATATTATTAGAAACATGATCTAAAATCGTTCGAATCCACTGAAGTCGGATCGGCTAATACATTCCGACGACACAGGTAGTACAGGTACTACAAAAATACTTGATCAAAACAGTGACAATAGTCTTCTTCTTGCATTTAAATGGAAATAATGATAGTTCTTTAGAAAAAAAAAACGGATAATAATGTATGACAGACATGAGTGCCGTGTTAACTAGATGTAGAGTGAGTTCGGAGCAACTTGATTTATTGCTGTCGTTTATGGAAGAGCACCCCGACTTCGCAGCCGGAAAACAATCGATTTACTCCCGGTTTAGTTCGAGCAAGCTGTGGCGCCTGCTGGCGGAGCGCCTGAACGCGGCGGCGCTGGACAGCGGCGGAGCGCGCAAGTCGCCCGACAAGTGGTGCCGGGTCAGTCACTTCTTTAATTATGTGTTCCTTAACATGCGGCTGCTGGTGCATAGAAGGCACTAGTATAGACTGTTGGTTTTTCCAGTTTGAAACCGTGTGTGCCTCTAAGTAGAATGTAATGCATATTTTGTTTGATTTTTAATTTTATTCATTCTTGACACACAAAACCGTCATACATCAAACCAACCAACCAACTGCTGCAGAGTATTTACACATATAGTCGCTTTTCACAATGAGAAGACCCTCATTTTTTTTGGAATCATAACTATGAAAACACAATTTAAAGCATCAAATATGGATGATTCAATTCAATTTTTCAAATATCTTTATTTAACATAAGATCAACAAAACGCACTTACCTAAGATACATTAACACATAAAAAACTGGAAACACTTTATGAGGCTAGCGATTCACCTTTCAAAGTCTACAAGAGATTGTTTTCATTGATCTGATTACAACATAAAACTCGCAATAACATAGAAAAAACAATGAAGTTAACGCAAATTATTTAGTCATTTATAATTTTGCTTTTTACATGTGGGTAACTGATCACACGGTGTACTGTACCAGTTAGTAGTAGCCGTGAGACCAGCCAAAGAATATGGATGATTAAGATGGATACCTAACTTGCACTCGGAGAGGTAAATCATAAAACAGACAATAATAAAAAAGGAGCTTAAAAATTAAGGCATATACTTCTTAAACTTCAGCCATTTTAGTGGACCTCAACAAAGTGGTTTTAAAAGATTTCAAAAAAGGAGGGACAGTATTCAACCCGTATGTATGTTTGTATGTCCACGATTTTGATGGGGTTTTTCGTTATTTAGATGCATATTTTTCTGGGAAGGTTTTAATATAATACAAATCTACATATAATTACTGTTATCGAGCTTCATGCTCGCAGGACAATAGTTTCCTTTTATTTTTGAACGGTATGTACTAAGCTCTGATAATATTATAAATGTGACTTAACAAGATCATAATTTTATAATTAAGTACTGAAACTTAATACGAGCGCTAATCCCGCCGACAAACTGTTACGCAGTTTGGTGGGTGTAACTAAATGTGCAAAAGTGTTTGGTCAAAATAAACTATTTATTTATATTTTTTTTCTTATGTATTGCTTACACCATTTCACAGCATAATATCATGCTGGTATGCAGATATATACAGTTCACCCTGATACACCCTCATTTCGCAAACAGCACCAATGTGAAAAAAAATAGAACTCACAACAGCTATACTGCAGAACAGTAGAGCAATAGAATATGCATACTTTTAACTAATATAATATGACTGAACTTATTTTTGATCAAGCCTAAGGTCTATTGTCTGACTGAAACTGGTTGAAACCAAACTTTCGGCCTTGGTCTGTTTCTGCCGAAACTGATACTTACATACAGTGCCGGATTAGCCCATAAGCAAATTAAGTAATTGCTTAGGGCATCACGGTCTTGGGGGGCACCAGAAACAGCACCAACAAAATAATATTCCTGAAGTAAGTCTAAGCCGAGGGTACAATTATAAATAACTAGCTTCCGCCCGCGGCTTCGCCTGCGTAAAAAGTGTAATAATAAGTTTGAGTGGTATTTCCAGAGAGTAGCACGATAAATAAACCCTGTAGAAATCAAAATTAAAAGTAATTTAAATTAGGCTGAAATACAGATTTTTTGAACGACAAAGTTCTACATAAAGACTGTAGGGGTGCACACACACTCGCTCAGTGTGTCGGGGTACCTATCTTGTTATTCTTACCGTGTTAAATATAATAGTTTACCGAGACTGTTTCATTTATTGGGTCCCGAACATATCCTAAATTAGTGCTTAGCTTCTTGGCCGTGACATTTATATTAAATTAACTTTTTAATGATTTTGGCACCCTGGTAGTTTACCTGTGGCTTCATCCACATGCAGATTATTTACACACATTTCCACATTTAGAATTTTTTTCACTTTAAACTGTATAAAATCGTTATACCTATCTACCCCAAAGACATTTTAAATGAAAAAAATATTAATTAAATTAATAATTATTATTAATTAATTATTAACGATTTTATACAGTGAAAAAAAAATTTTTTTTCAAATTTAGGAAAAGGCCGACGAAAAATTCCAACGCTAGGAGGTCCAGAATCATATACTGAATCACTAGTACACGTATGTGCGTTCATGTACCTTACACACTGTATATACAGGGTGTAACGGAAAGGTGTGGTCATATTTTAAGATCCGGTTCTGCCCATGGAAATGAACAACTTTCGCTAGGCAAAATTTAAAATTCCCAAAAAAAAAGTGGACTTTCCATACAAAGTTATCATCAGCTGATCAATATTTGTATGGGAGGTAAAAATATTTTTTTGTGAATTTCTTCAGGTTTTCTTGAAGAAAGTTGTTCATATGGATGGGCAGATACAGTTCTTAATATATGTCAATACGACCGTATATACACAGGTATTTATACGGTCGAATTGAGAACCTCCTTTTTTTCGTCGGTTAATAATAGAATAGAAATCAAGAATAGAAACTAATGAGGTAGGCACACGGCATTCAGTCTACAATAGGGAAATTTTCAAATAGAAAAACCCAAACAGGTGTCCAAACTGGCTGGTGAAAGCTCTAGGGTAGCCCGCGAAATTCAAATTTTCTTACGGTTTTTGCAATTTGCAGGTCAGTATCAGGTTGTATGTTGGTCAACATAATATGATTCGCGCCCGTAGCAAGTACGTATTTACAGAACTGTGATCATTAAAATCAATCTCTCTCAGTTAGAATTGGTGCCAAATTTCATGTTTTCATGAAATACTTACATCTGACATCAATTCTAACTGAAAGAGTTGTAGTGATGATTTTAATTATTATAATTCCTTAAATACATAGTTGCTACGGCCGCGAATCAAATTTTGACCAAGATACAACCTGACACTGACCTGCAAATTGCAAAAAACGTAAGAAAATTTGAATTTCGCGCTTCCACCTTAAGAAGTAGGAACCTCGCGCGGTAAGCGGGCAAAGACGAGGCGTGGTACTCGAACTTAGGGTGGTATTATATTTACCCTAGATCTTAGTCCAATGTGAGTTTGATCAAAGAATATAATATACTAGTTGACCCGACAGACGTTGTCCTGTCTTAGCTATGAACTGTGAAACGCGCAAAAGTTTTCTGAAATTTTCTAATTTTCCATGCAACTTTCTTATTTTTTTCTTTCATAAGAACCCTCACCTTTTATTTTTGGGGGGGTGGGAAGTCATCCAATGACTTCTCCCGCTCTGGGTGGAGCGGGAGGGCGTGTCACTCTTACTGACTAAAACCCACCCCTGTTCCTTCCCTGCCTGAGTGCCCAGGGGTGCGGTAACTTATTTTCAGAATTTATCCGCTACCCCAAGGCATGCAGGCACCGGCCACGATAGGCCTCGTCAGTGGTGGCTGACACTCATCTCTTTGAGGCGCGCGTGGAACGCTACGCGCCGTCGACTCACGGGTCTGGTGCTGATCGGACGGCGAGCTACCCACTGCTCGCCTTCCGCAGGCCCGGGTCTACGATGGCCGGAGACCATCTCGCGACGTCCTACGCCCAGTACGCCCAGTACCTCTCCTGTGGTGATAGCGGCCGGGGCCGTGAGGGCCACTCCGTTGAGCTTCCCTCACGCGTCCCGCCTCCGCCTTCGCGAGCATTACTGCTTCGCAGAAGGCGGAGACTGCTTCCCAAGAACCTTCTCCTGACAATAACAAAACAAACACAACAAAAAAAGAATTAACGAAATCGGTCCAGCCGTTCACGCGTGATGCTGTGACCAAGGAAATAGGGATTCATTTTTATAAATAAGATATATATACATATATATACAGGGTGGAGAAGACACAATAAATGAAAACACGGACAATACTAGTTAATAAGTTTAAGTTATCAAAAAAATCCTAACATCGAAAATAAAAAAATAAAAATTTCAAACAAACTAAATGGCATAAAACTAGAAACGAAATAGAACACCATTTATAAATATTAGTTCACTAACCTGTCGTAAGAGCGGCAACAACGCGCGGTCCTGTAGCGACTTGATGTTTTGGCTTTTAATTATGGATTAATGCTCAGTAAAATTACACTGAATCACAGATTATTAACCAAATAATCAGGCATCTCTCAACCGCGTGTTATTTATTAATCAAATTATTAATCACGATCAGGATGTAGGTATGAAAGTCACTAAATTTTTCGTTTTTCAATATGGCCGCCATGAATTCGAATACACAAATTGCACCGTCGTAAAAGGTTATCTAACGTCTGACAAAAGGTCCCCATTCGCAGCCATGTGTTTTAATTTATTAAAAGATATGATTATTCTATCTTTTAAATCATCAACAGTATCAACAGCTGTTGAGTACACTTTATTTTTGATATGACCCCTCAAGAAAAAATCCAGTGGTGTAAGGTCGGGGGACCTGGCTGGCCAACGCGTTGGTCCATAACGGCCAATCCACTGCTGTCCGAACATTTGAGACAAACGCTCTCTAGCAGACACCACTGAATGAGCTGGTGCTCCGTCTAATTGGTACCACATCTGCCTAAACGCAGTTACCGAAAGCTCATCCGTGTACTCGCAAACAGGTCCATTGGGAGTTCTAAAAACTTTTCAGCATTTAAATTTCCATCAATGAAAACCGGACCGATAATAGTATTTCTATGAATGCCAGCCCAAACATTGACAGCAAATCTGTACTGGTGCGAAGTCTCCCGTCCTAGACGCGGATCCACGCGGCTCCAGTAACGAAGATTATGTCTGTTCCATAAACCGTTCCTTGTAAATGTACTTTCATCAGTCCACATCACATTGTACAAGAAATCCGGATTCTCGAAATGTTTATTTTCAATCCAGCGACAGAAGTTTTCCCGAACTGGTTTGTCTCTAGGTAACAATGCATGCAATTTCATGTATTTATACGGCTTCCGTTTGTCGCGTTTTAAAACTTTAAGAATAGTTGTATGGTCAACACGAAAATGTCGACCTGCCCTTTGCGAACTACACGTTGGGTTGCGTTCAAAATAATTTAAAATTCGTTCCTCAAGGGTCACTCTTACACGTGGAGGTGCACTATCCACTTTCGGGATTAAGGATCGATTTTCTCGCATCCTCTGGACAGCTTGGACAATGGTGCGCCCGTTGGTCGGATAAACTCGAGTGTTTCCAAACCTCTCTCGGTATGTGCGTATAGCCAAAGCGGCGTTTCTTTGACTCTCCCCGTAACTGTAGCGCGGCATGATTATTAAAAAAAAAAACACGAAAACAATACTCCTTGTAATTTTACTATTTTTATTATTTTATCTGCTACTGCAATTTTTTTGTAAAACACATAAACATAATTCACTCGAACACACCCAACCAAAAACACTCAACATAACACAAACAAACATGGAAAATACGTTTTATACATACAATACTATTTGTTCTATTCAGGGTATAACAAACATCAATTATCCAGCTCTGATGTTCACTTTCATTATAGTTTCTCACACTCCAACATGCAATATAAATATATGTGCTCCTAATGGCTAACACAACCAATAATGTCTCAGCACAGATAGACAACTTTACGGTGGCATCATCTTATCACTGTGATACGAACGCCTGTAATGAAATCTTGAAATCCTCTAACACGTCGCTAAGAATTATAACCCAAAATATCAGAAGCATCTATAAAAATTTAGACGGTTTCCAGGCACAATTGGCAAGGTTCTCCTACGATATGGACATCATAATTTTGACTGAGTGTTGGTTAAATGCTGAAAAGCCAATACCAACTATTGAAAATTACGTAACATACTCTACCGCAAAATGCCTTAATCAAAATGACGGTATTACGATATTTGTGAAAAGCAATCTCCAATGCACGGTAGAAGAACCAGACCCGATAGGAGCTAATTTTCTTCTGTTGAATGTTGACTCTGATACCTGTATAATAGCTTCCTATAGGTCGCCTTCCATATACAACACTGATAGCTTTCTTAACTCTCTCGAAAACATTTTATGTAAATTAAAAGGGAAAAACATAATTCTGATAATCTTCTCTTCTATATTAATATAGACATAAAACCCAATAGTATTGATAGAAATAGTTCATCCTATCTAAATCTGACTGCAGAAATGGGTCTCCTACCAGGACATACTTTTCCTACGAGACTGCACAACTGCCTTGATCACGCCATGATTAGAACCACTACCTCTGTATCAGTCATAGTTATAGATTCCACAGTCAGCGACCATGCCTCCGTAATGTTGTGTCTAGAGACCGTCTCCAATAAAAACAAGAATTATAAAAAAATATACAGTGTAAAAATGGACTATGAGAGTGCTATTCAACAATTAAAAACAACAGATTTTACTTTTCTTACCCCAAATCATGATGCTAACGAGGCTGCAACAAGGTTTGTCGATTGTCTTACGTCCACGGTATCCCAACATTCAACCGTAACGAAGTTCTCTAACCGTAAAGTGGTCCTTAAGCCCTGGATCACACCTGGTCTCTTGAGGTGCGTCCGACACAGGGATAACCTCCACCGAAAAGTTCAGGCAGACCCAAAAAATGAAATTGTCAAGTTATCGTACAAAAGATATCGTAATCACTGTAACCTATTACTAAGGAAATTAAAAACCGCCCACGAAAGATCCGCTCTAAAATCTTCAAAGAACAACAAAGAAACATGGAGTATTATAAAATCCATTACCAACCAAACTGGGAATCGAAATTTAGCTGACAAACTTCTACCTGCCACTGAAGGTGAGGATGCGTCTAATGCCATTGAACATATAAACCATTATTTTTCGAATATTGGTAAACAATTGGCTGACAATATTATTTTAAAAAACCAACATTCTTCTCGGGCTCCATACGTTAATGAGACACCCCCAGTGTGTAATTCTATGGTTCTCCTTTCTCCAGATGAGGCTGAAGTAGAAGCAGTCATTAACAACTTAAAAACTGACAGCGCTACAGGCTGTGACCTTATTCCGGTTAACTTTCTTAAGTTGGGTAAAAATGTTCTAGTCCCACCTATTACTAAACTGATTGAAATATGCTTTACACAAGGGGTTTTTCCACGAACTTTTAAGAAATCCTTAATCACACCTGTTCACAAGGGGGGGAACCAGGACGATGTTAAAAATTATAGACCAATCTCTGTTCTGCCAGCACTATCAAAAATATTGGAAAAACTATTGAACCGCAGACTCATGAAATACCTAGAGCGCTACAAAATAATATCGGACTCACAATTTGGCTTTAGGTCCGGGAAAAGTACCACAGATGCAGTTAACCAACTAGCTGATTACGTGACTGAGAAACTTGATGCAAAGCAAAAATGTCTGGGTGTTTTCTTGGACCTAGCCAAGGCATTTGACACCGTCTGTGTTCCGACCCTTGTGACCAAGTTAGAACATGCAGGAATCCGCGGAAGGGCTCTTAGCATATTTACAGACTTCCTCAATGACCGGACACAAAGAGTAAAGATTGGAGAAGTCATTAGCAACGAAGCTAAGGTCAATTATGGTGTGCCCCAGGGCAGTTGCCTATCTCCCAGCCTTTTCTTGATATATGTAAATGACCTATGTCAGCAGTCGCTTAGTTACGGTAAAATTTTTAGCTATGCAGACGACACCGTACTAATATTTCACGGAGAGAGCTGGGAGGCGGCACGGGATGCTGCAGAGACAGGCTTGCGCAGAATAATTTACTGGCTGGAAGCTAATTTATTAAGTCTTAACATCTCGAAAACGTCATTCTTACAATTTACTTTCGCCAAAACCAAACCACCAGAAATAAGGATCAAAGCGCATTCCTGTGACGCCGCTAAAAATAGTAATCCTTGCTCATGTCTCCCAATCAAACAACAAAATACAGTGAAGTATCTGGGGGTGATTCTGGATGAGGGACTTAGTTGGCAGCACCACATTGATCAAACCGCTTCCCGTGTTAGGAAACTAATATGGGCATTTAAAAAACTACGAGAAGTGGCTGACTTTAAGCTTCTACGGACTGTTTATCTAGCACTAGCACAGTCAATCGTGGGTTACTGTATTACGGCATGGGGAGGAGCTTGCAAAACCTACATGATACGCCTTGAGAGAGCCCAACGATCTCTGTTAAAAGTGATGACCTTCAGGCCGTACCGATTCCGCACAAAAAGTTTATATGAAAGTTGCGAAGTACTAACAGTGAGACAATTATATCTTCTCAATCTTACATTAAGACAACACGAAATCACACCAGTAAATCATGCAATGAAATATAAGAGAACTATCGGTAATGTATGTAGCACCATCAAATTTAAGACCGCATCCGCCCGACGGCAACGATTATATTTATCTACTTATATATATAACAAATTAAATAGCATTCTTAACATTAACCCACTTACAATATATAAAACTAAGATTAAACTAAATTCATGGCTTCAAACGTTGGACTACCTGCAGACAGAAAACTTAATAAAGGAACAGTACTGATGATGATTGAACAATAAAATATAAAATGTAACTCTCTTATGTATATGTATGTATAACCCCAAACATAATACTCACACAAACATACAGACACACCCAAATCCACACACATACGCAGCTATACACACGTACGCACACACACACACACACACACACACACGCACGCACACACACACACTCACACACACACATACACGCGCAAAATACACACCAAGCAATAGCAGGCTTGCATTAAATTTAGTTTTAAGTGATTTACTTGTTCGAATTATTGTATAAATTGTTAATTCTAAAGAACGGGAGAAGACACTGACTACTGTAACACAGGTCTCACCTAGCTCAGGAGTCAGGGTTTCAAACGAAAATGTATAACCTTTTTTTTTCTTTTTTTTTTATATCAATAAAACATTAAAAACTAAGCGTCTAATTTCGCACAATTCACTCACTGTTTAACTAAATACCTATTAAAACGTTACGTGTCCTGTCACCAAAATAAAGCGTCCAATTTCGCACTAATACCGTCGTAAATGAATTTACAAATTAAAACACGAGCGGCGGGGAAGTACCTACATCAAAGGCGGGCGACGCAGCGCGAACGCAAGTTAGCGGCACCTGCGGCACTGTACCTGAGGACGCGTGACTCGTCACAGGATCGCGGCGGCCGGCGACACACTAACATAAATTTGTTGTAGCAAATTTCTTCAAGAAAGCGAAGTAACAAACGAAACTAGATTTATCTCTTTCGCACACACTAAATTTTTTATTAATATTATGAGTGCATTGCAATTTCCGCATTCGTTACTTTCTTATCCAACTCTGATGACACGCTTTATGACTCTTATTACTCAGAATTAAGGTATAATTTTCACTAAATCAGATGAAAATACTAATTTGGCGAAAGTGTTTAAGTAGCGAGTTGGCAACGTGACTTTAATGTTTTGATGTTTATACCGATGTGGGTCGTTAACCTGACAGTGTTTCCCTATTATCAGATACATCATGTAGCAAATGTTAAAAATCGAAAATAATTTCCTGTGACTAAACTACTGGATATATTCAAATGATTTTTTGTATGTAGACTGAGAACGTCTTGAGGTATGCGAGGTTTAATTTAATGCCTTATTGTCATCACCACTCTGTATATATATATATATATATTTATATATATGTATAAATATGTCACAATGGCTGCAACTTAGATTTTGTCTTTCTTTATTATACGCTGATACTTTCTTATCAATTAATCTTGAATGCTTTTTTCTCTTTGCCTTTCGTTCCATGGCTTCACCCAAAGACTTATTTTCTTTTTTATAATAATTTAATGATAATAGCAGCACATAAAGTTGCTCCACGATCCTTAATTTTCTCAGACTACGTAAAATCTTGGACAAAGATATTGAACAAGTGTAATGGGCATCCGTCAAACAAATTTGATCGGACATAGATATTGGAAAAAGATGATAATACCACCCTTACCTAATAATTTATGTGTAAATACGATCAACGATTGACGGTGGCGAAAGCCGACGTGGTTGCGACTACGAGTTTGCCGAACGACGCACGATAATTCACGAACACTGTTTTTCGGTATGGCCGAAAGTTTCGGTCAATCTTTGGCCGAAACTAGATTTTTTGACCGAAACTGGCCTAAACCGAAACTTCGGTCGGTCACTACTATGGTCGTATGTGACTCAGGCTAACTGGACAAATTTTCAAAATAGCTCGCATTTAACTAGGTCAATGGGGCACTTTATGTGACGGCTAAACACCATTATTTCAGAATTTGTGACGCTACAGAATCTTAGATAATCGATCGAAAACGTGTCCAGCCAGCTTGAAAAAACACTTTTCGCTGGTCTCTCAATCTCGGTAACGGAAGAGATTTTGACGACTTTTTGCATATCAACGGGCATCACATAAATTTGTGACAGGCATCGAGCTTAAAGTTTTGTGATACGTACAGCGGTTTAATAGAAAAATGCAAAAATCAGTGTCAGCTTGAATTTACGTATAAAACTTCTGGCTGGCACGTCACAAATTCTGAAATAAGGGTGTTTAGCCGTCACATAAAGTGCCCTATTGACCTAGTTAAATGCGAGCTATTTTGAAGATTTGTCCAGTTAGCCTGAGTCACATATGGTCATACCTCAAAGGATGAATAGATTTGGATGAAGAAAGGGGTTTGTAAACGATTATGGAATACACACATATTAGTTTCACATACAAACAATTTTGTTTTATTGATTAGATCTCTCTCTCACTTCATCGAAACTCGTTCTCTCTTCTCTTTCATTCTAAACTGGATTACGAACTCGTAAATTCTAGGCTTGGTAGAGGGCACATGACTCCATAGCATTGGCTATTTTTCGAACAAACGCTAGTGTGTTAACATTCACAGGTGTATGTAAGATTCAAGTAAATTATTGAAACAATTTCGGACATCAACCATCAAATTGGGTGACGGTCAGCATACAGCAATGCAGCTTAAAATTCACCAATTTCGGAAATTAGCACTAACTAGGTACGTAGGGTATGTAGGTACTAATCTATATCTAGTACATTAAAAACAGATTTGAAAGAGAATTAATTATAACGATGTTGTTACAGTATTGGGCTGACATTAAATATAAAGCCCGCAAGAAGTCAGCCGCCGGCGGCGCCCTGGGAGACCTGTCCAGCGCCGAGGAACGCTTGCAGAACATATTCAATAGCAGCGGCCGAGAATGTGAGTCGACAACCATGTATGTACAGTCTGTTGTCAACATTATCTAACCCACCCTAAAAACAAACGAATTTGGACTCTCTGCATGTAACATTAAGGTTTATTCAATTTATATGAGCTTATCAGACAAGTGCTCGAGGATTTGATGATCAAATACAATAATAATACTGACACGCAAATTTGATCTTTAAAATGTTAGCATTAGGTTATACACTTCTGGACACATCTATTGGCCCACCTTAGAGTTTAGGTTTCGATGGCCCCTACCGAAATATGATTGCTAGATTGAACAAAAACTGTTGATGCAGTTTTAAACCTGATACATTTTACCATCTTTTTCGATCGTATTGTTTTAAATTTGAATTCAGAATACCATACGACATGGAGCTACGCCTAACAAGTCGGATATGCGCCTTGTTAAAGGCAATTGATTTTTGAATAAAAAACATGTTTTATCAAATAAAGGTTTAATTTAATAACGCGTGTTGCCTCCATGGGCATCTACCACAGCTCTCATACGATTAGGCATAGAGTTTATCAACCGCTCTATGAAATTTTGAGGGATCATCTCCCATTCCTCTTCTATGGCAGTTTTCAACTCCTGCATCGTCTGGGCAACTGGCTGACGAGCCCTAACACGTCTTTTTAGCTCGTCCCACATGTGCTCAATGGGGTTCATGTCTGGGCTTCTGGCTGGCCAGTCCATAACTGTGATGTTCACATCCCGAAGATATTCCCTGACGATGCCGGCCGCATGGGCTCTTGCATTATCATGTATAAAAAGGAAATTTGGGCCCACATAGTCCGCGTATCACGTGAGGTTCTAAGCACTCACGAATGTACCTTTCAGCATTTAATGTTGGCAGCCGTGGTCCTATAACAACCTCAAGTTGAGTTTTGCCGCTCGCGGATATACCGCCCCAGACTGTCCATGAGCCACCGCCATAAGCAACCCTCTCTTCAAAGCAGCATTGTGCGAAACGCTCTCCCTTACGTCGGTAGACCTTCTTCCTTCCATCATTGCCATGTAACACAATTTTAGACTCATCAGAAAAGAGTACACGGCTCCAATCTTGCTGTGTCCAATTTAAATGACTGCGTGCGAAATGAAGGCGCGCTGTTCGGTGGGCTCGCGTTAGTTTGGGCCCATTAGCTGGCTTGTGTGGTACCATATCGCGTTCTTTTAACCTTCCCCGAACAGTTCGAGCGCTCACAGATACTCCGTGGAAGTCGCGAAGTTGCTTTTGTATCTCAATGGAGGTAAGGTGACGATTTCTCAAGCTGGTCGTCACGATGAATTGATCCTGCCTTTCAGTTGTGACCCGAGATCGTGGCCTTCCTTGGCGACGAACAAAGCCGCCAGTCTCTAGGTACCTCCGATAAACATTTCGGACCGCAAATCGACTTAAATTAAGTTGAGCACTCACGTTTCTTTGGCTGTGTCCGGCCTGAATAAGTACCACAGCTTGGGCGGCGACTTCAGGTGAAGTATCCATAGATTATTGATAGAACCTCACCTTAATGTTAAGAATAAGTAATGTTTGTTGCAAAACCAAAGATATCAATCACTTTTTCAAGAATTAAATCCAAGTAAACCAATAAAACCAAGTTTTCTTAGTATTCGATTGTTTGATATCAACAAACAGGCTCCAAATTGTCCTTTGTTTCTTTAAATTCTGTGTTCGAAATTCAAAAAAAGACTATTGAATGAAATTGTGAATGTGCCAGGTTCAAAACTGCATAAAAACTTTTTGCTCGACCTAATATAAAATTTTAGCTAGGACCAAACGAAACTGAAAATACAAGGTGGGCCAATAGATGTGTCCAGAAGTGTATTTTATAACTATTTGTTATAATATGATGTGTAATAGCTTATTTTAATGATTGAATTCAAGTAATTCTGATCTCGTGGTCTGTGTATAAGACTGAGAAAAACAAGTTTCGAGATCAAATCCTGCGACAATGATATTGTTTTGCTTTCAATATAGAATTTATATTCCAAAACTATTTCTTGTATTATTGTAAAGAACTACAGACACATAAACTTTTTAAAATTGTAATATTTTCACATAACTTGTAATAAGTGGGTAGTTGAAAAATAAATATTCGTATTCATTATAAAGCTGGTATTCAAATTCTACTATGGAGTGATTATTTAAAATACAAAATAATTTGCACGAGGAGAAGATGGCGGCGGCTCGTGCTGTGCAAGAATAAACTTTATGATTGTATACTATATGGTTAAATTTTTTTTGAATATTGCGTCTAGCATTACAACTAAGATCAAATTTCAATGCGGCTTATAAGAGTTGTGTTGGTCTTGTGGTCACTAAGGTAATGCGATGTTCATCGTTGTCTACGTTCGAAACCAAGTTTAACCTAAATTTAGATATTTTATTAAACTTTTTTACATTTCTTTAATAGACGACGTAGGGTATTGTCTTTTTAAACGGGCACTTTGTATAGAAATAAAACTAAAAAATTGCAAGTTTAAAATGTTTATTAAGTAAGATAAAGTAAGTAAATGCTCATATATTTCCAAATTAATATACTTTTTATATTACGAGATTAAAAAAGGCATGCTTATGCTTAAAAGTTTGTTATCGAGAAAATGAATTCATCTGTGAAATGCTTTACAAATTTATAGCTGCATAAATGTAGTGAATAAACATGTTATTTAAATAGAAAAAATCTATTTATAACAATAACATCACCACATAATCTGCAACATTTTAATGGTTTAACAATCAATCCATTGGGCATTTACTTACATGGTGTGTTTAAATATACCTACTAGATGAACTAGTAGCGGAGTGGCGCACCGTCGCCTGCTATAACTTGTTGTAAGCGGCTACGCATACCGCGCACCATGTCCCAACACAAATCTTTGCCTCTCATGTGCTCCCAAGTCGATGTCACGACCTCAGCCAAGTTGTGTTTGTTTCGCACTTCCGTTGTGTCATCATCATCATTCTCCTGCCCTTATCCCAATTTATTTGGGGTCGGCGCAACATGTCTTTTTCTTCCATACTCCTCTATTAGTCGTCATCTCTGTAGTCACCCCCTTTTTACCCATATCCTCTTTCACACAGTCCAACCATCGTTTCTTTGGCCTTCCCCTACTCTTATAGCCATACACAAGACTTTCCTCACGACATTTTCTTCATTCCTCCGCATCACATGCCCATACCACGACAACCGATTTCCACACAATTTTTCAGTCAGCGGTGCCACTTTCAGACTTCCTCTTATATACTCATTCCTAATCCTATCCATGCGCGTAACACCACACATCGCTCTTAGCATTCTCATCTCAGCTACATGCAATTGCTTTTCATTCATCCCTTTTGTGGCCCAACATTCTGAACCATACAAGACAGCAGGTCTGACCATTGTTTTATAAATCTTCCCCTTAAGTTTTAAGGGCATGCGGGAGTCACAGATAGTCCCGGTGACCTGCCGCCATTTCATCCATCCAGTGTTAATTCTGTGCTTAACAGTCCGATCTATTTCGCCATCGCTTTGCACGAGTGAACCGAGATACCGAAAATCGGAGCAGACTGGGAGAAGCGCGCCATCTAGCACTACAGCTTCAGAACTGGAGAGACCGCCGAAATCGCAGAACATGTATTCAGTTTTGGTTCTGCTGATTTTCAAGCCAACTTTCTCCAGCTTCTGTTGCCACTTCTCCAATCTGCTCCAATCGCACTTCCGTTGTGTCCCAATTTAAAACCATTTGACCCCATAGATTTTCTATAGGGTTCCAATCAGGACTTTTAGATGGCCAATTAATAACTGTCACACCTTCTTGAGCAGCTAACCATTCCCGCACAATGCCTGCACGGTGGATGGAGCAGTTATCGTGCATGAAATAAATATGTGACGTTGGATAGGCAATTCTCACAGTCGGCAGCATGACGTCACGCAGAATCTCCAAATACAAACTGCTATTAAACCTTCCACCAATTCACCAGGTCCCATGGACGACATCCAGCCCCAGTAGCCCAGGGTTATTCTACCGCTGCTTCTACAAGGTAGCAAGCACTTCTCGTTGTAACGTTCTCCTTTCCTCCGCCATAAGATTTTACGTCCATCTTTGTCCGATTTAAATGATTTTTCATCAGTGAAGATCACAACATTTTCTTCCCAATTAAAATTTAAATATTCCTGGGCCAAACGGACCCTTTCTGCACGATGAGCAGGTGTCAATGCAATTTTCTGTGCCGGTTTATAATTCTTTATCCCAGCAACGTGTAAATGCCTTCTCACTGTTTCCACTGAAATATTGTAGTTTATTGCGGTTGCACGAATGGGAAAAAATGGATTTTCAACGTGGCTTGAAACAATAGCCCGGTGGCGTTCGAATTCGGGACTATACTTAATGGCTTTTGCTCCTGGACGAATCTGCTGAATATTTCCATTGTCTCCATAACGTCTTAGCCATAGCCTGACCGTATTTCTCTAAAACAAAAATAAACATTTTTGGAACCGTGTATGTAACTTGTAAGGAGTGAATGTAATGGTAAAATAGCCAACTACGCGTTCATTAATCACAATCAATAAAATAAAATAGGTATAAAAAAAACACTTACTGCTAAATTAAGTCGGCGACCAATCTCTCTAAATCCAACATTCGAGTCATCTAAAAATATTTTTTTATGTTTGGTATAGTCGTCAAGTTGCGACATGATGCTTTATTACAGCAAATTGCTTAAAAATACTTAACGAGTTAAACGATTTACAAATGCGTGTGCGCAGTCACTGCTATTAGGCGTAGTGTAACTTTTGTTACTTAGATGAATTTATGATCTACCTCACGAAGTAAATATGTTTTACTTCGTATTCAACCATTCTTGGTAAAAATAAATTCAGTGAACTTAAAGTTTTTAAATTATCCACCCGTTTACAAGATAAGTTATTAGGCGAAAATCATATTAGTCGTTCTTTAATATTGCAAGCAATATTGTAGAAATGAAAACAAATTAAAAAAGAAACTGATGTATAGGTGGACTGTGTTTTGAACCCACATGCTGTTCGTCGTCAATCCAGCATCAAACCGCTAAGCCACAAGAACTTGTTGGGAATACGCGAAATTAAAGATTGGGTTGTAATTTTGTAGTGTGACTTAAAAGCTTTTCAACTTTAATGTTAACGAGATAATGATTAAAATAGCTTAACAAAAACATATATAATGCCGGTGGCTCCGACTATGTTGGGTGGGTTTACCTTAACGTTACGTGTTAAAGATCAAATTTGCGTGTTATTATTGTATTTTTGTTCATCGAGTCCTCGAGCACTTGTCTGATAAGCTCATATAAATTAAATAAACCTTAATGTTACAGGCAGAGGGTCCAAAGTCGTTTGATTTTAGGGTGGGTTAGATAATGTTGACAACAGTCTGCACATGAAGCGCGATAGTCTTATGTAGTAAAGAGCACGCTTCGTTGTCCTCAGACTGAAAAAAAAACGCACTGCCTTTTTCATAAAATATTTATTGTTAATTTTATCAATGACAACCGCGTCGCGGTCGCGCAGAACGAGCATCGCGAGTGCCCAAATTCTATTCAACGGCTGCCCGAACATCCCAGGCTCGCAGCACACAACTCCACACAGCTTCGATGGAAAATCCTACTAATATTATAAATGTGAAAGTTTGTATGTTTGGCTGAATGTAACGCAAAAACGGCTGAAGGGATTTCAATGAAATTTTGCACACAGGTAGGTCATAGCCTGGATTAACACATAGGCTACTTTTTATCCCGGTAAATGACAAGAATTAACGAAGGTTGAGGTGGAAGTAGAAATCCAAAGTCAGGCTGAACGAGCGATATACGCTCACAAAGTACCAGGAGACCAGAAACATGAGAAGTATTTCCAGGGCTGGAATCATGAGAAGACTCGCAAAATACTAGGGGACCAGAATCATGAAGAGGTATTTTCGCGGCTTGAATCCTGAGCGGTATAGAATCACAAGCTACCAGCACGCGTAGCATGACCACCCTAGAAACGGGTTTTGTCCACGGAAGAATAGACAAAATGACAGATTGTAGAAAGATTTCTACCGTGTCAAGCATGGCGATGTTAAAACTGAGGAGAAGAAATGTTTCTATTCTTCAGACGACAAAAGTCTACCATGTAAAGCATGACGACCAATTTACTCTACTTTTGACACATGAGGGTAGAAACATTTCTACTCAAGAAGTGTCAAATAGTCTACATCTCAGACCTAGACAAGATCTTAATTGATTTTAAAAACTCAATTAGGCGGCTGTTTCATTTCAAAATTGTGGTGAATCTTCCACAAAAGCCAATAAAAGAAATTAAGTGAGTGTGTGTGTTTGAAGTTTGATTTTAAAAACATGTCTGGGGGCTACCGTCGCCATCGTCTCAGTTTTATACCGAGAAGAATGAACGGAAGGCAGAAAGAAACGCCGTACGAGCATTAACGGAGGCTCTCGATCTTCCCGAAAAAAAAAAAAAACTTCCAAAAACCAAACATTTGAAAAATGTATTTTAAAGTTTTGTTATTTTCCACATTGTGTAACAAAATGCGAAAATTAACATAACAAACTACATTTTTCCTATGTTTCATTATTTATTTACTTTGTTGTTATTTACACAAATCCAACACGATCAGTCTCCACAAACAAATATTGTTGTACAAACAACAAACAAACAGTCAACAGAGATGACAGAATAAAATTACTTAATACGTTTCGTTGTTGCTTTGACTTCCGTTCAAAAGGTTTTAGAACTTGGCGTTAGACACATTTATTTCGATAACGAAACGTAATTATATTATCGTAGAATTCTTAGCTTGTACATCACAACTACCTACCCGTTGCTATGGAAAGAATGAATATGTCTTTGTCTTCGTAGAAACGCGAGTCTACGGGTCGCGCCGTGCTCGGGCAGTAGAGATGTAGAGTGGCATAGAAATAACTTTGTCTACTCTTGGTAGAGTAGAGATAGAATTGTTCATGCTACGCGTGCAGGAGATCAGAATCACAAAATATATTCCGAAGCAGGTATTATGAGAGGAGAAAGAGTACACAAATTACCAGGAGATCAGAAACATGAGAAGTATTTCAAGAACTGAAATTATGAAACCGTTGGCAGAAAAGCTTGTCATCTAATATAAACAAAATGTCCTTTTTAAATACATTGTAACGGAAAGGTGTGGTCATATTTTAAGAATCAGTTCTGCCCATGGAAATGAACAAGTTTCTCTAAGAACAAATAAAAAAATCCAAAAAAAAAATTGGTTGCCTGTAAAGTCGGTATACGGGCGAAAGTTTTACGTGACAACGACTTTGAGTGGTAAAATAATTTTAATGTGAATATTCATTCGTATAGTAGGAAGAAGGATGAAATAATAGTAACAATTTAAAACATTTATTTATACGTGTAAACTTGTATGCGCGCGAAATAGAAGCGCAAGACATGAACCGGTGTGTATGCCTATCTCTCTCACTCTCTCTCTCTCGCTCTTAGGCGGGCTAACTGTGCTCGAGTGGAAGGGACGCGTGCCTTTCACTTTTTATGTCTGTCTCTCTCGCTCTTAGGCGGGCTAACCATGCCCGAGTGGAAGGGACGCGTGCCTCTCACTCGCTCTCATTGTGAGCGCATAACGTGAGCGGAGCGTAACGCAGTTTCTTGAAGTGTCACCCGGCAAACCAATTTATAAGACGTTGTCACGTCAAAAAAAATTGGACTTCACATACAAAGTTATCATCAGCTGATCAATATTTGTGCGAGGTATTTTTTTTTTTGAGAATTTCTTCAGGTTTTCTTGAAAAAAGTTGTTCATATCGATGGGCAGATGCAGTTCTTAAAATATGACCACACCATTGCTTTACACCCTGTATAGGGAAAGTTATTTAGAGGTGCTTTGCCCACCCACATGCATCCTGTGTCTGTTACATCCTCTTAGGAGAATAAATAGATAATATTTTGCAGAAATAGAATGTTTATTTTTAACCTTAGTTAGAGAAAGTCATTCTATATTAGTAACTAGCGGATGTCACGCGATTTTACCCGCGTAGTTCCCCTTCCCGTGGGAGTACGGGGATAAAATATAGGTTAAGCTACTTGCTGATATAGCTCATCCATTGCTGAAAGAATTTTTCAAATCGGTCCAGTAGTTTTTAAGTTTATTCGTTACATACGAAAATACAAATCTTTCCTCTTTATAATCCTATTTATTTTATAAATGCGAAAGTTTGTATGTTTGGCTGTCCGTAACGCAAAAACGGCAGGGATTTGAATGAAATTTTGCACACAGGTAGGTCATAGCCTTTTTTTTTTTGTTTAACACATAGGCTACTTTTTATCCCGGTAAATGCGAACTTAGCGAAGGCTGAGGTGAAAGTAGAAATCCAGAGACGGGTTGAACGAGCGGACACGCTCACAAAGTACCAGGAGAACAGAATCATGAAGAAATAAAATTGCCGAGTAGTACAGATTCACGAACAACCATGACATCAAAATTACAAATGTATACCAAGGCTGGGCTTATGAGAGGTAGAGATTCATAAATTACCAGGAGACCAGAATGATGAAGAAGTGATATCGAGAAGAAGGGAATCATGAGAGGTATAGATTCTAAAACTACCAGGAGACTAGAGTCGTGAATTAGTATTTTTGGGGCTAGAATCTTAAGCGGTATAGATTCACAAAATACCAGAAATACAAAGAGTGTTCCGGGGCTGAAATCATGAGCGGTATTCTCAAACTACCAGGGAGGGGGCTGGAATCCTGAGCGGTATAAATTCACAACCTACCAGGAGATCAGAATCACAAAAAGTATTCCAAGGGTGGGATCATAAGAGGTAGCATCTTGAATAAGTATTTTCGGGGCTGGAATCCTGAGCGGTATAGATTCTTAAACCACCAGGAAAACAATCATGCAGAAGAGAAATTTCAGACCTGTACGCGGATGAAGCCGCAGGCAGGTAAACTACCAGGGTGCCAAAATCATGAAAAAGTTAATTAAACATAAAGCAATAAAATAATACAAACGCTTTCCCACCCCACAGCCCATAGAAAGAGATGTTCGCCGTCCAACTTTGGTAAGCCCTGCTAATGTAGGTAATTCTAATAGTAGTAATTCTAATTTATCATGATCCTAAGCCCATACTAACTTTTAATCTTTCACAAATGTTTGATTTTTCTCTGAACTCAATCCGGATGTCTACGCAGATGGAGTCACGGGCAAGAAGCTAAGAAGTGGTGAAGGATCTGTCTTTATGTAGAACGACGTTCAAAAAGTTCTGGCTCGCAACCTAATTTGAATAACTGACTGGATTTGTATTTCTACAGTGTTTGTTTAACGTGCTACTTTCTGGAAATACCACTCATATTTATAATCATATTTTTCACGCGGGCGGAAGCTAGTGAAATAATAAAATATAATACTTAGCTGAAAAATTAACCAAATACTTCTACACCTTTTCAGATATGTATAGCAGAAGTACCTATTTGTGATACTAATAATGTTGTACAGCAGATGTCTATTCTATTCATTGACACAGTTTACGCTACAGGCAATAAGCCCGTTCCGTTTTAGGCCGTCCCTTGGAGTTGTCATGTAACCATTAAAAAGATAGTTTTGTTTACAATATAATGTGTATTTGTTGTAACTAGGTACATTTATGAAGTAACATTTGATGATAAACATGAGTATTCATTTTGAATGGCAGAGGGCCAGCAGCAGAACTATGTGAATTGCTCTGTACGACAAAAAATTTGAAGCAATTTTTGATGATTAGCTAGAAAACTCGCCAAAATGCTCCTTTTTCCAAAAGGCTATACATTCATTGGAATGCTCAATACAAGTGAATGCTTAGGTTTATCAGCGCCGCAATGCTAGTCGCACTAACGTCGTCTGTCTCGGTACACAGCTCGCGGCGCGCGACGCACCAGCCAGTCGGACGACGAGCGCAAGCCGGCGCTGGACGACGACATGTGCAGCGAGGGCTCCGCGCCCGCAGCCGCCGAGCCGCGGCTCAGCACCGAGGAGCTGCTGGCCGAGGCCGCCATGCGCAGCGCGCTGGCCGCCGAGAAGCAGGCCGAGGCCGTCGCGCAGGCCGTGGAGCTGCTGCGCGACCTGCTGGCGCTGCTGCGCGAGCGGCCCGCGGGCCTGGCCCACGCGCCGCTCACGCACCCGCAGCACGAGCACCTGGCGCCCATGCAGCACCACCACCACCGCCTGTGAGCTAGCGGCGCGCCGGCAGCCCCACGAGCACCTGGCGCCCATGCAGCACCACCACCACCGCCTGTGAGCTAGCGGCGCGCCGGCAGCCCCACGAGCACCTGGCGCCCATGCAGCACCACCACCACCGCCTGTGAGCTAGCGGCGCGCCGGCAGCCCCACGAGCACCTGGCGCCCATGCAGCACCACCACCACCGCCTGTGAGCTAGCGGCGCGCCGGCAGCCCCACGAGCACCTGGCGCCCATGCAGCACCACCACCACCGCCTGTGAGCTAGCGGCGCGCCGGCAGCCCCACGAGCACCTGGCGCCCATGCAGCACCACCACCACCGCCTGTGAGCTAGCGGCGCGCCGGCAGCCCCACGAGCACCTGGCGCCCATGCAGCACCACCACCACCGCCTGTGAGCTAGCGGCGCGCCGCCAGCCCCACGAGCGCCGCCGCGCGCGCGTACACCTCGTCAGCCCGCGGCCGCGCCCGTGCGGCCCCGTGGCGCAGCACGTCACGCAGCAGCTGCGGCCGCGCCCGCAGACGGGCGGCACGCTCGCGTGCGGGCGCCAGCGCTCGCGCCAGGGCGGCGGCCACGACGCGCTTGTACTGCGCCGTGGAGAGCCCCTCGGCCTCCTGCACGACCTCCTCGGGCAGCTTGTCGTCGGCCAGGCAGTGGATGGTCACCAGGTTGGACACGCCGGGCCTCGTCTCCGGGTCGAAGGTCACCTGTCAAGATTCACGGTTTGTGATCGAGCTACGGGTGCGGGTTACACACTAAGGTTAGGTTACTGCGTCGCGTAGACTCGGTCGCCACTGTTACAATGATCCTACGCAGGATTGCATCTAATGTAAAAATCTTTAATATCCTTAAGTCAATGGCACGATTAAAAGTTTTTTTCAAGCACTAACTATTTTAATTCACCTTACCGTTTCTCTTATTTTTCTTTCTGAATTCAAAAGCATTAAAGACATGACTGGATGAAGGTGGTATAATTATGTGTTTTTCTTTTCACTTTTCATCGTTGACTACCTCCGCGATCGTTAGCAGTTTGTCAAGCCGGATTTTTATCAATTCAAGCCCTATCATACGCGTTCCAAGATCAGTCAAGGATCGAACCACTTCTGTTCTTAATAATGTTATCCACTCTGAAGCCGTTTGTCGTGCACAGCATCGTGACCTAAATGCGATATTAGAGTGGAGTGTTAATAAACAAAATGGAATTTAACTCTAAAAAATGTTTCGTCATGAATTTTACTCGTGCACGTACACCCTATCAACTTTCGTACAAAATTTACTGCCTACATGACTGCACCGTTAAATGATAAATGATGTTTATTCAGTAAATTGGTTACAAGGAACACTTTTACACGTCAATGTTTTTTGTCAGTTTAAGCTAGATGAGGCCGGTGTTTCCTAGCTGACTACCCTGAGAAGAAACACCGAAACAAACTCAGAGGTCAAAGTCTCTTTTAAAGTGTTACCAGGACAAGTGGAATGAAATATCTGGATGATACTTTTAAACCAACTTAAAAAAAAGGAGGTGGTTCTCAATTCTGGCGCTCACCATCTAAGGTGGTGAGCGTTGAAACCATCTGCGACAATAAGCTCGCGTGGGACCGCCGATCGCCGGAGTTCCGCTGCGCCGGAGACGTGATAGAAAACCACGCCTGCTGCATGTTGCATGCTACATGCTTGCTGCAGCCATGGTGTATGCGTGTTTGTATGCTGCATGCATGGTGTATGTTTGTTTGCATGCTTCTTACAGGAATATAAAAAAAATATGCATTTCAATAATGAAAACACTATCTAAGTCGGATCAGTAGTTTTCGAGAAAATCGCGGACTAAGGGCCGATTTTACCATTCCCTCTATAAACTAAGTTTTACTGGACTAAGCTTAGCGTATAACTTTAAAAGATAGACATAATAATATGCTGTCACGGACTTTTTTTTTAGAACTTTAAATGGAGAACAATTCCGTCATACATAATTTTTGCGTAACTTTAACCGTTTACGGCAGCGCACGCAACTAAAGCTCTCAAAAGGATTTTTTTTTCTCGTTTTTTGCCACATTTTTCATTGATGCTTCGCTCCTGATAGTCGCAGCGTGATGTTATATAGCCTTCCTCGATAAATGGACTATTCAACACAAAAATAATTTTTCAATCCGCTCCAGTTCCTGATATTAGCGCGTTCAACCAAACAAACTCTTCAGCTTTATGACAGCGGCTAAACGCGTTTAGGCGAGCTTAAACGTCGAAAACTGGGCGTTTAGAATTGGTGAAATCGGCCCTAACAAGATACATAGGTACTATACGGGTCAAATACAGAACCTCATTTTTGAAGTCTGTTAAAAATCACATAAATGTTCACAAATCAACTGTTTTATTGAGTGATACATGCAGAAAGATAACAAAATAATGAATAAAACAATTGCGAAATGAAGTTTATGCTATCCGCTGTTATGCAAAATATGACATACAAGTTCTGCTTGACTTAAAACCGGGCTTTTGTTTTCCGATGAAGCTAGATTGACGCCGGAGAATGCTGCGAAGACCAGAACGCTATGTTTCGATGAAATCACTCCTTATGGCGGAACCTCCTTTATGTTTAGGTAATTCTACGGAGCGTACGGAGTTAGTTTTCGATTGCCCGTTTTTTTTTTTTTGCAAAGGAGGACATTTTATTGATTATTAAATTTTCCCTAATTTACTTCCTTTTCACCATTACTACCTCTACATTAATAAGAGTGCCTCCGCCCAAAAATAACGCCGTTGGAAACCGGCAGTACTTTTTTTAGTATTAAGTCCAAGAGCGAGCGAAGCGATGTTCCTTTAAACCCTGCAGACAGGATTAGGAGCCCCGCGTTACTTACGACCGTCGTTAGCACATTACACCTCCTTATTTCAACTGTTTCGTTAAATGTCTGCTTAGCCAAGCAGTCTGACCTATTAATATGTATGCTTGTGATTGCATGTTAAAATCTGGCTACCACACGTTCAAACAACGTTGACAAACCGAGTCCCTCTTTAAGCATTGTTTCCCATTCGTGCCCACATGCAAATGATCCAAGTTGTCAGTGTCCTAACCTAAAAAATACTGAATCCACCAAGTATTCAGGCGTAATTATTGACAGAAATCTTAATTTTCACGACCGTAATAATCTTCTTTCAGCGAGAGTGCGTCGAATAACAGTAATTTTTAAAGCATTAAGAAACACTGCATCAAAATCTGTTTTAAAATAAAAGTAATATTTAAAGCCTTATGAAACACTACATCAAAATCTGTTATAAAATAACAGTAATATTTAAACCCCTAAGAAACACTGCATCACAATCTGTTATAAAATCGGTCTACTATGCTCTCTGTCAGTCTCAGCTTGAATACTGTATCACGACATGGGGTGGCACATGTAAAACTCATTTCTTAAAAGTTGAGAGAGCACTAAGAGCACTCCTGATGGTAAGCTTGTTTCTACCTTTTTATCACCCAACAACTGATCTCTACCTACTCAAAATGGAAGGTACTTACTGTGAGGCAGCCCTCATCCTAAAACAATTATGAAACAACATTCCATAACAACTTGTGTTTATACTACACCTGCTTGGAAAGTACCTTGATACTTTATCAAATTTACGGTAGAAAGTACGTCATTGCATATCGAACAAATGCGGGGAGAAAACGCATCTGAGCGGGAGAGAAAAGTGTATGAAAATCCATTTCTTACGTGGTTTTTCTTTTTTAATTTTGGGTAAGACTATGCGCCGGTAACCTAAATATCAAAAGCCAAAAAGTTTTTACAGTGAGTTTTTATCTCCAAGTTCGCAAAATGACACTGGCCACTAGCTGTGTGTTGGATGGTGTCGGGCTGGCAGTGCGACCCTGCGGCGGCAGGATAAACAATTTGAAAAAAGAACATGTGAAAATTGCAGACGCCATTGGCGCCATTTTCAATTTGTGTGTTGTTTGAGGATTCAGTTTTCGTAGAAAGTAAAATAAAACTATCAAAATGATAAGTAGTGATAGTGATGATGAAGATTTTTTAACTCCGCCGCAGTTGAAGGAAACAGCAAAAATACTGATTGATAACCTTTTACCACAGAAATCAATTAAAAAATATAATAAAACTTATGAAAATTTTTTGCAATGGTAAAGTGAAAAAAATGCGGCATCTTTTTCTGAAACTGTTTTGCTAGCTTATTCAGTGAAAAAGCGCAAAAATACAAACCAAGTACGTTATGGTCTATGTACTCAATGTTGAAAAGTATTAACAAGAAACGACATAAATATTCAAGAATACAAAAAACTTCAGCATTTCTGAAAAGAAAGTCGGAGGGATTCCGTAGTAAGAAATCAAAAGTGCATACTACAAAGGATGTTTATTCCTTTTTGCAGAATGCTCCAGATGACAAATATTTGTTGATGAAGGTAAGTTTATGAACAAAATGCACTGGTTTATTATTTATTACGTACCTATTTATGAGTAGAAATCTACTAGGTTTTCATGTTTGATATTTTTGTTTACAGGTTATTTTGATTTTAGGAGTAAATGGCCTGTCGTTCGCAAGAACTTGTGGATATGACAACAGACGATATCGAAATCCTCGAAAATGGAATAATTGTCAATATTCCTAACACAAAAACCAAAATTCAGCGATCATTTGTTATATCGGGCTTATTTTATGAGATAATGAAGAAATATAACGAAATTCGCCCCAGTGACCCCAAAACCAATAAGTTTTTACTACAATATAAAAACAAAATATTTACGAAACAAGTAATTGGGAAAAACAAAATAAGTACTGTGCCAAGAGAAATAGCTTCCTACCTTAATTTACTCAATCCACTAGAATACACTGGCTACTGCTTTCGCAGAACTTCAGCGACTATTCTTGCCGATACTGGTGCTGATTTAACCACAATAAAACGCCACGGTGGTTGGAAATCGTCCGCTGTTGCAGAAGGTTACATAGAGAATTCCGTAGAAAACAAAACACGAATAAATAACCAAATATCAGGATCGATTAATGTGCATCAAGACTCATCTTCTCAACCATCAACGAGCGCGGCGATGCCAAATGCCCCTCAGCAGCCAGTTGCCCCTTTGGCACCACAGCCTTCTACGAGCGCAGTGCCAACAGCACAGCCAGTTATTCCTCCTACATTGTCGCAAACATCTCAAACAAACTTAATGGAAAAAGTGTTACATTAAGCTTCACTAACTGCAACAATTTCAATATAAATTTCAATTAGTAAAGATTTAGTTTTTTATTTTCCTCGTAGGTAGAGAAAGTGCGATTCCCGATCTCGGGTGTTTTAAAGCCTATGTAAATGTACTATTTCTCCCATACAAAAACGCACTTTTTTTTTCACGCGCGCGGAGCTACAACCATCTGTTCAATGTTACCTTTGGACATTAAATCAGCACTCGGCCCGGCTGACGCGCGGTCCATTAAAAATAATGATTTGATTTTTTTCATACCGTTTAGACGTCAATACGATTCGTAATTATGTGATATTCTAAACACCTTACAGCAAAAATTCACAAAACCGTCGTCGGTTTGTGGTCGATTAATCGTAATTATACTTAACCCACCAAAAACATTCTGTAAAAAAATAGCCAAGTCTCGATGGAGCTGCTTGTTTATCTCTAAAAAGTAATGAAATC
Organism: Polia nebulosa; assembly: GCA_951329385.1. Taxonomy (NCBI): domain Eukaryota; kingdom Metazoa; phylum Arthropoda; class Insecta; order Lepidoptera; family Noctuidae; genus Polia; species Polia nebulosa. The sequence goes on along the minus strand of OX589599.1, from coordinate 33,439,278 downwards.
TCTAGACAAAGTTGAGCCAAGTCTAAGGTTCCTTACTGCAATTTCTTTATTATTATATTTAATGTTATGTGACTTGGCCGTTGACCTGTACCGACTAACGTGTAATAAATGTTCTACGGTTGAACATATTTTACACGTTAGTGGTAGTATATAATTCAATTTCTGTGCTGTCGGCTATGTAACACCATCGTGGCATTTTTAAGCTATTGCATAGCTTCTATCGCGGGCCTTGAGCGTGGAGACCGAATCCAGAAATTCCGTAACGAAAATAACCTAACACCCCTCACTCCGACTGGCACAGCGGTGATACTTTTTAGTTTTGCCATCTATCGATGAATAGCAGAACTTTTGACTTTTGATGATATTGTGTTGTTGATATTGATGATGATGATGATGATGATCATGATGATGATGATGATGACGATGACGATGATGGTGGTGATGATGATTATGATGATGATGATGATGATGATATTTATCTTGTTACGCCAAAGAAGTGTAACTTTTTACGTGCGTAGGTACATAAGTACACACACACTTTTTTTTTTACTGATTTCAAACAAAATCATGTTAAATGACAATAATTATGTAAATAGTCGTTTTTTGTACATACAATCAATGAACTTTTAAATACGCCGTTGCATAATAACAATTTATTTCGTAATAACACAAAATAACACTTAATCAATAATCCTTCTATAATACCTACGCGACACGAATAAAAAAAAGCATGTTACATTAAAGCATTTAACAAAGTCTGCTTAAAACTTTTAGCACAAAGCATTTAGCAAGTTGCATAAATAAAATAAATAAATAATTATAATTGCATAAGTTGATAAAAAATACTATGCAATAGCCTTACCGCGGCAGTCTCCGAGTGCCACACGTCTTTTTTTTTTAAGTATGTCCGCCAATTTCTCCGTCAGTTGTGGACCGATTTTCAAAATTCTCTTTTTATCCGAAAGAATATACTCCCGAGGTGGTCCCATATAAATTTTATCGAAATTGCTTCAGTGCTTTTTGAGAAACTGAACAAAAACGAAAAATACGTAAACCTCGATGACGTTTTTGTTTTCTCCAATTACGAGTACTTATGTTTAAATTCCACGTTCCATGTTATTGGGGTTTTTAGTTCTGGGGTATAACAACTAAAAATTGAAAAATAAAAAACTTTTTAACAAAAAAAAACAACCGACTTCCAAAAAAGAAAATACACTAAAAATTAAAAAATAACTTTAATTTCGGAAGTCGGTGTCAAATAACGAAGAAATAAAATACAAACACCGACTTCCGAAATTAAGTTATTTTTTTAATTTTTAGTGTATTTTCTTTTTTGGAAGTCGGTTGTTTTTTTTTGTAAAAAAAGATTTTTATTGTATGAGCAGTTTCATTGTACTTAATTATAATTGGTGCTAACCAGCCCAGCGGGTCAAATATTTTCGAAACTTCTGACATAATAAATCTATTTGTTGGCTTTTTGTTTTCCGTTATAGTTATTTTGAAATAAAAACTGTCTTCACGTGGTGACCATGTTTGAGCATCTGATCGTCTTTATCTTCCGTTGGTATGTTTTCCAGTAGTTCTGAAATATTTGACGACCATTTTCGAAGTTTGAAACCGCCTTTGTTCAACATGGATATCAACTGACTCTGCAATTCTTTGGCTGCACTTTCCTGTGACTCTCCGGACAGAATATCATCCACCTAAAAATCTTGTAATGAAGCTTGACTTGCAATTGGGTAATTATTTTGTTCGTCTATTGCAAGTTGTTGCAATGTTCGTACCGCAAGAGCGCACCCTGCGCTAGTTGTTCCGTAGGTAAATGTTGTGCGTTCATATTCACTAATCGCGTGTTTGGGAGAAAATCTCCATAGTATCCTTTGATGTGCGATGTCTAATTCATTAACTTGTAGAAAACGGTACATTTTCATAATATCCGCCATACAAGCGAACTTATGTTTTCGCCATCATAATAGTATTGTGGATGTCTTTTTTTTTTTAGGCGGGATGGGAAATCGTCCAATTACTTCTCCCGCTTTGGGTGGAGCGGGAGGGCGTGTCAGACTCTTACTGACTAAAACCCACCCCTGTTCTTTCCCTGCCTGAGTGCCCAGGGGTGCGGTAACTCATTTTCAGAATTTATCCGCTACCCCTAGGCATGCAGGCACCAAGCCTGCCACGAAAGGCCCCGTCAGTGGCGGCTGACAACATCTCTGAGGCGCGCGTGGAACACTACGCGCCGTCGACTCACGGGCCTGGTGCTGATCGGACGGCGAGCTACCCACTGCTCGCCGTCCGCAGGCCCGGGTCTACGGTGGCCGGAGATCGTCTCGCGACGTCCTACGCCCAGTACGCCCAGCACGCGTAGCATGACCACCCTAGAAACGGGTTTTGTCGACGGGAGAATAGACAAAATGACAGGTTGTAGAAAGATTTCTACCGTGTCAAGCACGGCGATGTTAAAACTGAAGAGAAGAAATGTTTCTATTCTTCAGTCGACAAAAGTCTACAATGTAAAGCATGACGACCAATTTTTCTCTACTTTTGACACATGAGGGTAGAAACATTTCTACTCAAGAAGTGTCAAATAGTCTACATCTCATTAGAAATAGACAAGATCTTTATTGATTTTAAAAACTCAATTAGGCGGCTGTTTCATTCCAAAATTGTGGTGAATCTTCCACAAAAGCCAATAAAAGAAATGAAGTGAGTGTGTGTGTTTGAAGTTTGATTTTAAAAACATGTCTGGGGGCTACCGTCGCCGTCGTCTCATATCTTTATACCGAGAAGAATGAAAGGAAGGCAGAAAGAAACGCCGTACGAGCATTAACGGAGGCTCTCGATCTTCCCGAAAAAAAAAAAAAAAACTTTTCCAAATACCAAACATTTGAAAAATGTATTTTAAAGTTTTGTTATTTTCCACATTGTGGAACAAAATGCGAAAATTAACATAACAAACTACATTTTTCCTATGTTTCATTATTTATTTACTTTGTTGTTATTTACACAAATCCAACACGATCAGTCTCCACAAACACAAATATTGTTGTACAAACAACAAACAAACAGTCAACACAGATGACAGAAATGACAGAATAAAATAAATACGTTTCGTTGTTGCTTTGAGTTCCGTTCATTTATCGTATTCCTGTTAATTTTTTAGTCTAATGCACACTTGCTTTTCCAATTTGCTTTTGACATTGGCAGAATAGTCGACAACGGCTCTGCTTGCCATTAATAAAAATAGAATAGAATAGAGTTCCGTAAAAAGGTTTTTGAACTTGGCGTTAGACACATTTATTTCGATAACGAAACGTAATATATTATCGTAGAATTCTTAGCTTGTACATCACAACTACCTACCCGTTGCTATGGAAAGAATGAATGTCTTTGTCTTCGTAGAAACGCGAGTCTACGGGTCGCGCCGTGCTCGGGCAGTAGAGATGTAGAGTGGCATAGAAATAACTTTGTCTACTCTTGGTAGAGTAGAGATAGAATTGGTCATGCTACGCGTGCAGGAGATCAGAATCACAAAATATATTCCGAAGCAGGTATTATGAGAGGAGAGAGAGTACACAAATTACCAGGAGATCAGAAACATGAGAAGTATTTCAAGGACTGGAATTATGAAACCATTGGCAGAAAAGCTTTAAACAAAATGTCCTTTTCAAATACAGTGTAACGGAAAGGTGTGGTCATATTTTAAGGATCAGTTCTGCCCATGGAAATGAACAAGTTTCTCTAAGAACAAATAAAAAAATCCCAAAAAAAAAATTGGACTTCACATACAAAGTTATCATCAGCTGATCAATATTTGTGTGAGGTATTTTTTTTTTTGACAATTTCTTCAGGTTTTCTTGAAAAAAGTTGTTCATATCGATGGGCAGATGCAGTTCTTAAAATATGACCACACCATTGCTTTACACCCTGTATAGGGAAAGTTATTTAGAGGTGCTTTGCCCACCCACATGCATCCTGTGTCTGTTACATCCTCTTAGGAGAATAAATCCTACTAATATTATAAATGCGAAAGTTTGTATGTTTGTATGTTTGGCTGAAGGTAACGCAAAAGCGGCTGAAGGGATTACAATGAAATTATGCACACATGTAGGTCATCGCCTGGATTAACACATAGGATACTTTTAATCCCGGTAAATGACAAGACTTAGCGAAGGCTGAGGTGGAAATAGAAATCCAAAGTCAGGCTGAACAAGCGGATACGCTCAAAAAGTACTAGGAGACCAGAAACAAGTATTTCCAGGGCTGAAATCATGAGAGATAAAGACTCACAAAGTACCAGGAGACCAGAAACACAAGAGTTGCAAACTACCAGGAGATCAGAATCACAAAACATATTCCGAGGCTGGTATTAGGAGAGGTAGAGATTTACAATTCACCAGGAGACCAGAAAAATGAGAAGTATTTCCAGGGCTGAAATCATGACCGGTAAAGACTCACAAAGTACCAGGAGACCAGAGTCATGAATACGTATTTTTGGGGCTACAATCATAAGCTGTATAGCTTTACACACCCCACCAGGAGACCAGAATTAAGAAGACGTGTTTCCGGGGCTTGAATCCTGAGCGGTATAGATTCACAACCTACCAGGAGATTAGAATCACAAAATATATTCTGAGGCTTAATAAAGTTTTTTTTTTTTAATCAAACTACCAGTTCACTACCTAATAGGAGATCAGAATCACAAATTATATTCCGAGGTTGTTATTAGGAGAGGTAGAGACTTACAAATTATCAGGAGACCAGAAACATGAGGAGAAGTATTTCGAGGACTGAAATCATGAGCGATAAAGACTCACAAACTACCAGGAGACCAGAAACACAAAAAGTATTCCGGGGCAGGAAACGTAAGAGGCTCACGAATGGTTTGCATCGTACCTAACGGGTACAATTAGTAGAGATAGAATATTTCGATAACAGCACTAATGAAATTATTAAAATTAGATCCGACAGTAAACCAGTTAACGCGTCAATTCCTCAAGGTAATAGGGTGGTGTCTTTTGTTCCTTATTTATTTATATAAATGACCTTCCTAAAATTATAAACGGACCATGTGTTCTATTTGCAGACGATATCTCTCTACTCACCACATGCCAAAACGATGACGATATAAACGCCAAATTAAACTCCCTTCTTTCTACAGCTGTAAACTGGATGAATAACCACAACCTAGAAATTAACTTCACCAAAACCAAACTAATTACTTTCCATCCCCATCAAAAATCCCCATTAAAACTTAACTTCATGTTCAATGACACAAAACTAGAACAAGTTAACGAATTTACCCTCCTCGGTTTGTCTATAGATACCCATATGAATTGGAAATCCCATATACAGAAAATAAGAGCTAAACTATCAAAATTTTCATATGCTCTACGTGAAATTAAAAAAACTACTAACCTGCAAACGACAATTGTCACCTACTATGCATATGCCCAAGCATGGCTTAGCTATGGGGTCATGCTATGGGGAAACAGCATTGATTCCCAAACTATATTTATTTTACAAAAGAAGTTAATTCGAATAATAACCAATATTGAACAAACAGAGAGCTGCAAACCATACTTCCAAAAACACAAAATACTCACACTTCCCTGTTTATTATCTTTGAGTTATGTAAATTTGTGTGAAAACACCCAGATTTGTATACCACTTGCGAAGAAACACAAACTAGATACACTTTACGACACAACAAAAATAAATTAAATATACCTCAATCTCGACTGGAAATGCACTCAACCAGCCCTTTAGTTATGTCCATCAAAATGTATAATAAGTTGCCAGAAAATATTAGAGAAATAAGCAAAATAAATATATTTATTAATAAATTGAAGCGATTTCTCAAATCAAAGTCTTACTACACAGTAAAGGAGTTCTTAGATGATAAATCGATTCTAAAATAATTTCTTTTTCTCTCTCTTTTACACCAAACATTTTGTAGAAAAATAGAAAACCCAATATAAACATAAATAATATAAGAATACGAAGAATAATTTAATACTAATTTATGAATAAGAAGAATACTTTAATAATAATATAAGAATTTCATAATAATTACTTACAATTAATAGCAATTTAATATACCTATACAGGGTGTAACAGAAAGGTGTGGTCATATTTTAAATACCGGTTCTGCCCATAGAAATGAACAACTTTCTCTAAGAAAAAATAAAAAAATCCCAAAAAAAAAATTGGACTTTCCATACAAAGTTATCATCAGCTGATCAATATTTATATGGGAGGTAAAAAAATTTTTTGAGAATTTCCTCAGGTTTTCTTGAATAAAGTTGTTATACCGATGGGCAGATGCAGTTCTTAAAATATGACCACACCTTTCCGTTACACCCTGTATACGCAAAACTTATATAATTATATATATAAAATTATACACCCAATAAACCACAACTAATAATTTATATTGCTTAATTGAATAACTCTCCTTACTACATGAAGGAAGATTATCCCAAATATGTACTACAAAAGAGGAAGGAATTACAGGAACAAGTAAAAATAGAGAACGAGAGAGGAAATACAGCTATAATAAAGTATGACAAACTAATTATACTAAGAAACAAACCAGAACCAACAAACAAAAACAAAAAGTCACTTACTGTCTCACCAAAAAATAACACCCAGTACAAGAAGGACAATAACTTACAGCTTAACAAGAAAAACAAATCACTACACTCAGCTGTTTGCAGGTCTTCCAGCTTATCAGAAAAAATCTTAAAACCAGGAAGGCTAAATTTTTTAGCCACCAAAAATTCAAATAGTACAACAAACAAGCAGGGCAACAACGACACCAGCACATAGCAACCAGCGGCATCCTCCTCCCACACACATCCCATACAAACCTACAATCAAATAAACAAGAACGATCTTCCAACCCGGCTGGTCACCGTGGAAGACTACGACCTCCACCCTCCAAGAAAAGAAAACTGTTCCCGCCAAAAAAGTAGAATACCTGAAGAAATGAAATTCTACATATCAACCTACAACGTCAGAACACTATCCTCATATGAACGAATAATCGAACTAAGTGAAGCCTTAAATAATATCAAGTAAGACGTCTTGGAAGTCAAATAAAGGAATATGAAAACTTCATACTTTGTCATATAGGCCAAACACCTGGAAAACATGGAGTAGGCTTTTTAATAAAAAAATCTTTAAAACAAAACATAAACAGTTTCATAGGCATCTCAGAGAGAGTTGCACTGTTGAACATCAACCTGCAAGGATTTGATCTAAGTATAATTCAAACGTATGCCCCAACAGAATCCGCAGATGATGAAGAAATCAGTACTTTTTACAATGATATAGACAAAGCGATGGATTCAACCTACAAGAATTTGATAATAATGGGAGATTTCAACGCAAAGATAGGACAACCATTAAAGGATGAATACATGATAACAAAGCAATTCGGTTATGGAGAGAGAAACGAACGAGGCCAGAGATTAATAGACTTTGCCTTTGAACACAAACTATCAGTAATCAACACCTTCTTCAAGAGAAAAGAAAGTAACAGATGGACATGGTGCTCTCCAAACGATAAATACAAAAACGAAATTGATTACATATTATCTAACCAACCTAAAATATTCTTAAATATACAAACATTAAACTTAAACTTCTTCTCAGACCACAGGATGTTAAGAGCTACAATAATGCTAGAAAAATTAAAGAAGAGCCGAACAAAATTTACAAATAATCTACTAAAGTCTCTGAAGACGGAAGGAGAAATAAAAAAATACAGAGAAAACCTGTTAAGCTGTATACCAAAATTAATTGCCAGTAAAACACCAGAAGGAATACAAAACTACTATGACAAGCTAATATCTACTATCAAAGATTGTATGCAAAAAACGAAACAAGGACAACAAGATAATACAAAACAAACAATCCTAACAGAACGAACAAGGCTATTACTGAAAAGAAGACAAGAATTACAGAAAGTTAAAGAAAAATCAAGATGTCAAAAAAATGAACTTAGTGCTCTGTATAAACTTACAAACAAATATATTAAATTTGATTACAAAGAACATAGAACAAGGATTCTACAAAAAAGTTTGGAACAAGGTAACAGCCTCAAAAAAGCATATAAAGTATTACAAACTAGCAAAAACTGGATAGAAGGTCTGAAACAGGCAGATAAAATGTCCCACAACCGTAGAGACATTATTAAGGTTGCTACAGACTATTACCGAAACTTATACCATGATAAAAAGAAGTCAGAAATAAACACAAATGAAGACACCTGGTATGAGGAGTATAAGGACAAGGTAGAGCCAATAGTAGAGTTGGAGACCATACAAGCAATAAAAAAACTTAAATTAGAGAAGAGTCCAGGATCTGACAATATCACAAACGAAGTTATAAAGCATGGCAGCAATATACTAGCTACACCACTTACAATTCTGTTCAACATGGTACTAGAGTCCACAAAAACACCTGAACAATGGTCAGAGTCAGAAATAATCCTCATATATAAAAAGGGAGACCCCAATGATATTGGCAACTACAGGCCCATTAGCCTACTACCAGCTATATATAAACTCTTTTCATCTATTATAGAGCACAGATTAAGCCAGACTTTGGAAAAAAGGCAACCGAAAGAACAGGCTGGGTTTCGGAAGGGATTTTCAACTCTAGACCATATACATACACTAGAACTTGTGATTGAAAAATATCAAGAAAGTAACCGTCCACTCTACATAGCCTACATTGATTATCGGAAGGCTTTTGATACTATTGTACACTCAAGCATCTGGGAAGCCTTAAAAGCTCAAGGAGTCGAGGAAGAGTACATACGAATAATAAAGAATATATATAGTAAAAGTACGAGTAAAGTCAAAACAGAAACAACTGGTACAAGCTTTCCCATGTCTAGAGGAGTAAGACAAGGAGACCCATTGTCCCCAAAATTGTTTATTTCAGTTTTGGAATGTGTCATCAACAAACTCGAATGGCAGTCATGTGGGTTAAATATAAAAGGAAAGCACTTGAGCCATCTAAGATTCGCTGACGATCTGGTGTTAGTTTCCGAAACAAGTGAGGAATTACAATACATGATAAATACTCTTCATGCAGGCAGCAAAAGAGTGGGTTTAGAGGTAAATTTATCAAAAACAAAAGTTATGACAAACAACGCAAGAAAAACTTTCAGGATTGGTAATGAAACCCTAGAATATGTTGAAAACTATATATACCTCGGCAAACAAATCAGCCTTGAAAGCAATAACAATTACCTTGAAGTAGAGCGAAGGACAAAAATAACATGGAATAAATTCTGGACATACAAAGAAGTTCTAAAAAATGATGTGCCTGCAACGCTGAAAAAGAAGGTGATGGACTCTTGTATTCTTCCCTGTTTAACTTATGCGTGTCAGTCGTGGAAATTCACTAAGAAAGTTAAAAACAAAGTAACGACATGCCAGAGAAGCATGGAGCGTAGTATGCTAAAAATTAAAAAATCACAAAAAATTCGGCATACAAAAATACGAAATCTTACAAAAACTATAGATGCACTAAACTATGCTCAAAAACAGAAACTCAGATGGGCTGGCCATATAGCACGGCTAGAAGACGATAGATGGACATCCACCGTAACCTCATGGAATGGACCTCAAGGAAAAAGACGCACAGGCAGACCATACACACGATGGGAAGACGACATAAAGAAGGTAGCGGGACCACACTGGAGAGAAATGGCAAAAAGTAGAGAAAAATGGAAATCTTTGGAGGAGGCCTTCACCTAAAGAGGGTTCATGCATGGAATAATTTTAGAAGCTATAATTTATCTTTTTATTGTACGAATACATATTAAATAAATTCTAAATATAAAAATACACATTATTTATAATAAATAATCTAAATTAAAAATACCAAAAATGATAATCATAAATATATGAATACAAATAACATTAAAAAAAATTATCCAGACATTTGTAATTGCAATAATATTCATATATGTAATAATTTTCTTTTTTACTTGAAAAGAATATGTCATTATAATAATCAAACAAATTTTTATAATATTGAAATGTAATGTAATGCATGAAATAAAAGGCTTTTTTATTTTTATTTTTATTTTATTTTTAATTGAATAACTACTTAGCCCTCTTCCTCTCTTCTACTTTGCTGTGCCCGACAGGGTCCATATTGATATTTTATTATGTTATACCACCTATTTAACACATATGGAATGCAATAAAGTATTGAGTATTGAGGTAGAGAAAGATTCACAAATTACCAGGAGAACAGAAACGTAAAGAAGTAAAATTTCCGAGCGATATAGATTCACGCACTATCAGATCAGATTCACAATAACTATTCCGAGGCTGAGATCATGAGAGGTAACATCTTGAATAAGTATTTTCGGGGCTGGAATCCTGAACGGTATAGACTAGCAGGAAACAGAATCATGAAGAAGAGATATTTCAGACCTGCACGCGGATGAAACCACAGGTAAACCTACCGGGGTGCCAAAATCGTGAAAAAGTTAATCCTACTAATATTATAAATGCGAAAGTTTGTATGTTTGTTTGTTTGTATGTTTGACTGAAGGTAACGCAAAAACGGCTGAAGGGATTTCAATGAAATTTTGCACACATGTAGGTCATAGCCTGGATTAACACATAGGCTACTTTTTATCCCGGTAAATGACAAGACTTAGCGAAGGCTGAGGTGGAAGTAGAAATCCAAAGTCAGGCTGACCGAGCGGTATACGCTCACAAAGTACCAGGAGACCAGAAACATGAGAAGTATTTCCAGGGCTGGAATCATGAGAGGTAAATACTCGCAAAGTACCAGGGGACCAGAATCATGAAGAGGTATTTCGGGGCTGCCATCCCGGTACAGCTTCGGAAACCACTAGGAGACCAAAATCAAGAAGAAGTGTTTTCGGGGCTTGAATCCTGAGAGGTATAGATTCCAAAATTACCAGGAGACCATAGTCATGAACTAATATTTTTGGGGCTTAAATCCAAAACGGTATAGATTCACAACCTACCAGGAGATCAGAATCAAAATATATAATTTGAGGCTGGTATTATGAGAGGTACAGATTCACAAACTACCAGGAGAACATAATCATAATGAAGTTTTCCGCCCAGTACAGATTCACAAACAACCAGGACATCAGAATTACAAATGTATAACAAGGCTTTTTTTTTTGGGATTATGAGAGGTAGAGATTCATAAATTACCAGGAGACCAGAATGATGAAGTAGTGATTTCGGGGCTGGAATCATGAGAGGTATAGATTCTAAAACTACCAGGAGACCAGAGTCGTGAATCAGTATTTTTGGGGCTAGAATCTTAAGCGGTATAGATTCACAAAATATCAGGAGACCAGAAACACAAAGAGTGTTTCGGGGCTAAAATCATGAGCGGTATAGATTCTCTAACTACCAGAGAGGGTGCTGGAATCCTGAGCGGTATAGATTCATAACCTACCAGGAGATCAGAAGCACAAAACATATTCCAAAGCTGGTATTACGAGATACAGATTCAAAAATTACCAGGAGAGCAGAATCATGAAGTAAAATTTTCGAGCAGTAAAGATTCACGAACAACCAGGACATCAGAATTATAAATGTATACAAAGGCTTTTTTTTGGGGGGGGTGGGGTTATAAATAGTAGGTAGAGATTTATAAATTACCAGGAGACCAGAATTATGAAGAAGTTCCGGGACTAGAAGCATGAGATATATAGATTCTCAAACTACCAAGAGACCAGAGTCATGAATCCGTAGTTTTGGGGCTAGAATCCTAAGTAAGCGGTATAGATTTACAAAATACCAGGAGACCAGAAACACAAAGAGTGTTCTGCGACTGGTATTAGAAGAGGTAGAGATTTACAAATTACCAGGAGACCAGAAACATGAGGAAAAGTATTTCAAGGACTGAAATCATGAGCGATAAAGACTCACAAACTACCAGGAGATCAGAAACAAAAAGTATTCCGGGGCAGGAATCGTAAGAGGTACAGAAAGATTTACAAATTACCAGGAGAACAGAATCGAAGTAAAATTTCCGAGCGGTATAGATTCACGCTCTACCAGGAGATCAGAATCACAAAAAGTATTTCGAGGCTGAGATCATGAGAGGTAACATCTTGAATAAGTATTTTCGGGGCTGGAATCCTGAGCGGTATAGATTTTTAAACTACCAGCAGACCAGAAACATGAGAAGTATTTCCGGGGCTGGAATCATGAGCGGTAAAGCCTCGCAAAGTACCAGGGGACCAGAATCATGAAAAAGTTAATTTAACATAAACAACAAAACTCCGACATCAAACGTAGATACCAGCGCAGAGATATTCGGCGTAGCGCAAAAAATCGCCGTCGAACTGTGGTAAGCCCTGCTAATGTAGGAAATTCTAATTTATCATGATCCTAGCCCGTATTAACTTTTAAAGCTGGGTACTGACCGGTGTTACGGGGCGTAATGTAACATGTTACAAAGCGATCATTCGTGCGTATCTATGGCATATAGAGGTCATAGATCCCATTAGGCGAACTGGCTTCATGTTTAAAAATCGCCTAATGAGTTCTATGGCCTCTATAGGCCATATATCCGCACGAATTCTCGCTTTGTAACATGTTACATTACGCACCGTAACGCCGGTCAGTACCCACCTTAACCTTTCACAAATGTTTGATTTTTCTCTGGACTCAATCCGGATGTCTACGCGATGGAGTCACGGGCAAGAAGCTAAGAAGCGGTGAAGGGTGAAAGGTGAAAAAGTTCTGGCTCGCATCCTAATTTGAATAACTGACTTTGGATTTTGATTTCTACAGTGTTTTTTTAACGTGTTACTCTCTGGAAATACCACTTAATCATATTTCTCACGCGAGCGAAGCTGCGGGCGGAAGCTAGTTAAACATAAAACAATAAAATAATACAAACGCTTTCCCACCCCACAAAAAAAAATGGTAGCCCATAGAAAGAGATGTTCGCCGTCCAACTTTGGTAAGCTCTGCTTATGTAGGCAATTCTAATTTATCATGATCCTAAGCCCATACTAACTTTTAATCTTTCACATGTTTGATTTTTCTCTGGACTCAATCCGGATGTTTACGCACTGGCAGTGAGTGTACCCTTCCCGAACCTGGAATTCCTGTCCACTATCCGTCTGTAACCTTAGGTCGCATGGTGCAGACTTCCTGAACTTATCTTATTTATTTATCACATACTAGATATATGATAGGTTAGGACTATAAGTCTGATAGGTCTTAGGGTCCTAGGGACTGTTAGGCTGGTAGGTCTGAATAGGTCCCTTAACTTGTCGTATATTTTCATGTACAGTCACACCCTTAACACTGCGGCCGTACCTACGTGACGTGTGTTGGGGTAGGCGTACACCATTCATGCGTTAATATCACGTAAAGGGAGGTATACCAGACATTTTTTTTTTTTTAATTTCTTACTAAGTTTCTATGAGTATGGAGCTCGATTTTCAGACCCCTGTGCGGCGGTCAGGGCTGCAGAGAGAGAAACCGCCTAACAATGCGAGCCGTGTCCAGAAGTACAGATTTCTGAATCAGGCCCTTGATCCAGCCGCCTAACGAGAGCCTCCTGAGAAGTTGGTCGAGTCTCATCGCTATGAAGCCATTGGCTGACACGACTATCGGTACAATGATCGCTGAGTCCACATCCCACATGTCGACATCGCGAGCCAAGTCAATTTACTTGATTTGCTTATCTTTCTCGGCTTTCACGAGGTTCTACTCAAGTGAGACGGTAATGTCAACAATCATTGCACGCCTCTCGATTCGGTCCACCCGGTATATCAGACTTATTAGCCATAATAGTCAGTAGTCAGTGATGATGGACTGATCCCAGTACAATGTGATAAATGACCATTATCGAGAACTGGGTCGGGCACATACCTATAGTACGGCACTTCCGACTCAACAAAAGAGTATTTCAGAGCAAGTTGCTGATGGATAATCCTGGCTACAAGGTTGTGCCTAGGCAAGTACTCTCCGTATTATTATTTTAACTGCATATAAGATTTTTTTGCAAACCCCAGTTTCCGTTGTTTTTTTTCTAATTCAGCACTGCTGCCATTCCGGGACCCGGCACCGGCTGCGGAGGCACTCCCTATTAATAATATAAGTTATTCTACAGCCTAAGTAGGTATTTGATTTATTGCAATTATTATTTATTTATTTATTTTCAAAAAAAGATCACATTTTTTTATAGGTAGACTTTTTTATACACTCCGTGTAAGGCACATAAACGCACATACGTGTACCAGTGATTCCTAGGCATGCAGGCACCGGCCATGATGAGCCCCGTCAGTGGTGGCTGACAAAAATCTCTTTGAGGCGCGCGTGGAACACTACGCGACTCACGGGCCTGGTGCTGATCGGACGGCGAGCTACCCACTACTCGCCGTCCGCAGTAGTAGTCCCGGGTCTACGGTGGCCGCAGATCATTTCGCGACGTCCTACGCCCAGAGCGTCTCCTGCGGCGGCTGCGGCTGGGGGCGTGAGGGCCACTCCGTTGAGCTTCCCTCACCCGTTCCGCCTCCTCCTTCGCGAGCATTACTGCTTCGCAGAAGGAGGAGACTGCTTCCCATTCCCTCTGGGGGCGCGAGAGGTCGCTGCCGCCTATCGCATCCACGAGGACACGGCGGTGCTCCGCCCAAGCGGGGCAGACCTCCACCGTATCCTCTGGGCGATCCGCGTAGTGGTGGCACGCGGGTGTTTCCTCCCGCCTAATCCGACACAGGAACCTCCCGAAACAATGACTGGACCCCTAGCGTTGGAATTTTTCGTCGGCGTTTTCCTAAATGTTTTTCTGCAGTCTTTTTTACTTTAGACTTCAAAATCGTTATTTCTATCCAACCCAATGAGCCACTTCGAATTTTTAAGACCCTTTTAGTGACTGATGCAAAAAAAAACATTTCGTTCTCAAAGCAAACGTCATCTAAACCTATTTCAAGTTGATAGCATTAGTAGTTCTTGAGATATCCAGCTGTGACAGACAGACTGACTCGCACCATAAAAGTTCCTATTTACCATTTTGGTACGGAACCCTAAAATAAATTAAAAATTAAAGGTGGCTTTTTTTGCTCGATATTAATAATGGCAAAAACACATTTGGCTAGTTTTTTCAATAAAATTTTTTCCCCCAAAAAACATTTGCCTCCTTAAAAGGTGTCATTATTTTGTGTTTTTCTGGAGCGGCTAAATAGCATGATCGGGCCCTACTCGTGGCCAAGCTTACAGTTGGGTGTTATTACAGTAAGTTGGTGGTTGATGCTGTTAAGAATGACTGTTACCTGTGGTGTAAAATCTGTAACTGCTTTCTTTAATTTCAATTCAATTACGTCATCAGCGTCGTTCAGCAGGATGCGTGACTTGGGATCGGTGTCGGATTTCGACATCTTCTTACTTGGATCTCGAAGACTACGCAATCGATCGCTGCCGTCGTCTGAAACGAGAACGAGTTTGAATGCCACATACAAGGTGATGTTTACAGTCAGGTGCGGGGCCGAGGGGGTGGAGGTGGGGTCAGGTGCGGGGTGGAGGTGGGGTCAGGTGCGGGGCCGAGGGGGTGGAGATGGGGTCACCTGCGAGCAGCGCGCGCGGTGTGGGGAAGGCGCGGCCGTAGCGGTGCGAGAACGTGCGCACCAGCTGCGTCGCCACTTGCAGGTGCTGCATCTGGTCGGCGCCCACCGGCACGTGCGTGCCGCCGTACACCAGCACGTCCGCCGCCTGCGGACACACGACAGTCAGACACACGCGCGGGCGGAAGGCGAAAGTGGCCGGCTCAGTCTGCCGTCACACCTGCAGCACGGGATACAGCAGGAGGCCCAGTGGCACCTCCTTCATGCTAGCCGCCTTCTCCTTGTACTGCGGCAGGTGCGCCAGGCGCGCGTGCGTGGCCAGGCACGTGAGCAGCCAGCACAGCTCGGCGTGGCGTGGCACGCTGGATTGCGTGAACAACACGCTGCGCTCGGGGTCCACACCGGCCGCCAGCAGGCACGCCGTGAGCTCCAACACGTTCTGCTGGAGCTGCTGCGGATCCTGTCAGAAATAAAACATTACATTATTTAACAATAGCTTTTGTCCAGTATGTTGGAAATTTGAGTTTGGAATTAGAGAAACCAGAGTTTGGGAATCATCACAAGAGACCAGGTGTGGGTATTGGATAAAAAGTACCCAATACCCACATACCCAAATCCATTAAGAGATGACAATGACATACTGAGCTATCATCATCATCATTCCATTGGCCGATCTCTGTCTGTTACGATAAATAATCGAGTAGAGACGTATGTAAAAGCTTGCTATACAATAATGCATTTGCTTTTGCATTCATAATAATTACACTGGTCGGCATCAAAATAAGAGCAAAGCAATGTACTCGTATGTGTGGACTTAATGTATTTGAACATGGTGAATCCAAATATGTAGTCATGATTTCTGTAGCACATCAAAATAGAACGGCATATTTTGTCAACGCTCAAATAAGAAAAATGTAGAGATCTAGATATACGTTTTTTCATTACAAATTTGCGTTTCATCATTATGAAATAAACTGTAGACCCAGGCGAAGATGGCCCGATGAGCTGGATGCCTACAGGCAGGATTGGTCCATATTAACGAAGATGGCCCGATGAGCTGGATGCCTACAGGCAGGATTGGTCCACATTAACGCAAAATAGGGTGGTTACGAAAGACAAAACCCGGCTGTTACCTTCTTGAGAGAGAGAAAAGACAAAACCCGGCTGTTACCTTCTTGAGAGAGAGAAAAGGCACAAAAAAAAAATTATATATTAAAATTGTATTGTAAGTAAACCAGTGCGCTGATATCTTTTTTTGTTTCAAAAGTATAGTAGGTAAATACTGGGCGTTTAAATAGCAATATCCCAAGAAATAGATGTGACAGAGTTAATCTGAACAGATTTGGATTCAGTGAACCAGAACTGATATGAAGGACATGGCAACCTTCTTGCACCTGATTTCCATATTTTTGCCGACCTGTGCTATAATAATAATATTCTTTATTGTTTTTCTCATATTCACAACCACAGTACAAAGTCATAAAACTACTTAATAGAGACTGGTGTCTGTTGTAGGTAAAACCTGTATTACAGATCACCAGGCTTATCTTCCATCAGACAACTCACTAGTGACTGCATTAAAATAACATACAGGTGGTACATAATAAAATACTATGAAATCAATATTATGGTAATAATATGTTTGTCTAATTAATATAGGCCCCAGATTTAGCTAGGCAACCCATTTGCAATTTATTTAATGTACATAATATTCTCTAACAACATATTATGTTTGTCATCTTCAAATAACAGACGAGGGTCTAAATTTCTACTACATCTCCTACTATTAGCATGAGCTTATTAAAAAAACTGATATTTAAGTGTTTGCTTAAAATAAGCTCATCCTGTTTCCTACTAATATCATAAAAATGTGAAAGTTTGTAAGGATGTATATTTGCTACTCTTTCACACAAAAACTTCTGAACGGATTTTGCAGAACCTTTACAGTAATATTATACATCAGAATAAAACATAGGCTATAATTTACAATGGAGGGAAGCACTAAAGCGATGCAGGCGAAGACGCTGGTAGAAGCCAGTGTTCCAGAATATTACGCCATGTTGTGGTTGTTGCTTGACATTGTTTCCTAACATAACCTTAACTTGTTAAAACTTGACTTCTCTTAAATGTTTTTGCCTATTTATGAAAAGAAATATCAGCAAATTTCTAATTAATTATTGGCAATTTTCATCTTTTGTGCACTGACACATCACTCAGCACAGGTCTTTACATAAACAGGATGATAACCTGGTGTGTGGTGAGCGAATGCAGGTCAGCTATGAATATCATGAGGTCTTCGCCCTGCTCCTGCAGGCGCACGCAGCGCCGCACAGCCCCAAAGTAGTTGCCGATATGCATCGCACCGGTGGGCTGCAGCCCCGACACCACGCGCCGCGGCCACTCTGCGCCACTACCAGCCCCAGCCCCCCTCTCAGCTTCATCACACCCTGTCTAATGTTCAAACTGTTCTTATATCTTCTTTCTCCACCCCTTCTCCGTTTGTTATCAACCAACATACCTTTGTAGAATATTTATTACTATTGTATATATTACTTTTCATACACTGGGTACAACTAATTAATGTTCTAAGAAAATTCGACGTTATAATGTTACGCATAGTTTAATATTCGGCTTGAAGCATTGAAATAAAATCAATTGATCAAAAACTATGGACTAGAATCTTTATGTCCAAAGAGAATATTTCAGAGGCGGAACTTAGAACATTCGGTTTTCGAGAATTGTTACCGGTTTTTATCCAACCACATGAAAAAAAAACATGAGTACCAACATAAAAATTCTAAATAGCACTAACAATGACAATCATGACCTTGAAAGGATAGAACTGTCATAGCTAGGGATGCCCAACGTATAGAAATCAAAAACTTATCGATATTTGGAATTCATCGATATCGATAAAATGCATTCTATGCAGCTATACGGGGTTACTAAATTCCCAATTTATTTTGAAAAAAAAGGGTAAAAAATACTTGTTCAGAGCGGTTTAGATGAAAAAAATAGAAATCAAATATCAATCAAAATCAAAAGTCATTTATTCAAACTAGGCTGAGAACCAGCACTTTTTGAACGTCAAAGTTTTACATAAAGACAGTCCCCCAAAAACGCCCGCCCGTCACCTTCCTAGTGTTTTAGCTGTGAAGAAGAAGTGGCCAACAAACTCCCCAGCAACACATCTGTCTGTTAAGTTTGAAGAACTTGAATCTATATAATTATATGCAACAATCTTAACATATGTAAAACAGAAAAATAAATAATGTCTAAAATATAATCATAAAATTAAATAATCCGCCACTTGTTAGCTAGCACACTCAATTATGCCATTAAAAACGAACTCAAGCATAAACACTAAAGATTGTAAATAAATCTTGGAAAAAAAAAGCTCAACTTTTACATTAAACGTGCGTAGAGGTAACTCGCGAAATCCATTTCTTCTTGCGTTTTTTGCAATTTGCAGGTTGTATCTTAAACAAAATATGATTTGCGACAGTAACAAATATTATTATGAGTTTATATACTTTTAATTATAAGAATTGAAATTATTTGTTATTGTCGCGAATCATATTATTATTTTGATCAAGATACAACCTGACACAAAATTGCAAAAAAAAAATTGCGGGCTACTACTACGCATTGACTTTTATGATCCATAATAATATCTATTCTAAATAATATATAGTTGTGGAAATTATTTCTTATTGACTTGAATATGTGGGGTACATCATAGATAATATAAACTTTTTTTGTCATAACAGTTTGTAAAATAATTTTCACTCGTATTGTAGAGAGGACAATGATTTTAATCATTTCAGGGCTCCCGTGTTTGTAGGGCCCCGATCACAAATTGTGGTTCTAATATTAAAACCGGTATCTTTAACAATACTTATGATTTCTTTAATTATGGATGCAAGTTTTGGGGAGGAAAGTGTTCCCTTGACAAATTAAAAAGCTGGTTGCTTAAACTTTGCTCTAACACCTTGCAACATAAATATCAATGCATGGTCGTTCAGTTGAGAGCTACGTCCTGCTTCTAAGCCAAAGTCTTCATATCCCTTAACTTTATCGGTATTAATATCTAAGAAAAGACGTCGTTTTAAGGGTCTACCACCGGCTAAGTGGCGCCGGTACAAACGGCCGTTTCTGACACTTGTGCCTACTACTTTGGATACTAAACATTCCGAGACCTGTTTTAACAACATAAAAATACTTTATCCTCTTTGTAATAAACGTGACGTTGGATTCTTTAATATTTATTTTCTGTGCTATGCTACGACTTTTTATTCAATGAGGGCGCCACTTAGCCGTTAGTAGGGTCTTAAGGTGAAAGCTCCACCCTAGCCCGCGAAATTAAAATTTTCTTAAGTTTTTTGCAATTTGCAGGTCAGTGTCAGATTGTATCTTGGTCAAAATTTGATTCGCAGCCGTAGCAAGTACGTATTTCTACAATTATAATCATTAAAATCATCAATATAACTCTCTCAGTTAGTATTAGTGCTAAATGTAGTATTTCATGAAATCATGACATTTGGTACTAATACTAACTGAAAGAGTTGTATTGATGATTTTAATGATTACAGTTCTTTAAATACATACTTGCTACGGCTGCGAATCAAATTATGACCAAGATACAACCTGACACTGACCTGCAAATTGCAAAAAACGTAAGAAAATTCGAATTTCGCGGGGTACCCTGGAGCATCCACCTTAAGGCAATTTCGTCAAATACTAAGCCGCAGTATGTCTTTGACATCTTTTTTGACAACATTTTTTTTTAAATGTTCAATCACCGCCTTGTTAACACCAGTGGTCACTGGATTTTTTTTTAAAACATTGTACACTGTTTTTACGCTTGGCAATGGCATGAGATGCTGCAAGTATCTATAGGCTTTTGGTGGCCTCTCAAATATAGTCAAGGCTGATATTTTATTTTTCGTTGTCCAACCAACGTCGACCGCCGAGCTTTCTTTTTTGTTTTTGTTGTCACAATTTCTTTCAGAACGCCTGACTCCAATTTTTCCAAGAGACTGGCGCTGCATCTAAGTGATGCACGATGCATTTAGTTTTTGTAATTGCTCCATTAAATGCTTTTTCCTTGGTGTTAAATCTGTAAAGATAATTAAATATAAGCAAAATATTCTATGAGACTTGTAAACATTTCCCTGCATATAAAACGCAGGGATATTTTCTATTTGAAATGAGCAGTAGAGCACAAATGAACTCGAAACAATTTTGAGAATATCTTTCAATCTGGCTGTATATTTGTTTTTAACATCATCACGTGAGAAAAGCTTTATGGATTATAATGAACACGAATTTGTGTAGGTATTATACCAACTTAAAAATTAGATTTAGCTCTGTAGCATATCAGTTGCATTCATTTATGTGAATTCCAATTTTTTGGAAGTGGAATGATGACTGGAAGATAATAATACTAATGACCGATTCCTATAATGTACGGACCGTTATTGGTAAAAATTAAGACTTGTATCCTTATATCACAGGTATGCTTACGAATCTATTTATGCCGTTTGGCAAAAAAAAAAGGTACCGCTGGTAAGCAAAACTATTCGTTTTTGTTTATAGGAACCGAACCTTAGTTGTAAGTATGGTAAAATCTTCACGTAGGAGGGCGTGGGCGTCTAACTATGTATAGTATAATCATAATGATAAAGTACTTACTTAGTTTTTCCTCAGATAGTTTTCTAAATGTTGCTTTATTTCTTTAAATTTCTCTCTCTCACTTTGGGTATGCATTCCTTCTGAAAAGTAAATGCAAAGAGAAATTAGTAAAAGAATAGCTAATTTTTCCTGTGTCATGAATTACTACAACAGTGGCAGTATAAAAATTGAACCTGTGCCTTAGTGACAAATACTCTCATTCTCAATATTTCTCTGTTATAAACCCATATAATTTTTAGATTGATACTGACAATATGTTATTCAAAGAATTTGGTAATCATATTTAAAACTAGCTTTACCCGGCCCAGCTTCTCACGGGTAGCACTAAGTACTTATCTAAGGTATACCTACCCTACTTACCTACCTACATATCTACATATACCTACCTACTCTACAGGTGGATGTTCCCAAAAAATATTTTAAAAACCTTGTCCTGACTATTACGAATACAACAAAAAAGGAATTATAGGTGCAGCCACTTTGAAGTGATGCACGGATAAAACATTTTTGGCAATTGATTTTTATTTAAAAAGATACTAACCATTTTGAGACAGCTCCATGAGGATATGTCTCAATTGCTGGCTCGCGGATGGCACTGCTTCAGACAAAAGATCTGAAATGATATTATGTTATGATTTGAAACTAGTTTTAGATTAGATTGCTTGGTTCCGGCAACTCTCATCCAGCTTATTTCTTGATTATTAAGAATAAAATTTGATAATATTATTTAAAAAAACAGTCTTCACATGCGTTTAGTTCGAAAATAATCCTACGGATATGTACTACCCAGATAAAAAAAATCATTTGTCCTAACATAATTATGTCTTGCATGGTCTAAATGTGCCAAATATCAGTTCAGCCAAGGTGATTAACAAACATCCAAAATCACATACTGACCAACATACCTACAGACTTTCAAATTATTTATAATTTATTTATTATTTAATCGTTGCCCCACATTAGGAATTATTCCTGTGGTTGTGTATGTGAATTTACATGTTTGTGGTGCGCTCACAAACGTGTAAATTTACATAGACAAGACAACCCAGACCCGGAACAACTATCTGCTGGTCATACAAATATTTGTTCCAAGCGGGGATCGAACCCGCGACACGCAGCGCAGCAGCCGAACGCTCAACCACTGCGCCAACCGTGCCGTCATAATATTAGTAGGATATAGTAACATAATTACCATTTTGAGACAGCTCCTTAAGGATATGTCTCGAATGTTGGCTTGTGGACGGCACTGCTTCAGGCAAATGATCTGAAAGATACATTATGATTTGAAATTAGTTTGTAACCACCAAATATTCAAGGTTCATTAATTGTTTCAGTCTCTTAATGTTTTATTAATTAAAATAAAAGATAAACATTTTAAATGACAGACTTCACCCGTGTGGAGAATGGAAATTATCCCACATTTCATTCCCAGTTTAATTTTCCCTCCTCAGATCATCTCAACAGTTCACCCTATATTTGTGTTTTATAATAATTATGACTGTATAAATGTATAATTATTATTCCCTTTAAATGCAGAGTCCCTTGTGTTTTTGGAACGTGAATTGGAACTGAATGAATTGGAATTTCTAGAACAGTCAGCTAAGTAAGTGTTCTAACATAAAATAATGTGTTTGTTGTTTCTACAACAAACACAAGCCTGGAATCTGGATTTGTGTTTGGTTGATGGCAATCAAAGATATGTATTTATTCCACATACCTGTTTGCACTTCCTGGATATTATCATTCTGTTCAGTAGCTGGTGGACAAGATTCTAGAACAAAAATAAAACAGTTGGTGTCTTGCTAAAAGGACTTTACTGAATTATATTATTATAATAGAGATAAATTATGGTGTTTATTAAAGTTACCTTTTGACTTTTGAATTGTGCGTCAGTGAGAAGTAAGGCCATCAAATTCAAAGTTGGTATTGCATGTCTTTTCAGACGATTGCCTTTTTTGTTGAAATCCTTTTTTCCAGTGGTTAGCACATAAATTTCACTGCTAATGCAGTTTTTCTATTGGTAGATGCACTTGTTTTAGCCACTCTCGACAGCTGAAAGATACAAAAGAAAAGGTTACTTACTGACTATTTTTGACTGTGAATTTATTTCATATTTACATAATGATCTCCTAAGTCGATAATATAATGATCACGTTCATAGACTCTCTGAACCATGTATTAAACCATCAATCTACTTAGACTAAATTAGATTACAATTCAAATTAGACAATTTAATTATTAGGATATCATCATCACCATTTCAGCCGAAAGACGTCCACTGCTGGACATAGGCCTACCCCAAGTGTTGCTACAATCGGTGCTGTGCGGTTTGTACTATAAGCCTATATAATCTGATCTTTACTCACCGGCTTGGATCCAGTGGAAACTTGGAAAAAAGCAACTTGTTTCCAGTACGCCAGGCCTCCTTGATACTGCAAACTTCACATCTGTGACCCTTGCTCATGATGGTTCACAAACTTAGAGTCACTGTCTTGTATCGTTTTTAAATAGTATTAGCAACAATATCTCGCAAGTCACTTAGAATAAAAGAATCAATATCTCGATTAAAACTATGTGAGGATGAAACAGAGAAGCAGATGCACGACTCAACGTATCTAAATACAATCACAGAAATTATTCTGATAAGCTATATTCCGAAATCATATAGAAAAAGGAAAAAACAAACAGAAAAATCACAAAACGAACATAACTATGCGCAAAGAGAAGGCAGCCATTTTTGTAACCCCAGATTAAAATTACAAAACCTTAGAAAATTCGTAGTATAAGGTTGGTCATGCTGACGTCAGCTGACGTTTTCTGAATGTTGGCTAAAAAAGTATCTAATTCCATACAAAACAATTTTGTTCGCAGTGTAACAGGACTGTTTATGTCAATGCTAGAATCACACTAGAACATTGACATATAAATTATATGGACTGGGCATACCTACAAGAAAAACGTGCCATACCTACACTTCACTGAGAGGATAAAATGGCGGATAATAGAGTAGCCCCTATCGATATCTCTTTATTAAAAACATCGATAAAAGATTGTGAGAATGTTTTCATATTGTTACGGTACAATATCAACGGGTATTTTTACCAGTGGCATTGAGGTAATGTGTTACTACGTAATAGAGAGGCTATCATAAAAGCAAAGGAAATGCTACATTTTGACAAGAGTAACTAATGTTCGCGCTGAAACAATAATTAGTCTTCTTATCAAAACAGTATAGACACGCAGCGCTAGAACGCTACTAAGGTTTAGTTTTCTCGCGACCAGAAGGTCAGAAGCGCCATGATTTTCCAGAACCCCGCAATACGTAGTTTCCTTTTTACCCGACTGCGCGACGCAAGGGAGGGTAATGTGTTTATCAGCCTATGTATGTATTTATGATCAAATGTATGTATATTTGTTCCATTGAGATGTTTTAGAGACCGAAAGCGTGGGCCGATTTTGATAATCCTTACGTCAATCGATTTATTTCAATCTTGCGAGTGCTACTAATGACATTGACATGACAGTAATCAAAATAAAATATGGCGACCAGCAGACGCCATAAAATGTGAAAAAGAAAAAAATTAAAGTCGACTAACTATAAGTATCAAAATAAAGGGTTCGAGGAGACTATCCCAAAAATCTAAGTTACTGAAGTGTATAAAATAAAAATAAAAAACATTTTCAAAAACCCGACTAATGAAAAGTTCCATACAAGTAGGGTTACCATATGACAGGCGTTTGCCGCATTTGACAGGCATTTTAAGGTTTAGACAGGCGTGCGGCCGGCATTGGTCTGAGACAGGCATTTTTAAATTTCGCGCGCCCGCTTTCATAAATGCAAGCGGGCGCGAAATTTGAATGACACCGGCGGACGGCGCGGCGGTGAGCAGCGCGGCGCGAGACGCGCTCGCGGGTAGCGCATGCCTAGTAGTAGTGTATGCGGCGCGAGAATGAGAGGGAGGATAAGCTACGGTGCGTGGGCAGGAGCGGGACGGGCGTCGGTGTTTTCTATCATTTCACCAATGATAGCGTTTTAACTGTGATTTGTTTACTTCATGAACTAAAAAAAAAATTTAGTCTGCGTGATTAGTTCAATTAGTTCGTTTCTAAGCTAAGGTGTGTTAGATTATTGTGATTTTCAAGTTGTTTTATTGTTTTACAATGGATAATAAAAAGAGAAAGCTTTGTAAGTTTTCGGAGATAATAGCAAGTAAATTTCCTTGTCTCGTGGAAGGCCGCAATGAGTCGGAAGCTAAGTGTAAGGTATGCGACTGTTATTTTAGTTTTGGTTCTAGAGGCATCAAGGATGTGCAAAGACACATGGAATCTGAAAAACATAAGAAAATGTCTAAAGCAGTGTCTTCCAATAGTAAGATGAATACATTTTTCAAACCAACCCTAAATATTATTTCGGAAAGAAAAGCCGCTGCAGAAGCTACTTTGGCTTACCATACTGTAAGACATCACCAGTCGTATAAGTCTATGGATTGCACAGGAGGATTATTGAGGAAATTATTTTCTGACTCAGAGGTGGGAAAGACGATAACCTGCGCCCGGACAAAAACCGAAGCAATTGTCAACAATGTTATTTCCCCCCATGTAATGGAAGGTCTTGTGGAAACATTGAAATCTGATTCAGTATTATATTTTGGTCTATCAACTGATGCCAGCAATCACGGAGCTCAAAAAATGTTTCCAATAGTAATACAACATTTTGATTATCGCGATGGCGGAATAAAGACTAAAATTTTAGAACTCGATGTATTGCCAAACGAAACTGCTGAAACAATCACGCAATATATTGTCAACACCTTGAAAAAACACGGGACTGAACAAAAATTAGTTTCTTTTACTGCTGATAATGCCAACGTCAATTTTGGTGGAATTAATAGGCCAACAGGCGGACAAAACGTTTTTGTATTATTGAAACAAGAACTCCAAAAGCAAATTGTAGGCGTTGGATGTCCTGCCCATATACTGCATAATTGTATTAGACACGGTGCAGATAAATTGGAAATAGACATCGAATCCACGGTGATGAAAATTTATAATTATTTCTCAGTCTACACAGTTCGCACAGAAAAGTTAAAATCATTTTGTGAAGCTGTTGAAATACAATATCAGCAACTGCTAAACCACAGCAAAACACGATGGCTGAGTTTATTTCCAGCAATAGAAAGGATCCTGAAATTATTTACAGCATTAAAAGAGTATTTTTTAACTGTCGAAGGAACTCCAATAGTGATCAAACGATTTTTTGAGAACCCATTCTCAGAGATTTATTTATGGCATATTCACTCATTAATGCCTCTGTTTCAATCTAAAATTCAAGCTATTGAGAAAGAAGATGTTACTATTGTAGAAATTAACTGTATATTAAACGCAACTTTAAATGCACTCAAATCTCGTATAGACGAAAATTTTAAATCATTGACAGTTATTCGACTACTGAACACTTTGGAAAACAACGGAATAAGTACCGATAATTTTAAAACGGAGATTCTGGGCCTGTATGTGGATTTAACAGCTTATTTGGAAAAATGGATGAAAAATATCGAAGAATTCTCTTCCTTCCGGTGGATGATTTTACAAAAAGAAATGAAAAGTTTCTCAAGTTCTGATTTAGCTTCATCTGTAGAATTTCTCTCTAAGCTGAATATCAGTGTTGACGACGTGAAACTGTTTGACGAATACGAAGTTCTAAAAGAATTTTGTAGAAATTCAGATAACATTTTTTTTTCTGAAAGCTTAACTACACAGTGGTGCAATTTTTTCAAAAGTAGGGAAGTGAATGGTGACATTACAGAATTCATGAAAATCTGCCAGTTTGTGTTCTCTATTTTGGCACACAATGCGAACGTAGAACGTACGTTTTCTCTCGTTAACGCCCAGTGGAGTAAAGAAAGAAATCGGCTGACAATTGAATCAGTTAAAGCAATATTGATTACTCAGGAAAATTACAAAACTGTATCTTGTGAAGATTTTTACGTTTACGTATTAGAAAAGAAAGAACTATTAAAAAAAATAATGTCCTCTGACAAATATTAGTAATAAATATCCTTCTTCATTATTATCTGTTGGCTTTTACTTATTACCTACAGCGTTTTGTTTTAGACAGGCATTTTTCTGAAAATTCAGGCATTTTAGGTACCATAGACAGGCATCCCTCTATTTACATATGGTAACCCTACATACAAGTCACTTTTCAAGCAGTATGATGTAGTTGGTTCCATGAAATCAATAATTGAACTAAAATAACTCCCACCAACTTGCTTTTCAGCCAGGTTTTTTTAATTTTTTTTTTTTTTAATTTGAAGTCAGTTTTGTTTTAGTGCCTTGGAATATACGCTTTTAGCTATTACAAGAAACAAAATGCAGTAAATAGGTACATCGAATATTTTGCGTCAATTAAAATGAAATGTAAAAGTAACAGTGTTAGTGTTATTTTAGAGCCTTGCGTTAAGTAGACCTTCGAGACGGAGGCAACAAGTTCAAAGAAAACAAATGACGCTGAATCCGCAGTGGGCTCCCAGGCACGGACATCTGCATCATCTTTTCTAACATGCAGATGATTTTTGGGTTTTAATTAAAAGTCAACAATAATTATAATAGTCTTTATATTAAACAAATCAATCTCATTCATTTCTGAACAATACAATTTTGTTCTGGTAATTTCTGTGTGATATTCTTTCAGTAGAGTAGTAGTAGTTCTTCTCACAGTATTTGTATCTCAAATTCATGTATACGTCTATTACACTTTTAATTAATAAACAAAGATTGGGGTTTTCAATTTAATAAATTTCTTTCCTTTTTAAATCTATCAAAGATGGGAAGGAAGAAGGGAAAGAAATTATTACTGAAGATTTTTTTATTCTTTGTTTTCTAACTTTTTCATTAAGTTTCTTTTTAGACTTTTCTTCTTGGGCTGTTTTTGACATTTGTCCTTTAATTTCTTAATCATTTTAAATGTGTACCTGAAATCAAATAAAATAAAAGTAAGCTTTAATAGATATTGAAGACAAGCGAGAAATATCTCCCACACAGTCTTAGTTCAGTCGATTACATATTATCATTGACATCAAATTCGCAAATAATGGTGGCAAGAAAAGCTGAAGCTAGTCATACCGATAAATCTGGCGCAGCAGAGGTGCTAGCGGCTAAACCTAGTGCAGTGGAGGTGCTAACAGCCAAATCTGGTGCAGCGGAGACGTTAGCGGCTAAACCTGGCGCAGCGGACGTGCTGGAGACTAAATACCATATTCAGAGCACCATATCCAGATGTTGAGAGTTCGTCTTGATTTTGATCACTTTCAATTAAAATGCCATCATTCTTCATTCCTATCGTCATTGAAATACCTATTTGCGGCCAGTTCGCCATTTTATCCTCTCGGTGTTTGGTACCAAAGTTGGGTACGTCAACTGTCAAATGCTCGTAAACAATGGATATATTTTGTGAATTTTGGAGTAATTTTGCTGTGTTATTGCGTTTGAACTCGGTTGTTTAGTGGAAGTCGTCAATAGCAAGATGCCCAATTGCAATATAATCGGATTTGGCATCAAAAGAAGCGGAAATCACCCGAAGATAACTTTGCACCAGTACGTATACTTAATTTTAGCTAAAATATCTTTATATTTAGTTACTAAACAAAAGATTCTGTTTTTGTTGAAGAGTTTATGTAAAAAGCATTCATAATTTTCCGTTTGCCTTTCTTTTTAACAGTTGTATTTCATGAAATCATTTTCTTGTTTTTGTAGGGATAGAGTAGTGCATGCATGACATTTTTGTTTATCGATAATGCTATATTATTATGGTTCTTTATTGGTTTTACGTTTTACTTTCAAGGCTGCCTGCTAATAAACGAAAAAAGAAAATTTTGCTGGAAACAATCAGTGTTGTAAAAAAGCTGTCAACAAAAACAATTCTTAATATTCTCTTCCCTTCACTTTGAAGAGAATCATGTTTCAACCGGACACTGAATAAAGTAACACTGCGTGACGATGCTTTACGTTCACGAACCATAATGGTAAGTAACATTGTTTGTTTTAAAATGATTGCGTAGTGGGTGATAAATGATGGTGATGACTTCAAGTGCAACACTTGCCTAACGGGCACAAAGAGTGTGTTTGAGTGTAGTCCTAAGATTAATTGCCAAAATAAGACAAACTTGTTTATTTGGTTGCACTAAGTACATAGAGATGGAGATGTCCACGGACATCTCCAACATATATCTTTTCTGCAGATGTCCGTGCCTGGGTGCCCACTGTGGATTCAGCATCATTTGTTTTCTTTGAACTTGTTGCCTCCGTCTCGAAGATCTACTTAACGCAAGGCTCTAGAATAACACTAACACTGTTACTTTTACATTTCATTTTAATTGATGCAAAATATTCGATGTACCTACTTACTGCATTTCGTTTCTTGTAATAGCTAAAAGCATAAATTCCATACACTAAAAAAAACTGACCTCAAATTAAAAAAAAAAAAATTTCAAAAAACCTGGCTGAAAAACAAGTTGGTGGGAGTTATTTTAGTTCAATTATTGATTTCATGCAACCAACTACATCCTATTGCTTGAAAAGTGACTTGCATGGAACTTTTCATTTGATTTTTTAAGTCGGGTTTTTGAAAATGTTTATTTTTATTGTAAACACTTCAGTAAGTTAGATTTTTGGGATAGCCTCCTCGAACCCTTTATTTTGATACCCCACTTAATATAGTTAGTCGACTTTCATTTTTTTCTTTTTCACATTTTATGGCGCCTGGTGGTCGCCATATTTTATTTTGATTACTTGACAGTAGTGTCATAGTAGCACTCGCAAGATTGAAATAAATCGATTGACGTAAGAATTATCAAAATCGGCCCACGCTTTCGGTCTCTAAACACCTCAAAGGAACAAATATACATACATTTAATCATAAATACATACATAGGCTGATGAACACATTACCCTCCCTTGCGTCGCGCAGTCGGTTAAAAAGGAAACTACGTATTGCGGGGTTCTGGAAAATCATGGCGCTTCTGACCTTCCGGTCGCGAGAAAACTAAACCTTAGTAGCGTTCTAGCGCTGCGTGTCTATACTGTTTTGATAAGAAGACTAATTATTGTTTCAGCGCGAACATTAGTTACTCTTGTCAAAATGTAGCATTTCCTTTGCTTTTATGATAGCCTCTCTATTACGTAGTAACATATTACCTCAATGCCACTGGTAAAAATACCCGTTGATATTGTACCGTAGAAAACATTCTCACAATCTTTTATCGATGTTTTTAATAAAGAGATTTCGATATGGGCTACTCTA
This sequence comes from Polia nebulosa, assembly GCA_951329385.1. Taxonomy (NCBI): domain Eukaryota; kingdom Metazoa; phylum Arthropoda; class Insecta; order Lepidoptera; family Noctuidae; genus Polia; species Polia nebulosa. The sequence continues at coordinate 33,408,682 of OX589599.1, read as the reverse complement.
TTATCCGCCATTTTATCCTCTCAGTGAAGTGTAGGTATGGCACGTTTTTCTTGTAGGTATGCCCAGTCTATATAATTTATATGTCAATGGCTGCTGCGCTCTGTCAGTGCGCCGTCCTGTGGCGCCGTCAACCATTGACATATAAACGTACGTATGTACGTATGTACTTAGTGCAACTAAATAAACAAATTTGACTTATTTAGGCATTTAATTATAGGACAACACTCAAACACACTCTTTGTGCCCGTTAGGCAAGTGTTGCACTTGAAGTCATCACCATCATTTATCACCCACTACGCAATCATTTTATAACAAACAATGTTACTTACCATTATGGTTCGTGAACGTAAAGCATCGTCACGCAGTGTGACTTTATTCAGTGTCCGGTTGAAACATGATTCTCTTCAAAGTGTAGGGAACAGGTTATGAATTGTTTTTGTTGACATCTTAGTTACAACAGTGATTGTTTCCAGCAAAGTTTTTTTTTTTCGTTTATTAGCAGGCAGCCTTAAAAGTAAAACCAATAAAGAACCATAATAATATAGCATTATCGATAAACAAAAATGTCATGCATGCACTACTCTATCTCTACAAAAACAAGAAAATGATTTCACGAAATACAACTGTTAAAAAGAATGGCAAACGGGAAATTATGAATGCTTTTTACATACACTCTTCTACGAATACAGAATCTTTTGTTTAATAACTAAATCTAAAGATATTTCACCTAAAATTAAATATACGTACTGGTGCAAAGTTATCTTCGGGTGATTTCCGCTTCTTTTAATGCCAAATCCGATTATATTGCAATTGGGCATCTTGCTATTGACGACTTCCACTAAACAACCGAGTTCAAACGCAATAACACAGCAAAATTACTACAAAATTCACAAAATATATCCATTGTTTACGAGCATTTGACAGTTAACGTACCCAACTTTGGTACCAAACACCGAGAGGATAAAATGGCGAACTGGCCGCAAATAGGTATTTCAATGACGATAGGAATGAAGGGTTGCCATAATAGTAGCTGTCAAAAATACTACTAACCTGTTTCACTTGAGCAAAATTAAGAAAGTTAAAAAGAGATAGCAGTATTTTTATGATTTTGGCGTCGATATGCCACATATTTGTATAACTGTTTTTTCTATAGTCAAACATGTCCAGTCCATATAATTTATATGTCAATGCCGTCAACGCGCTCGTGACGGCAGGTAGTGTCATCTGTATCGGACTGTCTATGTCAGACGCACATGAGATAAATATTCAAAGATGGGTCGTGCGTTATTTCGTGATATGAAGACTGTCATTTTTAAGGTGGCTGAATATTTTTAGAAAAGAAAAGCAGACAAAGAAAGCTTTGAATTTAAAAATGATGTGAATATTGCCAAAATCGTTGCGGAGGCTACGGGGTACAGCAAAAGAACCGTGCATAATGTGATTTCTGCGGGTTATTTATCAATTGAAAATTCAAGTCAATTAAAATTTCAATCGCCAAAAAAACCAAAAGTTCACACGATGTGGATGATTTTGACCTTGGAGTTATCAGAAGAAAAATTCATCAGTTTTACGAAGTTGAAAAAAAAAATACCAAGTGTCCGTAAGTTACTATCAAGTTTGAGACAGGACGGGAATATTTAAGACAGCTTTTACACAAAATGGGCTACCGTTTCAAAAAATGCAAATCAAAGAGACATCTCCTTATAGAGCAGCCTAATATTACAGTGTGGCGGAAAAAATTTCTTACACAAATCAGAAATTACAGAACGCAAAACCGCAACATATATTTTCTTGATGAAACATAGGTACATCAACGCCAGTCACCATGCCAGCAAATGTTGGCAATCATCGTCAGAACCCGGAATTCATGCTGATATTGGGAAAGGACGGCGATTGGTAATTCTCCACGCTGGGTGTCGAAATGGCTTAGTGGATGATGCATTGACTATATTCAAGTCAGATGCTAGAACCGGTGACTATCATGGAGATATGAGCGGACCTACTTTTTATAAGTGGGTAGATGAAAAGTTAAAAGATAAGTTGCTGCCGAATTCTGTGGTTGTAATGGACAACGCGTCTTACGTCTTACCACAGCGTTCAGGTTGAGAAGAAACCAACTATATCAAGCCTCGAAAAGTGAAATGCAGAATTGGTTGCTACGCCATAATGTAGAATTTTCAGGAACCATGATAAAGGCTCAACTGCTACTTCTTATCAAATATACACAAAAAGAACCCGTGTATAGAATTGACGAACTCCTGAAAGCCAGTGGACACACTGTTCTGCGTTTACTTCCGTATCATCCAGATTTAAATCCAATTGAGTTGGTCTGGGCTGATATTAAAAACAACATAGCCCAAAACTATATTAATTCTTCTCTAGACGAAAAGATAATCTTACTGGATAAATTGTTTTCGAAATTCACGGCGGAGAAATGGCAGAGATGCGACGATCATGTCCAGAAAAATGAAAATGATTACTGGAGTCGCGATAGTAGGTTCGATAATGTTATCGATTCATTCATAATAAATTTGCAAGACTCTGATTCAAGTTCCGGTGGCGAAGTGGAAGATGAAGATGATGACGAAATGGAAGATGAAGTTGAAACAGAATCTATGTCAGAATAACTTTCATTTGAATATATAATTGTTTGTAAATATAAAAAATGTTCAATAAAACAAGTCCTGCTTTGAATTATAAGTTTAGTTCTTATTTATCACCAGTATATTTTTAATAAAATATGAGTATATTGGGTTAAATTTTAATCAACTAAGTAAGTATAATATATTACAGATAGATAGCCTCCGCCCGCCACAAGTCTTGCCTTAGAAATGCAAACTGATATCGTAAGATCTGTCCGACATGTATCGATCTCATGTGAACTCATGCACTTTTTTCTTCGCCTCCCACCTCGCCGCGCATACCTCAGGAAGTGCACAGCACTAATGGCCACACTATAGTGTTACGGTACAATATCAACGGGTATTATTTTTTACCAGTGGCATTGTACACGTAATATTTTGCACATGTATTATAGAGGCTATCATAAAAGCAAAGGAAATGCTACATTTTGACAAGAGTAACAAATGTTCGCGCTGAAACAATAATTAGTCGTCTTAACAAAACAGTATAGACACGCAGCGCTAGAACGCTTCTAAGGTGTAGGTAGTTTTCTCGCGACCAGAAGGTCAGAAGTGCCGTGATTTTCAGAAGCCCGCAATACGTAGTTTCCTTTTTACCCGACTGCGCGACGCAAGGGAGGGTAATGTGTTTATCAGCCTATGTATGTATTTATGATTAAATGTATGTATATTTGTTCCTTTGAGGTGTTTTAGAGACCGAAAGCGTGGGCCGATTTTGATCATTCTTACGTCAATTGATTTATTTTAATCTTGCGAGTGCTACTAATGACATGACAGTAATCAAAATAAAATTTGGCGACCACCAGACGCCATAAATTGCAAAAAAGAAAAAAATTATAGTCAACTAACTATATTAAGTGGGGTATCAAAATAAAGGGTTCGAGGAGGTGATTCCAAAAATCTAACACACTGAAGTATATAAAAAAAAAATAAAAAACATTTTCAAAAACCCGACTTAAAAAATCAAATGAAAAGTTCCAAACAAGTCACTTTTCAAGCAGGCTGGTGTAGTTGGTTGCATGAAATCAATAATTGAACTAAAATAACTCCCACCAACTTGTTTTTCAGCCAGGTTTTATGAATTTTTTTTTTTTTAATTTGAAGTCAGTTTTTTTTAGTGTATGGAATTTATGCTTTTAGCTATTACAAGAAACGAAATGCAGTAAGTAGGTACATCGAATATTTTGCGTCAATTAAATCTAAATATAATCTAATCTAAATATAATAAAATTCTATCTATTACAAGAAACGAAATGCAGTGAGTAGGTACATCGAATATTTTGCGTCAATTAAAATGAAATGTAAAAGTAACAGTGTTAGTGTTATTCTAGAGCCTTGCGTTAAGTAGACCTTCGAGACGGAGGCAACAAGTTCAAAGAAAACAAATAATGCTGAATCCGCAGTGGGCTCCCGGCACGGACATCTACAACACTTAGCTTTTCTAACATGCAGATGATTTTTGTTTTAATTAAAAGTCAACAATAATTATAATAATAATCTGGCAACACCAACAACATCTGACGTGTCAAAAATTATTTTCAAACTATTTTTCGGTTTTTATAATATTTATCAAGTGATTTCAATCCCACAACAAAAAGCAAAAATAATAATCGTTATAGCAAGAACCTACATAAAATTTAATATGGAAAAATATCACCTTTACACAAATAAACTACATGATATTGAAATGACAGCTGTCATGGACAAATAAACCGATAATTTGGAAAAACACTATAGATGTTGACTAGATCAGCAGCTCGCGTGCACGCCCTCCACCTCCGGCCCCTTCGCTCAGCTCCGCCTCGCCGCCGCCGGAACCCAGCCCCACCGTGAGTGTTGTGATACCGGCCGTGGCAGTTGCGTCGAGCTCCAGCGACGAGTTCTTCTCGCCACCGTTGACACCACCACCTGCGCGTCGATGGGGAGGACGCCGGCCGCCAAGCAGCTTAGGACCTCGAGGCCCACTGGCCTCTGATAGGGTCCCAGCTCCCGGTGGAAGTGTGCAGCGCATGCGATGGACGCAATCCATCAATGATAACGTCATGCGCGCATACTATGGGGCTACAGAGGCAGGTAACAACCTGACCGCGTACCGTGTTCGGATGCTCTCTTTGTTCCAGGTGCTTGAGCCACCCGTCAACGTTTCGGCCCAACGACTTTCGGATCAGGTACGGGTCATCCAGCGTAATCATATGTTGGATGATACTGTACTTGATCGCCGCCGAACTGAAATGGGTAGCCATGTCAATGCCCCTCCGCCGCAGACTGTGGTCCCAGTGGTGGTACCACCGTCAAACCATATGCAGTATTTTTAAGAATTTTTATAGCTTTTGCACCTTTCAACAACGGTTAAACATAAATAGTGACGTTATTGTTTTAACCGAATGCTGGCTTGCCAAGCAATATAACATTCCATTATTTCCGGGTTATAATATGTACAAAAGTAATAGAAATTACAATCAAAATGATGGGGTGATAGTTTATGTAAGGAATCATTTGAAGGTCTCTGTTGAGGAACCTAATATGCACGACTGCAACAGTTTGGTGGTTAAGATTGGATCAAACTTTGCAATATTAGCATTATATCGACCTCCCTCCTTCAAAAATATCAGCAATTTTACTGACTCGCTGAATGATGTAACGTATTTCCTTTGTAAACGTCACATGTACAATATTTATTTCGATTTATTGCCATTTTTTGGACATATTTGTTGGAGTTGAAGTCAAAATTCGCTTCTGGCAAAATTCAAAATTCATAAATTGCGTCTTAGTACTTTAGTTTGGTTACAACACTAAGTGTTTTTTTTATCGGTGGTGACAGGAAACGTCAAAATTGGGAAGATCACTTTTCGACTTTTCTTTTTTTTTTTTTCGACTGGCAGGTTTTGAAGTCACATCGCTCTTTTTGCAGTGTACGTACGCGCAGCGGAATGTTGTTGAATTTAAAGATTTTAATTATGCAGATATTTAGTGTATGACGTCGTATAATTGTGTATGGTAAAAAAAAATTTGTGCACGCAACCATTGTGGAGAAATTCACCAAAAACTGATTCCGCTGGGCGAACGTTGTCCTGGCGGAACTTTTTTTAATCCATAGACTTTAGAAGAAAAGAGATGTGTCCAAAAATTAGTGTGTATTTGTGTGTAATTGTGTATGTATGAATAAAACTAGTGCATGCATAAACTTCGGAGAAATTCAAGTTTCCGCTACGCGAACGTTTGGCCATTAGCTAGTTTTCATATAAAGCGCTTACATAGAGATCTGTAGATTTTTACATACGTTGTTTTGAATTTGTTTATATTTGTTTAAAAAACAGATTTAGAAAAAATCGTAGGGCTTAAAAGATAAAAATATAAACGTAAAATACGCTTATTAGGTCTTAGTTCTTAAAGTATGCACTTTGGGGTCTAGATTTTCACGTTAATACAAACCTTGTAAGTGTCTGCAACATGTTGCCAAGTATCAATGATGTTCCGTTAGTAACTAAAGAGTTATAAGACAAATTTACCATGAACAGATCACTGTTTACAAAGCAGTCAAATATCACGACGTTCTGAAGGAATTGCATGGTAATATGTATATCAATAATTAGTGTATTCATTCAACTATTCTTATGCAAAATTTCATGTCATTAAATTCAGTAATTAAAGAAAAACAATTATAATACTGACGAAGCATCGAAAACCTACATAACCCGACCAAGTTCGGATGGCTACAAAAAAGCGGCCGTGCAATATATTTAGGTAACATCCCAAAATTTACAGTATAATACCGGTATTTAATTGGTATAGGTGATAACACAATTGTTGTTTCGATATATGTTTCGATATTTTTGTACACCTACTTTTTTAAATGTATTTGACTATGACAGAAAGTAGGTACTATTTACGTAGGTACTTTATTTAAGTATGCGCTTGAGACTTGAGATATAATCTAAATATATTATTTAAGACAAATAAAATTCATCCTTAAATTCATTCCTGAGGCATTAAGTCCGCCTCTGTACTTGTATGTGCGTGAAGTGTTAAATAAATAAATAAATTCATACAGCTAATTTCTATTGAAGATTTCACGGATCAGGATTCTAACTATAGACCCCTTAGGGAAATTAAATATTTACCACATGTAAGTATGTACTACTGTTTAGGTAAATATTTATCATATTGTAGCTTATTACACTATTTAACCAATAGACTAGGCATGCACGAGCGTTCCCCTTTGCAACTTTAGTGGATCAAACAATCTAATGACTTAAAAAAAAAAACTACTTCTTGAATCGTTTTTTTTTTCTTATGTATGTGAGCGTGTTCCCCCGCACCCCACCAAAATATGCAGAATTATTTTGTTCGAAGTTCGGTACGCTTAATCCTTTAGTTAAATAGTCTAAGTATTGTAGTTATGAATTGATCAAAAATATTCTTGTGTGAAAAAATAGACAACGCGCTGCGCGCAACGAGCGATAGGCGGCTTCCCGCTTGAAACGGTACTGTCATCCTTGAAGAAAAGAGAGGGCAATATGTTTTCGCGCGTATTCGTTTGCTGTTGAACTTGAACCTGATTTTGTTTCATCCCCAGTCACAAACAAATAAATGTGCAGTCAAGGACAATGTGCGTATGCGCTGTTGTTTTGCTATGCATCGCCAATTCTCTGTAATAATAATATTGACAGTGTGTTATTAATGTTATAGTGTAACAGTGAAGCATAACATAATTATGTAGTAGGAATATTGAGTGAATGATAGTGAGAAGCTGATAACAGATATAAGGTAAGATTTTATAATAAATTAATAGCTATAGACTTATTCATTTACGTAGGTAATTTATTAGGCAGATAAATTATAATAATTGTGTTATGTTAACATTGGACAGACACCATAAACCCAAGTTAATATCTACTGATTGATCTTATTCTATATCTATTTACTTAAATTTATAATAATAAATTATACAAGACATATATTATAATATAATCGTAACAAAGTAGATGTTTTTTCTGGTTAAAGACAAACTACTGAATAGATCTAAACTACTAAACGACCGACCAGATTATAACGAAATGTTGAAAAGAAATATTGTTATTAAATAATCACCTTATGTTTATTACCTACATGTAATGATATACGTATGTGGGCCTCTCACAGATCGTCAACTCCTCGGCAACCTGGAACAACTTCCAGAACAAGATCACCACCTTCCTGGGTAAGGATAAACCGAGTAACAGGAACTTGCTCATTTAGTTGCAATTTTGTTGTAAATTAGACCTTAGGTCTATTGATATAGAGTTTAATTTGTGTACCTAATCGGTTTTTGAATTTAAATTTTGTGTGTTAGTACAACTCGGTCACATTAACTTGACGCATGGCGTCGATATAATAATGTCTTATGGTTATTATTAAAAAAATATTTTTCATTCAAGAAATGCAATTGTTTTACTTTTTCCTAACGCTTGTGTACGCAACTGTACCATATTAATAAATACTATATTGGAAGGTTAAGAACGTTTCTTAGATATATGGCACGGCCGCTTTTTGGTAGCCATCCGAACTTGGTCGGGTTATGTAGGTTTTCGATGCTTCGTCAGTATTGTAATTGTTTTTCTTTAATTACTGAATTTAATGACATGAAATTTTGCATAAGAATAGTTGAATGAATACACTAATTATTGACATACATATTACCATGCAATTCCTTCAGAACGTCGTGATATTTGACTGCTTTGTAAACAGTGATCTGTTCATGGTAAATTTGTCCTATAACTCTTTAGTTACTAACGGAACATCATTGATACTTGGCAACATGTTGCAGACACTTACAAGGTTTGTATTAACGTGAAAATCTAGACCCCAAAGTGCATACTTTCAGAACTAAGACCTAATAAGCGTATTTTACGTTTATATTTTTATCTTTTAAGCCCTACGATTTTTTCTAAATCTGTTTTTTAAACAAATATAAACAAATTCAAAACAACGTATGTAAAAATCTACAGTTCTCTATGTAAGCGCTTTATATGAAAACTAGCTAATGGCCAAACGTTCGCGTAGCGGAAACTTGAATTTCTCCGAAGTTTATGCATGCACTAGTTTTATTCATACATACACAATTACACACAAATACACACTAATTTTTGGACACATCTCTTTTCTTCTAAAGTCTATGGATTAAAAAAAGTTCCGCCAGGACAACGTTCGCCCAGCGGAATCAGTTTTTGGTGAATTTCTCCACAATGGTTGCGTGCACAAATTTTTTTTTACCATACACAATTATACGACGTCATACACTAAATATCTGCATAATTAAAATCTTTAAATTCAACAACATTCCGCTGCGCGTACGTACACCTTTTTGCAATGTTTTTTTAATCCATGTAAATCATGAGTTATAAGTGCCCAGTTCGCATATTCCTGGCGGCTGGAGCCCCATTTTTGAATGGACAATGTGTTCCAGCAATGATTTCGGTGGAATCATAAATTTAAACCTGATTATGGAGAGACACATGGTGTGTCTAACATAACTTTTTTCCTTTGTTAAAAGCGGTAAGTTATTTGATTGTTGTCTCTTGAAGAGCTCAGTAGTGTTCGAAATTTGAAGTTCGCATTCCCTAACGTGAAATTTGTTCTTTTCAGCTGTTATCCAGCGCTTTTTATATTTATTATAACTTTAAATTTGAAGTTTGGATGCACCCCTATCTTGGAAAGTGGACAATTCCAGACGGATGTTTCATACAGGAAGATCTGGTTTATTTTTTCCTTATTATAATTAGCATACATTTGCAGGGTATGTAATTAAAACCTTTTTCTTTTTACATTGAAAACGTGGTACAGTGCATTATTGAACAAAATTATTGACCAAACCAATAGACCAAACTTGTAAATAAGTAACCTAAATATTTGTTGAATACACAGGAGAAATAATCTAAAATGTTGTAGTTTGAATTCTCTCTGTTATCACCTTCCCTAAGATTAAAAGCCATTTTTGCCGCTGTCTTCTATCCAGGTAATTTCTGTGTTAATCTATTTATTGACGCCTGGCGCCCGAGGTTTTTTTTTATATTATTATTTTGGCGTTCAATAACTTAATTTTGTTAAACACAGATAAAATTTCAATTTTGTTGCACACATAAGTGGAAAATCATACACATTCACATGACAATGATAGCTTGCAGAACCTGTCATCCATCAAAAACACGATTGTAATTGGAGATATTAATATCAATATTCTAACAGGAAGTACTGATGCATCTGCTCAGGACTACCTCAACCTATGCGCATATCACGGCCGCACACACTTTACCTACACATCAGAGTGGCTCCTGCTTGGACCATGTCATACTTAAAACAAATTACCCCTCACTTGCACTCGTTGTTAACTCGACAATAACCGATCATAATACTGCCCTACTAACTCTAGATTGTAACTTACCTAACCAAAACACTCGCACAATTTCGAAATTCAATATAAATAAACTTGAAGAAGATTTGCGCGTCATCAAGTTTGATCCAGTCTATAATTCCGCTGACCCGCAGTTTTGTATTTTATTTTATTAATTTTAAGAAAACTTACAGCTAATACATTCAAGTAGGCGGAAGTTATGTTTAGAAGAAGGCCAATTACAAGTTTCCACATTTAGAAATATATCATAAATAAACATTTAAAAAACGGTACAAACAGCGTGAGAGTTAAGCATAGAATCAACTAAAGAGAAAAAGAAAAAATAAATTAAATACATTACAAAACAAAGTTACACACCAAAGAAAACGTTACTTAATATTTTTTTTTAAATATGGACACTATTTGTGAATAAATCAAGCTCAACATCCCGGCAAACCATGTTGAACATTTGACATGCTCTTAAAATATATGTATTTCGCCTATAGTTTGTATTCACAATAGGTACATGAAGGAGACGAGGTCTCCGAAGAAACGCAGACGGTACACGCAGTCCAATCCTAACCACCAGCTCTGGGACGTCAGTAGATCCGTTCATTATATTAAATAGGAAAGCAAGATCTGCAATTTTCCTTCGCTCATGCAAAGGAAGAATATGAAATTTCTTACACCTACTTGTATAGTTAGGAAGATATGTATTTGAAAGATATTGAGTGTACCTTAAAAATCGCCTTTGTATACTTTCAAGGCGATTAATTTAAACATTGTAATTTGGATTCCAGATTTGAGAAGCATATTCGAGATGGCTACGGACAAAAGCACAGTATAGGATTTTCATAGTTTTGACATGCTTAAACTCAGAGGAGACCCTAAAAATAAAACCCAATGCTTTAGAAGCCTTATTGAATATGCTATCAATGTGCGCATCAAACAAAAGCTTTGAGTCAAAAATTACCCCAAGATCCTTGATGACGTTGACTCTGGCAATTGAGGTATTCGACAATTTGTAATCATAAATAATAGGGTTTGGCTTACGAGTAAATGTACACACAAAACACTTAGAAATATTTAAATCCAACCTATTTTGATTGCAGTAATCATGAAACCGGTCCAGATCATCCTGTAATAGGTGTGCATCCTCAACGGTTGACACTTGACTCAGAATTTTCATGTCATCCGCGTATAATAAAATTTTAGAGTTTAGGAAACAAGTGGCGATGTCATTTACAAAGATATTGAATAAAAGAGGTCCTAATAGGGATCCTTGGGGAACCCCCGACGGAATGAACATCGCTCTCGACGCATAACCGTTGAGGACTACAGTCTGGCATCTATTTTCAACATATGATACAAACCATGTATACAAGCTACCCGTCACTCCTATCAATAGCAATTTGCGCATTAGAAGCGCATGATCAATTCGATCAAAACATTTGCTGTATTCAGTGTATATAACGTCGACCTGAGACCTCCTGGACATATGCTCTGAAATATAGTCACTATATACCACGAGATTGGATGTGGTGGAGCGAGCTTTTAAAAATCCATGTTGTTCGGAGAAACTCAATTTAAGCGAAGAAGAAAGTTGTACGTGTACGATTTTCTCCATAACTTTCGCGAACACGCACAGTTTAGAAATCGGTCTATAGTTTTCAACGCTGTCTTTAGGTCCTTTTTTATGAATCGGCGTTATATACGCTGACTTCCAGATTGTAGGGACCACTCCCAAGTCGAATGACCGCTTGAATAGTAATGTCAACGGAGTGGATAGACACTTGGCACATTTGGTTATAAAAATCGGTGAAATATTATCCGGACCAGCGGATTTGTTAATATCGACTTGCTTTAGCAAGCGAAATACCTCCTCAACACGCACATCAATAGAGCAGACGTCTGACACGAGACCAGTGGACTGATCCATCCCCGCAGAGTCCAAGAATTCATTTGCATCGCGTCGCTCTTGGAAGTTCGAAAAGAAATAGTCGCCAAACATATTGCATATTTCCTCCCCGTGACCAGACGACACTTCACCAAACCTTAATACAGATGGGTAACAGTTGGTCTGTTGTTTAGATTTAACATATTGCCAAAAAGCCCTAGGATTTTTAGAAATGGCTAATTCAATATTTGCTACTCGTATATAGTCATCAAACATTTCTTTCTCCAGATCTTTAGCCCGTTGACGTAAGGTAACAAAAGATTGATAGTCCGAGAGATTTCCATAGGTTTTGAACTTTGAGTGAAATTTTGACTTTTCTTTAATTATTTGAATAAGAGGGCTTTTGTACCAAGGAGGATACTTACCCCTCGGAACGATAGTTTTAGATGGAATATGTGTATTATAAAGCAAGTTGATAGTGTCATAAAAAAATTTAACAGCTTCTTCGAGAGGCCTACAATTAAGCTCTAATGGCCAATCAATTGCCAGCAATTTTTTCAATTATTGCATCATAATTCGCCTGAGCATACAAGAGCTCGACTCGAGGCCGAGCATGCAGCTGGTGAAGCTGAACGAAGTCGGCAGAGATGCAGAGTGCCTTATGGTGAGGGTCCTCGCACACTAGAGGATCCTGATTGCAAGTAACAGCTACTTCACTGTTAGACAAAACGAGGTCAAGAATCCTATTATTCACGTTACGACACGAGCTATACTGTAGCAAATTGCAAGCGGTGAGAGTATCTCTAAAGCTGGTTTGAATGGGACCTTGCAAGTTACCAGGACACAAATGCTCACCGTCCGCCGCAGCGTGCCAGTCGATATTCGGTTGGTTAAAGTCACCGAGTACTAAAAACTTATTTGCGGGATGTTTGAGAACAATTTCAGCTAAATTACCAGAAAAAATATTGAGTTGTATCACTAAAGAGTTGCCAGATGGCTGGTCACACACATACACAACACATAAATGTATATTATAGGTTACTTTAGGTTTCTTTTGGTGCAAAGTTAGGGTAACCCACAGATCCTCGGCAGGCGAGCACCATTCGTTGCGGACATCAGCAGACGTATGTTGTATGTAATAGAAAATTTACGATATGCAATTCAGAAAAATACGAGCAACAAAAATTGCAACATAAAACCCTGGATCACGACAGGTCTTATCCGCTGTATGAAACATAGAGATAAACTGAACATGAAAGCTAAATCTCACCCAGATAATGCTATGTTGCAATTGTCATACAAAAGATATCGTAATTTTTGTAATGATCTACTCAAAAAAGTTAAGAGCAACTACGATAAAACTGCATTAGAAAAGGTTGGAACAAATAGTAAAAAGATCTGAAAATGTATTAAAAATATAACATATTCCTCGAAACAAAATTAGTCATCTTCAGGTTTATTACAAGTGCACTCGTCACAGCTGGCATCTGCTAACATAGCAAATAATTTCTTTGTTAATGTTGGAAAGTGTCTTGCAGAAAAAAATCGGGGTCAATCGCCTTATCTAACGAGCAGTCCTATTACGGGCAGCTCCACCTTAACATCCTTTGCACTGCTAGATACTGACGAGACTGAGGTAGAAAGTATCATCATGACTTTGAAAGACGACTGTGCAGTTGGTTGGGATAACATATCAAATAAAATTATTAAACAGTTCAGGAATATTTTAATACCACCACTGGTTTATATTTTTCGCATGCGTTTATCTCTGGGTATTTTTCCAGAGTGCCTCAAAAAAGCAGTTTTTGTCCCTATATATAAATCAGGCAATAAAGAGCAAGTAACAAATTATAGACCTATTTCTCTACTGCCTTCTATCTCTAAAATATTAGAAAAAATTATAAACAAAAGGTTGTTCAAATATCTGGAGGACAAATCAATTTTGTCAGATCGACAATTTGGATTTAGACCTAAACTTTCAACTGCCGATGCCGTTCACCATCTAACTGACTATCTGGCTCAAGAACACACACAACAGAACAGTGTTTAGGTATTGCTTGATTTATTTAATTGTATTTTTAATTAGTGACATTTTTTATTGAATTTTTTTATGAATTGTATTAATTGTTGTATTGTACTTTTAATTGATTGACATATTGAATCGGATTGATTTGATTTGATTGATTGATTTGTATTATTTATTTAATTGTTATTTAATGAAACTGTTAATTGAATAAGTAGATATCATAATTATTGTACTCTATCGCATTAGGCCCATTGGCTTGTAAGGATAGTTGTTACATAAATAAATAAAATAATAATAATAACTTGACAAGGGTAACCATACAGTAGGAATTTTTCTGGACCTCGCCAAAGCTTTTGACACAGTTTCTATTCTTATTCTGTTGCGCAAGCTTGAGACATTGGGCATAAGAGGCATTCAGCTGAAACTCTTTAAAAGCTACTTAGAAAACCGTACCCAGTGCGTGAAGATTGGCAGTGTTCTCAGCGCAGACCAAAAAAAACACGTCTTTTGGTGTTCCCCAAGGAAGTATTTTAGGGCCCACTTTATTTCTAATATACATAAATGACCTTTGTAATGTAAAGCTAAAGCATGGCACAATAATATCTTACGCTGATGACACTGTTCTTCTTTTTTCGGCTGTATCGAAACATGAAGTCTAAAGCTCGCGCAAGACTGCTTCAATAGTGTAAATAAATGGCTTCAGCATAACTCACTAACTCTAAATGCGGATAAGACAAATTATATAAAGTTTTCGATGCGCAAACAAGCTTCTCACATTCCTTTAACGTTGTTTGCTCATTGTTGTACAGTCCCTGCAGATTGCCCGTTTGTGTGTACCAATATTAGTAAGACCAATAAAATAAAATATTTGGCTGTTTTAATTGATGAAACTCTAACCTTCAAACAGCATATGGAAGCATTAAATAGTAGAATTCGTAAGCTGATATTCGTATTCAAAAAGCTACGATATATTGCAGACCCAATAATAATTAGGCAAGTTTACTTTGTGTAATGGATTGTTCAGAAGGGGAAAACACAAACAAGCACTGAAGACTAATAGTTTTTTAATCGTCACAGACTCACAGAGCAACACAATCAAATCGCCACAATTTCTCTCTAGTCTTTTCCAGCCCAAAAACCAACAAATACCCTCGCCGGAAATCAAAACCATCCCTCATAATAATATTATAAATTAATATTCCAAACACATTATTAAATTGACATACTTTTATCAGAAATCATAAGAATGGAAGCTATAAGTTTATAAACTATAATCTCTTAATTGGATAAGATTTACAGAGCTATTTTCAAGATAATTAATGAGTGCTCAGAGAGTTGGATCAATGACTATTAATTAATATTAATAAGGAATGATTACAGTACATTAGTGTTTATAAGAGTTGATACATGGCGCTAGTAAGTCCTGTTATGAAAAATACATCAGTAGATCCTGACGGCTACTGTTACACTAGTTGCTGTCAATGCCATTAGATGGCAATAGATGGCGTTGGTTGCTTGTTATTGGTGTGACGGCTGTACAGCTGGTGAGTACGAAGGATGAGGGATTTAAACTATTACATTCGGCCATCCTGCTATTGTCGTGGTCCCCCGCGGCGTTGGGCTCCAGCTCCTTCAGCCGCAGCGGCGACACTAAAATTCATGTTTGGCAGTACCTGGGAACAAAAAAAAAAAACCCACAGTATATTTCCTCTTTTTTTTTTTTAAATAGGTAAGTACCTACCTATTGTTGGCGACCGCTGTGCTGTCTTTAAAAGAAAACTCGAGTGGCGTCACTGGATGCGGTCGAAGGGTTCGAGTGCTGGCGCCAGACCCCAAGACGCAGGTACCATGTGAACAAAAACAAGTCCGGCGTGGGTGCAGGAGCCGTACTGCGAGACTCAAGTACCATGGAAACAAAAAAAGCAGGACCGGCGTGTCGACGGGCTAATATTAAGAGATTATTACAGCAGTCTTAAACTAACCTTTGTGTAAGAGAGTCGCAATTTGTAAGATAATTATAGTCTTTGTTCATGACCCAAGTTGTTTCACTAAGTCACAAAGTCAAGTTGATAATATCAGAAGTGCAAATCGATACCCACACACACACACACACATTATGGGTAAACGTTTTAAAAACGTATAAAATCTAAGAAACGAACATGTTCGAAGTCAAGCTCAAGCAGTAGTAGCAATGCCAGGAGTTCTAGCTGCAATAATGCCCAGGACTTCATCACTTCCGCCGAAACATAGGAATAAGGTATCACGTAAGGCTGATACCTTAACTGTGAGTAAAATGTTTTATTTTGTGGTTCCGCTTAAGTGTGTTACAGCCTACCTAATAACTTAGCATAAGCGGAAATAAAAGGAATGTAACCTATTAAGGGGTGGTCACCGAAGTTTTCAGAGTTTTAAGACCGTTTTATGGATATCAATAATAACAGTTTAAGTAATATCCTTTGTGAGTATATGAGAATGGAAGGTGAGTTTCACTAATATTAGGTACGTGAGACGTGTGATGCCAAGCGAGGCTAAAGGTGTATACCTACAGTGAAACCTTGATAACTGGGACATTAAGGGAAATGCAAATTTGTCTCAGTCTCAGATATCCAGGTATAAATAAATAACTCTCTCATCTACAAAGGGTTCCATTCATAGAGGTTACTTCAGTTATTGAGGTGTGATTATTAAATAAAATATCGTATTTTGTTAACATTATAAATAATATAAATAAAAAAATAAAATTCCTTTAATTCAGATACTTAACAAGATCCATATAGTGCAATTAGACTCGGTATTAAAAAATTATAAATTAACACATTATGCATGTGTTGTAATATGTTGTAATAATAAAAAAATAAAATAATAATAATAATAAAAAGGGTAATCACAAAAGTAATCGCGAACGTTTTTATAAACGGTTCAAAAATGCATGGGTACAGAATGCGTCACTCAAATAAATCTGTCATTTTAGTTTGTATACTTCCAAAGTATCAGCTGTAAGATGTTTTTCAATACCTACTGATAGAGATTTACGCCTTCATTTCGGTATTTTTCAAGTCACAATCCGGACGATATCAAAACCAATCTAAAACTGAAGGTCATTAAGGCACAATTAGCCAAGAAATAGAAAAAAAGGGGAAATTAATCAGCAAGAAAGTCTGAGTTGGAGATGTAATAAAGTGACAAGAATAATAAATTGATAAGTTACAGAGGTATACCTACCAAACTAAAAAAAAAAAATTAAAAAAGTAATGTAGCAAAATTATTTTAAAATGTACCTAGTCTCAGTAGAAGACGTAAAATACAACCGCTGTTGCAAGAGTTAATTATGACGATAAGATCCAAAATGCTAATCCCAGATAGTTTTGTTTTGTCCCACTTAACCAAGTTTACTGTAGTAACTGTGACCAAATTAGGGATTTTAGTCAAGTGGTGACAAGGGGCTTGAATCATTAAATGCAATATTTTTGGGCTGAGAACGATAGTGATGAAGGGTTTGTTTATGTTTATACTCCTAATACATATTCTCATTACGTCAGAACATGAATTCAGAACAGTAAAATTGTAAAAAAAGATCGTTTGTTTAACATTTTTGGAAGAAGATACTATTTATATTACTGTGTTATGTAGGTAATACAGAAGATAATGTGATAATGTTGTGAAGACGCATCGATAGAAGCGAATAACGTGAGATGCAACAGTTGAACTAGCTTCCTACAGGGACAAACGTCGATAGTTAGGCGGGTGATGCCAACTTAGGAAACTAAAACCAAGGCAGGTGATGCCATTTGATATGGCTTGATCCTAGGCGGGTGTTGCCAAGTTAGAAGGCTATAACCAAGGCGATGATGCTTTAAGTTATGGCTGTATCCAAGGCACTCGCCGTGTAATAGTGCCGATTTTACGCAAAATATTTGATGCTGTGTAATTTGGACTAACCCAATGTTGGTGACGCCGACATGACGTAAAATTTATAAAACCAAATTAGTCATTTTGAATTGAATATAGTGGTTCCCATCAGGATGAATTAATAACGTTATTATGAAACTGGGCCGCCTGTGTGGCGAAAAATATCAATGTACTAGAAAAGGAATTAAATGATTAAATTAAATTATTCAATGCGCGAAATGATGAATGACTTTTTAAAGAAATATTTCCCGACTTGGTAATAAGAAGAATGGGGAAATAAGAATCGGCTTTGTCTGTTGTGAAGCGCCTGGTAACATAACAGTTAATTAAGATAATAGCACAGTAACAGTCTTGTTATTGTCCCGGGTTCATAAACAATTTACCAAAATTTAAGAACTGGATTTGGTCAAATATCGCGATGCTCACGACGGGCGTACATATAATAAAACTCCCTATTGGGCTGAAGGCACAGGCACTATCATGTTTCCAGCAAAAATGCGTGCAATGCGTTGGATTCAAAATTCAAAAATGTATTAGAGTGGTGTACTTAGATATTTTAATGACAGAAACAACGGAGGAAAGTTAAAATAATTATGCTGTCGTTGAATGTAAGGACTTATCATTTGTTTAAAAGAACTGTGGTAGATGAGTACCGCTCGTTTAAATTGGAGTTATTGGCAATTACTGTTAGTTTGATTCAGAAGTTCTGATTATACCTACTTAAAATGGTCATGTTATAAAATAGTAACCAAACGCAACGGCCATACGG
The DNA here is from genome assembly GCA_951329385.1 of Polia nebulosa. NCBI lineage: Eukaryota > Metazoa > Arthropoda > Insecta > Lepidoptera > Noctuidae > Polia > Polia nebulosa. The sequence continues at coordinate 33,390,070 of OX589599.1, read as the reverse complement.
AAAGCATAACAAAAACGGAGTATGCTCCGAATCGCACGTCGGGTGTAAAAAAAAAACCCTTTGTCGTAGATCATAGTAAAGGCAATTGATTACGACTCATAAGCATCTGGAGACATATCCCAAAAAAAAAAAAAAAAAAACGTAAACAGATAAAAATAAAATGCCGATATTATCTATTGGTAAAGATTTTATAACGGTTGCAGATTGTTTGTTATCGGTACAACTACAAAATTCCAAGATACAAACTATTATGAGCAAAACGTTAGTTGAAAGAAAGAAAATGTGTTCTAGATATTGTTTTGTAAAATCTTTGTTTTCTTAAACAAAGAAGAAGGTTTCTTACAAAAACTAAACATTGTGTTCATGTTAAAGTGAATCCCTTTGAGGTTTAATTTTGCTGAAATAATCCTAATGAGAAATAGACCCTATGCAAGTAATGAAATTGATGGGGTTTTGAAAATCTATCGACTAACTTTTAATAGAATCAGGAGAGGCCGAAGTAAAGAAGTAGTAAAGTAGTAGTAAAGTAAAAAAATAAAGTAAAATAAAAATTTAAACACTTGCCTGGGTTTGAACCTGCGACACACAGGTTACGAGCGTCACAACGCTGCACGCTTACGCATTTCGCCAAGTGATGGAAGGAAATATTATGAATTATTTTTGAAATTCATCCTCTAACAGGGTTGAATAGGTAAAGTTGGACCTTAGACTTTTGCTTATAAGTAAAAGTTAGCTGTATCATCGGATTCTTTTAGCTTTTGGAAAGTCATCCCGTGAGGCTACTGGGAAGTTGCAGATAGTAAATTCTATCAGGCACGGGTATGGACGGCCTAAAGGGATGACAGCTATGATAACAGCAAACATGGGTATAGGTAAATTGATCCGTGTTGGCGAGGAAGTTACTGTGAGATTTATCTAAGCATAAGTGCGAGTCAATATAAAATGCTTTAAGTAATCATAAATGGTCCCTGAACGTAAAATACAAAAAAAAAAGAAGAAAAACGAGTGGTAGGTTCAAATGGAAAAGTGTTGCGAAATACCCTTTCAGCGCAAATTGTTCTGGAACGAACTTGGTACAACTGAAGTGGCGTGTATACCCTTTCAGCGCAAGTGGTTCTGGGACAAACTTGCGAAGTAGCCTTTCAGTGAAAAATCTGCTGGAACGAACCTGGTACAACTGAAGTGAGGCGTATGCCCGTTCAGCGCAGGTGGTTCTGGGGAAAGCAAATGCTGCTGGAATGAACCTGGTACAACTGAAGTGAGGCGTATGCCCGTTCAGCGCAGGTGGTTCTGGGAAAAGCAAATTCTACTGGAACGAACTTGGTACAACTGAAGTGAGGCGTATGCCCGTTCAGCGCAAGTGGTTCTGGGGAAAACTTGGTACACTTAAGTGAGGCGAGATGCCCTTTGAGTGCATGTAATTCTGGTGAACTAGATACAATTCCATTTTTAGCGCACATGATTTGATATGTTTGAACCTACCCTCGGATGCAATGTTGAGATAATAGATAATGAGAGATGGCAATTAAGATTTCAGAACATCCGTACACAATAAATGCGTATGCAGGTAATCTAACTGAGTATTTATAATTTGTGTTTCAGCATTTTATCTGAACTCGTGGGGTACCTGATGGGACAGGCACCTGGCAGGACGGCCGTGTTGGCGACCGCTGTGCTGTCTTTAAAAGAAAACTCGAGTGGCGTCACTGGATGCGGTCGAAGGGTTCGAGTGCTGGCGCCAGACCCCAAGACGCAGGTACCATGTGAACAAAAACAAGTCCGGCGTGGGTGCAGGAGCCGTACTGCGAGACTCAAGTACCATGGAAACAAAAAAAGCAGGACCGGCGTGTCGACGGGCTAATATTAAGAGATTATTACAGCAGTCTTAAACTAACCTTTGTGTAAGAGAGTCGCAATTTGTAAGATAATTATAGTCTTTGTTCATGACCCAAGTTGTTTCACTAAGTCACAAAGTCAAGTTGATAATACTATTCAATTTAGGTTACATTTTTATGTTGATTCATCACATAGATCATTCTTTCCACGATAGACTGAATTATATTCTCTTTGATCAGACATAATTTATTGTTACTTACATCATGTTAGTTAGTTACCCCGTGGCCTCATATTTATAATTATATGAACAGCTTACTAGATATTGTATCAAATTAGCGATATTATGAGAATTTCTGTAACTTATGTATTAATCGATTCATATTCACACAGATTTATTTGCCTCATATGACAGAAAAGTGCACTCCGATCTGTCTTGGAGTTTCATAAAGCGTAACTGGAATGACATTCACTCAGATCTATAGTTAGATAGATTATCACACAGATTTATTTGCTGTATCACACAGTATATCAGGATAGATATTCACATAGATCTTTCTGCCTTAACACACAGTTATTCACACAGATTTATCTGCTGTATCACACAGTTTAGCAAGACAGATATACATAGATGTATCAGTATCACACAGATCGGCGATTACACAATCATTATTTTGTTTGGGTATTAGTTAAATTCTGTTCTGTAGGTACACTATTATGTGTTTATCTAATTTTAAATTGATGTGTTGTTGTTTGTGCAACATTTTTTGATACTTAATGAATTCTTGGATCCTATTGTGGGTTAAGTGGAATAATACAATAATAAATAATATTAAGTAGGTTCATTTACTTTGAAATTATCAGAGATTATTACAGTACTTACCTATTCATTTTTATTTGAACAAGTTATAATAACAATACTTAGCAAAAGTAAGGGTTTACAGTACTTACAAAATTATCTAGTGCAGCCAAATGTTAGGATAAACTTAACTCTCTAATAAATCTATTAAATCATCTCTATCTATCTCGTGATCAGAATCTGTAGAACTGTCAGGCACTGATGACTGATATGGGCGAAGTGAATCACCAGGAACTACTGCATTAAACTTTTTATATCCCTTGACCCCTTGAATACTATTTATTGTGTATCGGTCAATAGTATGGTCTATTTTAGTGACCTTGTATGGTCCAATAAACACACTCCCTAACTTTTTAGTGACTCCAACTGTTTTGTCACGAGATAAGCCTCCCTTCCACAAAACCAATTCACCTACGTTGAATTTCCTACATTTCTTATGTCGCTTATCGTACCGACCTTTCATAATTGCCATATTATTATCTATGCGCAATTTCGCATTGTATCTACGTTCAAGTAGGTTTTGAGGATCAATGTCCTTAGCGACCCGGTTTGCAGGGTAAGCAGGAAATAAAGAGTTGTCATGCGAGAACATAAGACTAAACGGAGAGAATCCTGTAACAGCATGAGGACTGTTATTTATACCCCAGACTACATCCGAAAGTTTTTCATCCCATGTGCATTCGCTATCGGCGGTAGTGTTTAGGCCATTTATAATAGTTCTGTTTACTCGTTCTACCTGACCGTTCGAACGTGGACAGGCAATGGCATTCAATACATGTTTGAACTGTTTATCTAAGGAGAATTCTTTAAAATACCGACTTGTGAAAGCAACACCTCTATCTGTAACTATTCTATGAGGATTGCCAAAAATAGATATTATTTCTTTCAAGTTTTTAATAGTTTCTATAGAACTAGTGCCTTTAACAGCTCGAGCAAATACAAATTTTGTAAAAGAATCAATAACTACGAGTATGTATGAGAAACCACGGCGTGTTTTCAAAAATGGGCCCAAGTGATCTACATGTAAAGTATGCATTGGTATTGCTATTTTCTCAATGGGATGTAGCTCGCCCTCTACTTTCCCATAATTACCTTTAGCATACGCACAGTGTAAGCAGGAATTTACATATTTTCGTATAAACCGAGTCATACCAGAGAACCAAAACTGTGATTTTATTGATTTTTCGCACTTTTCAAAACCTATGTGCCCTACTTGGTCATGATACTTTTGTAACAGTGACCACTTTGAGAGTTTAGGTATTACAAACCGATCTCCGTGTAAAGTTTTTCGAAACAGACATCCGTTAATAATGGTATAATTTTTATTGATGCCCGGATTATCCGTACCCGCATTAATCTGTCGAATAATACTCTGTACCGTATCGTCTTGCGTCAGCGTGAGGCGCCAGTCTGCTTCGTCAATGTGAAGTATAGCAACGCCTTCAACCGGGTTGCGACTGAGTGCATCAACGTGTTTCATACGGTGGCCAGGGCGATATTCGATTTCAATATCAAAATCCTGGATTGTTAACCACCATCGGGCTATACGCGGAATCAAATCTTTTTAGTCAGTGTGGTTCTTAATGCCGCACAATCAGTAATTACTTTAACTGGGATACCTGTTACATAAATACGGAAACGTTTAAGGGACTCAACCACGGCGAGAGTTTCTAGCTCATAGCTATGATAGTGCATTTCTTCTCTACTAGTAACGCGACTAAAGTAAGCAACAGATTTTAAATCACCATCATTTTGGTATTGGAGTAAAATACCGCCTAACCCTAAACTACTAGCATCAGTATGAATTTCTGTTTTAGCACGCGCGTCATAAATTGCTAAAACAGGGCGTTCAGTCAACGTGATTTTTATAAGATAAAAGAATGTTCTTGTTCCGGACCCCATATCCAGGCTACGTCCTTTTTTGTTAAGCTGGTTAAAGGTCGGGCAATTTCAGCGAACCCTCTTACAAATTTCCGGAAATACGATGCTAAACCGATGAATTGTCGCACTTCGTGCACGTTTCTCGGTTGTCTAAAATTAATAACACTGTTAATCTTTGCTTGCCCCGGGCGAACAGACCCTTCAGTAACCTCATGACCCAAATAATTGACGCTGGTTTTCAAAAAAGAGCACTTTTTTAAGTTTAGTTTTAAATAAGCTCGAGAAAGAAGTTTCAAAACATTCTCCAATAATTCTATACCTTCTTCTATTGTAACAGTGGGTAATGTGACGTCATCAAGGTATGTAGCAATTTTATTATCAAGGGACCCTAATGGCTTCCGAATTAACCGTGAGAAAACCGCTGGAGCGTTTGCCAAACCAAACGGCATTTTTAAAAATTCATACTGTCCAGTCGACGTAATGAAGGCAGTTCTATGAATTGAATTTCCCGCCATTTTAACTTGGTAATAACTTTGCGCCATATCTAGAACCGTGAAGTATACTTTTCCCGATAGTCGATTGATCTGATCATCAATGTGTGGTAGAGGGAATCGATCTTTTACAGTACGTGCGTTAAGAGCGCGGTAGTCGATACATAATCGATAGTCACCTCCCTTTTTCTTTACTAAAATTACAGGACTCGCGTATTCAGAGTTCGATTCTCGCACTATTCCAGCAGATAGAAGGTCATTCACCTTTGCCTGTACAATTTCATTTTCTTTGTAGGATAATCGTATGGCTTACAAAACACAGGCGTTTCTGATGTTGTAGAAATATGCATCTCAATTAAATCCGTACAACCCAGTTCGCTGCTACATTCAGCAAAACAACCGGGATATTTATTAAGAGCCTATGCCACCTCAGCTCAAATTCTAATTTCGCCCCCACTTCCCCGCGTGCTACTGCACTCTTTATCTCGCTCGCACACTTTTGCTCGCAGAGACGCGACACGCGCGGCCTTGAGGTCGAAGCGATTTCGTTAGAGTAAACTACACTATTATCGGACGAGTACTAAGGAATAAATTAATCAATCTAATTTAATTTTAACTTGTAATTTTATGAATATAAAATTATATATTATATCGAAAATACAATTTCAATGTATCTATAAACGATAAGTTTCCAGTATAAGCTGACCTCTCAGTGTGCGGAAAGCCTATAAAATGCGAGATCAGCTTATACTGGACGGTATAGGTGATGTCTAGCCGTGCACACTATTTTATTTTACCTACCTACTTCTATAAAATACTAGTCAAATGCGAGCCAACTTTGCGCTGTGGGTTCCGCCAATTAGTTTTGTAGTAAGTTTGCGTTTTATAGTTTTAGCCGTGTATGTATGTTATGTGACAGCCGTTTGCGCATGTAGGTAATTATGTAGGTCGTAGGTATATGCAAGTACCTAGATATACATACCTATATGTTAGAAAAATCGATTCTAAACCACTACATACATTGTAGAATTTATGCAGTGGTTTAGAGTCGGTTTAGTAGCAGTAGAGCTACAAAAAACTAGTCAAGTGCGAGTCACCATTGCACTGAGGGTTCTGTAGGTACATTGGCTTGGTAGTAAGTTTACGCTGTGCCATTTTAAAATCTTATAATAGGTAGCTTTCGCCTTGTATTACCACTTTCTTAGTTATTATGCATCTATATAAGAATGAATCGCCGAAATGTAGGTACATGCGTATATTTTTCGAAGGACTTCACCAAATTGCATAATTCTTTTTTTGTTGTGTTCGTGATTCTCAGGACAAGGTTTGTATAAATATAAGGTAGGTAGGTATAGGTAGGATAAGTAGGTAAGTATGCAGGTAGGTATGTAAGTAGGTATGTATGTATCTAGGTACGTAGGTAGGTATGATAAATACCATAAGTTTTTTTCAAAGTAATTAAAAATAGTCAAAATTAAATAACATTTATTTTTAATCGCTTAAATCTCTAATTTACATAGTTAGAACATGTCTGGGATTGCATAGCTCAGGTAACATGCATGTTTTGTAAAAATGTTCTAATTTTAGTTCCATTTCAGAAATATTGGTCATCTTTCTATAATTTCGACTTTTTGTCGCATCTAGACCTTATTCCGAAAATATTTTTTTTTTTGTACCGATGATATGTAATTGTCCTTGCACTTGTATATACCAACGATGTTTTTTATTTACGACAAGTCCGTTTTGAGTTTTTCTCCAAAAAATTACTTCTATCTTATCTATATCTTAGCTTCGTCCAAAGATGTTTTGAATGCTGCAATGGGACGCTTGATTTCAATGATTGTGTATATTCAGTGAACAGCTCATGTTCTCAGGTGGTACTAGTGATCTGCAAGAAAACACAACATTCATTATAAAACACTTTTTTTTGGGGTATGTTATGTTATCATCCAATGACTGGCGTGATGGGCGTTGGTGGCTGCGCCAAAGTTTTAAACTTTTACAGCTACCATCGCTGTACATTGTTTTTTTATCTGCCATCTCAGACTTTTACTAACTAAAACCCACCCCTGTTCCTTCAGTTGCCTGTGCCAAGAGCCGCGGTAACTCTCTTTCAAATATACTCGCGACCCCGGCAGCATAATTTTGTCAACATGAAAAAATAATACGGAACCCTAAAAAGTCCAACATTATGAAAATTTTATCATGAATTCGCCAATTTCGTGATAGTACCGTTACGCGTTAGTACCAAGCGGTAGTGCCATGGGGGAACAGCAAATTTCGTGATTATCACACACGTATGATAGATAGGTACTTACAATTATATATTTTGTAACACATGAAGATGTGTTTCGTCCGAATTTATTTCTACAGTTTTCGGAGGTCATACCTCCGTCCGTCCGGTCCTGTAACAATCACACGGGACGGGACAAATAAATACCTACCTAGACCTCACATATTTTTATTTATGATTTGGCTATGGAACCCTAAAAATATACAAAAGAAGACTAAATCGTCCATAGAAGCAGACTTGCCCTATGAATAACAAATAACAATTACCCACCCAACATTTCTATTGAAATACAAATTTGGTGAATTGGTATTTGATGGTGGAGGGATACTTTTCCAGTACAAGCTGACCTCTCATTGTACGGAATTCCTATATAATGTGAGATCAGCTTATACTGGAAATTTATAGCTTGATAATTTTTTTTTTGATTTTATTTTGTCTTTTAAAAAAACGTTGCCCCACACTAGGAATATTCCTGTATCGTGGGTGCGTTCACAAACATGTAAATTCACATACACAAGACACCCAGACCCGGAACAACTATCTGCAGGTCATACAAATATTTGTTCCGTGCGGGGATCGAACCCGCGACACGCAGCGCAGCAGCCGAACGCTCAACCACTGCGCCAACCGTGCCGTCAAAATTATATAGCCATGTGTAGTAATAATAATAACAGATCAGTGTTTTATGGCCTACATATAGTTGTGTCGGATCTGCGCGTTTGTGAATGTGAAGATTTGTGTTTGTAATCGCACCGTCTCCGATTCAGTTGAAATCCTGGAGTCGGCAACATTATAAAAAAAAACAATTAGGTACTACCTATATACCTATTTGTTGTATATTGTCAAAACAACAACAAACCTATTTAGGGAACTTTTTATCTTTTTACAAAACTGGACACCCATTTTTCACATTTTTTATAAAAAAAAAAGTGGACACCTGGATTTCGCCTGAATCATGAAAGGTGCGTTTACAAACACAAATCTTCACATGCAGAAACACCTGCAACTCCTAACGCAGCAGCCAATCACCTGCCACTGCACCAAACGTGACATGTTTGTAATCACTAATACTGTAAGTAGATAGGTAGCTATATACTTACTTCATTACATTTATCATGTTTTCCAGTTTCTTTGCGCCAACCCTTTCGCTTCTTATTTTTATTACGGTTATTTCCCATTGCACCAACACTATAAGTATAAGTACTACAAGATTTGTATTTTACGTAGTCTTGTTGCGTAATGTGTGCTCTGAGCGCAAGCGACACAGCCCTCCCGTTCGAAAGCCGAAGCGAGACTGAACGGGGGCGTCGGGCGCCAGGGAACAAGCTTCAAGACGGCATAGTTTAGGTGATAGTTTAGGTATTTTATTTTTACTGTGAAAATAATGGTAATTTAAAAATAAAAAAACTTGTAGAACCTGCTTTATAGTAAGTTCAGTTAGTATGCAAAGTTTCATGATCTAATTTTAAGCATTTTTTGAATGCTAGCGGTTTATTGTTTTCGGTTTAGAGGTAACTTTGGATTTTTTTTCTATCGATAAAATTTTATGGAATCGTGTTTTTGAGGTTTATAATACTTAACATTGATCCTCAATCTTGCCATATATTTATTTCAAAATTAATGCTGCAGTATTATCGACATAACGGAGGATCATGCTAAGCCATTTGAGGTAACATAAACTCTTAAGTAACTTTAATAATGACAAAGAATGTTTTTCTTCTATTACACCAATATCAAGATCTGCCAACTCAAGTGTCTTGTTTGACTGATTATAATTATGTTGTGTACTATTTTCGGCACAACTTTGAGCAACGAAAGCTACGTCGCTTTGCATAAACATAGTTGCGCGCGCAATTAGTCGACCCGCAGACCATTGTAAACAAGAATCACCTAAATTAATTACGCGTAATTGTAAAATCGGTGTATTTTTTAAGATTAACTCTGGGATAAAGTACGATTCATTACCCATCGAATACCTACAATCGTGGGTGGGTAACAAGTATTTCACTTGGCGCTAAATCATATGATGTGTAGACACATACCTCTGCGGTCGAACCCGGCGTGATTTCTACATCGTCGAACAAGAATAGGGAGACTTTTGTTACAAAGTCTTGGCTAGACAAACGCACGCTTGATAAAGGACAACCATAATCACTGTTTGTTATTAATGTCACGGATTTAGAGGTTTTAATTAAATTTACGTTAGGCTGATTAATAATAGGTTGCCCCACAATTAAATCTATATCGTTGAGGTTTGTATTTGTTATCTCGGCACATGTTTGTAAGCTTATGTTATCTATACCTAGATTTAAGAACGCTTTCCCTAAGGAGTTTACAAGTAAGCCTCCAAAGCCTCTCATTACAACATTTGATGGTAACATACATAATTGCGATTTTTCGATCGCTTTTATTGATAATATATTTACTTTACTGCCAGTATCAATATATCCAACTGCATCAACCCCATTAATAAAGATTGGTTTTCGGTATAAATCTGAAATAATTTCAGTGGTGACATGATAAACATGCTGTACCTGATAATTTTTTTGCGGGGGCGCCGTCGCCGGCGTATCCCGCGAGCTATTTCCGGCCGCATACCAGCAGGTGTTAGCAGTGTCCCGCACGCTGGCAGACCTGACAGCGTGTGGCGGGTGGAGCTGGCTCCACTTTCCTTTAGCGCCAATCTGTGCGAGGCTTCACAATTTTACAGCTTGTACATGTATTTAAGTAAAACACTTTCGTAGAACATTTTAACGCGCAAACGTCTACTTTTTGAGAAAAAAAATCCTAAAGTTTCAGAAAATTCTACTAGTTTACTTAATAAAATTGACATAATGCCACAGATATTGTACGAATTTCATTCCTAGGTCGTTTCGTTTTACGTTTAGACAAAACGACAGTGGATTTTTAATGGTTTTTAGTGTAAACATTGTGAGTTTTTACCTTTAATTCATTTTTAAATATCTGCTACCGCCATGAATTCAATTATTAAGCAAATATAATAAAATTAAATTTAAAAAAGTTGTACTATTTTTATTTCCTCTAAAGATCGTAAGTAACGAAACGTAAGAATATCGCGAAAAAAACGTTTGACAGTTGTCACTCGTATTTTTTTTTACCCCGAAGGGAAGGCCAAGGTCTTTTGACCATATTGCCTAGTCTTACGTCCTTCACTAGAATGTTCTATTTTTGTTTTTTTTTTATTATTATGTTACCTATTACATTATACACTAAACTTAACACTCACTCAATCTTCACTAAGTAAAAAAGCAATGACAAGATGCAAGAGCGAGCTCGGGACTTAGGGCACCCCGACTCGGACAGGTTAGGTTATTTTTTTATAAACCACTCAGAAGTAGGAGCCCCGCGAAGCGGGGCTCCGTCGACATGTGGCTCCATCGTCATGCAAACCTAAAACATTATAATAAAATAAAAAATGCCTTTGCCCTTCGACGAATGACCTTGACCTTCGGCTTTTGGGGTGTTAATTTTGACCTTGAAGATGCCATTGATCGTATTATTGCTTGGAAATAGTCTTTACACACACACGTGATCTTCTTCACCCTTAATTTTTCACCAATTTTGAAAAATTTTGACAATTTTTTTCTCGGCCCCTATGGTTTTGCGCGTTTTGGGGTTTTCAAATTTACACTAAAAAGGGTATCCTCTACCCAAAAAAAAATACCTACTATAAATCCGCGATTGGCGCTAAATGAAAGTGCTTCCCCGTAATTTTCCAGCGAAGAAAGGAATCCATAGTATAATTCTTCCGGCGTCATGTAGCCGCATGCCTTCGCGTTCGCACGCAGCTCCGCCGGTAATCCCCGGATGAGACACGACGTCGCATTCTCCCCATCCAGGCCACACTTTTTCATTAGAGATATTTTATCGTGGTAGTACCGCGTCATGGTCTCGTTTCCCTTTTGGCGTGCAAGCATTTCTTCTAGACGGTCGACGAAATCGGTGGTGCGTGGAAAGGCTTTGGACAGCCATTCCTTCCAAGTGGCCTACGTGGCGCTATAATCCTGAGGCCTCTGCCTCGAATCTCGCGGGCAGCGGGGCGGCGGCGGCGGCGGCGCGGGAGCGGCAGGATCTTACGCGTATAATCAAATGGACCGGCCCTCGAATACAGCGGTGCAGGAGCGGCGCGGGGGCGGGCAACGAGCGGTGCACTCCAGTTAAGCGGTGACCGCCCGCGTTGCGCGTCTGCATTGTAGGTATACCTAGTGTTGTACATTTTTTTTGTCAAAATGTCCAAAGTATAATTTTTCTGCTGGAGATATACCTCTAAATCGTTTTGGATTAATTCCAGACTCTTACAGACTAAGATATTGAAACTATCAAGAGTGATTTACACTCTTGATAGTTTCAAGAATATAGTCAAAAGTTTCTACACTCATTCTGGTGTAGTCGTAGAATTTATCGGGATTTTGTCTCTGTTCTTCATAATTTCGATAAAACTCGCCATTTATTTTCCTTGCCCTATAGTAGGGATCCACTTCTTCTTTTGCCCACAATAAATCGAGCGTTAGGAATAAATTTGAATCAAAAAGATGTCGCCGTTTTTCAGACATTTCGTTCGCGAATAAAATCAAATATCTCGACAACACAACCACGAACACAACACTACACCGCTATAGTGCCGCGCGATCTGCCCGCTAGTTTGGAGAACAGGTAATGGCTCAATTACACGTTCCGATTTCAAGGGACCCAATTTAGGAAACAGGAAGGTGTAATAGCAGTTAGAGCAGTTAGTGTACGATTTAGTGAGATTGGGACGTCCCGATTTGACTTCCTAAATTGTGTACGATTTAGGATAGTGTAATCGCATCACCCCGATTTAGAGCTAAGTGTTGCCAATTTAGAGACTTTGTCGCTACAAATGGGGTAGTAGTATTTTGGTTTGTGTTTAAAATTAAATTAAATTTCACAAAGTCCCTTTCCCAGAAAAAAAATCTGAGTCCGCTCTTTTTATTTTTAAGTCTGCTCCTGGTAGAATCAGTTTTTAAGAGACTTTAGAGCGACTTTTGATATTCTGTTTAGGGACTCGAATTTGTAAGAGTTGGCAACACTGCCGACTTAGGAGTTCAATTTAGGATAGTGTAATTGCTCGCTTCCTGCTTCCTAGTTAGTTAGTTCCTAAATTGGGTCCCTTGAAATCGGAAGGTGTAATTGAGCCTTAAGCGTTGCCCGCCCCGCTGCCGCGCCGCCGCCGCCGCCGCCCCGCTGCCCGCAAAATTCGAGGCAGAGGCCTCAAGGTCGTCGTACCAGTCGCGCGCTGCGCCGCGTAGCCGGGTATGCATCACAAAAACCCTGTCTTTCTCTTCCCAGTTGTAGATATCACCAAGTTGGTCTATCTTGTGAAGCCACCCTTTCACATTTGTATTTTTCTTCGCAGGATCGAATTTGGGAATGATCTCCGTGTCCAAGTATGTTATCCTTGGTCTTTTGTTGGCAGGTAGCTGATTAAAGGAGGATTGCGAAGAAAAAAATCGGGACTTTTTCCTCACGGCGTTCGCCATTTTCTAGAGATTCGACGCTTGGCGACCGTCTCCCTAAGCCGCGGATATAAGGGCCGTGGAATCCTTCCATCCCACTTCTGAACTGTAATGGATTGTTCAGAAGGGGAAAACACAAACAAGCACTGAAGACTAATAGTTTTTTAATCGTCACAGACTCACAGAGCAACACAATCAAATCGCCACAATTTCTCTCTAGTCTTTTCCAGCCCAAAAACCAACAAATACCCTCGCCGGAAATCAAAACCATCCCTCATAATAATATTATAAATTAATATTCCAAACACATTATTAAATTGACATACTTTTATCAGAAATCATAAGAATGGAAGCTATAAGTTTATAAACTATAATCTCTTAATTGGATAAGATTTACAGAGCTATTTTCAAGATAATTAATGAGTGCTCAGAGAGTTGGATCAATGACTATTAATTAATATTAATAAGGAATGATTACAGTACATTAGTGTTTATAAGAGTTGATAGATGGCGCTAGTAAGTCCTGTTAAGAAGAATACATCAGTAGATCCTGGCGGCTACTGTTACACTAGTTGCTGTCAATGCCATTAGATGGCAATAGATGGCGTTGGTTGCTTGTTATTGGTGTGACGGCTGTACAGCTGGTGAGTACGAAGGATGAGGGTGAGGGATTTAAACTATTACATATTTTGCTCTATGTCAGACAATATTGACGTACTGCATTACCTCGTGGGGTGGAGCATGTAAAACTTTATTACTGCCCATCGAAAGAGCTCAAAGAGCGATTCTCAAGGTGTCTACTTGCCGCCCTTTTCTCTTTCCCACTAACCTACTCTATAAATCTTGTGAAGTACTAACAGTTCGACAATTATTCATAATGAGCATTTTACTAAAACAACACGCAGCTCTTCGCTACAGCACTGAATTTACTAACAAGAGACGAAAAGACATAGTTTGCCCCACAAAAAGTACAAAACATGCTTTCACAGCCAAATTTTATGTTTTCCTTGGACCACTACTCTATAACAGACTAAATGCAAAAGCAAATATTTATTCCCTAAATTATAGAAATTGTAAGAAAACTCTCAAGGTTCAAAATTTGTCTTATGAAGATACAGAGAAGTTGCTAGCTGTAATAAAATAAAGAATGTAGTGTTCTATTCATTTTGTTTTTAGTTAGTTAGTTAAGTTAGTATACTAAGGTTTTTTTATACTATTTACTCCTTTTTACATACCTCTAAAATGACTATTCTACTTTTTTTTTTTTTTTTTGAAAAAAACGCCCCACACTAGGAATATCGTGGGTGCGTTCACAAACATGTAAATTCACATACACAAGACACCCAGACCCGGAACAACTATCTGCAGGTCATACAAATATTTGTTCCGTGCGGGGATCGAACCCGCGACACGCAGCGCAGCAGCCGAACGCTCAACCACTGCGCCAACCGTGCCGTCAATTACCGTGATTATTTCATAATATTTTTACCTCCCGCCTGAAACACAGGATGTCCTAGTTCAGGCACATAACACTTGTGAACTTGACATAGATTTAAGCAAAAATGTATTTACTGTTTTATCAGACAACATGAATAAAAATTTTATTTATTTATTTATATTCCCAGCCACGCTGACGAGGAGTGTAATGACATGGTTACAAACGTAAGTACCCGGTACAATGATGAATTGAGGAGTGCTTTCGAGTGTGCAGGAATATCTCAACATGCCGCTCGAACTTAGGCCACGCTTACCACGTTTGCCCATGAATAAGCAACAAGAATAGGGCGCTGGTGGCTGCTCTGGATTCGCAGTTGTCAAAATTATTTTGATGACTGCGAAGACCTCACTAATACACACTCGATACTGTACTGCGCGGCTGTAGCGGCATGTCGTGTAGCTCACGTCAAATTTCCTAATGACAGAGCTACACGACCAAAGCCAGCCGTGCCGGCTTGGCAGTGCAGGATCGAGCGTCGTATTGGTCGGGCCAGAGCACTTATAGGCAAACTAATCTGCTTCAGGGAGGGCAACACTCGCCCAAGAGTGATGCGCTTTGTAAGACGGACGTTTTCGGGGACTGATAACAGTCCCCGAGACCGAGACTATTTGTCCCGTGTCACAGAGCGCATCGACTTCCTGAAGCAGAAAGTAAATGCATGGGCAAACCGTATTCACAGGTATAAGCGGCGAGTGGAACGGTACACCCAGAATCGCACATTCCGAAGTAATGAAAGGTGGATGTATAGGGATTGGGAGCGACCGGACCAAGGTGCGACTAATACGCACCTGGCGGATGATGACGCCATATACTCGTTCTGGAGCAGCATCTGGTCGGTGCCTGTCTGTCATGCCGAGGGCGATTGGATTCGGGATGTTGAGCGCGCGTGCAATCCAATACCAGAAATGGGGGCAATTATCATCAGCCCCCAAGATGTAGCTCGTGCATTCCGTCCGTTACCTAACTGGAAATCTCCAGGGCCGGACGGGCTGCACAACTTCTGGATAAAATGGTTTACAAGATCGCATGTCCGCTTGGCATCTCAGATCCAGTCTGCCTTAGAGTTAGGGTCGCTGGCCCAATTTCTAACTACAGGAAAAGCCCACCTGCTCCATAAAACAGGTAGTACTGCGGAACCTAAAAATTATAGACCGATCACGTGCTTACCGACGGTCTATAAGGTTCTTACATCCATTTTGAGAGCTAAGATTAACACACATATTGATAGTAACTGTATCATGTCTGCCACTCAAAATGGATGTAGGAATGGGTCCCGCGGTACTAAGGAGCTTCTCCTCATAGATATGACCATTAGCCAACAGGTTCGGCGTTCCCGAAAGGATCTGTCGACATGTTGGATAGACTATAAGAAGGCCTATGACTCAGTTCCTCATACATGGCTCATGAGGGTGCTAGAATTGTATAAAGTTGATACAACCCTACGCACCTTCCTGATGTCATGTATGGGGCAATGGAGGACGGTCCTTCGCCATCCAGGATGTCGACAAATCCAGAGGAATAGCGAATCGATAAGGATCGAGCGGGATATATTCCAGGGTGACAGATTCAGTCTGCTTTGGTTTTGCCTAGCCTTGAATCCCCTAAGCACACTGCTTTAGAATTCAGGGCTAGGCTATCGGTTGAAGAGAGGTGGTCAGGTTATATCTCACCTCCTTTACATGGATGACTTAAAACTTTTTGCCCCCAGCAATCTGAAACCTTCAGTAGTGCCCATCAGGATGAAGTTTAGTGTGGACAAATGTGCGGTCATGCATGTAAAGCGAGGGGAGATTGTGGAATCCGTGGGAACTCAACTCTCGAATTCCATAAACCTGAGATCCCTCTCTCCAACCGAAACCTATAAGTAAGTATTTGGGTGTGTCGGAAGCGTTAGGTATCAATGCCACTGACATGAAGCAATCGTTGAAGGAGCGCTTCTTTGGCCGCCTGAAGAAGGTATTCAATAGCCTTCTTTCAGGCGGAAACAAGGTGCGTGCCTTCAACGGTTGGGTCATGCCGGTATTGATGTACTCTTTCGGCATATTCAAATGGACTCAAACAGAACTTGACGCCTTGGATAGGCGGGTCCGTACACTACTAACTGCATACCGAATGCATCACCCACGTTCGTCAGTAATGAGACTGTATATCCCGCGGAAGTGTGGAGGCCGAGGCTTTTTAAATGCTAAGACCCTCCACAACCGCGAGGTATGCAGTCTAAGGGAATATTTCCTAGCTGCTGACGTGGCGTATGCGTCGAGATGTAGTGGCGGTGGACAAAGGCCTTACCCCACTCTCCTTGGCTAATGAGAACTGGCGCAAACCTCTAGTGCTTGACACTAACGATCGCAGAGAAGTATGGCAGAGTAAGGAAGTTCACGAACGCTTTTTCCGGGCCCTACATGGACCCGATGTAGACCAACTAGCGTCCGTAGCCTGGCTGCGTGTCGGTGACCTCTTTGGGAAAACCGAAGGTTTTGTCCGTGCAATTATGGACGAAGTTATCATGACGAAAAACTACCGGAGATTTATTGTGAAGGACGGCACGGTTGACATATGTCGGGCATGTCATCGTCCGGGAGAATCAATCCGCCACATAATCTCTGGTTGTTCTCGTCTTGCTAACGGTGAGTACTTGCATAGGCACAACCTTGTAGCCAGGATTATCCATCAGCAACTTGCTCTGAAATACTCTCTTGTGGAATCGAAAGTGCCGTACTACAGATATGCGCCCGACCCAGTTCTCGATAATGGTCATATCTCATTGTACTGGGATCGGTCCATCATCACTGACAGGACTATTATAGCCAATAAGCCTGATATAGTGGTGGTGGACCGAATCGAGAGGCGTGCAATGATTGTTGACATTACCGTCCCACATGACGAGAACCTCGAGATAGCCGAGAAAGACAGAAAAAAAAGAATACAATAAATAATAATAATAAATATATTGACTTGGCTCGCGAGGTTGTCGACATGTGGGATGTGGACTCAGCGATGCCTCGTCCAACACCTCAGGAGGCTCTCGTTAGGCGGCTGGATCAAGGGCTTGATTCAGAAAGCAGTACTTCTGGACACGGCTCGCATTGTCAGGCGGTTCCTCTCTCTGGAGCCCTGACCGCCGGTAGCTTGGACTCTGTTCCCGATACCGGTGGGATACTATTTTTATATTTTTAATTGTTTTTTTTCTCTTGTTCTCTTCTCTTCTATATCTTGTTTAAGAATCAATATTTAAAAATATATAATTTATGTATGTACTACTAAATAAACGGAAGTATAATAAAGTCTTTGGATGCGCCAATTGCGCTGGTTTGTTACAAATTAACAAATAAGGTGGCAAATTGATAGGCTAGGCGGTTAATTTTGGATAAGGGTGTAAAATGAAGGGCTTACCGGCCGATGTTCTCCCCGGAGCTCAGAGCAAAGCACAGCTTCACAATTATCACTTTATCACCACCGAAGATTAGCGAATTATCAAAGTTCTGATTATTTTTCCAGCGCACGCGCGGCTAGTAGTAGGTTCGCACAGCCATTGACTTTACGTCACATCACGACTGTCATTAGAAAATATCACAGCACCTTTTATAGTCTTCTCGCTCACACCCATTAGATCGGCCAGTAATTATGACAAGGATGGAGCAGGAAAGGAGACCACCAGCGCGATGAACGAATAATATGACAATCGGTGTTGCCTGTATATAATACTTTACAATGTTGAATCCAGCTCAACCAGTCTTTATATTAAACAAATCAATCTCATTCATTTCTGAACAATACAATTTTGTTCAGGTAATTTCTGTGTGATATTCTTGCAGTAGAGTAGTAGTAGTTCTTCCCACAATATTTGTATCTCTAATTCATGTATACCTCTATTACACTTTTAATTAATAAACAAAGCTTGGGGTTTTGAATTTAATAGATTTCTTTCCCTTTTAAATCTATCAAAGATTTAAAAGAGAAAGAAATTATTACTGAAGAGATTTTTTTTCGTTTGTTTTCTTACTTTCTCATTAAGTCTTTTTATGGACTTTTCTTCTTGGACTGTTTTTGTCATTTGTCCTTTAATTTCTTAGTCATTTTAAATGTGTACCTGAAATCAAATTTAATAAAAGTAAGCTTAAAAAGATATTGAAGACAAGCGAGAGATATCTCCCACACAGTCTTAATTCAGTCGATGACATATTATCATTGAGATCAAATTCGCAAATAATGATGACAAGAAAAACTGAAGCTAGTCATACCGATAAATCTGGCGCAGCAGAGGTGCTAGCGGCTAAACCTGGTGCAGTGGAGGTGCTAACAGCCAAATCTGGTGCAGCGGAGACGTTAGCGGCTAAACCTGGCGCAGCGGTCGTGCTGCTGACTAAATACCATATTCAGAGCACCATATCCAGATGTTGAGAGTTCGTCTTGATTTTGATCACTTTCAATTAAAATGCCAGACATATTTGATGGAATTGCAGGCTGTAATTTATTTATTTTATTTATTTACACTTCATGCAACTAAAGTACAAAGGCGGACTTAATGCCTTAGGCATTCTCTACCAGCAATAAAATTATTAAACTGGCTAAAAGCTGTAAACAAGCAATAAAATTATTAATATGTTTGATGTTTCTTAATTTTATTATTAGGATTGTTACTTATTATTTTAAATGGCCTCATTTAATTTGTAAGTTGAGAAGAGTTCTCGTTCGGTCGTTGAGTGCACTTCTCACTCACTAGCTCAATAGCTCACTAGTTCAGTAGCTCACTAATTCAGTAGCTCTCGAGTGGTTAATGAGCTAAATAATCGTACATAAGCTCACTCAATGTTCACCTCACCCAAGTTTTCACAGGGAGATTTTTACAGAATAACACTGCTAATATACTTAAAAGTCCTCATAATATAATTTAAAAGTCCATTGACACAAAAAGCAGACTACTGGTGACATTAATAAACACCTTTTAAAAGGAGTATGTATATGTACTTAGTCCAACCAAATAAACACGTTTGTTTTATTTTGGCAATTAATCTTAGTAGGACTACACTCAAAATCATTCTTTGTATCACTCCTTGTGCCCGTTAGGCAAGTGTTGCACTTGAAGTCATCACCATCATTTATCACCCACTATGCAATCATATTGGACAATTTTATAATAAACAATGTAACTTACCATTATGGTTCACGCAGTGTTACTTTATTCAGTGTCCGGTTGAAACATGATTGTCTTCAAAGTGAAGGGAACAGAATATGAATTGTTTTTAACGACATCTTTTTTTATAAAACTGATTGTTTGCAGCAATTTTTTTTTTTTTGTTTATTAGCATGCAGCCTTGAAAGTAAAACGTAAAACCAATAAAGGATGATTCACGTTACACCGTGCGGCCACCTGGCCCCGGCCGGGGCACGGCCGAGGCACGGCCGGGGCACGTCCGGGGCATGGCCAAGCATGGATCAGTTCATACAAAAAGTATACTATAGATATTTGACCGTGCAATTGTTTGACCGGCAATTGTTTCCCGGCCGGTGCACGGTCGGGGCACGTCCGAGCCCGGTGCACACGTTCATGTTACACCGTGTCGCCACCGGGCCGAGCCCTGGCCGTGCCCCGTCCGTGCCTCGGCCGTGCCCCGGCCGGGGCACGGTCGCGGCCCGGTCTAGCATGAATCACTTCATACAAAATGTATGCAACAATCTTTGACCGTGCCCCGGCCGTGCCACGGCCGGGGCACGGCCCGGTGGCGACACGGTGTAACGTGAATCATCCTTTAAGAACCCTATAATTATCGATAAACAAAAATGTCATGCATGCACAGTCTATCCCTACAAAAACTAGAAAATGATTTCATGAAATACAAATGTTAAAAAGAAAGGCAAACGGGAAATTATGAATGCTGTTTACATATACTCTTCAAAGAATACAGAATCTTTTGTTTAATAACTAAATCTAAAGATATTTCAGCTAAAATTAAGTATACGTACTGGTGCAAAGTTATGTTCGGGTGATTTCCGCTTCTTTTGATGCCAAATTTGATTATAGTGCAATTGACGACTTCCACTATAGAACCGAGTTCAAGCGCAATAATGCAGCAAAATTACTCCAAAATTCACAAAATATATCCACTGTTTATGAGTATTTGACAGTTGACGTACCCAACTTTACTACCAAACAACGAGAGGATAAAATGGCGAACGTTATCCTTTTTCAGTTACGCAAAATTAAGAAAGTTAAAAAGAGATGGTAGTATTTTTATGATTTTGGCGTCGATATGACACATATTTGTATAACTGTTTTTTTCTATATTCAAATATTTCAAGTCCTAATATACATGTCAATGTGAAATACTTACATTAATTGAGATAAATTCTAACTGAAAGAGTTTTATTGATGATTTTAATTATTATAATTCTATAAATACATACTTGCTTCGACCGCGAATCAAATTTTGACCAAGATACAAGATACAAACAACCTGACACTGACCTGCAAATTGCAAAAAACGTAAGAAAATTTGAATTTCGCGGGCTACCCTGGCGCTTCCCCACCACAGATGATCATATTTTGATCCACAGATCTGATAAAATTTTTTGGCGTACGTAATTGGCTTGGCTGGCAGTGGCCAAAGAGAATATAATTTCGCAGTGGCAGCTGGAATTAGTGTCATTTTTGGTGTCATTTATGATCCAGAAATAGTATGAAAGTGTTCGGTCTCTATGATATTAATAGTTTAATTTTAGATAAAGACTACCTACGCTTCGAATAAATTTGAAGTTTCCTTTCCACAGCTTTAGAACAAGATCCTAGCTTGTTATGCATTCTTAACTCATCTTACATCTCTAAGTAACAACAATAACAGGTACATAAACATAACCCCTCTTATTCGCACTTTACACCCACTATCAACTTGTGAAGTTATTTACAACTGGACCCTCATATAGTTGATCTGAGTACCTGACTTTGACCTGACCTTTTTAACTATCTGAAACCATCACCAGTTGTCAGCCCTCTGTAACCTACACATTTTGAATTCAGGCTAGCCCGTCCACAATGTTTTTAGAAACTGACAGTTGATTAATGTTTAGAATGATAGTAAAAGTTAACAGTTATTATTTTTAGCTTAGCTAAGTTTCTGTTGTAAATAAATAATATTATGAGAATCTAGAATAATAAATTGTTAACTATTTTTATGGAAATTATAATACATTCTGTAAACATGTTGTAAGAAACTATGAACTAAGATATAGCTTTGTGTTTTAACTTTATTTCAACAGATGGTTCACAACGATCGCTTGGCCAGCACACATTTAGTAGTTGTGAAACTCCGAGTTACAAAATCAAAAGTCATTTATTCAAACTAGGCTGAGAACCAGCACTTTTTGAACGTCAAAGTTCTACATAAAGACAGTCCCCCAAAAACGCCCGCCCGTCACCACTTCCTAGTGTTTTAGCTGTGAAGAAGAAGTGGCCAACAAACTCCCCAGCAACACATCTGTCTGTTAAGTTTTAAGAACTTGAATCTATATAATTATATGCAACAATCTTAACATTATGTAAAACAGAAAAATAAATATATGTCGTCTAAAATATAATCATAAAATTAATAATCCGCCACTTGCCAGCTAGCACACTCAATCCCATTAAAAACAAACTCAAGCATAAACACTAAACCAAATTAAAGAAGCCTCCATACATAACTGGTGTGCCTGCTTACAAGAACAAAGATAGAAACTATCAAAGGGCTGTGATTCGAAGCCACAAGTGATGAACTAGGGCCATCACACTAAATTTGGTAGACAATTATTATATGAACTCATATAATCTGTCATAACCACAAGCTAAACATGGAGAAAGAATATCAAGGGTAACATTGTCTTGCGTTCAACACAGCGACCAACTATTATTATCTTCTAAGTAGTCGTTGATGGAATAGTATGCCTTCGAACAGAGACTAGATTTAACTTTAGTTTTAAATGTATTAAAAGGCAAGTCAAGAAAAGAACGGGGTAGCTTATTGTAAAATTCGATACCGAGACCCTCAAACGAACCATGAACCCTACGAACACGATGGGAAGGAACTGAAGTTTATACTTATTTCTGGTGTTAAAATTGTGGATATCACTGGTCTTTTTGTATAAATGTATATTTTGTCTAATGTATAATATGTTTGCAAAAATGAATGCACACACACTAGCTACTGTACAGTTTGCAAGACTTTCACAACACGCAATTGTCAACTTAGTAGGTCCTATAGATTGCAAGCAAATTGGCTGTGACAGAGAAAGTGACCCTATTTTTAACCGACTTTCGAAAAAGGAGGAGGTTCTATGTTCAACTGTATGTATGTTTTTTTTTTTTATGTATGTCCGCCGATTTCTCCGTCAGTTGTAGACCGATTTTCAAAATTCTTTTTTATCCGAAAGAATATACTCCCAAGTTGGTCCCATATAAATTTTATCGAAATCGCTTCAGCGCTTTTTGAGAAACTGAACTAAAACGAAAAATATGTATACCTCGATGTCGTATTGGTGTTCTCCAAATGTTTAAATTCCATGTTCCATGGTATTGGGGTTTTTAGTCCTGGGGTATAACAACTAAAAAGTGAAAAATAAAAAAATTATTTACAAAAAAAAAACCTTTTTTTTTTTCTTCCCATTTGTCACCAGTCATTACCACAAAGTTGGTGGTAATGACTGGAAATAAAATGTGCTAAACCTCATGCTAGCCGTTGGCGTAGAACCTTAAAATTTCACAAGAAACAAATCTCCTAATGGTATGCAAGTCCAACTTGCACTTGACCGGTTTTTTATTTGGACAAATGAAAACCCTGTAAAATATGGCTGTGCTTTAATGTAGGTATCTAAACATCTATTGTGTATTACCCATATTTGCAAAATAAATGTCTATTCTATTCTATTCTATTCAAAAGGACATGAAAAGTGTGAAAAGTTTTAAAATAATATAAGCAAGCTTTCCATACTGAAAGTGGCTTTAATACACTATAAAATAAAAGCAATTTATTTAGTAGTATTTTTATAATATTACACAATTCAATGATCTCTTTGTAGAGAATGCGAGAACAGTGCACTCTAGCAGCAGTGGCCCAGCTGGCGGCGGCGGCTCGGCCGTCCAGCCGCATGCGCGCCTGGCGCCTGCACGCGTACGGCGCGCTGCCCGAGCTGCGCCTGGAGGAGGCGCGCGTGCCGGCGCTGCGCACGCCGCGCGACGTGCTCGTGCGCGTGCGCGCCGCCTCGCTCAACCCCATCGACGTGGCGATGATCGGTGAGGCGCCGTCGCCTGCGCCTGGCTGCACCCGCGGCGCGCACTCACCCTGCTGTGGTTGCAGGCGGCTACGGCGCCCGCGCGCTCAACGTGCTGCGGGCGCTGGACGGCGCGGAGGGCGTGGAGTTCCCGCTGGTGCCGGGCCGCGACTTCGTGGGCGTGGTGGAGCGCGCGGGCCCGGCGGCGCGACTGCGGCCCGGCGAGCGCGTGTGGGGTGTGGTGCCGCCGCACCGCCAGGGCTCCCACGCTGACTACGTTGTCGTCAAAGATGAATGGGTATTACAACGTTCGGACCTGCCGCACAGTGGACTCTTTTTATACGACGTAGAGATAATTAGAGTCAAAACTATATTTACCTCCGTTTTAATTTTATTCTGGAGTCGTTTTAAATGGATCATACTGTCGCTGCAGGCGGGACTCGCACCGGCGGCGCTGGAGGACGCCGCGGCCGGCGGAGCGCTGTACGCGGCGTTGACGGCCAGCGCGGCGCTGCGGGCGGCCGGGCTGGCGGGGCCGGGCGCGCAGGGGGCGCGGGTGCTGCTGCTGGGGCTGGGGGGCGTGGGGCAGGCGGCGCTGCAGCTGCTGGCGCAGCGCGGCGCGCACGTCATCGTGGGCTGCGCCGCGGAGCAGAGCGCGCTCGCCTCGCGCCTGGGCGCCGCCACCGCGCTGGACCGCCACGCCGCCGACTACGACGCCGCGCTGCAGGCGGCCAGCCCGTGAGTACAGGGCCGGGGCGGGGGGGGGCCCGGGTCCGACGCCGCTGACGGGTGTGTGTCGCAGGTACGACGTAGTGCTGGACTGCGCCGGGCTGGGCGGCGACGCGGCGGCGGCGGGTCGCTGGCAGTTCTCGCGCTACGTGACCCTGACGACGCCGCTGCTGCGTGACATGGAAACGCGCGGTGTGGCGCTGGGCGCGCTGTGTGCGGGCGCGTCGCTGCTGGCGCAGGGCGCGCGGGCGGCGCGGGCGGGCGGCGGGGCGGGGGGCGGGGCGGGCTCGACGCTGCCGCCGCACGTGCGCTGGGCGTTCTTCTCCCCGTCGGCGCCGGACATCGAGCAGCTGCGCCGGCTGGCCGAGCGCGGACAGGTGCGTGCAGCTCGCCCTCGGCCGGCGGCGCGTGGCAGTGAGTACATCATGTTGTGTTGCAGTGAGTACAGTGAGTACATCATGTTGTGTTGCAGTTCCGCGTGTGCGTGGAGGCCGCGCTGCCGTGGTGGCGCGCGCGCGAGGCGTACGAGCGCGCGGCACGGGGAGGCGCGCGCGGCAAGCTGCTGCTGGACTTCACGGCGGCGCCCCCTTCGCCCCTGGAGCTCCCCGCGCCCCCGACGCCCCCTGCAGCCGGCCGTCAGTAGCCGGCACGAGCGGTGCCAGGCCCCATCAGTTATAGCAATGGTTGTCACTTGTCAGTCACTGTAGTAGGTGTTTTTAAGTATTTAGCATCAGTAAAGTGCAACAGCACTTTTGTATTGTTTCAATCTTAGTTGTAATATATAGGTTACAATACAGTTTTAAAATAAATTGTCATGCTTGTTTTCTACGGACGACGCAGATGGTAGCAACGAAACAACAATCATGTTTCGTTGCCACCGTCCGCGTGGTCCGTCCCTCGCTGGTTCTGGAGATATTGAAGGTCAAAGTCGCAATTTTTTTTTTCGTATGAAAATGAATTCTAAGTGTTATTACTAAACTTTTTTCCAAACAAACATTACCTGAATTTTCTATTTTTTTTTTCGAAGTTTCTAAATTACGAATTTGCAATTACGTCAACGCAATGAATATCAAACGTATCCGACTAGTACCTACGTGGCTAAGAGCGAAAGGGCGGGGTTTAACTCCACTTGCCTGTGTTCGCGTTACATTGCGCATAATAAAAACTTTTTTACAAAAAAATAGAACCGACTTCCAAAAAGAGTGAGTGTTTTTTATTTTTAATTTT
The DNA here is from genome assembly GCA_951329385.1 of Polia nebulosa. Classification (NCBI taxonomy): domain Eukaryota; kingdom Metazoa; phylum Arthropoda; class Insecta; order Lepidoptera; family Noctuidae; genus Polia; species Polia nebulosa. Next base: position 33,364,521 of record OX589599.1, on the reverse strand, counting down.
TTTGTTGTGGCTCCCCATTAAACTGTTTTAACAATTCATAGACATTACGATCGCAGCAATCGCGGTTGATTTGCTGTCAATTTTTGAAGAGTTTCGTTGTCTGTCTCCGAAACCCATCATCAGATCTTTTTGAAATTTAAATGGAACCATTTCGGAATAAACCCCTTTCGAACAAAAAAAGAATTTTGCAAATCCGTCAATATATGACTGAGTTATGCCCGAACATACATAAAAAAAAAAAAATTAAAATACAAACATCCGAATTGATAACCTCCTCCTTTTTCGAAGTCGGTTAAAAAATAGTTTTATTTTTCATACCTAAAAATAAAAGTAGTTTCCCAGCAATATTTTTTGCGCAAAACTACTTTGTTAGACGTACAGTATGCGTAGTTAACGGCTCGGTGATGTGTCTTTTTACACCCTGTATGTGATGGAATTCGAAAAAAAGCGCGAACGAAATTCGAAACTCCGGAGAATCCTATCTTACTTTCTACTTAATAAATGCAAAAGTTTGGATAAGTGTGGATGTTTGGTTGACATGCTGGACATGAACCCACACGCACAAAACGTTTTGGGAACACATTCATTGCGCGTACAGCTAGGGAGTGGAATTCCCTGCCGGAGTCTGTGTTTCCTGATAGCTACAACCTGAGCTTACTTGTAGCGTGCTCCATCTTCGCTGACATCATCGCTCACCATTGGGTGAGGTAGCAGTCCAGGTCACACGCGAGGCCAGACTAAACCTTTCATGGTCTTTTTTTTTTTTGTGGGGTGGGAAATCATCCAATGACTTCTCCCGCTCTGGGTGGAGCGGGAGGGCGTGTCAGACTCTTACTGACTAAAACCCACCCCTGTTCCTTCCTGCCCTTAGTGCCCGGGGGCGAGGTACCTCTGTTTCGAATTTATCCTCAACCCTCGGGCAGGCATCGGCCATGACGGGCCCCGTCTCTTTTGCTGACAACTCTTTGAGGCGCGCTTGGAACACTACGCGCTGTCGACTCTCGGGCCTGGTGCTGATCGGACGGCGAGCTACCCATTACTCGCCGTCCGCAGGCCCGGGTCTACGGTGGCCGGAAATCGTCTCGCGGCGCCGGAAGTCCCAGGCGTCTCCTGAGGCGGCTGCTGCTGAGAGCGTGATAGCGACTCCGTTGTTGAGTCTCCCTCACGCGTCCCGCCTCCGCCTTCGCGAGCATTACTGCTTCGCAGAAGGAGGAGACGGCTTCCCATTCCCTCTCGCTCCGTACCATGGCCTGAACCAGGGCAGAGCGCGAGAGGTCGCTGCCGCCTATCGCATCCACGAGGACACGGCGGGGCTCCGCCCAAGCGGGGTAGACCTCCACCGTATGCTCCACCGTGTCCTCGGGACGATCCGCGCAATGGAAACACCCGACCTTTTATGGTCTAAGCGCAAGTCTATCGATGATAAAAAAAAGAATGGATATTTGTTACTCAATCACGGCTGAACGGATCTGGATGAAATTTGACACAGAGATAGATTATAGTCTGGAATACACATAGGCTTTTTATTCCGGGAATATGTTTCCTTGGGATTTTTGTCTTGAATATTTTCAACTTCTTGCGGGAGTCGGAACCAGGGCTCCATTCCGAAAGAGGTGCTGCTAGTGTTACGCTCGCGGATGCCTGCGGGCGCGGGACGCGTGCGGGCCCCGCATGTGACGTCGCACTCGACGCGAGGCACTTCCGCACAGATTACCGCTACAGAACAGATACTATTTTACATAACATCGACAGTAACTCATTATTTATGAGATTTGTTTTCAGTAAATACATATTATCATAAGTAATTTATTTAAATCTGACTTTAATATGTATTTTGTAGAAAATAGACATTCATATTATCTTAATGGATATTATAAACAAACGTGCAAATTTGCGCAATGCAAGGACATTGTTATTCATGACTTTTGTTTAGCATAATCATTTTATTACCTATACGTACGTACCTACGCTATTTTTATACATAAGTATATACATACATAAATATAATATTTTGTGTTGGCATACACACAGAGGGTTCCGTACATTAGTGGGGAAAACGTTTGCGAGCGCATCATATCAAATTCAGTTGATCAGAAGCAAGTCAGTGGCGCAGCAGCTGTCACAAAGCAACTGACAGTTAGTCAGTGGCTAGTCAACCGTCAGTCAATGTCCCCAGGCCCCCAGCGTGCACCAGCCATCACACGGAGGCCAAATATATAGATGGGAAACTGAAGGTAGCCCTTAAAAGAAATTATCCTGAACATTTATGCTAGTACCAACTTTTACTCAAAGGAAACAATGTATTTTTTTTTTCTAGACCAACTAGGTAGGTAAAATTATTGCATTCAGACTTTTTTAGTCGCTTAGTTGCCTGAATCGGGAATCGCACCAACACAATTGCGAGAAAACGTATTTATTTTCGTAGTTTATTTGTTGAAAATCGGACAGAGTCCAATATTTTTACGGTTCCGTACCCGAATTGTTCAAACGGAGCCCTATTGTTGTCACTCACGTGTCCGTCTGTCTGTCCGTCCGTCGTCTGTCACAAAATTTTATTACGAAGACTTTTTTAACTTCCCATTGACTTATAAACTTGAAATTTGTGATTATTACGTATACTTTACGAGCTAACAAATGCCAATATTTGGTACGGAACCCTTAATATGCGAAATCCGGCTTATAAAGGGTAGGTACACTAATAAACTACAATGAATGTACTATATAAACTGAATTACCTAATAAAATGGCTTACGTTAAAAATAATATTTATCAAAGAATCATGAGCAATCATTAACTTTTACAAATTATTTGATGCACCGGAAGCTGACTAGCGGAAGGTACCATAACGGTTATTAAATCATTCGTATTATTTCAAAAGAACAAAAAAAATCTAATTAAAATGAACCCAATAATTACTACAATTATTGCAATATGTCGCAGCCATCTGGTTGAATTCGTCATTCAATTGGACGCCTAGGCCGTACATTAAACGCGGACAACCAGCCAAGTCGTTGAACGCAACGTTTAACCAGATGGCTGGATGTCATCTAGTCATTTAGTTAAATTGGATATTGATGAGTTTGTGATACCACTGTTCATGATTATGTGTGTACGAAAGGCAATGTTAAATTAAAAAAAAAAAGGATGCAAGAGCGAGCGTAGCGAACAAACTCAGACCCCGCCATCCCCTTCGTGGTCATTTCTTTTATTAAACAGCGAGGCTCCGAACCGACTACGCCTTTTAAATAAATTTAATCAATAATAAATAATATTTTTGAAGAAAAAACTTCTTTAGGCGCGTTACGAATTTTTGAGATGGTAAAAAACTATTGAACTCGCGCGTCACCGTCACCGACAGCACTCGTAGCGGATTGTTTTTTTTTATGAATTTAGATCTTATGGATCTTTCTACGGGGTTTTATACAGGGAACCCAAATTTTAGTTATTTTTGCGATTGGACTTACCGAGATATTTATGATTTTATATCTTAATAACCCCCATCTTTCATCATTTAAATCACTTGGCTGAGTCTTGGTCAGTCATCTTCAAAGGGCTGACTTTCCACGCGCGAAGTTGTTAAACGTTGAGTGATTCTAGTTGAATTAACTATCGGCCTAGCCATTTAATTGAATGCCGGCGTTTAATGAACGCGTCCAATTGAATGGCGAATTCAACCAGATGGCTGCGACATAATATATGCAGTAGGTACCGGCAGTCGGTAACACTCTGGCAGGGTATTCCAATCCTTAGTAGAACGTAACACAAAACTAGTGCGTAATGATCGATGGGTGGGATGTCCATCATGAAGGTACCGTGTTGAGATCCGATGATGGAACGGGCTTGGCTGAATTAATTTGTGCAATTCCGACGCACACACCAATATATTGTAGTCTTTGGTTAGTACTAGAAAGCTGCTCATTCTTCTTTCGAAGGCATACAGGTCGGTCAGCACCACGGCGTTACCTGTGCTGTGCTGGCAGGAGTGCTTCCAGCTGACCTGGAGGTCTGTCGTGCGGGACGAGTCGCGCAGGCGGGTTCCGGGTTGGTCAGCAGGGAGCGCAAGGTGGTCATCAGTAAGGTGAGGGCGGAAGTCATGGCTCAATGGCAGGAGCGATGGCGGTCGTCGACGGACGGTAGAGAAGTTCTCGTTTTTTACGGACGTGATCGATAGGTTTTCATTCGTTTGGGTGGAGCCGGACTATGTTATGTCACAGCTGCATGGTCCTCATATAGAATAATGTGAATGCGAGAACTATGTATGTCGTTATATTCATGTAGATTTTATGATTGTCTGGCAGTTTGAGTATTTTTGCGGCCTACTCAAATGTTACCTTACTTTGGTATTGTTCGTCGGTTCGTTGAGCTCCTCAAAGTTCTGAGTTGAGCTTCACGATTGACTGACAAATGCTTGCACTGTCTGGACAAGTCCACTCGAATTTGAGTGTTGCTTTCTTCAAAAAGCTCATCCCAGACATAAACGTACATGGTTCTCATATTATTTAACCAGTACATATTGTATGGATTTGAACAATTTAAAAGAGACTGACCTCTGAGTTTGTTTCGGTGTTTCTTGTCAGGGTAGTCAGCTAGGAAATACCGGCCTCATCTAGATAAAAAAAAAATTGACTTTTAGAAGTGTTGTTAAAACCTACTTACAAAAATAATATCATTTATCACAGATTCTTACGGGACATGGGAGCTTCAGAAGCCGGCTGCACGAAATGTCGCTATTTGACACGGCTTGTGCTATTGTGGGCTGGCGGACGAAACTCGAGACCATGTTCTGTGGGATTGTCCAACATTACCTCCCGCTCGTCTGCGCTGTACGCAGACGAGCGGGAGGAATGCGGGAGGGCGGGCGGGGATTAATGTTGTAGGACTGGAGCAGAGAGGAGATTGGGCCGGTTTATCACAAAGAGCTCGTAACCAGTCCAGAAGGCTTCCGAAGGCTGAGGTCATTTGCTCACAAATGGCACAGCAAGAGGAAGGAATTGGAGTTGCAGTAAGATCCGTAAAGTACTAGATAGGACAGTTAGGTACAGCAACTCTAATAAGCACTAGGACTGTTAGGGAATATGTGCTGTTAGGAACAGCTATTTAGTTGATTGTAAGCCAAATAGGGCTGCTCGTGCGCATAGTCACGTTGTGTGGTGTAGCACGCCCCAGAATGGAGAGAAGTGAAAGTAGAGAGGGTACACGAAAAAGGAATGATGGAGTTTACAAAGCACACTCCGGTAGAGCAAACTGTAAAGACATACGCAACCACGCAATTGCCGGAGTGTGTCTCCATGGTCCGAATGCCGCAAGGCGGGTAGGACCTACAGCGGAGGGAGGTGGGATCTTGCTCATACGGGTGACTCAGGCTCACGACTTATATATGAAATTGCACTTAAAATATAATAGACGGCAATATCAGTTCGTCGGTCATTTTAGTTTTGACTAAAATTATATACTCTTTGGTTTTGACTAGTTGTTAGACCTCTGCACACGCGTTTATTTTAATAACTTTTAAAATATTTCTGCGTACATAAAAAAACAATTATGAGTTCCCTTTTAATTAAATGGTATGGTAAATCGTCTAGAACATCCAGCTATAAAAAAGATGGCAAACTTTTCAGCGGTAAGTAAAATATATTTATTATTTGTTAATATTATGAGTTAGTGCAGGGCTCAAGCAAATCTGGTTGGTTACGTAAAAATGTATTCCGCGTTGATGTCTTTTTGAAAAGTCTCTTTCACGCATTGAGTATTGTCAATACGTCTGTCCCTTTCTATCTGTACTAATGTTGTAGTGCTGAACAACTTCAAAACAAACTCCATGTTGATGAAATTATCGATGTTCCCTATTGGTAAAAATTAATATTACATAGTTTTTAGATTTCCAAATAGTTTCAGTTCCGGAAAACTGAAAAAAAAGTGGATTAATGCAGTTCACACGGGAAATTGGTTTCCAAAAAAATATAGCGTTGTTTGTTCAAGACATTTCACAGTGGATTGCTTTAAAACTAAAGAACCGACGCCGTCTAAGTATTTAGTTCAGCAACACCGACACTGTTTTTGCCTGTTTTGGTATGTTTTACTATATCCATATTTCAGTTGAATATTTTTCTGTTTTTAGAAAAAAAATGTGTCACGTAAAATAAAATCTAAACTGTAACGTCAATGTTTTATTGCATCCACCAACCAGTTAACACTATGAGTAGAGTTTAAAAACATTATAGATATCGATATTATTGTTGTAAAACTGACCTGTGCATCACTATGTTTGGAACATTCGGCCTGACCTTGTAGTAGGGGAGCCCAAGCGGGGATTTCGGGATTTACTAAAGCGCGGCAGATTAATATACAGGGGGATACCTTGTACCCGGTTAAGTACCTCCACAAAACATGAGGCCCATATATAAGGCCGCCCGTGAAGGATACAGGATCAGATTAGTAAAAAAAAATTGACCATCAGAAATTCTCGAGCGCGTCAGATTAAGGTAGGGTGAGTTAATTACATCCTAAAAAGTGTATATTCCACTAATCTGACAATTTGAGAGTGACGTAAAAAAAGGAGAGGGCAACAAAGTTGTAAAAAAAAACGTCATCTCGACATTCTCGAGCGTAGCTAAATTTTTTTTTATTTTGAAGGAAATAATTCAAGAATAATGAAAAATATATAATCTGACGATTTCCGCAAGCCGAAATAACAAAAATTCGTCGATAAAGTTAAATGCGTGCAGCTGCGTGATGCCTACATTTCCTTCTCCGCGTTTCTATTCCTCTCTCACTCTTTCTCTATCTATTACTCTCTCACTCCGTCCCCACTCAGGTTAATTTTAATTTTATTTAAATTTTATTTGAAAACTTCATTTTTAGAAGCTCTGAAAAATTATAAATGAGATTTTTATAAATAATTTTCTATGTCTAGTTTATTTTTAAAGAAAAATCAAACAATTATCAAGTGTCTGTTAACTTCAGTTTCATAAGTATTTATAGAAATTCTTTTTCATTGAAAAAAATTATTTAGTTAAACTTTTATACAAAAAAAAAATGGTGTGTGTACTCATGTACACGCGTTAGAAGTTGTACTTCTTTGGCACATAATAAAAAATGTGCACATATATAATTATTAATTATCATATGAATTTAATTCAATATTATTTAAGATTTTTCTAAATCAACTAATTTTGGAGCTCAAATGCATAGAAATATTATTTCTTTGAACTCAGCGAGCTCAAAATATCACATAAATTATATTTTGAGCTCAAAAATGTCATAAGTACAATTTTAAGCGCCCTGGAATGGAATTAGCGGGAAGTTGCAGGGATGGCCTTTAAGGTGAACCGTTTTTCTAATTTTTTTTTGTCAGATCAGGCGAATCCCTCTAGATAATCGTCAGATTATGAGACAGTACGTTTAGAACATAAAGATGAACCATATATATCTTAATCTGACGCGCTTGAGTATTTCAAAATGGCGAATTTTTTTTGCACATTATGAAAATGGCCGCGAGTTTGCGTCCCATCGAAATCGTCAGATTAGTGAATGAGAGCTTTTTTTTGGTGCACTTAACACTCCCTTAGAAAATCTGACGCGCTCGATTAATTTTTTTTTTTTCATTTTCAACCCTTAAATACAACCACCCGCATCATGCAAACGATCAGATTAACATACGTACATTATTAAAAATACGTAGGGCATTGATGCTATCAATATCTGACGCGCTCGAGGATGTCCATGCAACAGTTTTTTTTTACATATTTAAAAATCTATAGCCGCTTCCCCCACCGATGTAAAGGTATATATCATACTAGCGACCCGCCCCGGCTTCGCACGGGTGCAATGTTGATACTAAATTAAAAAAAAATTATATAACCGCGGCCTCCGACGCGCTATTTATAGGCATGCCTCCCCGCACTGCCCCGTCCGACCGGTACCGCCCGCCGCAAACGCAAATTTTAAATTTGTAATATCTCCGAAAATATTTGTTTAATTTACATGCTGTAAGGAACCATATTGATCTTTATTAATTGCACACTGTATTTAAGGTACTTAATTCGATAAGGATTAATGCCGTATTGCTTAAAATAGCTTCGTAAATAAGCCATTTTTTCACGTAAAAAGTAAACAATAAAAATGGTTAATGTGGGTTATCCCTAAAATATAAACATATACCATCGCGGACTTTTTTGTAGACCTTTTTATGGTGTACAATACTGTAGTACATTAATTTGATCTAACTCGTAGGGTTTTTTTTTTTTTTTTTTTTTTTTTTGGGGGGTGGGAAATCATCCAATGACTTCTTCCGCTCTAGGGTGGAGCGGAAGGGTGTGTCAGACTCTTACTGACTAAAACCCACCCCTGTTCCTCCCTGCCTCGAGTGCCCGGGGGCGAGGTAACTCTTTCGAATTTATCCTCCACCCCCGGGCAGGCACCGGCCGTGGCAGGCCCCTTCCTTTGGCTGACAACTCTTTGAGGCGCGCGTGGAACACTACGCGCCGTCGACTCTCGGGCCTGGTGCTGATCGGACGGCGAGTTACCCACTACTCGCCGTCCGCAGGCCCGGGTCTACGGTGGCCGGAGATCGTCTCGCGGCGTCCGAACCCCCTGGCGTCTCCTGCGGCGGTCGCGGCTGGGGGCGCTAGGGCGACTCGGCTGTTGCTGAGCCTCCCTCACGCGTCCCGCCTCCGCCTTCGCGAGCATTACTGCTTCGCAGAAGGAGGAGACGGCTTCCCATTCCCTCTCGCTCCGTACCATGGCCTGAACCAGGGCACGGCGCGAGAGGTCGCTGCCGCCTATCGCATCCACGAGGACACGGCGGTGCTCTGCCCAAGCGGGGCAAACCTCCACCGTATGCTCCACCGTGTCCTCTGGGCGATCCTCGCAATGGAAACACCCGGGGGTCACCTCCGCCTTGATCCGACACAGGTACTTACCGAAACAGCCGTGTCCGGTGAGCACCTGCGTCAGGCGGAAGGTGAGGGCGCCGTGACGCCTCTCCAACCACTCCTCAAAGAGGGGCACCACCGCCTCGATGGTGGCGTGCCCAGCGCTGGGTTGCGACAGTCGCTCTCTCCATGTCACCATGAGATCCTGCCGGAGCTCGGTCCGCCGAGCCGCGAGTTGTCGCGGCAGCGGAGTTTCGCCCCGGCGTTTGGCCTCCTCGCGCCACTCGTACAGGTGCGCGAGGATTTTTGCCTCCAGATCCCACGGTGACAGTCCGGCAAGGAGGCTCGCCGCCTCACGGGAGATCGTGCGGTATCCGCGGATGATTCGGATCGCCATGACCCAACTCGTAGGGTTTAGGCAGCGTTTTTGCTAAATTGCTAAATAAGCCCAAAAAAATAGGTTAATTTACGACATCACGTTAGAAACCTCTAAAATTAGCAATGTTGCCTTAGTATATGATGCATGTATTATACATATAAACCTTCCTCTTGAATCACTCTATCTATTGAAAAAAACCGCATCAAAATCCGTTGCGTAGTTTTAAAGATTTAAGCGCACATAGGGATATAGGGACAGAAAAGGCGACTTTGTTTTATACTATGTAGTGATAACATTTTTTTCTTCTTATTGTTACGAGCTGGGTATGGAATAAATTATTTTACACCAATTAATTAACCAAATATCCTTTATTAACTCAACAACTTATTTAAACAAACACTAATTCACTAATAATCACTATTCTCTTGGTAATCGCTTGTATTCGCATCCGTTCGCATCCGTAGTCGAAAACAGACTGACTCACTCGCCCGCCGTCCGGCCTATTTATACGGTCATGGAAGTTTCCAGAACATTGTCGAACTATCCTATACTGGAATATTCTAGAAACATCTACGAACTTCTATACAGTACCACAATGGAATGTTCTCGAACCTAGTGGAAACTTCTGGAAACTTCGACCACATTCTCGAACGTTCCAGAGTAATACGGTCGACGTAACACTGCCCCCTCCTTAGACATGCTCGTCCCGAGCATCATTAGTCCCCTAGTATCGCGCCAAACGGTCTACATGGACAATCTTAGGCGCACCTCGTGGACCCTTCTGTATTCGGTAGGTGACATCGTTGATCCTGGTCACGATTCGGTATGGTCCATCCCACTTCTGACACCAATTTGTTACGAGCTGGGTATGGAATAAATTATTTTACACCAATTAATTAACCAAATATCCTTTATTAACTCAACAACTTATTTAAACAAACACTAATTCACTAATAATCACTATTCTCTTGGTAATCGCTTGTATTCGCATCCGTTCGCATCCGTAGTCGAAAACAGACTGACTCACTCGCCCGCCGTCCGGCCTATTTATACGGTCATGGAAGTTTCCAGAACATTGTCGAACTATCCTATACTGGAATATTCTAGAAACATCTACGAACTTCTATACAGTACCACAATGCAATGTTCTCGAACCTAGTGGAAACTTCTGGAAACTTCGACCACATTCTCGAACGTTCCAGAGTAATACGGTCGACGTAACATTATCATCTAAGCTTTGCATCCCAATAGGTCTCTACGACGCTCGAGTAAATCCCCATTTAGCCTCGTGGGCTGCCCTACTATTGTGCATCGGCCAATAACAACCGCTGTATTTTCTCCGTCCCCCGGCCAGCAGTGGTGAGTCGTGTTCCTAGACGAAATAGGTCTGCTCTCAACTGGTTTTTTCTCTTTGGTCGGCAGCGAGTACTGCGCACGCCGCACCCCACGGTTTAGTGGTCGTGGACTACGTTAGGAAAAAGAAACAAAATTGTGAAAAAGATTTTTTGAAGTGAAAACTTCTAGGCGCGTTGAGCATTTTTGAGATGGGGAAAAAACTATTGATCTCGCGCACCATCGACACCGGTACGAGTACTGAGCACTCGTAGTGGATTAAAGTGGCCATTTTTGTTCAAGTTTTCATTCTGTCGGCACTTCCTTATTGCCACTCTTTTTTTTTGTGATTGGTGAGAAGCTTGACTCCTCAATAATGAGGGCTTTCATTCGGGTTTGTTAGATAGCGCTGCTATGTGACTGGAGCCTGTATGAAACTCCTCGCCTCGCCTATTAATGTTTTACCTACCTACTCGTACTAACATTAGATATTAAGAACATTGTTACTAACAAATAATGGACTCTGTCTGAACAAATAAATTATATATTATACGAGTACTATAGGTCTTTTAAAATCATTGAGGGTTGTGAAGACTACTTTTCGATTCAGTGATTCAATTGCGAAATCATTATTTTCCTGCCATTATCCCATGTTACTTGGCGCAACACGTTTTTTTTCTTCCATTCTGTCCTGCCAGCCGCTATCACTAACTCCCTTTTCTTTCATATTGCGATATATTAAACTTTAAAGTGATATTTTTTGTTCGAGTCGAGCTTCCCCCCCACTAAAAGCTAAACTGTTGGCTTGATAAATTTAAAAAAAATCGTGGTTATAGTATAATCTAATAAAATTCAAAATCCTGACTGACTGACTGATATATCAACGCACAGCCCAAACAGCTGGACTTAGGGTTTTGAAATTTTGCACATAGATACCTTATACAGTTTAGGCATTCACTAAGGAAGGATTTTTGGAAATTCCACCCCTAAAGGGGCAAAATAAGTGATGAAAGTTTGTATGAAAAATCTTACTGCTTGAGTTTTAAAACTTGAAACTTAGCAGAAACGTGTATCTAAGTAAATAAAACGATTCGACCTAATTAGTTTGCCAAAACTACCACCAAATGGGGGTTTAGAGGGTGTTAAAGTTTGTATGGTAGAATCTTAACGCTTAAAGTTAAAACTCGGCACGAATAATCTTGATTAAAAAATAAGAATTAGGTAGTTTTGAAAATCACCCCGTACAGGGGTGAAAACGGGTGTTGAAGTTTTTAGGGAATCATTTTTTTGCTTGCTTCAGTTAACTCGAAAATTGGTATACACAGTTTATAAGTAAAAGTAATTTTAACGGGTCCAAATAATTTTTCATAATCAAACCATAGCGGAGTGAAAAGGGGAAAACCGGTTTGTGTGGAAACGGAAATAGTTAGGGTGACCTAGCTTTCAACATTTACCTTATTGAGCACGGGTGCTACCACATTTTTTTTTTTTTTTTTTTTTTTTATGTTTGATAGGCTCGCGTTTGACCACTATCTCACCTGATGTTAAGCGATGATGCGGTCGAAGATGGAGCACGCTTGCCTAGAAGTAACCTATTCACTCTTGACTTAAAGACTCCCAGGTTGTATCTTACAGGAAACACAGACTCCGGTAGAGAATTCCACTCTCTAGCAAACAGCTACCACATGATACATTCTGAAGGTCTGATGATGACCAGGTAAGTCTTGTGCTTATCGGTTCTCAATAACGGAAATAGTTAGGATGACCTAACTTTTAACATTTATCTAATTGAGCCCGAGCGCTACCACATGATACATTCTGAAGGTATGATGATAAGCAAATAAGTGCTTATCGGTTCTCAATAACGGAAATAGCCAGGATGACCTAGCTTTCAACATTTATCTAATTGAACACGGGTGTTTCCACATGATTCCTTTTGAAGGTCTGATGATAACCAGGTAACTGCTTATCGGTTCTCAATAACGGAAATAGTTAGGGTGACCTAGCTTTCAACATTTATCTAATTGAGCACGGGTGCTACCACATGATACATTCTGAAGGTCTGATGATGACTAGGGAAGTGCTAATCAGTTCTCAATAACGGAAATAGGGTGACCTAGCTTTCACTATTTATCTAATTGAGCACGGATGCTACCACATGATACATTCTGAAGGCCTGATGATGACCGGGTAAGTGCTTATCGGTTCTCCATAACAAAGTTAGGATGAGCTAGCTTTCAACATTTATCTAATTGAGCACGGAAGCTTCCACATGATCAATTCTGAAAGTCTGATCATGACCAGCGGGGTAATTGCTTAACACAGTCAGTAGCAATTTAAGATGAGGTTTTCAATTTGAGAGTTCAACACCATTAATTAAATTATTGAAGTTGTTGAGCAGACAAATTTTTGGAACATGAAGCAATGATTTATTTTTTGGTGAATAAACAATTTATTATTGAATGGATTAACATTATCCATCAAAATGATCGACGACCGACGAAGTTTTTAATGATTTAGTTTTTATTGGTAGTTCCCCATTAAATTGTGATAACAATTCATAGACATACGATCGCAGCAATCGCGGTTGATTTGCTGTCAATTTTTTTGAAGAATTCCTTTGTCTGTGCCCGAAACCCATCATACGATCTATATGAAATTTAAATGGGACCATTTCGGAACAAAATCCTTTCGAACAAAAAAAGAAATTTGCAAATCCGTCGATATATAACGGAGTTATGACCGAAAATACATAAAAAAAAAATACAAACATCCGAATTGATAACCTCCTCCTTTTGAAAGTTGGTTAAAAAAGGGCAGGAGATTTGGGACTGTGTTTATGTAGAACTTTGACGTTCAAAAAGTTCTGGTTCTCAGCCTAATAATACTACTACTGCTCTCAGCTTATAATATTAGTACTTTGGATTTTGATTCCTGCAGTGTTTTTTTTAAACTGCTACTCTCTGAAAATACCACTCAAATTTATAATTAAACAAATCACGCGGGCGAAATTCCGTATAGTGTCGGACGTAAAAAGAATAGCACCATCCCATCACTTCCCGTGGGTTACGTAAGAGGCGACTAAGGGAGCTTGAGCCCTTGTGCATACTACTAAAGTACCATGGGCCACCCGCGCGGTGGCGGGTAAACTACCAACAGCAGCATTCCCAAGGAGGGTTGGCGTCAGACAGGCGGCTGGCTGTAAAACTTCTGCCAAATCTTTTAGCAACATGGTAAGGTAAAATGTGATGTGCGATAAGGCTAGGGCGTACCCCACAGGCGGCGCGCAGGGGCAGCACCCGGCTCCTGTGGGAAATGGACAAGGGTTGTCGCACCAGGACGGGCGTGTGCGACGTAAAATGCAAGCTCGGAGGATTAGAAAATTAAGATTGAGGTGTGTGAGCTGTAATGTAGGTACTATGACTGGAAAAGGAAGAGAGTTAGCAGATGTTTTAAAAAGGCGACGGATACATATAGCGTGTCTGCAAGAAACGAAATGGAAGAGTGCAAAAGCAAGAGAATTAGGGGAAGGATATAAGTTTTATTACCGTGGAAGTGATGGCAAACGGAATGTTGTGGGCATAGTTTTGGATAGTGAGTTAAAAGAATGTGTGGTGGATGTTAAAAGAGTAAGTGATAGCTAATAAAGTGGTTGTGGAGAGTATGATAGTAAAATAATGTTATTAGTGCGTATGCACCCCAATCAAGATGTGAGGATAGTGTAAAAGAGAAGTTTTGGAAGGACTTGGATTGTGTGATGATGAATGTACAGGAGAGTGAAGAGGTGTTCGTGGGGGGTGATTTTAATGGGCAGGTTTGAAGTCTGAATCTATGGTTATGAGAGAGTGCATGGTGATTGATGATACGGAGACCGTAATACTGATGGCGAGATATTGCTGCAAGCTGCTTCGGCTTTTGACCTGGCAATAACTAACACCTGGTTCAAAAAGAAAGACGAACACCTGATCACTTACAAAAGCGGCCAGCACGCGACCCAAATTGACTTTTTCTTGGTGAGACGAAACAGTTTCAAGACAGTCAAAAACTGTTGCCAGGCTAAGACTTAGTTTCTCAACACAGGCTCATAATGATGGACGTAACAGTCAGTGTCTCGTCCAGTAGGAACAAAGAACGGCCCCCACCCAAAATCAGATGGCGTATGATAGAAAATGAGGAGTGTGCAAGTATGTTTAAGAGTCAAGTGGTAGATAAAATGATAGAAATGAAGGATATGGAAGGAAAATCTGTGAATAAATGTTAGAAAGAGTTGGCGGATTGTATAAGGCGAGTAGCAAAAGATGTGTTTGAAGAATCGCAAGGGAAAGGCATGATAGAAAAGGATACATGGTGAAAGATGTGCAAAAGATGCTTAAAGAAAAGAAAATTGCGTTTAAAGTATGGCAGAATGTAGAAAACGGAAATGATAATTTGAAAGAATAATATGAAAGACGAAATCGGTAAAGACTTGTCGAAAGATGACGAAATAAAAGAACGATGGAAGGTTTATTTTGAAATGTTGATGAACGAAGAGAATGAATGGAATTGTGTACACAAAGAGGTACAAGTAAATATGGGTTTGGTGAGAGAAATTAGCATAGATGAAGTAAGAAAGGCAGTTCAATGTATGAAAAATGGAAAGGTCATGGGCCCTGATGACATACCAGTAGAAGTATGGAAGTGTTTAAAAGAGGATGGATGTATGTGGCTGACTTTATTCTTCAATAAGTTGTTGTATGAAGAAGTGATCCCACAAGAATGGTGCAGTAGATCGCTAGTGCCCATCTTCAAGAATAAAGGGGATGTACAGAACTGCAACAACTATCGAGGGATAAAGCTCATGTCACATAGTATGAAAGTATGGGAGAAAGTGATAGAGAAAAGATTACGGGAGGAGAGTGAGATTATCCCGACCCAGTTTGGGTTTATGCAAGGTCGAGGGACAATGGACGCCACCTTTGCTCTCCTTCAATTGTGCGAGAAGTACTATTGAAGACAAAAGTGCATGGAGAGCCTAAGGTCGACTTTTGACTGTGAGGTTTTGCATTACGTATCATGACTTTCATGAGACGACTAGATGGCGCTGTTCAATCATGAAAATAACACTGCAAAGCTTATAAACCTTATTATGCAGAGGCAGATAATAAGGTTTTTAATACCTAAAATAATTACTAAGTAATAATAATATATTTATATTCAAATAAACAAAAATTACTATATTTTCTTATTTCCGAGTACTTAATACAGCGCCATCTAAACCAAACTAAATAAGCCAATTGGTATATCGGTTAATTCGACTACAGATGGCGTCGATCATAAATAATAAAAATCCCTACATTCACAAAGTAGCTCTTATTTTCACGTTCCAGAATAAATAATCAGTAGCTCAGGTGGATAAGCATGGCAGAATAACATAGATCGTTCAACAGGGCACCGGTTCGCAACCCAGCTCTCTGTCGACTTTTTTAAAATTTAATTATTATAATATATAATTTATATTCTATTTTTTGTATTTTTAAACGTTTTTATTTTATTTTTTGTTAAAAATAATATAAAAAATATGAGGTATAAGATGTATAAATGAATATAGGGATAATATACAAGTATACATATACTACTATATATAACATTATATAAATATATATTATATAAATTACTTTCATAATTGGTGGTAAGTATTAGTATTATTAGTAAAAAACATTTATGTAAGAAGATTTAGATATATTTTTCTTACAGCTTAAGATTTACTAAGTTTAATTCTCGTAAAGGATAAGAAATGAAACTATTTTATTGATTATAGTATAAGACATTTAATTCTCAAAGAAGAATACAATTTATGTCTTTCTTTCTTATAGAATGTATAACCTAACCTAGCAGTTTTACATCCAATTAACAATCATTTAATTCACTTGTTAAGGAGAAATACAAGTAAAATTTATAACTGAATAACTCTATTACAAAATAGAAGACCTTAACAAAGTAAAACTGTATAATGATTGATTTGTGCATTATGTTATGACTAAGGTTCATAGCTTAAGTATTCGTTCCAGAAGGAGGAAGAAATTGAAGCTAAACCTAAAATCAATAACAATTGTAAGACCGGGTTATAGCTGTCATTTTGGGACCGAGTTGTTTATAATAATAAATAAATAATTTATTATGTTGGAAAGGAATCTATATTTATATTGTTTTTATTTTAATTTCTTATATTATATAAGAAATCAAAATTATTAGTGTAATAACATTTTGTTGTTATAAAGTAATGTATAAATTTATCCAACTTACACCAAGTTTGATTACTGTAATTTATCATATAAATTATAGCTACCCCGGTCTTTTCATTTTTACTCAATCATTATTACTCAATTCAATAGTCAACACTTTATATTCTTTAATATTTCGTGTATCCGCCATTTTGATCGATTACAGCTTGCAACCGCGAACCCATGGAGTCTATTAATTTTTCACATAAATTGTGACCCCGTATAGAATCCCATACCTCCATGCAGTGAGTACTCAGTGCTTCCTTAGTCCTTTCATTCCTATTGTCCCACTTTTGAACCATAACGCCCCATAAATTTTCAATGGGGTTTAAATCTGGCGATCTCGCAGGCCAAGGAATAATTCGTATGTCCGATTGCTGGCTAAACCACTCTTGCACAATTATGGAACGGTGTATAGGACAATTGTCCTGCACGAACGTTATTACTGGCATGTCTTCTACAGGAAAAACATTCCGCACAGTGGGCAACATGACGTCATTCAGCACATCTAAGTAGTTAACACTGTTTGCACGACTGGGTATTACAGTAAGTTCTCCTGGTCCTGCAGCTGTCATCCATCCCCAAATGTTCACTGTTATACGACCGGATTCAGAGTTAGGCACAACGTGATCACTATCATAACGCGTATTATTCCTACGCCACAACCTAACTCGCCCGTGCTGGCTAGACTTGAAAGTCTTTTCATCACTGAAGATAACGTTGCTCCAGTCGAAATGTCTGTATTTCAAAGCGAACTCCAATCGTGCTCTTTTATTAGCTTCGGTTAGCAATGGCTTAATAGCATGTCGACGATAATGCAGACCTTCACTATGAAGAGCACGATACACCGTCCGCAAAGATGTATCAAACAACTCTGCGTAATATCTTGTTGGTGTAAAGCCATTTTCCTCATAACCTTGCACCATAAGTTGACGCTGGTCTGAGTCAATATGGCGTGTTCTGCCAGATCTACTGCGGTGTTCCAACGAACCCTCTTCTTGAAACCGCTTTATCCATAAAGTGACAGTCTTTACCTATAAGGGAAATATATTATTTATTATTTTCGTGTATCGATAACCATGGATAATAAAATAAATAACGAACAGTGATTTTAAAACATTACTTACGTTTAAGCCAGTTTCTCTCGAAATTTCAGAATAATTTAGGCCTTGATTATGCAATGCTATTATTTGGGCCCTCGTAGCCATATCAATATTAGAACGCGAACTCATGGTAAAGATAAATATTAAAAAATTGTTAAATGCAATCGTAACTGAACTCACTTAAAGATAGTAAAGAACGTTATGATTGAACAAAAAGATTTAATTTTTATACAGTCAATATTAAACTACCCTCAATTCTTTTTAACCGACTTCGAAAAAGGAGGAGGTTATCAATTCGGATGTTTGTATTTTTTTTTTTTTTTTTTTTTATGTATGTTCGGGCATAACTCCGTCATATATTGACGGATTTGCAAAATTCTTTTTTTGTTAGAAAGGGGTTTATTCCGAAATGGTCCCATTTAAATTTCTAAAAGATCTGATGATGGGTTTCGGAGACAGACAACGGAACTCATCAAAAATTGACAGCAAATCAACCGCGATTGCTGCTATCGTATGTCTATGAATTGTTAACACAGTTTAATGGGGAGCCACAACTAAAAAGTGAAAAATTAAAAACTTTTTTACAAAAAAATAGAACCGACTTCCAAAAAAGTGCAAAATAACTTTAATTTCGGAAGTCGGTGTCAAAAAACAAAGACACAAAACAGGAACACCGACTTCCGAAATTAAAGTTATTTTGCACTTTTTTTGGAAGTCGGTTCTATTTTTTTGTAAAAAAGTTTTTAATTTTTCACTTTTTGAGATTTATGATACAGGTTAAAGTCGCTAAACAACTTCGATATAATAAAGAGTAGGATAATTTCAACTCATTGCGTAAATGCAATAGTCCAGTGGCTATGGTATCGGTAAATTTTATGCCACCGAGTTCGAATCCTAGTTATTACGAGCTTTGCTTTATAAGGTTTGTAATGTCGTAGGAGAATTTGTGTTAAAATTAAGTAATATTGTAACTAGCAAAAATCAAGATAATGTTCTTTAACGAGAGATGTATATTTTCCAATCCAACTACTATACTAGCGCCATCTATGTCGTTCAAGACGTATTATTAAGGCGATGAAACCCTGTACAAACGATTTTGGTTTGGAACTCTCCATGCACTTCTGTCTTCATTAGTACAGACGTGTGCACAAGAACTTGTACATGGTGTTCATCTTGAGAAAGCGTATGATAGGGTACATAGGGATATTTGGGATGTGTTGTGGTGGGCCTTGAAAGAGAAAGGTTTGCCTGGGAAGTATGTTAAGTTGATTCATGCCTTCCTAGTGTCCGGTCGGCTGCTGGCAACACCGATGAGTTCAGTGTGGCTGTAGGCTTGCATCAAGGGTCGGCTTTAAGTCCTTATCTCTTCCTGTTGATTATGGACGCTCTTACGTCGGAAATACAGGAGGAGGCCGGGACCGGCCGGCCGGGGGGGAGGGGGGGGGGGCACCGGGACTGTCTGCGACTCCCGCATTCTCTTTAAACTTAGGGGGAAGATTTATAAAACAATGGTCAGACCTGCTGTCTTGTATGGTTCAGAATGTTGGGCCACAAAAGGGATGAATGAAAAGCGATTGCATGCAGCTGAGATGAGAATGCTAAGAGTGATGTGTGGTGTTACGCGCATGGATAGAATTAGGAATGAGTATATAAGAGGAAGTCTGAAAGTGGCACCGCTGACTGAAAAATTGTGTGGAAATCGGTTGTCGTGGTATGGGCATGTGATGCGGAGGAATGAAGAAAATATCGTGAGGAAAGTCTTGTGTCCGGATGTGGAAGGCTATAAGAGTAGAGGAAGGCCAAAGAAACGATGGCTGGACTGTGTAGAAGGTGTCCATTACCTGAGCAAAATGTTGTGCTTTACAGAGGTGAGACTATAAAAAATAAATAGTGTGTCATGAGGAGCAATTTGTTTAGGTACTAATAGCAAAATTTGTGTGAATTGTAGTTTTAAGTTATTTAAAACATACATACCCACACACAATACATACATACATTTTCATATTTTGCTGGAGTATCGTTTGAAACTACCCAAGCAAAATCGTTTTTCAAAAATTCGTTTTAGCCCGGAACCAAATACATGAATAGATAGCTTTTGTTGCGTAGTAAATGTTTTTAAATAGCAAAATTTGTGTGTGTTATGGTTCTTAAGTTATTTAAGATTTTGCTGCGGTAACGTTTTGGGAAACACAGCCGTAATTAAAAATTACAAACTGATTATATCTAGAAACATCACTTAGCGAAAACAACCTACGTCACCTGAAAATGTCATTGCACCAACTACAGACCAAACAACAACAAAAAAATACAAAAACCTGATTAAGCTATACCTATTAAGATACACCGGTCAAAAGATCAAACAGTCTATCAGAGGGAGTCATTGTACGACCTGATGATGTCCAGCAAGTACAGGTCAGCACAGGGCTTCGGATGGAACCAGGGAGCCAATGAATAAAATGCAGCAACCCTGTTCCAACGGTATATTTCGCAAGAAAAATATTCTAAGTCCATACAGGGTCTTTATACTATCGAAGGGAAATCTTAACACCGCGATGTAGAAATCGGTGCTCATCTAACAACACCATCTTTCGAAGCATCGCGGAGCTAATTTACAACAGTGTGCCTAGGGTATTTTTTCGATACAGTGCGTACAAGGTTATACAGTCTTATAACCGGGTTTACTACGCTTCCTTGTCAATAAAAATTCAAATAACCATAACAAACAACCATAGCAACCAAGGGGGTCCTCTTACACAGATACCACAAAGAAACAAATAAAAAACTTTTTAACATAAAATTCAACCGACGAAACAGAACTGAAAAGCAAAAAATAAGTAAACCTTTTAAGTCTTGAGTATTGAGCTTATTTACCTACATAAAATATCAAATTTTATGTAAACTAATTTTGAGTCGGCGCCAAACAACAATCTGAATATTAAATATCTAAATTTTTAAGTATGTAGAAATGAAGAAGGCTAGGTGTAGGTAATTAATCATTTTATTATTTGGCGACAAAAAAAAAAGGTGTGTGTGCGATTCACACGATAGAAGTGAAACTTCATGTGGGCAAAGATGGGCAAAGATGGTCAAAAGGCGGCCAAAGGTGAGCAAAAAGGTGGCCAAAGGTGAGCAAAAGTTGGTCAAAGGTTTGCAATTGGTGGTCAAAGGTGAGCAATAGGTGGTCAAAGGTGAGCGAAAGGTGAGCAATCGGTGGGCAAAGGTGGGCAAAGATGGGCAAATGTGGGCAAAGATGGTCAAAAGGTGGCCAAAGGTGAGCAAAAGTTGGTCAAAGGTTTGCAATTGGTGGTCAAAGGTGAGCAATAGGTGGTCAAAGGTGAGCAATAGGTGTTCAAAGGTGAGCGAGAGGTGAGCAATCGGTGGTCAAAGGTGGGAAAAGATTGTCAAAAGGTGGCCAAAGGTGAGCAATAGTTGTCTAAAGTTGATGATCGGTAGCGAAGTGACGGGACCCCAGGCCCCGCGTCGCGCGCGCCCTCTCCTCTCGCCTGCTCTCTCGCTCTTTTGTATTTGTGTCTCTTACCTGTCGTTTTTTCCGTTGCATCCGGTTTGAAATCACAACGATTCTAAAGAAGTTTCACTTCAAAAAATATATATATACATACGGTCGAATTGAGAACCTCCTTTTTTTTTCGTCGGTTAAAAAGCAAGAAACATACATCTTCCAACCCGGCTGGTCACCGTGGAAGAGTACTACCAAAACTCTCCAAAGGTAAAAAACATAGCTGAGAAGAACAAAAAAAACAATTACAGATAAGAACATAAAATGTCACAGCTGAGAGGAACAATAATAATAATAAAATAACCTGGCAACCCACTGGCAACACAAGTCATATTTTTTCTATTCCATTTATAATCGCAAAAACCCATTTTTTTACCCAATTTCGGACTTAATATTACCGTACAGGAAGCCTAAACTGAAAAATTACAATAAAACCAAACAAATAAAGTAAACAAAAAAGAAGAAAATTAAAATCAAGAAATCACAGAATGACGTCTGTCAACGACGACATACTATACTTACAGGAAAACAACAATGAAAATGGAATGAAATAAATAAAATGTTGACCAGAGCAGCTGCCCGTCGCGCACGCCTTTCACCCCCGGACTCGCCGCTCAGCTCCGCCTCGCCGCCGCCGGACCTTGGATCACCAGTGTTACCGGCGGCTGCAGCCGCGTCGAGCTCAAGCGACGAGTATTTCTCCCCGCCGACGTCGCCAACACCTGTACGTCGGCAGGGGCGAGGCCGGCCACCGAAGAGCTTGGGACTTAGGGGCCAACCGGCCTCGAGCCGGGTCCCCGCTGCCGGTGGTTGTGTGCAGCGCATGAAATGGACTCAGTTCATGAACGAGAACATCATGCGCGCATATTATGGGTCTACAGAGGGGGGAACTAACCTCACTGCGTACCGTGTCAGGATGCTGTCTCTGTTCCAGGACCTAGAACCAACCGTCGACGTCTCGGCACAACGATTGTCGGATCAGGTGCGGGTCATCCAACGTAACCACAAGTTGGACGATGCTGCACTTGATAGGCTGCGCTCAGAGGTACTGAACAACCCTATCATCTCGACCCCGACACAGACCGCGGTACAAGAGCCCGCTAGGGGCGCAATCCCAGCGCGGGCCATTAACGTAAGTGATGAGGGAGATGATAGGGTCGTCACGGTAAGTAGCCAGTGCAACGATCGACTGAAAAGCGCACTGGAGGATGCGCTTCGCGAGTATAGATCCACTCCGACCGAACTTAGACCCCGTTTACCACGGTTACCCATGCACAAAAAA
The DNA here is from genome assembly GCA_951329385.1 of Polia nebulosa. Taxonomy (NCBI): domain Eukaryota; kingdom Metazoa; phylum Arthropoda; class Insecta; order Lepidoptera; family Noctuidae; genus Polia; species Polia nebulosa. Next base: position 33,341,775 of record OX589599.1, on the reverse strand, counting down.
AATAGGGCGTTGGTGTGTGCTTTGGACTCGCTGCTTAAAAACATCTTTGAAAGCAGCGAGAACCTCGTTGATACGCACTCAATCTTGTATTGCGGGGCTGTTGCAGCATGTCGTTTGGCCAACGTGAAGTTTCCGAATGGTAAAGGAGCTATTCGGCCAAAGCCTGCTGCACCAGCCTGGCAATGCAGGATCGAGAGGCGTATCGATGGGGCCAGGGCTCATCGGCAAACTACTCTGCTTCAGGGAGGGCAATACACGACCACGTGTGATGCGCTTTGTGAGGCGGGCATTTTCGGGGACTGAAATTAGTCCTCGAGAATACATGTCGCGTGTCACAGAGCGCATCGACTTCCTGAAGCAGAAAGTTTGTGCATGGGTAAACCGTATTCGGCGGTATAAGCGGCGAGTTGACCGGTACTCGCAGAATCGCATGTTCCAGAGCGATGAGTGGTGGGTATATAGAGCTTGGGAGCGACCTGAACAAAATGTGACTGACGGGTGCCGTCCGGATGATGTTACCACGAGTACATTCTGGCGCAGCATTTGGTCGGTGCCCGTCTGTCACATTGAGGGTGGTTGGATGCGTGATGTGGAGCGCGCGTGTCGCTATACCAGAAATGGATAAAATAACCATTAATCCATCAGATGTAGCCAAAGCGGTTCGTCCGTTACCGAACTGGAAATCTCCGGGACCGGACGGACTGCACAACTTTTGGCTGAAATGGTATAGCAGCTCACACGCGCTCCTGGCATCTCAATGCCAGTCTGCCTTAGAGTCTGGGTCGCAGCCTCAGCTTCTAACAACCGGTGTCACCCACCTGCTCCATAAGACAGCTAGTCCCGCGGAACCCAAGAATTATAGGCCGATTACATGTTTGTCAACGGTCTATAAACTTCTTACATCCATCCTGAGAGCAAAAATTAATCTGCACATTGAGAATAATTCAATTATTTCTGCCTATCAGAATGGATGTAGGAACGGGTCCCGCGGTACTGAGGAGCTACTCCTCATAGACATGGCCATAAGCCAGCAGGTTCGTCGATCCCACAAGGATTTGTCGACATGCTGGATAGATTATAAGAAGGCCTACGACTCTGTTCCACATACATGGCTCATGAGGGTGTTGGAGTTGTACAAAATAGATGCAACTCTACGCACCTTCCTTGGGTCATGTATGGGGCAATGGAAGACGGTCCTTCGCTATCCAGGATGTCGACCAATCCAGGGGAGTGATGAGCCTATATGGATTAAACGGGGAATATTTCAGGGCGACAGTTTGAGTCCACTTTGGTTCTGCTTAGCCCTGAATCCTCTAAGCACGTTGCTGGAGGATTCAGGCCTGGGCTATCGGTTGAGAAGAGGTGGTCAGGCCATATCTCACCTTTTTTACATGGATGATCTGAAACTCTTTGCCCCCAACAATTTGCGACTGATGGAGTTACTGAAGGTAACGGAAACATTCAGTAGCGCCATCAGGATGGAATTTGGTGTGGATAAATGTGTAGTCATGCATGTAAAGCGAGGAGGGATTATGGAATCCGAAAGGATTCAACTCTCGGATTCCAGAAACCTTAGATCCCTCTCCTCGACCGAAACATACAAATATTTGGGTATGTCGGAAGCGTTAGGCATTGACGTTACTGACATGAAGCAATCGCTGAAGGAGCGCTTCTTTGGCCGCCTGAAAAAGCTATTTAATAGCCTTTTGTCAGGCGGAAATAAGGTGCGCGCCTTCAACGGTTGGGTCATGCCGGTTTTGAAGTACTCTTTCGGCATACTCAAATGGACTCAGACCGAGCTAGGCGCCCTGGATAGAAGGGTCCGTACACTGATGACCGCAAACCGGATGCATCACCCACGATCATCGGTGATGAGACTGTACATCCCGCGGAAATGTAGAGGTCGAGGTTTTTTAAATGCGAAGACTCCACAACCGCGATGTGTGCAGCCTCAGAGAATATTTGCTTGAAACCGACGTGGGTATGCACCGCGATGTGGTCGCAGTGGACAAGGGACTCACCCCGTTGTCCATGGCTAAAGAGAACTGGCGCAAACCTGTAATACTCACTACTGATGACCGCAAGGAGGTATGGAAAGGCAAGGAGCTTCACGGGCGCTTTTATCGGGCCCTTCATGGGCCTGATGTAGATTTCTTGGCGTCCGTGGCCTGGCTACGTTTCAGTGACCTCTTCGGGGAAACTGAAGGCTTTGTCTGTGCGATTATGGACGAAGTTATCTTGACGAATAACTACCGGAGGCATATCATGAAGGATGGGATGGTTGACGTGTGTCGGGCATGCCACCGTCCGGGTGAGTCCATCAGACATATTATCTCTGGTTGTTCTCGTCTTGCTAACAGCGAGTATTTGCACAGGCATAACCAAATGGCCAGGATTATTCATCAGCAGCTTGCTTTAAAATACAAACTTGTGGATTCTGAGGTGCCGTATTACAAGTATGTGCCCGACCCAGTTCTCGAAAATGACCATGTCACGTCGTACTGGGATCGGTCTATCATCACTGACAGGAGTATTGTTGCCAATAAGCCGGATATAGTGGTGATAGACCGATTAGCGCGCCGCACAATGATAATCGATGTCACCATCCCACATGACGAGAACCTCGTGAAAGCTGAGAAAGAGAAACAAATTAAATATCTTGACTTAGCACACGAGGTTGTCGATATGTGGAATGTGGACTCGGCTGTTATTGTGCCGATAGTCGTTACCGCCAATGGCCTGATGGCCAAAAGCCTCGACGACCACCTGTCGAAGCTTGTCGAAGTTGTCCTGATTCAGAAGGCAGTACTCCTTGATACGGCTCGCATTGTGAGGAGGTTCCTGTCTCTGGAGCCCTAACCACCGGTAGCTTGGACCCTACTCCCGATACCGGTGGACTACTGTTTTTTATATTTTTAAATGTTTTTTTTTTAATATGTTTTCTTTTAAAAATATTTAAAAATGTAAATAATTTGTGTAAAAATAAATATACGAAATAATAATTATAACCCAACATCTTCGGGACCGTCGCTCAGCTCCGCCTCGCATCCGCCGGGACCTGCGCCAGCCGTGAGTCCAGTGATTCCAGCCGCTGCAGTTGCGTCGAGCTCGAGCGACGAATACACCACTCCGCCAACGACACCACCACCTGCGCGTCGACGGGGAAGAGGCCGACCACCAGCCAGCTTGGAACCACGAGGCCCGCCGGCCTCTGATAGGGTTCCCGCTGCCAGTGGAAGTGTGCAGCGCATGCGATGGACGCAAATCATTAACGAAAACGTCATGCGCTCATACTTTGGGGCTACAGAGGGAGGAAGTAACCAGACTGCGTACCGTGGTCGGATGCTCTCTCTGTTTTAGGTGCTTGAGCCAGCTGTCAACGTTTCGACCCAACGACTGTCGGATCAGGTGCGGGTCATCCAGCGTAACCGTATGACGCCGTACTTGATAGACTACGCCTCGAATCACGGAGTAGCCGTGTCTCACCTGTTTCACCACCGGCTGCGGTGCAACTGCAACCCAGTGCTTCACCACGACCCGACCACGTTGGTGAGGATGATGATGACGCGGCTATATCCGTGAGTACTCAATGCAATCAACGATTGAGGAGCGCTTTGGAGGATGCATTCCGGGAGTACCGCTCCACACCGCCTTTGCTTAGACCTCGTCTACCTCGTTTGCCCATGCACAAGAAAAATAAGGCGCTGGTGTGTGCTCTAGATTCGCAGCTATTAAATTGTTTTGATAGCAGCAAAGACCTTGTCGATACCCACTTAATCTTATACTGCGCAGCTGCAGCGGCATGTCGTGTAGCTCACGTCAAGTTCACCAATTGTGACAGAGCTACACGACCTGCTGTACCAGCTTGGCAGTGTAGAATTGAGTGTCGTATCGATGAGGCTAGAGCACTCATCGGCAAGCTTATCTGCTTCAGGGAGGGCAACACTCGCCCTAGGATGATGCGTTTCGTGAGGCGGGCGTTCTCGGGGACTGATATTAGTTCCCGAGATTATCTGACCCGCGTCACAGAGCGTATTGACTTCCTGAAGCAGAAGGTCTATGCATGGGCAAATCGTATTCGTCGGTACAAGCGGCGAGTGGAGCGATACACTCAGAATTGCACTTTCCAAAGCAACGAAAGGTGGGTTTGGACCAAGGTGTATCTGATAGACATCTACCGGATGATGACGCTATGAGTTCATTCTGGCGCAGCATCTGGTCGGTTAGACATCATAAACGAGCGACTGAAAGCATATTTGTCCAGAGAAATTGCGCCAGAACAAGCGGGATTTGTAAAAGGAAAAGGTACCCGTGAACAAATCCTCATCGTTCGTCAAATCATTGAGAAGGCTCGAGAGTTCAACAAGCCGACATACATATGCTTTGTAGATTTCTCCAAAGCGTTCGACTCAGTGAAATGGCCAATGTTGTGCAAAACACTACTGGACATGGGTACACCACAACACCTTGTGCACCTGCTTAGGGAGCTCTATGAGGGGGGAACAGCTTCAGTGCGTACAGATGACCTCCTCTCAGATAGTTTCCATCCAAGTGCGGGCGTACGACAGGGATGCATAATATCGCCATTACTATTCAACGTCTACACCGAGCTTGTAATGCGAATCACTCTCGGAAACTGGACCGATGGTGTTGTGATTGGTAGATATAAAATCGCAAACTTGTGATACGCAGACGAAACCACCTTATTTGCGAGTAACGCGAACCTTATGGAGGAATTACTTCTCAGGATGGGAGCGCATAAGCCTTACGTTGGGGTTGAAAATAAACCGATCTAAAACCAAAATTATGATCGTGGATCGCATCAACCACAACTCGCCCGAAGTGACACAGATTGCGAACTGCGACGTGGTACAGGCCTATGTCTACCTTGGGGCTTTGATCTCAAACAACGGCGGCTGCGTAGATGAAGTGAAGCGACGTATGGCCATGACCAGAACTGCGATGGAAAAGTTAAGGAAAGTGTGGAGGAATCGCAATATTACCAAAGCCACCAAAATCAGGCTCATACAAACACTTGTATTCCCCATTTTCCTTTATGCGGCCGAGACGTGGACAGTGCGTGAGTTGGAAAAGGGGAAGATAAATGCTCTGGAGATGTGGTCCTGGAGAAGGATGCTCGGAATATCGTGGACGGATTTCCGAACCAACGTGTCCATACTCCAGGAACTCGGCGTCACGCAGCGTTTGTCGGCCGTAGTACAGTCGCGGATACTGCAATATTTTGGACACGTCTCTAGGCGGGATAGCAAATCCATAGAGTAGCTGGTTGTACAGGGAAAAGTAGAGGGAACCAGATCACGTGGCAGGTCACCTATGCGCTGGACTGACCAAGTGAAATCTGCTATAGGATGCCACGTATCTGACTGCGCCAAACAGTCCGCCAACAGGGAGAGATGGCGGGAGATCGTGCGGAGAGCTGTGTCCGCCTCTACCATCAACGTGGACGCCTCTACGTGACCACGACCGCTCTGCTAAGAGCGACACGATAGAGAAGATCTGGTCGGTGCCTGTCAGGCACACCGAGGGTATTTGGACTCGAGAGGTCGAGCGTGCGTGCGACCTTATACCAGAAATGGGGGCAATTACCATCAGCCCCCAAGATGTAGCTCGTGCAGTCCGTCAGTTGCCTAACTGGAAATCTCCAGGGCCGGACGGGCTGCACAATTTCTGGATTAAATGGTTCCAAAGGTCGCACGCTCGCTTGGCAGCTCAGTTCCAGTCTGCCTTAGAGTCAGGGTCGCTGCCCCAGTTTCTTACGACAGGAATAACCCACCTGCTCCATAAATCAGGTAGTACTGCGGAACCTAAGAATTATAGACCGATCACGTGTTTACCGACGGTCTATAAAGTTCTTACATCCATTCTGAGAGCTAAAATTAACATCCATATTGATAAAAATCGTATCATATCAGCCTCCCAGAATGGATGTAGGAATGGATCCCGTGGTACTAAGGAGCTGCTCCTCATCGATATTGCTATTAGCCAACAGGTTCGAAGAGTTCTGTCGACATGTTGGATAGATTACAAGAAGGCCTATGACTCATACATGGCTCATGAGGGTGCTGGAGTTGTACAAAGTTGATGCAACTCTGCGCACCTTCCTGATGTCGTGTATGGGGCAATGGAGTACAGTCCTTCACTATCCAGGATGTCGGCAGATACAGGAGAACATCGAACCGATAAGGATCCAGCATGGCATATTCCAGGGCGACAGTCTGAGTCCACTGTGGTTTTGTTTGGCCCTCAACCCTCTCAGTACACTACTGGAGGGTTCGGGACAAGGCTATTGGTTGAGAAGAGGTGGTCAGGTTATATCACACCTCCTTTACATGGATGATCTGAAACTCTTTGCCCCCAACAACTTGCAACTGATGAAGCTACTGAAAGTAACAGAAACCTTCAGTAGCGCCATCAGGATGGAATTTGGTGTGGACAAATGTGCAGTCATGCATGTAAAGCGAGGCGAGATTATGGAATCCGTGGGCACTCAACTCTCGGATTCCATACATCTTAGATCCCTCTGCTCAACCGAAACAAACAAGTATTTGGGTATGTCGGAAGCGTTAGGCATCAATACTGCTGACGTGAAACAGTCGTTGAGGGAGCGCTTCTTTGGCCGCCTGAAAAAAGTACTAAATATAGTCTTCTATCAGGCGGGAACAAGGTGCCCGCCTTCAACGGTTGGGTCATGCCGGTATTGATGTACTCCTTTGGTATACTCAAATGGACTCAGACGGAACTTGACGCCCTGGATAGGAGGGTCCGCACACTGCTGACCGCAAATCAGATGCATCACCCACGATCATCGGTGATGAGGCTGTATATCCCGCGGAAATGTGGGGGTCGTGGCTTCTTAAATGCTAAGACCCTACACAACCGCGAGGTATGCAGCCTTAGGGAATATTTCCTAGAAACCGACGTGGGTATGCATCAAGATGTGGTCGCTGTGGACAAGGGCCTCACCCCGCTCTCCTTGGCAAACGAGAACTGGCGCAAACTTAAATTACTGGATACTAATGACCGCAGGGAAGTATGGCAGAGCAAGGAGCTTCACAGACGCTTTTACCGGGTCCTACATGGACCTGATGTAGATCTCTTAGCGTCCGTATCCTGGCTGCGCTTTGGTGACCTATTCGGGGAAACCGAAGGTTTTGTCTGTGCGATTATGGACGAAGTTATGATGACGAATAACTACCGGAAATATATTGTGAAGGACGGTACGGTTGACAACTGTCGGGCATGCCACCGGCCCGGGGAATCAATCCGATACATTATTTCCGGTTGTTCTCGTCTAGCTAACGGAGACTATTTGCATAGACACAACCTTGTAGCCAGGATTATCCACCAGCAACTTGCTCTTAAATACAATCTTATAGAATCTGAAGTACCGTACTATAGGTATGAGCCCGACCCAGTTCTCGAAAATGGCAATATCACGTTGTATTGGGATCGATCTATCATCACTGATAGGACTATTGTTACCAATAAGCCTGACATAGTGGTGATAGATCGACAAGAGCGTCGCACAATGATTGTTGATATTGTTACGAGCTGGGTATGGGATAAATTATTTTACACCAATTAATTAACCAAATATTCTTTATTAACTCAACAACTTATTTACACAAACACTAATTCACTAATAATCACTATTCTCTTCGTAATCGCTTGTATTCGGATCCGTAGTCGAAATCAGACTCACTCACTCGCCCGCCGTCCGGCCTATTTATACGGTCATGGAAGTTTCTAGAACATTGTCGAACTATCCTATACTGGAATATTCTAGAAACATCTATAAACTTCCACACAGTACCACAATGGAACGCTCTCGAACATAGTGGAAACTTCTGGAAACTTCGACCACATTCTCGAACGTTCCAGTGTAATACGTTTGACGTAACACTGCCCCCTCCTTAGACATGCTCGTCCCGAGCATCATTAGTCCCGTAGTATCGCGCCAATCGGTCTACATGGACTATCTTAGGCGCACCTCGTGGACCCTTCTGGATTCGGTAGGTAACATCGTTGATCCTAGTCACGATTCGGTATGGTCCATCCCATTTTGCTTGCAATTTAGGAGACTTCCCTTTGCTGCGCACTGGGTTATGCAACCACACACCAGTGAACCCTCGGCAAAACCTCCATGGTTTGCCTTCCGGTCGTATCGGGTCTTCATCTTATCAGACATTTGTTGGCCGAATTGTCTGATATGCTCATATACATTATTCAACTTGTTACGCAAGTCATTCGCATAATCGGTTATACTGCGTGGGGAATCAGGGGGGGTTCCGGTGATTAAATCTGCAGGCAACCGTAATTCCCTTCCAAAGTTCGCGAAGGCTGGTGTCACAGTCGTACTTTCGTGAACTGCACTACGGTAGGACAGAAGAAATGGCTGTATGTGCTTGTCCCAATCCCTTTGCCTGCTTTCCACAACTTTTGCCAGATATCTCACCAACGTTTGGTTAAAACGTTCTACCATTCCATCAGATTGCGGATGGTAAGAAGTGGTTCTGGTCTTGTGAGTACCCATCAGTCGACAAGTCTCCTGGAAAACTTGTGATTCAATATTCCTCCCTTGGTCGCTGTGAATTTCCAAGGGTACTCCAAAACGACAGAAGACTTCCTGAACCAATTTATCTGCGACTGTTGTTGCTTCTTGGTTGGGAATGGCGAAGACTTCTGGCCACTTTGTGAAGTAATCCATGACAACCATGAAGTACTTGTTTCCGTTTTCACTTTCCGGAAATGGTCCTGCAACGTCTAGTGCTATCCGTTCTCAGGGGGCTCCCACGTTGTATAATTGTAAAGCACCTCTGCTGCGTGTCTGGGGTCCTTTCACAGCCGCACAACTGGTACATTTGCGGCACCAGTCCTCAACATCCTCTCGACAGTGAATCCAGTAAAACCGCTCTCGTATCTTTAGTAGAGTTCTTTTTACCCCCATATGTCCTCCTGAACATCCATCATGGTAGAGCCGTAAAACATCAGGTACTTTGGCTTTGGGGACATCAATTTGTAGATGACAGTTGTCTCCTCGAGCGTTTTCCCATTTACGGCACAAGACTTCATCCTGGATAACCAAGCTGTTCTATTGTGCCCAATACATTTTCGTGGTTGAACTCAACGCCGCAACACAACTCCACTTGGGTTTAGGAGCACCAGCTTTAATCCAGTCGAAGATCGGTTTAAGGTCCGGGTCATTTTGCTGAGCAAGCTGTAGGATTTCCTTCCATTCATTGTTGACATCCATTCTTAGCATCCTCACTCCGCTCATTCCCGGGTCGGACCTATCGTCCGCATTGCGCGCGCACACTATCACACAGTTGTCCTTCTTGGAGGCCACGGCGCTGGCAACACCATTCGCACCTGCACTCACTTTACTCTTCACTTACTTCTGTTTTATGCACTGGTCGGGTGCCGTACCGACCTTGACGACATCACTTGAACTAATGCTTTCAGGGGCCTCCGCCACGGTCGTGCGCCATGTTGCGCCACTCGCGCTCCTCCACCGAACTGGCCGAGCCGCCCTTCCTTTCTGGGATTGATCTTCTCTCAGTATGCCTCGCTTTGGACAGCTTAACCGAAGATGACCCCTTTCTCCACAAGTGTAACATCTAGGGCTATATCCTTGCGGACGATCGCGTACAGGTGATGCCACAACCTCCCTGATACGGTGTGTTCGATGGTCTTTCCTCACTGCCTCTACTTTCAAGGCATGGGCCAAGGCATCCTTCAGTGTCTCATGATGCCCAAGTCTTACAGCGGCTCTAACTTCTAAGTCACGTATTCCGTCGATGAACGCCTGTACCAGATTTCCATTGATGAGTGCAGGGGCGGACTGGTATGCTTTCCGAACCAACTTTTCAACTTCCAAGGCCCACTGCTGTAGGTTCTCGGCACTACGTTGAACGCGATCCCTTAACTTAGCGCGAAATACGTGCTCCAAGTGAGCGTCGCCGTATCTGGACTCTAACGCTTCCAGCAGTTGTTCGTAGGTCACATCCTTGCCAAGAGCCTCAAGTATGGTTAGGGCCTGATCTCGGAGGCCTAAGGTGAGCGCGGTCATAGCTTGTTCTTTGGTCCACCCATTCGCTTTCATAACGGCCTCAAATTGAATTTTGTAGGCCGACCATGAAGATGTTCCGTCGAATGGCGGCACCTTAAATCCACGTACCGAAGGTGCAGCAACCACTGAAGGCACAACCCCGTCTCCAGACCTAAGTTCACCTAAAGCCTTCTTCACCCCGGCAATCTGAACTTCAGCTTCTGAGATGCGATTCTCATGCTGGGGAACCTGCTCCGTCATCACCTTGAACTCTTTGCCAAGTGTTGAGTGAAGGTCTTTAATGAGGAGCATCTGCTCTTCTTGGCGGCGGGCCTGTAACTCTTCTTGGCGGCGGGCCTGCTCTTCTTGGCGGCGGGCCTGTTCTTCTTGGCGGCGGGCCTGCTCCTCTTTATCTTGATGAAGCTTCTCCTCCAACCGACGGACCTGCTCTTCTTGACGGCGAGCCTGTTCCTGCAACAGTGCCATTAGCGCAGACAAGTCTGGCACCGCTGGTGCTGAAGAAACTCCACATGGGCCAGAGACTGGCTCTGTTGTAGGCTGAACACCACCCGGCGTCTGTATCGGAGAATCTCCAAACCGCCTCTGATCCATGTCTTGCTGCCGTTGACTCCTTGTACGAATACCGTCCGTGTCGTCCTTTGGTAAAATTGGCATAACTTATCCCACTTCTGACACCAATTTGTTACGAGCTGGGTATGGGATAAAAATTATTTTACACCAATTAATTAACCAAATAATCTTTATTAACTCAACAACTTATTTACACAAACACTAATTCACTAATAATCACTATTCTCTTCGTAATCGCTTGTATTCGCATCCGTAGTCCAAATCAGACTCACTCACTCGCCCGCCGTCCGGCCTATTTATACGGTCATGGAAGTTTCTAGAACATTGTCGAACTATCCTATACTGGAATATTCTAGAAACATCTATAAACTTCCACACAGTACCACAATGGAACGCTCTCGAACATAGTGGTAACTTCTGGAAACTTCGACCACATTCTCGAACGTTCCAGTGTAATACGGTCGACGTAACAATATTGCTGTCCCTTATGACGAGAACCTCGTGAAGGCTGAGAAAGATAAAAAAACAAAGTATCTTGATCTGGCTCGTGAGGTTGTCGACATGTGGGAGGTGGATACAGCAGTCATTGTGCCGATAGTCGTGACGGCCAATGGCTTAATAGCCAAGAGCCTCGACGAAAACCTAAGGAGGCTCTCGTTGGGCAGCTGGATCAAAAATCGGCTTGATCCAGAAGGCAGTACTCCTGGACACGGCGCACATAGTTAGGAGGTTCCTCTCTCAGGAGCCCTGACCACCGGTAGCTTGGACCCTATCCCGATACCGCTGGGATACTATTTTTTATATTTTTAAATGTTTTTATATTTTGATATTTTACTATTTAAAAATGTAAATTGTATGTATCTACTATAAAATAAATGGAATAATAATAAAAAATAAAAAAAAAACACCAATTACAGATTACATTAAAAAAATGTCAGAACCATATCGTCACATGAACGCCTATTAATGAACTAGAAGAAACCGGAGCCAAATAGCAAAGTAAGTGAGACAAATGGGCATCATTGGAGGAGGCCTTTACCTAATCTAGGGGTCCTAGCAATTAAAAATAAAGAAAAAAAAACTAAAACACTCACTATATGTATAAAATTAAGATACTAACTACACTAACACATCAGTAAACGTTATTATAAAACTGTTTTATGAAAACTGTAAATTATTGTAAAGAATTAAAAGGCTTTTTATTTTATTATTTTTAACGTTTTGGAATTGCTCCAATCTCGACGTTACCGCAGCAAAATCTTAAATAACTTAAGAACCATAACACACACAAATTTTGCTATTTACAAACATTTACTACGCAACAAAAGTTATCTATTTATGTATTGGGTTCCGGGCTAATTAAAACGAATTTTTGAAAAGCGATTTTGCCTGGGTAACGTTTCAAACGTTACTCCGGCAAAATCTGATTTGCTCAAATAACTTTAAGACTACAATTCACACAAATTTTGCTATTAGTAAACAAATAGCAATTTGTTATAGTCTCACCTCTCTAAAGCACAACATTTTGCCCAGGTAATGAACACGTGTGAAAGAGGATATGGGTTAAAAAGGGGATGACTACAGAGATGACAACTAATAGATGAGTATGGAAGAAAAAGACATGTTGCGCCGACCCTAAATAAATTGGGATAAATAAGGGGAGGAGAATGATGACGCGGGCGAAGCCGCGGGCGTAAGCTAGATCTAAAAAGACAGTTTCCAAAGCCGAAAGCCACATATTCTACCCTTTATTTGGATCATTTTTTTCCACTAGACCATACCTGAGAATCCACTGGTTCTGGAGAATTGATGGTTAAAGTCGCAATTTTTTTTTTTACTTTTTTACGAAAATGAATTCCAAGTGTTATTTATTAATTAACTTTTTTCCTAACAAACATTTCCAGAATTTTCGATTTTTATTTTCTAAAGGAGAACGGGCGGGTGTGGCCCAAGTGGCGTCGGAGCATGACGCTGATTTTGTTTGAAAGTTCATTTACTAAGCTTACTTTTTTTGTACGGGTGCAAAAAAATCTATCCTGGGAGAAAAAAGTTACAGTGTATATTAAAATACTCATATATCGAGCTATTTTCAACTATTTCAATGTGCCTAGCCTTTTCCAACTATCTTGGGGTCGACTTCCAGTCTAACGAGATTTTTACAACTCAGTTACTGGGTAATTCGATACCCCCTGTTTTTTTGGTAAGACTGGATGTCAGACTTTCGGGCTTCTGACGACCCGACACGATTGTCAAAAATCAACGATTGACTGCCGGGACCAACGGTAACGTGCTTTCCGAGACAAGGAGTCTCGGTATGTAAAGATACCTATCCATTGACCAATTCCACCAAGCGTAGCTTAACGTGATGGATCGATCCGTGCGGCTGTTATTACTTTAGCCATGAGCTCCTCTTATAATAAATATTCTAAAGTCATATATTTTCAACTATTTATTAATTAAATCTTTTATTTTAATCCATATAAGTTTGATGTTGCCGAACATCTATGAAGACTCAGATGCGTGGTATTAGAAAGGGAGAAAAGATGCAACGCGGGCGCAGCTCAGTAGTCCGTTCCCCTTCCTTCTACTCAATAAATCGGCTCAATCAAGAGCCACTAGACATAAGTCGTACTTGCGAAATCGAGTACCCATGTACGTCCAACTTTAGACACCAGCGCCGAAAACCAGCGTTCGAAATACTTTGGAGTATTTTCTTTCTGCATCGAAAATTGATCCTTAAAGTCATGGCAATAAGGAGTACAATCGCGTATGCAGGATACTTCTAACTTCCAAGTCTTGTTGGAAGACAAATACTTGCATAGAACATTGATCCGTAAATATAAATAAAGAGCACATTATTTTGTGTTTACAAAGAAATACTTCCAAACCTAAAAAGTAAAAATACCAACGTACTTTGAAGTACGTAGGTATTTTTACTCTAGTCTTGAAGCCTTGTTGGAAGAAATAACACTTGCTTAAAACAATCGTCGAGGAAGTCGGCTAAAGAAATACTTCTAACCAAACCTTTTAAGAAAAATACTTAAATAGGTACTTGCACATTGATCTGTAACTTATGCGTATATTACACCAATCGATCCATCGACGTTGATCGATTGATGTAATAGCTTTGGCTGATAGACGGATCGACGTTGATCGATTGATGTAATAGCTTTGGCTGATAGACGGATACCGGTCGATAAAATATCGATCGGTCGACGTCGACTTATCCGTACAACCATCGATCGACGCTTAATCGATTGGTGTACATAGTAGAAACTATTGATCGACGTCGACTAATCCATTCTACCATCGATCGATGGCATCGATCGACGATCGATCTGTTGGTGTAATAGTAACCATCGATCGACGTCAACTAATCCATTCTACCATCGAACGATGTCATCGATCGACGATTGGTCGATTGGTGTAATATTAACTATCGATCGACTACTCCATTCTACCATCGATCGATGGCATCGATCAACGATTGATCGATTGGTGTAAAAGTAACTATCGATCGACGACGACTAATCCATTGTAACATCGATCGATGGCATCGATCGACGATTGATCGATTGGTGTAATAGTTCCTATCGATCGACGACGACTAACCAATTGTAACATCGATCGATGGCATCGATCGACGATTGTCGATTGGTGTAATAGTTACTATCGATCGAGGAGGACTAATCCATTCTACCATCGAACGCTGGCATAGATCGACAATTGATCGATTGGTGTAATAACACCCTAATATAAATAAACGGAGCAAGCAGCCAGCCGAGTAAAATACTTTGAATTCTCAAGTCTTGTTGAAATGAAAATACTTGCATAGTCTATTGATTCGTAACTTAATAAAATTAAGGAGCAGAATCGCGTATACAAATAAAAATCTTCAAACCTTTAAAATAAAAATTCTTGCATTGAACATTGATCCGTAACTAAATATAAATAAAAAGCAGAATTGCGGCGAGAGTCGACGGAGCGAGTAGAAGAGTAAAATACTTTGTAGGTATACCAGCGTTCGATGGTAGAACGGATTAGTCCTCCTCGATCGATAGTAACTATTACACCAATCGATCAATCGTCGATTGATGCCATCGATCGATGGTACAATGGATTAGTCGTCGTCGATCGATAGTTACTTTTACACCAATCGATCAAATGTCGATCGATGGTAGAATGGATTAGTCGACGTCGATTGATAGTTACTATTACACCAATCGACCAATCGTCGATCGATAACATCGATCGATGGTAGAATAGATTAGTCGACGTCGATCGATGGTTACTATTACACCAACAGATCGATCGTCGATCGATGCTATCGATCGATGGTAGAATGGATTAGTCGACGACGATCAATAGTTTCTACTATGTACACCAATCGATCGAGCGTAGATCGATGGTAGAACGGATAAGTCGACGTCGACCGATCGATATTTTATCGACCGGTATCCGTCTATCAGCCAAAGCTATTACATCAATCGATCAACGTCGATGGATCGATTGGTGTAATATACGCATAAGTTACAGATCAATGTGCAAGTACCTATTTAAGTATTTTTCTTAAAAGGTTTGGTTAGAAGTATTTCTTTAGTCGACTTCCTCGACGATTTAACGATCAATGTTTTAAGCAAGTGTTATTTATTCCAACAAGGCTTCAAGGCTAGAGTAAAAATACGAGTACCTACGTACTTCAAAGTACGTTGGTATTTTTACTTTTTAGGTTTGGAAGTATTTCTTTGTAAACGCAATTGTGCTCTTTATTTATATTTACGGATCAATGTTCTATGCAAGTATTTTTCTTCCAACAAGACTTGGAAGTTAGAAGTATCCTGCATACGCGATTGTACTCCTTGTCATCATGACTTTAAGGATCAATTTTCGATACAGAAAGAAAATACTTCAAAGTATCTCGAACGCTGGTTTTTGGCGCTGGTGTCTAAAGTTGGACGTACATGGGTACTCGATTTTGCAAGTACGACTTATGTCTAGTGGCTCTTGATTGAGCCGATTTATTGAGTAGAAGGAAGGGGAACGGACTACTGAGCTGCGCCCGCGTTGCATCTTTTCTCCCTTTCTAATACCACGCATCTGAGTCTTCATAGATGTTCGGCAACATCAAACTTATATGGATTAAAATAAATAGATTTAATTAATAAATAGTTGAAAATATATGAGTTTAGAATATTATTATACATTATAAGAGGAGCTCATGGTTAAAGTAATAACAGCCGCACGTGTCGACCCATCACGTTAAGCTACGCTTGCCGGGATTGGTCAATGGATGGGTATCTTTACATACCGAGACTCCTCCTTGTCTCGGAAAGCACGTTAAGCCGTTGGTCCCGGCTGTCAATTGTTGATTTTTGACAATCGTGTCGGGTCGTCAGAAGCCCGAAAGTCTGACATCCAATCTTACCAAAAAAAAGGGGGTATCGAATTACCCAGTAACTGAGTTGTAGAGATCTCGCTGCATCCGGTTAGACTGGAAGCCGACCCCAAGATAGTTGGAAAAGGTTAGGCAGATTGAAATAGTTGAAAATAGCTCGATATATAAGTATTTTAATATACACTGTAACTTTTTTCTCCCAGGATAGATTTTTTTGCACCCGTACAAAAAAAGTAAGCTTAGTAAATGAACTTTCAAACAAAATCAGCGTCATGCTCCGACGCCACTTGGGCCAGCGCCCATACAAAAATGTCCGATCTCCTTTCGAAATTACGCATTTAATTTAATACGCAATAAATATCAAACGTATCCAACAAGTACGAGTACCTACGTGGCTTAGAGCAAAGGGGCGGGGTTTAACTCCAATTGCCTGGGTTCGCGTTACATACAAAATAGTTTTTTTTTCCATATGTACCTACTTAAAAAAAAAAAAAACATACCGACATACAGTCGAACATAGAACCTCCTCCTTTTTCGAAGTCGGTTAAAAAGTAGTTTCCCAGCAATCATTTTGAGCAAAGCTACTTTGTTAGATGTACGGCTTTGTGATGTGTCTTTTTACAATAGGTACTGGTATACAACGAACATTTTAAACTATCACAGCTAAATTAAAATTAGCTTTGTAAGTTTAAGAGTAATAGCCGCCCAACTTATGCACGCACTTGGGAAATCATCAAATAACTTCTATCGCTCTTCGTGTCAGTTCGTGTCAAACTCTGACTGACTAAAAGCCACCGTGTTCCTTCAGTTGGCGGTGCCAGGGCCGCGTAATTATTTTAAACACACCCGCGACCCAGGTAGACCGGAACCCTCCTGGATCCGATACGGTTTGGTATCGGCTGCCTCCGGTTAGACTGGAATCCAACTACAATATCGGATAATGTTATCGTTTCCAACAATGAATTATTTATTATAAGAACATGTAACTATGTACTTAATTAGCAAATAGTATTTTTTTAAATAGATCAGCAGATAGTAGTATCAGATCAGTAGATCAGCAGATAGTAGTATCAGATCAGTAGACAGTAGATCAGTGTGAAGGTGGTGTGTATATTTCTGGTGGTAGGTACATACTTATCTACCTACTTCCAAAGATTATGTAGCTCTTACAAACAAACAATTAAGTACGCTATGTTTTTAAAAACTGCACAGACAAGATTCGTCCAACAAACACCACTAATATCGTGTGGCACAGGTCAAGTACTCGCTCAGGTGGTCAGGTTCAGGTGCAGTGCAATCGAAGGTTCGTATTCGTTTTCGTACTTTCGCAGCAGTCGTAGCGCGAGCCTGGCGGCGAGGGTGGCGCGGCGCCGGGCGCAGGGTGGCGGCACGACGGCGCACCGTGCTCCACGCTCGCGGGACGGCGGCGTCCTGCCATTGGCCGCGCGCACGTGGCCTGATCTCGCACCATGGCAACGCGCCCCGTCCCGCGCTCCTCCTCGCACCGCAATTAGATATCGCGCTAGCAGTCGCCTCGCCTTCCCGCATTTCGCATTCACAGTCGCGCTGAAAACGAAGTCGCGACGCGACGTGCCGGACGTCCGCAGATCGCGCGCCGGTCGATACTCGCGAACCCATATTATTACGACGAACGTTCACGTTACAAAATACAGACAGTGATTGAGCTTAGTGTGTTGTTAATATTTCTCACCGCATCTATGCTCGCCAATATAAAGGACTGAAATCAGAAAAATATACTATAAGTCACAAGATTCGTCGTTTGCAGTCACAAATTGGGATTACAATATAACCTACTCTGTAAGTCACAGGAGTTGCCTGTATACCTAATAAAATAGACACCTATTTTCTAGTAAATAATACCGACCTTGCTCTGAGCTCCTCATCCACGTGAGCTTTGGTAGGTTGGAGGAACATACTGAAAGAATAGATACATTATTAAATTTATGTACAGCGTAATCTTTCAAACAACACCAAATAAGGAAAAATTTAAATACACTGCCAACATTCGATTCCTCAATCATCTACCCTTGGTTTTCCATACGCGTTTCCCTGATGGATATCGTTCATTACGGTGGGTGCGCAAGAAGTGTTCTGCGTCAGAATAAGTGTAAGTGCGCATATACATACATAGGTAGGTATACCTACCTACCTACTTATTACTATGCAAAGAGGTTTACAACACAAATTGAAATAAGCTTCAGATGGCACTGTCCAATGTCCATAGCCCCATACAAGTGACTGGGCAGTGGCGCGTAGAGCGCGCTGGCGACTGGAGTGCGGCTCGGAGGCTCAGGAGCTACTATTGAAGTATTGATTGGGTGGCTCGTGGCGGCAGACACAGCGGCCAGTGTGGGTTGGGTACAGCCAAAGAGAATATAATTTCGGTACAGCTAGGCAATGGCAGACTCAGACAGTAAGCTCTGTGTGGTGGTGACGTCACTCGTCGCTCGCCGGACAGCTGATGATGATGCGGCGCGCCGCGGGCTGATCGTTGTCTTTGTGTTGTGTTACATTTTCTAACCAATTAGCTATAACTGCTATATTTATACTATATTTTTATACAATTTTGAAAAATACGAAACTGTCTAATAAAACTTTAGGTTAGGTAGGTACTTACTTACCAACTAAAAGAAACTTTGTTTGATCACTCGTATTCTTAAACAAAATATACCTAACAGCAATGTATTAAAAGCTGCAGTTTTGCAACTGTATGTAATGCTTCACTTTTCTATGTATCAGCTGCTAGCTGCTGGCTGCGTCCTCGAGTGCTCCACACACAGTTTCGGTAACGGTTTCTGCAAAGGTCCTTAGCAATGTGGATTACACTGCGATTGGCTTACCGTGAAGCGTTTACCTCATCAACTCAATCATGCATGCGGATTGAGTTAGTACTGACCTTATCAAATTTCTTTCAAAAATGCTAACCCTATTGATTCTTAGGGTTCCTTACCCGAAGGGTAACCAACGGGACCCTATTACTATGCCTCCGCTGTCCGTCTGTCTGTCAGGCTGTATTGCACGATCCGTAATAGTTTCACAGTTGAAATTTTCACAGAATGTGTATTTCTGTTGCCACTCAATCTGCCTAGCCTTTTCCCAACTATATTTGGGTCGGCTTCCAGTCTAACCGGATGCAGCTTAATACCAGTATTTTACATGGAGCGACTGCCTATCTGACTTCCACAACCCAGTTACTGGGTAATACGATACCCCTTGGTAAGACTGGTTGTCAGAATTTCGGGCTTCTGACGACCCGTAACGACTGGCAAAGATCCACGATTGACAGCCGGGACCAACGGCTTAACGTGCTTTCCGTACACGAAATTTTGCCGATTTCGTTGATTTATATGATTTTACAGTTAAAATAATGCATTTCTATAAGTTTTTAAGCACAACCTGAAAGATTATTTCAATTATGATCTAATGAATGAGCTAGATTCGAAACTTTGAACGTCCGCAGGCCCGGGTCTACGGTGGCCGGAGATCATCTCGCGACGTCCTACGCCCTGTGCCTCTCCTGCGGTGGTAGCGGCCGAGGCCGTGTGGCCACTCCGTTGAGCTTCCCTCACGCGTCCCGCCTCCGCCTTCGCGAGCATTTCTGCTTCGCAGAAGACGGGCGATAGATAGACAGTTGAAATTTTCACAGAATGTGTATTTCTGTTGCCGCTATAACAACATTTTATAAAAATAATAACAAATTAAAAATTAGAGGGGGCTCCCCCTCCCCCCTACTAGAAACGTGCTTTTTTTGCTCGACTTAATAATAGCAACAAGTAGACTCGTATAATCTTGTACGATAGTACGGAACCCTTCATGCGCGAGTCTGACTCGCACTTGGCCGGTTTTTTCAACACCTTTTGATAGGGTTTTCAAAACATTTGCGAGGCTTAGTAATAAGCTTCCGGTTTTGACCATTCGCGTCTGGGTTCGGGGGGCTTAAGGTGGATGCTCCAGGGTAGCCCGCGAAATTCAGATTATCGATACTGGAAATACGAAATAACGTAAGGGACATTTTGTCGAAAATGAGTTATATATACATATCACTAGATTCGGATTTTCTTGCTCTATCGATTGGTATACTTAAAATCTCCAAATTTAAAAAAAAATCCCTTACATCACATATTTCCCGTAGGTCTAGACCATTTTTTTTCTAGAAACTGGCTGTGTAAGACATTTTAAATTAAAATTTAATAAAAACTAATGTAAGTCGCCTTTACTCACAGTATTTGCTATTTACATTTAAACAAAATCGAGTACATTTTACAACGGGTCACATAAGTTATTCCATAATTTGGGATGTTTTAGTATTGTCTCATACATTAGTGTTCCCTGAGAAGGTACAAATACCATGACCCTTACATTAAATTGTGACTCAAATTATCGTAATCATATTGAACCTTAGGTTAATTTGTCAGCATCGAAAATAAATTTACCTGTCCTTTACATCACACTGGACTGCGTGATCCGTACAATTCCTCAAAACTTATCTAAACGAATATTATTATGCGTCTCTGTCACACGCAAAACGGTGCAACTTGTCTGAGCTAGATAGCAATACGGATTTTGTGTGAGATTTTGCTTGCGCAGTCGTGACACTTACTTCGTCTTTCGCCGGCATCAATCTTGAGCCACGTGTGTCAATAACATTGTTTACGTGCGTTTAAAAGTAACAATAGCATGGTTTGTGGCACAAATCTTCATAAATCATCGGAATCGGTGCTGGGGCCGCCTCTGTGGAACATTGAATACGACCGAGTGCTGCGCACCGACCTCCCTAGCGGAGTCAGTGTGGTTTGTTACGCTGATGACACGGTGGTCTTGGCGCAGGGGAGGTCGCACCAGGCGGCGGCCGAGTTGATGACACGCGGGGTTGTGATAGTCATCGAAAGGATCCGGCAACTGGGACTCGAGGCGGCCCTGCACATTTTGCACAAGTCTGAAGCCATGTGTTTTCATGGTCTTCGGAACGCGCCACCGTTGGGATGTGGAGGCAAAAGTCCTCGCGCACGTAATTCCGCTGCCGCGAAACCTCGCGGCTCGGCGGTCAGAGGTCCAGCAGGATCTCATGGCGACATGGGGAGAGCGGCCGTCGCAACCCAGCGCTTGGCACGCGATTGTGTGCGGCGATATGGCCCCTCTTTGATGAGTGGCTGGAGCGGCACCACGGCGCCACTCACCTTCCGCTTGATGCAGGTCCTCACCGGACACGGCTGTTTCGGGAAGTTCCTGCGTCGGATAGGGCCGGTGGAAGCGCCCGGTTGTCACTACTGTGCGGAGCGCCCAGAGAACACAGTGGAGTCCTTCCCCACTCTGGCTGAGAACCGCCGTGTCCTCGTGAAGGCGATCGGCGGCAGCGATCTCTCGTGCCCGACCCTGGTTCAGGCCATGGTACGGAGCAAGATGGACTGGCAAGCAGTCTCCTTCTGCGAAGCAGTAATACTCGCGAATGAAGATTCGGAACGAGTGAGGGAGACTCAACAGAGTCGCCCTCACACCCCTAGCAGCAGCTGCCGCAGGAGACGCCCTGGGCGTCAAGGATCGCGAGTCGTAGGCGCGGGCCTACGGATGGCGAGTAATACGTAGCTTGCCGTCCGATCAGCACCAGGCCCGTGAGTCGACGGCGCGTAGTGTTCCACGCGTATTTCAAAGAAATGTCAGCAACACATGAAGGGGCCCGTCATGGCTGATGCCTGCCCAGGGGGCGACCCCTAGATAAATTCGAAACAGAGTTACCGCGCCCCCAGGGTACTCAGGCAACTGAAGGAACAGGGGTGGGTTTTAGTCAGTAAAAGTCTGACACGCCCTCCCGTTTCCACCCAGAGCGGGAGAAGTCATTGGATGATTTCCCAAACCAACAAAAAAAAAGGGGGGGTTACAAGTGTGTTATTCTATTGTGATAAGTTCTACGGGGCAGAATAACAAAGTGATTTTCTCAATGTTTAAATATTTTTTGGAACCTTCTGCGAAAATACAAACGATTCAGATAAATTACTTATTAGCTGGCCATACACACATGCCAGTAGATAGCATGCATGCTATCATTGAAAGGAAGATTAAAAAACTGATTGTTTGGGGACCTTCCCAGTGGCCATCATTTATGGAATCAGCCAGAAAAAGACCTCATGCTTATCAAGTCTGCCCGGAGGTTGAGGATAAATTCGAAACAGAGTTACCTCGCCCCCGGGCACTAAGGGCAGGAAGGAACAGGGGTGGGTTTTAGTCAGTAAGAGTCTGACACGCCCTCCCGTTCCACCCAGAGCGGGAGAAGTCATTGGATGATTTCACACGCCACAAAAAAAAAATGCTTATCAAGTGAATGTGTAACATCAGGATTTCTTTGACTTCAATGATTTTGCTGAATCAGTTTTTACTCCTGCTACTCTCAAGAACGAAGACCTGCATTTCAAGAAAATTCGAGTATGTACATTTTCAAAAATCGAACTTAAAGATAATGGAAGTAAAATATTATGCAATGCTAATTAGAGGAATTCATGAATTTAATTTTTTCTTTGAACAATAATTCTAATTTTAGTACGTCAAAATAACTTTTTTTTTTGTGATTAAAAACAGAATTTAATTATGCTGTGCTTAACATAAATTATGAGAGTAAATTGCGTTTTTAAAAAAGGATTAGTGAGTACAAATAAAAGTTTTGATCTATTTTATTCGTTAGTAGGTCACGAATGTTTAAAATTCTATTTTTTAAATTTGTTAACAGCATATGCAACATAGAGTACACCACCTTTACCTTGGAGACCTTTACTTTAAAAAACTCTAAATGTTTGTTTCCTTTAATATCCCATACATCAATGCTGTTCATTTACATCTAAAATTTTGTTAATGTGTATTACCCGTAATCATTATTATTTAACGTAAGGGACATGCTATCTGCGACCACAGCAAAAAAATATTTGAAGTGAACAAACCACGCTGGCAACCGCGTTTCCCATAACGCTCAAGAGCATTGTTTTCTGGCAAATACGGTTGCCGGGACGTGCAAATGGCTGGCTTTATTGATTGTTTGTTATTTTAGCTTCAAAGAATGAAAAATATGAAAAAAAGAAGCACGGATGCAAAATATTTATTGTCAAAGTTAAGTTAACACAATTTTATTAATTCCTTAATTTTAAAACAGCAACAATCACGAAAATTCGGCAATAATCAAGGCGTCGCATTCACAAGTATTCACATTGAATGACAATCACAGAACAATATTTACGTCAGTTTAACAGACGACATAAACCGGTAAAATTGGAAAAACCCGGCGTCATAACATCTGAAGGGATTACATTTTAAGGTGGAAGCGCCAGGGTAGCCCGCGAAATTCAAACTTTCTTACGTTTTTTTGCAATTTGCAGGTCAGTAGAAAAATTGAATTTCGCGGGCTACCCTGGCGCTTTCACGTTCCGGATAAGTTCACTCTTGCTTCTGGTTTTTATCATTGACACGGTAATTTTAAATTAGAATGAAATAATAAAATGAAAACCACATAATTTCCAATGATAAATAGTTATAATTAAGTGTGACAACTGCTGTATAAATAGATTATAATTATATAATAAATTCGGTGTCTATCGTAACATTCGTAACTGTAACATGTTCATTGTACTTTTGTTACTAAGTGTGCATTAAAAATAACCTTTTATGGTTCCGAAGTCCGCATGAAAAACGGAACCGTTATAGGATCACTCGTGTGTCTGTCTGTCCGTCTGACACAGTCCATTTACTCCGAATCTACTGGACTGATTAAGCTGAAATTTGGTACACACATAATATCTCGCAAGTATTTCATGAAATCATGACTGTTGGCATCAATTCTAACTGAGAGAGTAGTTCTGGAAATACGTACTTGCTACGGCCGTGAATCATATTTTGACCAACATATAACCTGATAACTGACCTGCAAATTGCAAAAAACGTAAGAAAATTTGAATTTCGCGGACTACCCTGGGGTAGCTTTCACCTTAAGTAGTACAGTCTATACATGTTTAAAAATACATTTCACAACCCACAAAAAAAAACCCCGTATGCCACTGTTTCCGCAAAACAGCATTCACAATGACCGAATCGCTCCGGTCTCCTATAGACTCCGTTGACGGTCACTACCATGCAGGCACATCTTGGTTTCGTCCGAGAACAGGACTCGGCTCCATTGCTCCATATCCCAATCTAAGTGAGAAACCTCGTACATTTCATTAAGCACCTAAAATGAGTTAAAACCAAAAATAAGGCTTATTATACTACCTAATTTCGGACATTTTTATACATATGTATAATTAAATAAAATTTTACAAGTTTGCTACAAAAAAAAACATCACTTTACATTAGGTAAAAGCTTCAGGTTAGCTTCAGGGTAGCGCGAAATTCAAATTTTCTTAATTTTTTTTGAAATTTGCAGGTCAGTCCCAGGTTGTATGTACTCGTAGGTCAAAATATGATTCGCAGTACGTATTTACATAACTGTAATTATTAAAATCATCAATACAGCTCTTTCAGTTAGAATTTATGTCAAATGTAAGTATTTCATGAAATCAGAACAGATACACTATAACCTGTAACTGACCTGCAAATTGCAAAAAACGTGAGAAAATTTGAATTTCGCGGGGGAATCTCTTTCGACGGTTCGGACTTGGATACTTCTGATTTAGGCTACAAAATGTTATGGGCAATGAAAAATCATGTTAGTTTCAAAATCTCGTACAAAATTGTACGAGGCTGATTGTGTCTTGTGTCCTCGTACCTCGTACGGAAGACCATAAATCTCGTATTTGTGCGAAGGACCTCGTACGGTTGGCAACCTTGGCTGCAGGCGTACTGAGCAAAGACTACAATAATATTAGGGTAGTACTGAGGCAAATTTACCGGAACCAGGTTGAAAACGGGTAGTGTGTGACGATATACGGAGCTAGTACGTAAGCCACGCCTATTTCTTACCGACCAGGCGACGTCGGCCGGTTGCATTCTTACCGGATGTTCTTACCGGTGCCGGGTGCGCGTGTCGGTAGGTGTGTGACGATCGGTACATTTTGTATTGCATTCTTGCCTTCCGGTTTCATTCTTTTCTGGGGAGTTAGACAAAATCTTTCCTGTTAACGTTAACGCTAACGCTTCGACATTACTGGGCGTGAGTCACGTGACAGTTCTCTCCGCAGGTAATGTCGTTGCCATACATTTTTCACGAAGCGTTAGCGTTAGCGCTATTATAAAAAAGTTATTTGGCTAAGGGGTTTGGGTTCTTTTTTTTTTGTTCTTTGTTGTATTATGCTGTGATCACTATGGGCTATGCCTGAAATAAATGAATTTTATGTTTTTTTTTTATTTTTTAAGGGAGCTGAACTGTTCTAGGTAGAAAATAAAAGAAACTGTAGGTGTGTGGCCACGCTAAGGCGGGACGAAACGCCCGGGTGTCACCATGGCGCGGATGGCCCAGAGGACACGGTGGGGGTCTGCCCCGCTTCGGCGGAGCACCGCCGTGTCCTAGTGGATGCGATAGGCGGCAGCGACCTCGCGCCCGTCCTTGGTCCAGGCCATGGTACGGGGCGAGAGGGAATGGGAAGGAGTCTCCTCCTTCTGCGAAGCAGTAATGCTCGCGAAGGAGGAGGCGGAACGGTTGAGGGAGACTCAACGGAAGGGCCCTCACGCTCCCGGCTGCAGCCGCCGCAGGAGACGCCCTGGGCGTCGGCGGTCGTAGGACGATCTCCAGCCACCGTAGACGCGGGCCTGCGGATGGCGACTAATGGGTAGCTCGCCGTCCGATCAGCACCAAGCCCAAGAGTCGACGGCGCGTAGTGTTCCACGTGTGCCTCAAAGTGAATAGATGTCACCACTGACGGGGCCCATCATGGCCGACGCCTGCATGCCAAGGGCCTACCCCTTAGCAGATAAATTCGTAACAGAGTTACCGTTCCCCTGGGCACTCAAGCAAGGAAGGAACAGGGGTGGGTGGGACTCTTACTGACTAAAAGTAAGAGTCTGACACGCCCTCCCGCTCCACCCAGACCGGGAGAAGTCATAGGATGATTTTCCACCCCCCAAAAAAAAGCGACCATTTGTAAGTAAAAAAATACATGAGTACTTTTCATCATTACATTACAACGCCATTTTTTCTTTTAACAAAAACAGATGACGTCTCTTGCCTGAGTATTAGCATTAAGAGCCGATCTTATCGGATGATAGCATACCTATTCGTACAGGTTTCCGTATAAACAAACATTTTGAGAAGTTGTATGATTGGAGCGATGCCGATGTTAAGAAAATTAAGGGGCTAAGAACATACCTATTCTTTACCCAAAGTCTTACAGAAGGTACCGTAAAAATAACTGGATTTAAGAGTCTATGTTACCTCAAATGGCTTAGCATGATCCTCCGTTATGTCGATAATACTGCAGCATTAATTTTGAAATAAATATATGGCAAGGTTGAGGATCAATGTTAAGTATTATAAACCTCAAAAACACGATTCCATAAAATTTTCTCGATAGAAAAAAAATCCAAAGTTACGAGTACCTCTAAACCGAAAACAATAAACCGCTAGCATTCAAAAAATGCTTAAAATTAGATCATGAAACTTTGCATACTAACTGAACTTACTATAAAGCAGGTCCTACAAAGTTTTTTATTTTTAAATCACCATTATTTTCACAGTAAAAATAAAATACCTAAACTATCACCTAAACTATGCCGTCTTTAAGCTTGTTCCCTGGCGCCCGACGCCCCCGTTCAGTCTCGCTTCGGCTTTCGAACGGGAGGGCTGTGTCGCTTGCGCTCAGAGCACACATTACGCAACAAGACTACGTAAAATACAAATCTTGTAGTACTTATACTTATAGTGTTGGTGCAATGGGAAATAACCGTAATAAAAATAAGAAGCGAAAGGGTTGGCGCAAAGAAACTGGAAAACATGATAAACGTAATGAAGTAAGTATATAGCTACCTATCTACTTACAGTATTAGTGATTACAAACATGTCACGTTTGGTGCAGTGGCAGTTGATTGGCTGCTGCGTTAGGAGTTGCAGGTGTTTCTGCATGTGAAGATTTGTGTTTGTAAACGCACCTTTCACGATTCAGGCGAAATCCAGGTGTCCACTTTTTATTTAATGTGAAAAATGGGTGTCCAGTTTTGTAAAAAGATAAAAAGTTCCCTAAATAGGTTTGTTGTTGTTTTGACAATATACAACAAATAGGTATCTATGTAGTACCTAATTGTTTTTTTTTATAATGTTGCCGACTCCAGGATTTCAACTGAATCGGAGACGGTGCGATTACAAACACAAATCTTCACATTCACAAACGCGCAGATCCGACACAACTATATGTAGGCCATAAAACACTGATCTGTTATTATTATTACTACACATGGCTATATAATTTTGACGGCACGGTTGGCGCAGTGGTTGAGCGTTCGGCTGCTGCGCTGCGTGTCGCGGGTTCGATCCCCGCACGGAACAAATATTTGTATGACCTGCAGATAGTTGTTCCGGGTCTGGGTGTCTTGTGTATGTGAATTTACATGTTTGTGAACGCACCCACGATACAGGAATATTCCTAGTGTGGGGCAACGTTTTTTTAAAAGACAAAAAAATTTTTATCAAGCTATAAATTTCCAGTATAAGCTGATCTCACATTGTATAGGAATTCCGTACAATGAGAGGTCAGCTTGTACTGGAAAAGTATCCCTCCACCATCAAATACCAATTCACCAAATTTGTATTTCAATAAAAATGTAGGGTGGGTAATTGTTATTTGTTATTCATAGGGCAAGTCTGCTTCTATGGACGATTTAGTCTTCTTTTGTATATTTTTAGGGTTCCATAGCCAAATCATAAATAAAAATATGTGAGGTCTAGGTAGGTATTTATTTGTCCCGTGTGATTGTTACAGGACCGGACGGACGGAGGTATGACCTCCGAAAACTGTAGAAATAAATTCGGACGAAACAAATCTTCATGTGTTACAAAATATATAATTGTAAGTACCTATCTATCATACGTGTGTGATAATCACGAAATTTGCTGTTCCCCCATGGCACTACCGCTTGGTACTAACGCGTAACGGTACTATCACGAAATTGGCGAATTCATGATAAAATTTTCATAGTGTTGGACTTTTTAGGGTTCCGTATTATTTTTTCATGTTGACAAAATTATGCTGCCGGGGTCGCGAGTATATTTGAAAGAGAGTTACCGCGGCTCTTGGCACAGGCAACTAAAGGAACAGGGGTGGGTTTTAGTTAGTAAAAGTCTGAAATGGCAGATAAAAAAACAATGTACAGCGATGGTAGCTGTAAAAGTTTAAAACTTTGGCGCAGCCACCAACGCCCATCACGCCAGTCATTGGATGATAACATAACATACCCCAAAAAAAAGTGTTTTATAATGAATGTTGTGTTTTCTTGCAGATCACTAGTACCACCTGAGAACATGAGCTGTTCACTGAATATACACAATCATTGAAATCAAGCGTCCCATTGCAGCATTCAAAACATCTTTGGACGAAGCTAAGATATAGATAAGATAGAAGTACATTTTTGGAGAAAAACTCAAAACGGACTTGTCGTAAATAAAAAACATCCTTGGTATATACAAGTGCAAGGACAATTACATATCATCGGTACAAAAAAAAATGTATTTTCGGAATAAGGTCTGGATGCGACAAAAACATCAAAGTCGAAATTATAGAAAGATGACCAATATTTCTGAAATGGAACTAAAATTAGAACATTTTTATAATACATGCATGTTACCTGAGCTATGCAATCCCAGACATGTTCTAACTATGTAAATTAGAGATTTAAGCGATTAAAAATAAATGTTATTTAATTTTGACTATTTTTAATTACTTTGAAAAAAACTTATGGTATTTATCATACCTACCTACGTACCTAGATACATACATACCTACTTACATACCTACCTGCATACTTACCTACTTATCCTACCTATACCTACCTACCTTATATTTATACAAACCTTGTCCTGAGAATCACGAACACAACAAAAAAAGAATTATGCAATTTGGTTGATTTGGTGAAGTCCTTCGAAAAATATACGCATG
This sequence comes from Polia nebulosa, assembly GCA_951329385.1. Classification (NCBI taxonomy): domain Eukaryota; kingdom Metazoa; phylum Arthropoda; class Insecta; order Lepidoptera; family Noctuidae; genus Polia; species Polia nebulosa. The sequence continues at coordinate 33,312,644 of OX589599.1, read as the reverse complement.
TACCTACATTTCGGCGATTCATTCTTATATAGATGCATAATAACTAAGAAAGTGGTAATACAAGGCGAAAGCTACCTATTATAAGATTTTAAAATGGCACAGCGTAAACTTACTACCAAGCCAATGTACCTACAGAACCCTCAGTGCAATGGTGACTCGCACTTGACTAGTTTTTTGTAGCTCTACTGCTACTAAACCGACTCTTTAGAGTCGGTTTAAACCACTGCATAAATTCTACAATTTATGTAGTGGTTTAGAATCGATTTTTCTAACATATATGTATGTATATCTAGGTACTTGCATATACCTACAACCTACATAATTACCTACATGCGCAAACGGCTGTCACATAACATACATACACGGCTAAAACTATAAAACGCAAACTTACTACAAAACTAATTGGCGGAACCCACAGCGCAAAGTTGGCTCGCATTTGACTAGTATTTTATAGAAGTAGGTAGGTAAAATAAAATAGTGTGCACGGCTAGACATCACCTATACCGTCCAGTATAAGCTGATCTCGCATTTTATAGGCTTTCCGCACACTGAGAGGTCAGCTTATACTGGAAACTTATCGTTTATAGATACATTGAAATTGTATTTTCGATATAATATATAATTTTATATTTATAAAATTACAAGTTAAAATTAAATTAGATTGTAATTTTATTCCTTACGACGAGTACGTCCGATAATAGTGTAGTTTACTCTAACGAAATCGCTTCGACCTCAAGGCCGCGCGTGTCGCGTCTCTGCGAGCAAAAGTGTGCGAGCGAGATAAAGAGTGCAGTGGCACGCGGGGAAGTGGGGGCGAAATTAGAATTTGAGCTGAGGTGGCATAGGCTCTTAAGGGTCTACTACCCAAGCAACTTTGCGTTTTTAACAAACGTGACGTTTAATATTTATTTTCTATGATAAGCTGCCGGTAGTAGGGCCTACATGATATTCCTACTTTACTTTACCGGTCTCATCCATACTCATATTATAAATGCTAAAAAAATTATCTATCTGATTTTGAGGAGCCGTAGGTTACCTAGTCCTAACAAATAAATTTAATAATTTATTCATTGTCTTTTATTTATTTATCGAGGCCTTTGACCAGCTGTGTGACAGTGAAGCTAGTTAAAAGCAGCAGCAGGAATGACACGGGTAGCTGAATGGCTTAAAAGTAACTTACTTTCCCTGAACACTAATAAAACAAACTATATATGCTTTAGTATCAGTAACCGAACACAACCTGATGAAGAGTTGCATTTAAAAGTACACATATGTGGGGACGTGCCTACTGTAGGCTGCAGCTGCCCGTGTATTGAAAAGGTCGCTGAAACTAAATATCTCGGGGTTGTAGTAGATCAGGCACTGTCCTGGTACCCACAACTTGAGAAAATTTCGGGGAGAATAAGGAAACTCAGTTGGATCTTTAAAACCCTCAGACATATTGTTCCAACTAAAATAGAGAGCTGTAGGAACCGTCAAAGAAATCTCCTAAATGAAATATTATGTAGCACTGGCCCAGTCTGTACTATTATATTGTATCCCAATTTGGGGCGGTGCAGCAAAAACAAAATTTATAGACATAGAACGAGCGCAGCGTGCTTTAATAAAAATAATGTATTTTAAAAATAAAAGATTCTCCACTGCAAGCTTATACCAAATAAGTGATTTACTGTCTGTAAGAAAACTGTATGTAACCCAAATCATATTAAAAAAACATAAATCCCTACCATATAAAGATAACGAAAATTCTAAAAGGAGAAAAGATTTAGTTGTCCAAGTTCCCCAAACCAAAACTAGATTTGCATGCAAACAATTCCATAAACGCTCTACTGAGCTCTATAACAAAATTAACAAACATGTGAATGTATATAATAAAAGTTACCACGATTGTAAAAAAAATGTAATAGACTGGATAAAAACCACTTACCTATGAGGAAACCGAGGCACTCCTGGAATACGTTGAGTAGCCGAAATATATCACACATATATACCATAACTTAAAGCACCACACACCAATTCACACACATATACCACACCACACACCCACACACATATACAACAACACACACCTCATCACACACACCACAATACAACACACCAAACCACACCACACACCATACACCTCACACCAAACCACGCACCACGCCCCACATCACTCCACATCGCGCGCCTCACCAGTGTCACCACATACCACAAATAACACCGCACTACTTACCACACCACACTTTACACCATATTACTGGCACTAACTGGGAATAAGATGTATGAAATTTCCGTGCTTACTCTTACTAATTTAAATTGCAACCTTACTCGTGTTTTTATTATTTATTATTATTATTATTTATTTTTATTTTCACAAGATTATTAAAATTTAATGTTTAAAGCTAAATACAGAAAATGTACTATCACACTGCATATTTACTATACTATAACTTTAGTTAGTACAATGAACCGAAAGAGCGGAGCCTCCTAATACAGGCATTGTTTGCTTAAAAGGAGGCTTCATACACGATTAAATGTAATTATTTTTCTGGCACAATAAACTATTTTGTATTGTATTTGTATTGTAAAAAAAAAACTTTTTTACAAAAAAAAAAACCGACTTCCAAAAAAAAATACACTAAAAATTTAAAAATAACTTTGATTTCGGAAGTCGGTGTTTGTATTTTATTTCTTCGATATTTGACACCGACTTCCGAAATTAAAGTTATTTTTAAATTTTTAGTGTATTTTTTTTTGGAAGTCGGTCATCTTCAGAAGTATAGCAAGTAACCTGTAACGAGTAGTACCTCAAGCTTTTAAGAATATAGGTAGAAGTACCTACACGCCAAATACTTACTAGAATTTATTTCCAACTTTTTAGTTCATTGTCCCCATCGATCACTAATATTAGTGATCGATGATTGTCCCTCATAAAAGCTTGTTTAAAAAAAAAACATTAATTTTTTAATGTTAAATGTAGGAGATGTGGCTTAATATCCATATAAATTAATATAATATAAATATGTAATACTCCACTCTAAATAAATAAACTGTTGTCCATCTGTCCGTTCACGGCTTAGCTTAGATACTATTAGTACTAGAAAGCTGTAATTTTGCATGGGTATATGTAAGTACATAAGTATATACTGGGTGGCGCAAAAGTAGTGGCACTAAAGAAAATACCTTTTTTTTTTTTATATGACATTTTCTGTCATTCTGTTGTTGAAAATTGTGTAGTGAACAAATGTAAAATACACTGAAAATAAACATGGACCGTTTTACTCCCCAAGAACGTGGAATAATTGTGTCAATGTTCTTACGGAATAATTCATCAGTGATAAGAACACAACGTGAATTTCGTCGACGATTTCCCCACCGTCCGGCACCGATTGGTCGCACAATTCGACGCTTTGCCACACGCCTTGAAGCAACTGGCTCAACATTGGATAGACCTAAGTCTGGGAGACCAAGAACAGGCCGTTCAGCTGAAAATATCGATGCTGTGCGCGAAGATGTGGAAGAGTGTCCAGAAACATCAACGAGGCGACGTGCCACGCAATTGGGCATTTCCAGACGGACCCTGCAGCGTATTTTGGTGAAAGACTTAAAGATGTTCCCGTATAAAACTCAAATGACTCATCAGCTGCTGCCTGCTGACCACCGAGCTCGTCTAGATTACTGCCAGCGCGTCATAAACCTCAACCTTGAAGAGGATGATTTTCCTTCAAAATTGGTTATGAGTGACGAAGCGCATTTCCATCTCTCAGGGCATGTCAATAAGCAGAATACTCGGTTCTGGGGCACTGATAATCCGCGCATTATTCAAGAAACACCTCTACACCCACTAAAAGTTACTGTATGGTGTGGCATCTGTGTTGACAGAGTGATCGGACCCTATTTTTTCGAAGACGCTGGAGGCAATGCGATTACTGTCACTGGAGAACGCTACAGAACCATGTTACGTGAGTTTTTGATACCCAGTTTGGACGAATTGGGGCTGGAGCACATCTGGTTTCAACAAGACGGCGCTACGGCACACACAGCGCGCGACACTATGGACTTAGTGAGGGACGCTTTTCCAGGCCGAGTTATCTCTCGTTTTGGCGATTTGCCTTGGCCTGCAAGATCACCCGATCTGACCAGTCCAGACTTCTTTCTTTGGGGTTTTTTGAAATCTCGGGTGTATGTGAACAAGCCACAGACTCTCGCAGCTCTAAAAGAAAACATTCGTCAAGAAATAACGAACATATCGCAGGAAGTGTTACGGCAAGTTATGCAAAATGTCATAAATAGGGCTCAAATGTGTATCAACTCTGGAGGTCACCATTTAAAAGACATCATCTTTAAATCCTAATGGTACGAAATTTAATGGCACAAATATACATTTAAAAAAATCTAAATCTAGTTTTCTAATTTAGAAAAAATGTTATAGCTGAACCAAATAGGGTCTTTACTTTTGCGCCACCCAGTATTAATCACGCCAAATAAGTGGTAAAAGAAAATCTTGTAAAAAAAACATCTACTCTCACGTATTCACTATCAAGACATCTCTACTCTATTCGTACAGGGAGGGAATGATTTTTTTTCTTGTTTATCTCATATTGTGGAAAATCGTCAGACAGGTTTTTCAAAAACATTGAAAGAAAGAAAAATGCGTTTATTGTCATTACTAAAATCATTATTGTCATTACGAAAGAAAAATCATGATGGTAGTAAATATAACAGATTTAGGGCCGATTTCACCATTCGCTCTAAAATAAGTTTTACTGAACTAAGCTTGGCGTAAAAAATAAAAACCATAAAAAGATTATAGCGAGTTAACCTTAAAAGATAGACATGCTGTCGCGGACTTTTTTAGTACATTAAAAGGAGAACAATTCCGTCATACATAATTTTTGCGTAACTTTAACCGTTTGCGCAGCGCACGTAGCTGAAGCTCTCAAAAGGTATAAGGTAAGGATGCTTCGCTCCTGTTGGTCGCAGCGTGATGTTATATAGCCTTCCTCGATAAATGGACTGTTCAACACAAAAATATGTTTTCAATTCGATCCAGTAGTTCCTGAGATAAGCGTGTTCAACCAAATAAACAAACAAACTCTTCAGCTTTAAGACAGCGGCTAAACACGTTTAAGGGTCTACTACCCTCTGCCCAGGGGTTGAGGATAAATTCGAAAGAGTTACCTCGGCCCTGGGCATTCAGGACGGAAAGAACAGGGGTGGGTTTTAGTCAGTAAAAGTCTGACACGCCCTCCCGCTCCACCCTAGAGCGGGAGATGTCATTGGATGAATTCCCACACCACAAAAAAAAGGGTCTACTACCCGCCAAGTGGCGCACTCATTGAATAAAAAAATCGTAGCATAGCATAGGAAATAAATATTAAAGAATCCTACGTCACGTTTGTTACTAAGAGGATAAAGTATTTTTACGTTGTTAAAACAGGACTCAAAATGTTTCGTATCCAAAGTAGCAGGCAAAATTACCAAAAACGGCCGTTTTTGACACTTTATTGCAGAATTTATTATAATCTATTTGTACAGCGGCTGTCACACATAATTATATTTATTTTAACTATTTATCTAAAATTATGTGGCTTTCATTTAGTTATATTATTTCAGTCCAAATTAAAATTACCGTGTCACTACAAACCTAAAAGAAGCAGGAGACAACATAACCGGAACGTTTTTCGTTTCACTATATTTCTACCTGATTTAAAACGTTACCTAAGCCCTTTGTTGTGACAACCGGGTTTTTTTCCCCCCCAATTTTACCAGGTCTACTACCGGCTAAGTGGCGCCCACATTGAATAAAAAATCGTAGCATAGCATAGAAAATAAATATTAAAGAATCCAACGTCACGTTTGTTACAAAGAGGATAAAGTATTTTTTACGTTGTTAAAGGTCTCAGAATGTTTCGTATCCAAAGTAATAGGCCGTTTCTGACACTTTTGCCTACTACTTTGGATACGAAACATTCTGAGAACTGTTTGGGTAGCTCCGGCATCGCATTGGATTGGAGTATCCCCTCTGACTAAGTGGTATCTGCAGCGGCACACCTGACTGCGTAGTCGGTCACGGCAGTTGGATGCCGGCAGAGAGCTTTTCTACAGGCTCAACATAGTCACTTGAAGGGAATTGTCTGAGGCCATTTCCATCAAAAGGGTGTAAAGATAAGGGTAACACTTATCCGTGCATGTATGGCGCTGTGGCGCACGCAAGATACCTAACCGAGGTCTGGAAAGTCAGTTGAAAACTTTTTCGGAAAAGAGTTTCGATAGAAAAAGATGTTTTTTTTTTTTCACTTTTTATACATAGAATAGGTTTTATTTTGTATATCTTTCTTATACTGCCGAGCAAGCCGACGAAGAGAAGCGTGGAGTGAGCTTGTCAGGCTCGGCTCTTTGTCCTGCTCCCGACTCGCGACGGGGGCGACTGCCGGCTGGCCAGAGTGCTTCACACTTCTGACTCCTTTTTTAACCGACTTTCGAAAAAGGAGGAGGTTCTATGTTCGACTGTATGTATATATTTTTTTTTTTTTTATGTATGTCCGCCGATTTCTCCGTCAGTTGAGAACCGATTTTCAAAATTCTTTTTTTATCCGAAAGAATATACTCCCGAGGTGGTCCCATATAAATTTTATCGAAATTGCTTAAGCGCTTTTTGAGAAACTGAACAAAAACGAAAAATACGTTTACCTCGATGATGTTTTGGTGTACTCCAAATGTTTAAATTCCACGTTCCATGTTATTGGGGTTTTTAGTTGTGGGGTATAACAACTAAAAAGTGAAAAATAAAAAAACTTTTTTACAAAAAAAACAACCGAATTTCAAAAAAAAATAAGTAGGTACACTAAAAATTAAAAAATAACTTTAATTTCGGAAGTCGGTGTCAAATAACGAAGAAGTAAATTACAAACACCGACTTCCGAAATTAAAGTTATTTTTTTTATTTTTAGTGTATTTTTTTTTAAAGTCTGTTGTTTTTTTTGTAAAAAAGTTTTTTTCTGATGTGTGCTTTTATGCGATAGTATCCTCGACGTAACGTAATATTTTATGTTATGTGTAAGTCCGACCTTCTCTAAAACAGCTGCCAACGTTTTGAGTAAGTCTCATTTGTTTAAGTGTTTTGAAATCGGTATTTAAATTATGTCCAGGGTCAAATCAAATTAGTCAGCGAAACTCCGCATACGTAAAGGGATGTATCTAACGAATGACAGTCAAACGGAAAAGAATTGGTCTAGTAACTTGAAATAATATAATAAGCTTTTTTGTTTTGAAATTTTTGTCACTTGAATGCTGTCCTGTCTCATCCAAGCTAGCTCGCATTTCACCCGTCGCTTGAACGCTGTCCTGTCCAATCCAAGCTGACTCGCACTTCCTTCGTCGCTTGAACGCTGTCCTGTCCCATCCAAGCTGGCTCGCACTTACTTCGTCGCTTGAACGCTGTCCTGTCCCATCCAAGCTGGCTCGCATTTCACCCGTCGCTTGAACAATGTCATGTCGCATCCAAGCTGGCTTGCACTTCGTCCGTCGTCGCTTGAACGCTGTCCTGTCCAGTCCCAAACACGGACGTGTAACGTATATAAATAAATTTGGAATATGGGGTCACTTTTGGGGTGCAAACTGCAAATAGGAATTTTAAAATATAAAGTTCTCAAACTGTACTGCCCCTCTAGCCAAATAACTTTTATAATAGCGCTAACGCTTCGTGCAAAATGTATTTCAACGACATTACCTGCGGAGAGAACTGTCACGTGACTCACGCCCAGTAATGTCGTTGCCATTCATTTTGCACCAAGCGTTAGCGCTATTATAAAAGTCATTTGGATGTGCGGCATATCAAAGGAAAAGGAATATTGTGACTTACAATGTTCCTTTTCTTTTGATAATTATGCCGCACGCCGCATAAAAATAAATAGTTTTAATATTATTGAACATTTAAAATGACTTTTGATTTTTATTTTTATTTGACAAATAAGAATTGACCATTTCCCCCCTCCCCCCCCCCCCTATCTCCGAAACTACTTACTCTATAATTAAAAAAAAAACACAAAATAGTTCTTTACTTATAATTTATGAAACCTACAAGAACTCAGTTTTTTTTAAACACCAAAAATAATTCGTTCAGATCCCTTTGCGCGTAAGTCCAACTCGCACTTGGCCGTATTAACATTATAAAAACGCATCTAAATTAAAACAATCACAAATACGAAAGAGTTCCCAAATGCCCAAGTAGGTGCTCTCGGTTTTCAAAGGTTTCGAACAGAATTTATTTCCGTATTATTTCTCTTATCGTGGAGGTAATACTTGTAATGTGAAATATAATAGAATATCATCATACTCATTGTGCAACAAAACTGTAACCGAAGGTCTAATCTGCGGCAATAGAAACTAAAGTGTAAGTGCATGAGAAGCGTATTGTGGATGAGCTCATGTGGCGCATGCAGCGAGGAGCCGCGGGGCTGCGGCCGCTCCGGCGGCTCATTAGCTGAACGAGACATTGTGTGAGGTGATCCGATGTGTCGGTCGACGTCGCAATTGACGCACAAAGAGCCCCATTGTTGTCGAAAGACGGGGCGTCGCCACCGCCCGCCGTGCGCCGGCCGGCCACTCTTCTGCCGAACGACGCCGAGGCGCGCAGCCGGGCCCATGCCTCCGAGCGGCTACCGGGCCAATTAGGACAGGATTTCTTTGCGGTCAAGTTCAATAAAAGAAAAAAATACTTGTTTCGCTTTAAATCCAGATTGCGGCACTGATGCACACCACTACGGTCTGCGGGTGCGCAGAGTAGGTTCGCGGTGCAACGATTCGACGCGTGATTTGCACTTTAGATTATGATTAATTGCTTATTTAATCGAGGGGTCACTAGATCGACCTCTCTAGATAAAGGGAACACTCGGAGGTCGAAGCGGACTCCGAGCACACCAGCGCCATCTGCGCCGCACCAGCCGCGCCAGCAGCCTCCGCGGACCCGCGAAGAGGGGAGCCGGCGCGGCGGGAGCGTCGGCCCGTGCGTGTCGGGTGCGCTGGTAACTTTCTTGAAGAGGAAGAACGCGCCGACCTTGTCCGTCCTTGCGGCGCGATAGCGCGGGTTCGGGGTCTCGTGGAAACGTGACGCTTCGGGCCGCGACCCCGCTATCGCGCCCTTTTAACCGCGTGTCGCGTCGCCGCCGCATCACTCGGCTCGCACGCTCCTCGCGCGTATCACGCATCTTCCGGCCGACCGTGCGTTATACATAAATATCCAAAACTAAACATTTCGGATTCAAACGACGGTCAAACCTGATCCGGGACGGAACATCCGCCAGAATCGGTTGAGGTGAGCGGAGAAATAGAGTTGCCCCCTCACTGGCAGTTTGAAGCAGCGCGGTGCATCGTACTGAAGCCGTGGTCTGTTGCAGATACGCGACACAGCTGAGCAGACATGCCGAGTGCCGTGACGAACGGGGCCCGCGGGGCGGACGACGACATCGTGCTGACGGGGCTGTCGGGCCGCCTGCCGCAGTCCGACACTATCGAAGAGTTCGCGCAGCAGCTGTTCGACGGTGTGGACCTGGTCACCGCAGATGATAGGCGATGGACTCCAGGTAATAACTGTTTACTTCTAATTAAAAAAGACTGATGAAAGAAAGATCTTTATTTGAACTTTTCAGATCAGTAAATGCCTGAATTAGTGAATAATCTGGATGGCTAATCAACTGGAGCGAAAAGAATCCTTTTTCTCTTGCATACCTACCGTTTTTGAGGCCTTTTTAGAGTTCCGTAGTCCTAACAAGAACAAGCGAACCCTTATAGTTGTGGTCTGTCCGTCCGAGGCATAGCGTAGACTGTACTAACAGTCTACGCTATGCCTCGGACGAGTCTACTAGATAGCTGTGATTTAGCATAAGTATAATTTAAATTATATTAATCACTCCAAGAAAAGGAAACAATATTTTGAACAATATTTTTTTTATGGTAGCTCCTGGGTTACCTACATGTAAAGTGGAGATGACTTTTTGTTCTCGCTTATCCTATAGTGTGGGGTATCGCTGGATAGGTCTTTCTCATTCCGGGGTTGTGGAGATTATTTTTCGATTCAGTGACTCGTTTATTAAACTTTAAATTGATATTTTTTGTTCGAGTCGAGCGTCCAAAGCAAAACTGTTGGCTTGAAAAAACTGAAAAAAGTCGTGATGGTGGACTTTGAAGGAAAACTATCACGGCTAAGTTAGCTCTGTCAGTTTAAGAGTAATAGTTGCCCAACTTATAAAATATAGGTACCTACCTACTTGGAAAATGTCGTACAAAACAAAATCCTTAGGTCAAGTTTTTACTTCTTTAATAAGTATTTAAAACGGGTAGTAAATATGTAAAGTTTTGGAAAAATAAAACCACTTTTTTCGTTTTAAGTTATTGTCCGTAAAACCGTGAACTCAATTAATATGTTCTTATTAATAAACATAAAGCCCTCTTCTAAGTCCGCATGTCATCACGGGCGTCTACGGAACCCTACACAGCGCGTGGCCTGACATCACTTGGCCGGCTTTTTTTAAATCACCAAGTTGGTAGGCCTTGTTTGGCGATCTACGGGTCCAAAGACATGCAATACCAAGTATTTTGAAAAAGTCACCTTTTAATTAACCGATTTCACCCGCGCGTTACTCTTGTGCTGGTTTTGTGAGTGCGCGCGGCGCGCGGCGCCACGCTCGCACTAGCGCGGCAGCGTGCACCACGAGCCTAAGATCTAGCTAATTTTAAACTCTAACGATAAATTCAGAAGAGTTCGTCGTTGGCACTCGTTGGACATCAAGTTTTTTTGAAAGTAAAATATTAAAACAAATTGAGTAGGTAAGTACTCGTAAGTAGCATGTTCGCATCGGATCCCCTTACCTATAATAATTTTGGTACGAGTCAACAAATAAGACAATTATCACTTAATGCGGACGAGCAATGATCACAACTTAGCCGATGAATCGACAGATATTATCAGTAGGCTGCGAAGAGAATATTATCGTGTAAACTTTACGACAATCTTACATAATTTTGTGATTGACATATCGTCACACTGTGACATTGTGATATGAATCTCTAGGTAGGTAATTATTGTTTTTGCAGAATCATTGTACCTGTGTCCTATGGGAACTCATATTATGACACAGGTACATAAATTTAACTTAAATTTAGTTAGTGTTATTAAAGCTCAATTATGATGGATTTGTTTTATAATAAAAATACATAAGCTAAATTATTTTTCTACTTACATTATGGAACATACTTACATTATACAATTTATGGAACGGACACTGTAACGTAAGAATTTCTGACTAATTGTTTTAAAATTGCTTACATTTATTGTTCAAAAATTGCATCATTTAAGGCGCTATTAGCTGCCAACGACCTTGAGTGGTTAGCTTGCGTGTTATGCGCTGAGCTCACGTAACGCGTCGTATGTCCACCCAGTAATAGGACTCGCCCATCAAGGAGCGCTGTCCGAAATTAGACGCATTATTAATTTATTATAGGTACATAAAACAACAGGTATTATACTAAAACACGTATACTAAAATATAAATAATTAAATGATCTTTAAAATGGTGAAGGTTTCATAAAAATACGCTTTAGAGTTTTTGCGTGATTCTCATTTTTTATCCGCGTTAGACATAACTTTACAAATGAATTACACAATGTTATAAAAATATAATTTGAAATATTCAGAGATCAAATTACGACGGAAATGTCTAAAGTAAGATATATTTTTTTCATAGAAATAAGACTAGTCGTTTAGACGTGATGTTCAATTAAAAACCATTAAAAGTCTTATAACTGCGCCTAAGTACTTACCGCACTAAAACATACCTGGATTCCTTCCCATGTCGTGAGTAGGCATGTCTGGATCTTCGAGAATATATTCGCCAATCTTACATCAAGTAAAAAAACCAGCCAAGTGCGTGTTGGACTTGGCACATTTAGGGTTCCGTACCAAATGTATTTTTGACTATTTTTATGGCTTTGGGTCAACAAGATGCTTATAATACTGTGAAGATTTGAAGACTAGCACCGTTTGGCTGTAAAACCTTTGTGACAGACGACGGACAGACAGACGGACACGTGAGTGACAACAATAGGGCTCCGTTTGGACCCTTCGGGTACGAAACCGTAAAAAAGGGATGCCTTTATTTACTTGATCTGAGTCCGCAATATAATGGTGGAGTGGTTGGTGACCGCGAGGCTGGGCGCCCGGCGCTCGCCGCACGCCGCCGGCGTTGGCTCGCGCATGGCCACCGACGTGACCTTCATGCCACGCACCGATTGATCATCCTAGCGATCACAATACCTACAGGGATGATAGGTACCTACAGAATTATTTTTTTGGATGTAGGTACGTTCAGATTATAAATAAGATACTTAAAGCGATTTAATACCTACCTACTACTCAAAAAAGTCACGGAGCCAATTTTGATGAAAACTAAACTGCATAAAATTTTAAATTTTCTTTTAAAGAATATCAGTGGTCAAACAGGGATGTCAATGAAATAGCCCAGCTGTGTGCGGAGCGGTGTGTGAGTCCCGTCCGTGCTCATCACTCTCATCAGTCATCACACGACAACACACACACAAGTCACACAACTCGGCCAGCTGCAGCCGCATGACTTGACGTGCATTTAGTTTGTGACGCGCCGATCACTTCTTCCTTTTAACGGAATTTTATTTTTCTTTCATTCATTCGTGTGTATAATTATGTCGTTTTGATGAAGTTGTATCCGATTTTTCGCAAAAAAATGATGATTCACTCATTCGTATTCGTGATTATTTGTATGGATACTTAAAAATGCGAATCGAATACGAGTAAGTGCACAAACGCTCTAAATGTCCAGGTAAGTATTTTGTTTAAATCAATCTAAAAAAATAGCTAACCACTAAATAACATTAAATGTAGAAACAGCATCTTTAAAAAAAATCGGATCCAGCTATCTCGTCGAATCGGCAAATGCCCGTACCCGCGCACAAATGAAAGAAAAATAAAAAATAAACTTTTTCACAAAAAAAACAACCGACTTCCAAAAAAAAAATACACTAAAAATTAAAAAATAACTTTAATTTCGGCAGTCCGTGTTTGTATTTTACTTCTTCGTTATTTGACACATTTTTTTGGAAGTCGGTTGTTTTTTTTTGTGATTTTTTTTTTCTTTCATTTGTGCGCGGGTTTTCACTTTTTAGTTATTAACCCCAGAACTAAAAACCCCAATAACATGGAACGAGGCATTTAAACATTTGGAGAACACCAAAACGTCATCGAAATATACGTATTTTTCGTTTTTGTTCAGTTTCTCAAAAAGTGCTGAAGCAATTTCAATAAAATTTACATGGGACCTCCTCGGGAGTATATTCTTTCGGATAAAAAAAGAATTTTGAAAATCGGTCTACAACTGACGGAGAAATCGGCGGACATAACATACATACAGTCGAACATAAAACCTCCTCCTTTTTTGAAAGTCGGTTAAAAATACTCACCACCGGCTTCTGGAAAGAAATTATCGAACCGTCACAAATTTAACTGACACGCCTTTGAGTTTTGACAATCATCATCATTCTCCTGCCCTTATCCCAATTTATTTGGGGTCGGCGCAACATGTCTTTTTCTTCCATACTCCTCTATTAGTCGTCATCTCTGTAGTCACCCCGAGTTTTGACAATGAGTAACATTAATTTTGCAATAATTTTCATGTAAACTGGACCTAAAAAATTTGAGCCCTTTCCCCATTTTACATCTAAATTTGATGTCAGAGCTTGGCTAAATAATAGGTTGCGAGGTTGGCTAAATAATAGGTACAGTCAGTGTTAGTGTCTTTTTAGAAAATCAACGGGTTCGATCCCAAGTAGAAAACTTATTTTTTCAACAACCTAATAATTATGTAACGCCATGGTCTCGCAACTACTTGAGTAGTATTCGCTATTCCTCGTAGTATCGGGATGACAAGTGGTAGCAAAGCGGTAGCTGTGACCTCGGGCTCACCGAACTCGACTCACCATCACCTGCAAAACTTCATCTGAATACATTTTTGTATTTGCCTGTGATGGCAAAGGTCTTATGACAATAAGTTAGGTAGGTCGGCTAGATATATCTACTAGTAGGTACCTACTCTAAACTTGTTTAGGAATCTGTCGCCGTGTTGGTGTCGCGGGAGTACCTAGGTATCTAAAATAAGATTCTTTCAAATAGGATGTACCTATTTCATATTATACGAAATACGTGTATAAATATTTACCTACTTATTATACGTTTCACAGAGAGCACTAGCTATCAGTTAGTTATTTTACTGTACGAGTAGGTAGCTAATAGTGGTCAAACGTTAAATTAAAACGCGTCATCGTCGTCTCGTTCAAGGCTGTTTCAAGTTGGGAGGTGACCATGATTTTGCTAAATACAGAATAGAACAACAGAAAAGGACGAAACGATTCGCAGAAGCGGGCCATGCTCGGCATGGTCACAGAGTACAGTGACACTGCTCTGTCTGCAGTTTGGCGTCAGTGATTCCTTGTTTACAGCGAGTAGTGTGCCACAAAATTGACAAGTTGCGTGTGAGTGACGCCGTGGCCGCGCGCCGGCAATCAGCGAGGTTATCTGCGCGATCGCTTGACTCACCCGCTATTACCGCCTTTTAAACAAACGATAACGTCTCGTATCTGGCATCAGCTCATCATGGACACCCGACACCCGAGCAGCCGACACTCGCAGATCCATCTCTTACAATCTACTAATCATTATTTCTGTTCACCGAGTTTTTCCCATTGTTCATTTCCTGCTTTAACTTTTGGCTTAGGATTTAGATTAAATAACGTATTTTATCATGTTAATATAGACGTATAATGTAAATAAAAACCTCGAATGAGTTGTTAATGGCGTCCTTGAACTTGTAACTATTTTAGAAGTTAGTAGGTACCTACCTATATAACTAAAAAATGTGCAGCTGTTAGCGAATTTACATTGTCAAGTACTGGCACAAAGAGAAACAGGACTTTAACCGAAAAATATATCTAAGGTACGCATAGTTGAAAATATTACTTATTATTAACATCAACACACATCCTTCGCCCTGTGGTTTGCGCGGCGTTGCATACACGAATCTCGAAACTTAGATTAAATGACTAATGTTATAATTTTAAATAGTGTCCAGCCAGTAGGTATACGGGCAAAGTGGGCATCGCCCACATTTTGGCATTTTGGCCAATTGTGCGCGAATGAATGACTAGTGTCAACGGCATCAGCAGCGCGTCCATTGTGAGGCTTTCACCGTTAGGTGAGCGAGCAGCCGAGCGCCGGACCGGCAGCCTTCGCCGCGACCGCTGCGCGCGGCGGCCCGCTTGGAGTGGCAGTGGCCAACTGGCCAGTGGCAGCCGGCGGCTCGGCTCCGTCTCCGGCCACAGCCGCCCGCGGTGGCGTGATGTGCCGTGCGTCACCGCGCACTCACACTCGCGCGATACCTATCTCTGTTAAGCTAACAAAGATCTTACCTACTCGTCAAACCTGTCATAAATTATGTCATCGTTTTAGCAGGAAATATAGTAAATATTGACTTTTGTTAGGTTTCCGCGTGCGACTGTGACGCGCCGGGTCTGTTTAGATAGCTCGCTGATAAACAGACACTTTCGGCAAAATTTAATGATTTCACATCCGCTCGCTTCATAATAGAGGAGTATGGAAGAAAAAGACATGTTGCGCCGACCCCAAATAAATCGGGATAAGGGCAGGAGAATGATGACATCCGCTCGCTTCAAGTAGGTATTTAATAATAAAATTAAACGAGAAACCTGAAAGTTTCGTTCGAATGATATCGTCGCTTAAAGTTCTAACACTGCGTAAGTCATTATTTTCCTCCCGCTCCACCTAGAGCGGGTTCAAACATGAGGGTTTGAACCAATGGTGACGCGCAATTTAACGCCAAAAACAATTCGTATGTCAGTGTTGCACAATAAAACTACATCAAAACCGCTAAACTCAGTTTTATTACCACAGCGCGCCTAAGTCAGTGTTGTCAAAAACCTGAGTTAGGTACGTGCTGCTAATCTTTATTAGGTTCCGTACCCGAAGGGTCCAAACGGAGCCCTAATTGCTGTCACTCACGTGTCCGTCTGTCAGTCTGTCTGTCTGTCCGTCCGTCGTCTGTCACAAAATTTTGTTCCGAAGAATTTTTTATCTTCCCATTTCAACTTGAAAGGTGATAATGTTTATTATTACGTATATTTTACTAACAAATACCAATATATTGATAAATCAGATTTTTTCTTTGAAATGCCCTCATTTGGTACGGAACGTTAGAACCTATATGTGCGAAGTGCGACACTCACTTGGCCAATTTTTAGCTCTCCTGAACAGAATTGCTTCCACGTAATGTATTGGAATGTATTTATTTAAAAAGCAGTAGATAGGTATTATAATTGGGTGGCATAACAAACTTCTATTATTCTTGTATACTATTGTAAATAAGTTTCATAACTCGACTGTAGTCTGATGATCAAGTTGTCGGTCGGCAGACTGGCAGAGACTAGATTCAAGTCGGGCGGAAGTCATAGACGTGCTCGCGTAGGTACTTACAGTTGCCTATTCACGTGGCAATCGGAACACGATAAAAAATTGAATGACTGAAGTATCTGATTGCATTTTTACTAAAAATGCATCAGATACTTCAGTTTGAAACACGTTGTATCCATGAATCAAAACCTGTGCCCTTGAAATAGTACAGTTAGCGAATAGTTCATATTTTGAGATAATAAACCAATTTTACCGTCAATGTATTATGTTTGTCTTCAAACCGGCTAAGAAGAAGTAGGTAGGCTTTATTAAGTAAACAAAGATTGTTATATCAATGTTTTATAATAGACAACGAAAACACAAATAAAGATTGAGTAAATTGTTTTGGCAGGACTGCACGGTCTCCCGGAACGCAATGGCAAGCTCAAGGACCTGGCGCACTTCGACGCAACATTCTTCGGCGTGCACGCCAAGCAGGCGCACCTCATGGACCCGCAGCTGCGCCTGCTGCTGGAGCTCACGCACGAGACCATCGTCGACGCCGGCCTCAACCCCGCCGAGCTGCGCGGCTCGCGCACCGGCGTGTTCGTGGGCGTGTCCAACTCCGAGACCGAGGAGAAGTGGACCGTGGACCCCGACAAGATCAACGGCTACGCGCTCACGGGCTGCTGCCGCGCCATGTTCCCCAACCGCATCTCTTACACCTTCGACCTCAAGGGGCCGTCGTTCGCGGTGGACACGGCGTGCTCCAGCTCCATGTTCGCGCTGGCGCAGGCGGCCACGGCCATCCGCGCCGGCCACTGCGATGCCGCCATCGTGGCTGGCTGCAACCTGTGCCTGAAGCCCGCCAATTCGCTCAATTTCCACCGGCTCAGCATGCTGTCGCCCGAGGGCCGCTGCGCTGCCTTCGACGCCAGCGGGCGCGGCTACGTGCGCTCGGAGGCGGCTGTGGCCGTGCTGCTGCAGAAGCGCGGCGTGGCACGGCGCGTGTACGCCACGCTGCGCGGCCTGCGCGTCAACACGGACGGCGCCAAGGACCAGGGCATCACCTTCCCGTCCGGCGACATGCAGCGTCGCCTGGCTGAGGAGACCTTCGCCGAGGCAAAGCTGCGGCCCTGCGACGTCGCCTACGTCGAGGCCCACGGCACCGGCACTAAGGTACGCCAACCCGCCAACCGCTCCACTTGCCGTGTTTGATTACAACTTTTAAAAGACTGTTGTTACTGCCTTGCAATCTCTTTGCAATTTTGACATGGCAGTCCCAACGGCACCCTGAAAGCGTTGTTATATTGAACACGCAACGCATAGCCTGGGCCGCAGGGCGCTCGGTAGCCATAGCCTGGGCCGCAGGGCGCTCGGTAGCCGAAGCCTTTTTTTTCGTCAGTTAAAATCAATCATCAAAAGCGGTTCACCTAGAAAAAAGTTCTGAGGTAACACATATAAAAAAAATATATGTATATACGGTCGCATTGAGAATTTCTTCCTTTTTTTGTCGTCGGTGATAAAAAAATACAGTCGAATTGAGAACCTCCTATAAATTCGCATGAAAAAAAGAAGCTTCACCTTAATGTGCAGCAGTGCAGTATCTTTATTGACCGCATCTACATTGAGCGAACCTCTGCAAGATGTGGCCCACGTTAGTTCAACACCGGTGTCACGTATGTGAAGGTCCGCACTCCACGTGTGGTGCTCATGTGTGCTCGAGTACAAGCTGCGTGCTTTCCGCAGGTGGGCGACCCGCAGGAGGTGAATGCCATCGCTGAGCTGTTCTGCAAGGGACGCAAGAAGCCGCTGCTACTGGGATCGGTGAAGTCCAACATGGGCCACTCGGAGCCCGCGTCCGGTCTGTGCTCCGTCGCCAAGGTGGTGGTGGCCATGGAGCGCGGAGTCATCCCCGCCAACCTGCACTACAAGAACGCCAACCCCGATATCCCGGCGCTCAGCGACGGTAGGATCCAGGTACGTGGTGCACCAGCGGCTCGCGCGCAGATACGATCTGTACCCAGCTGGTTAGATTTCCGGTTTTTTTAGGTCAGGTATTTGTTCATGTGCGATTTGTTCATCTGATCCACGATACAAGTTAAATGAATCCGATGCATCGCAGGTGGTGGACCGCAACATGCCGTGGGAGGGCGGCCTGGTGGCCATCAACTCGTTCGGCTTCGGCGGCGCCAACGCACACGTCATCTTCGAGTCGGAAGCGGGCGGCGGCCCCGCGCGGGCCCCGGCGCGCTACGCGGCCCCGCGCGTCGTGCTGGCGTCCGGCCGCACGGAGGACGCCGTGCGCTCGCTCACCGGCCTGGCCGCGCAGCACTGCGGCGACGCCGGCCTGCACGCGCTGCTGGACGCCGTGCACAAGCACAACATCCCCGGCCACTCGCACCGCGGGTTCGCCGTGCTCACCGACCCGCCCATGGAGGAGTGCATCGAAATGGAGAGCGGCGACCCCCGGCCCGTGTGGTTCGTGTTCTCGGGCATGGGCTCGCAGTGGCCCGGCATGGCTAAGACGCTGATGCAGCTGCCGGCCTTCGCGGCCAGCATCGCCGGCTCGGCGGCGGCGCTGCGGCCGCACAACATCGACCTCATCGATATCATCACCGACGCGCCGGCGACCGCCTTCGACGACGTCATCAACTCGTTTGTGTCCATCGCCGCCGTGCAGGTGGCGCTCGTGGACGTGCTGCGCGCCATGGAGGTCCGGCCCGACGGCATCGTGGGCCACTCGGTCGGCGAGATCGGTGAGTAGCTCGCACCGCGCCGCGACGCCTGCGCCGGCCCGCACTGACCGTCCTCTCCCGCAGGCTGCGCGTACGCCGACGAGACGCTGACGGCGGAGCAGGCCGTGCTGGCGGCGTACTGGCGCGGCCGCAGCATCGTGGACGCCAAGCTGGCGCCGGGCGCCATGGCGGCCGTGGGGCTCTCGTGGGAGCAGTGCGAGGCGCGCTGCCCGCCCGACGTGGTGCCCGCCTGCCACAACGCCGGCGACAGCGTCACGGTGAGTGCGCCTGCGAGCTGGACGCGGTGACGTCAGCGAGCCAGCGTGCTGTGTGTGACGTGCTCGGTGCAGATTTCAGGGCCGGTGGAGTCGCTGGAGAAGTTCGTGGCGGCGCTGTCGGCGGAGGGCACGTTCGCGCGGCGCGTCAACAGCTCGGGCGTCGCCTTCCACAGCAAGTACATCGCCGCCGCAGCGCCGCTGCTGCGCCGCAGTCTGGAGAAGGTCATCACGGAGCCCAAGCCGCGCTCCAAGCGCTGGGTGTCGTCGTCGCTGCCGCGCGACCAGTGGGACTCGGATCTCGGTGAGGTTGCACACTTGCCACACCTCATCCAACGATGACGACTCATTGTATCCAAAGATGTCCTTTCATGAATCTGAAGATTTCTTTTTTACTATTACGTAAGATTTGCATTAAAGAACAGCCCATGTGCGAAAAAAAAACGGACTTCTCATAAGTTTTCTTGTAATTAAGTAAAGAACCATGTATTCTGTATTTTTTTCAAAATTTTAGACTAGGTAGTTTCGGACAAAAGGGCAGGAATGATACATTTATATGAATTTTCTTAGAACTAAAAACTGGAAAAAAAAAACATTTGACACACAATGTGCCTTTTTAAGGTAAACAATAAAAGCTAAACTATTGGCTTGAAAAACCTAAATAAATTCGTAACGGTAGTATATATTGAACTCTAAAGGAAAACTATCACGGCTAAGTTAGCTCTGTTAGTTTTACAATAATAGTCGCCCAACTTATAAAATTTACTATTTGTTAAATTTCGTACAAAATACAAAATCCTTGAAAAAAAATTACGTAGGTGAAGTACGCTCTACGGAACCTTGCGCGTGGCCCGACACGCACTTGGCCGGTTTTTTATTTGATACGAACACGGCCGCGTGGATTTCGGCAATACAGCCCATAATAAATACAGGATGTAAAAAGACATCACAAAGCCGCGTCTAACAAAGTAGCTTTGCGCAAAAATTATTGCTGGGAAACCACTTTTATTTTTAGGTATGAAAAAGAAAGCTATTTATTATTAATCCAATGCAATAATAATGCAATACAATGTAACGCGAACCCAGGCAAGTGGAGTTAAACCCCACCCCTTCGCTCTAAGCTACGTAGGTAATTGTCGGATACGTTTGATATTTATTTAAAAAAAAAAAAACGAAAATTCAGGTAATGTTTGTTTGGAAGAAAGTTTAGTAATAAGTAATAACATTTGGAATTAATTTTCATTAAAATGTAAAAAAAGAAAATTGCAACTTTGGCATTCAATATCTCCAGAACCATTGGATTCCCAGGTATGGTCTAGTGGAAAAAATTATCCAAATAATGGGTAAATTATGTGGCTTTCGGCTTCAGAAACTGTCTTTTTACACCCGATATGTATAATATAAAGCCAGAGCACCCACAGATAATGTAGCTTTCTACTGGTGAAAGAATTTTCAAAACCGGTTTCAGAGATTACTTCCTACAAACAAACTTACGAACTTTACCTCTTTATAATATTAGTATAGATGTCGCACGTTACTGATTGTATAACTGTTTTTTTTTAATTTTTCGATTTGCACCCTAAAATTAACCCGCATATACCAAATTTGTGACAGGCTGTAACAGACGGACTGACAGATACACGAGTGATCCTATGAGGGTTCCGTTTTTTCATTTGGTTGTTTTTCATTCGGTTGTAACCCCTAAAAATTAAATGATAAATGGTAATTTAATGGCTGATCTGTCAGACAACAGACACAAAAGAAAATCTATTGTTCGTGGTCACATATGACCTACGTGACGGATGAGGTTTTATACTGCGAATTGATTAACACTTACAAGTCAATCTTTTTGTCAATTTAAAATAGATTGGGCCGGTGTTTCCTGGGTTCTCTCTGACTAACCCATTACTCTGAGCGGAAACACTAAAACTAACTCAGAGGTCAAAGTCTCTTTGAAAGTCTATACAAATACCTTTTAGGTCGAATGGAAATTAAAGTTGGTTGGCAATCGCATCGCAAAGTGCAAGCGGTTATCAGCGAGTAAGGAGTTCGGGTGATGACTCGGTCCTTCTGTCCGCAGCCAAGCTGAGCGACGCCAACTACCACGTGAACAACCTGCTGTCCCCCGTGCGCTTCGCCGACGCCTTGCGCGAGGTGCCAGCACGTGCCGTCGTGGTGGAGGTGGCCCCGCACGCGCTGCTGCAGGCCGTGCTCAAGCGTGCGCTGCCGGCGCCGGCTGCCGCGCATGTGCCGCTGGTGCGCCGCGACGCCGCCTGCGCCTGCGCACACCTGCTGGCCGCGGCCGGGCGTCTGTACGCGGCCGGCGCGCAGCCCGCCGTGGGCCGCCTGTACCCGGCCGTGGCCTGGCCCGTGGCCCGCGGCACGCCGGGGCTGGCGTCTCACGTGCGCTGGGACCACCGCCTGGAGTGGCAGGTGGCGCACTTCGGCGACGCTTCGCGCTCGGGCGAGAACGTCATCGAGTACGACGTGTCGCGCAGCGAGGACAGCTTCATCACCGGACACAACATCGACGGCCGCGTGCTGTTCCCCGCCACCGGCTACCTGGTGAGCGCCGAGCGACTACCTCCTGCCCCCTGCGAACGGACACCGGTCTCAGTGAGCGCCGTGGCTAATCTTATTCGAATGCTTACAGACCCTCGTGTGGAGAACTATGGCGAAGCTCAACAACAGGAAGCCTGAGGAGACTCCGATCGTGATGGAGAACATCCAGTTCCGGCGCGCCACCATCGTGTCGCGCGACACGCCCGTGCGCTTCCTCGTCAACGTGCTGGACGGCACGGGCGAGTTCGACGTATGCGAGGGTGGCGCCGTGGTGGTGACCGGCACCGTGCGCCTGGCCGAGCAGCCGGCTGCCGAGCGACTGCGCGACCTGCACGACGCGCCGCCGGCCGCCGAGGAGGGCCTGCTGCCGCTCGTCACCGACGACATCTACAAGGAGCTGCGCCTGCGCGGCTACAACTACGGCGGCATCTTCCGCGGCATCCGCGCCTCCGACCCTCGCGGCACGTGCGGCGAGCTGGCCTGGGACAACAACTGGATCTCCTTCATGGACACCATGCTGCAGTTCGGCATCATCGGCGTGGACACGCGCGAGCTGTACCTGCCCACGCGGCTGCAGCGCGCGCTCATCGACCCGGCGGCGCAGCTGGCGGCCGTGGGCGCGCTGGGCGACGGCGGCACGCTGCCCGTGCGCATGCACCGCGACATCGACGTCATCAGCGCCGGCGGCATCGAGTTCCGCGGCGTCAAGACCAGCCTGGCGCCCCGCCGCGCCAACCCACAGAGCGCGCCCAAACTGGAGAAGTACGTGTTCCTGCCGTACGACAACGCCGCCGTGGCCACCGAGGACACCTCGCGCTCCAAGCGGGACGCGCTCACCGTGAGCCTGCAGCTCGTGCTGGAGAACGCAGGCGCGCTCAAGCTCAAGCTGGCCGAGGCGGCGCTGGAGCGGCCGGCCGAGGCGCTGCTGACCCCGCAGGCCCTGCAGGTGCTGGAGGCCGAGCCGCAGGTGCGCGTGGACGCATCGCTGGCGGCCGGGCCCGCGCCCGCCGCCTACGCCGCCGCCGTCAAGGACCTGGGCGTCAAGGTGCTCCCCAAGGACGGCAAGAGCGCGCCCATCGAGAGCGACTGCCACCTGGTGCTGGCAGCCGACGTGCTGAGCCGCCACGGCGCCGCCACGCTGGAGCACCTGGCGGCGGCGCTGGGCGACGCGGGCATGATCCTGCTGGAGGAGCCGCACAAGGCGCTGGACGAGCGCGCCGCCAAGGACATGGTGGAGCGCTGCGGCCTGCTGTGCGTGTCGCGCCAGGTGGCCGCCAGCTGCGAGTACGTGCTGCTGCGCCGCAAGCCCGCCGTGCCCTCGCACCACGTGGTCGTGGACGTGGCGGACGACTCCTCGTACGCCTGGGTGGACGCGCTGCGCTCGGCCATGGCGCGCGCGGAGACAGAGGACATGCGCGTGTACTGCGTGGCGCGCTCGGCCGGCGCCGGCGTGCTGGGCCTGTGCGCCTGCCTGCGCGCCGAGCCCGGCGGCCGGGCGCTGCGCTGCTACCAGCTGGCAGGCGCCCGCGAGCCCTTCCGGCCCGACGCGGCGCCCTACGCGGCCCAGGCGCGCCGCGACGTGGCCGTGAACGTGCTGCGCGCCGGCGTGTGGGGCAGCTACCGGCACCTGGCGCTGGGCGACGCGGCCGAGGCGCAGCTGCAGGTGGAGCACGCCTACGTGAACACGCTGACGCGCGGGGACCTGTCCTCGCTGCGCTGGATCGAGTCGCCGGTGCGCTACGCACGCGAGCTGCCGCTGCGGGCGCGCGACGAGCTGTGCCGCGTGTACTGCGCGCCACTGAACTTCCGCGACATCATGCTGGCCACCGGCAAGCTGCCGCCCGACGCGCTGCCCGGCAACCTCGCCGGACAGGTCAGTCCCATACCCGTCTATACCACTTCGTAATATGTGTCTATACTGTACCACGTGATATTGTGCACTAGGACAGTTTGGAGAAATCCTTATCCAAAAGAGATAACCGCTGTCCAAAGGGTAACCAACGGGGCCCTATTTCTATGCAGTAATAGGTTCCCGTTGGTTACCCTTTGGGCACGGTACCATAAAAAACTGACCAGTTTTATTGTAGGGGCCATTTCAATGTATTTTAGTACTTTAGTTTTATTAACCTATTTGGATGGGGACACGTTTAAATTATGACCTGAATTAGGACTTTTTGATCCTGGTAGTACCTATGTTAATATGGGAAAATGAAACACTTGTAACGCGGGCAACAGCTAGCTAGTGAGCAAGTGGCGGTCATCTGCGAACTGATTGTACGTGAATACGTGAAGGATGGGGGCCAACTACTGGCGCGTTTGACTGTGAATCTTGCATAGTTTTGTAAATAATGTTACGAGCTGGGTATAGAATAAATTATTTAGCACCGATTGATTATTTACACAAACACTAGTTATCTAATGATCACTATTTTCTTCGTAATCGCTTACGTTCGCATCCGTAGTTGAAAACAGACTGACTCACTCACCGCCCGCCCGGACTATTTATACAGTCATATCTTAGTTTCCAGAACATTGTCGAACTAGCCAATATTGGAATGTTCTAGAAACATCTTTATACTTCTACGCAGTACCATAATGAGAATTTTCTCGAACGTAGTGGAATCGTCTGGAAACTTCGCCCACGTTCTCGTAGTACGGTCGACGTAAAAATAATAACGTTTGTTTGGGCACCAAAATGCGCACAGCGCGAGCACTCTAGGGTTAAAAGAGGTGCATATTTGTAAGTTTGTGTATAGGTGGCGAGTACTTTCCGAGACTTATTTGAATGAATGTGTAATAATATTATGATATCTCGCTCTCAGGAGTGCATTCTCGGTTTGGAGTTCAGTGGACGGTCATCTGACGGCAAGCGCGTCATGGGCATGGTGGCGGCGTGCGGGCTGGCCAGCAGCGTGCTGGCCGACAAGGGCTTCCTGTGGGACGTGCCCGCCGCCTGGTCGCTGGAGGAGGCAGCCACGGTGCCGGTGGCCTATGCCACGGCGTACTACGCGCTGTGCGTGCGGGGGCGCATGCGGCGTGGGGACAGCGTGCTGGTGCACGCGGGCACGGGCGGCGTGGGGCAGGCGGCGCTGGCCATCGCGCTGCACGCCGGCTGCAGCGTGTTCACCACCGTGGGCACGCCCGACAAGCGCGCCTTCCTGCGCGAGCGCTTCCCGTCGCTGCCGCCCGAGAACATCGGCAACTCGCGCGACACGTCCTTCGAGCAGCTCGTCAAGCGGCGCACTCGCGGGCGCGGCGTGGACTTGGTGCTGAACTCGCTGGCCGCCGACAAGCTGCAGGCCTCCGTGCGCTGCCTGGCCGAGGGCGGCCGCTTCCTGGAGATCGGCAAGCTGGACCTGTCCAACGACACGGCGCTGGGCATGTCCGTGTTCCTGAAGAACACCACGTTCCACGGCATCCTGCTGGACGCGCTGTTCGACGCCGACGGGACGGACGGCGACAAGGCGGCCGTGGTGCGCTGCGTGTCGGAGGGCATGGCCAATGGCGCCGTGCGCCCGCTGCCGGCCACCGTGTTCTCCGACCACCAGCTGGAGCAAGCCTTCAGGTACGCACAAGAACGACGAATATAAATCAATATTCATAAATAAAACCACACCACGCCACGCCTTTCCCATAGGGGAACATCCCAAATTAGGTCTCTATTGTAGGTAGGGGTTTCCACTCTCACCTACCTCGTAAATTAAGTACATAATAAAGACGCTATTCGTGGCGCCCAAATCGAATAAAAAGGCTTTGTAACGCTTTCCTAAAACCGCCTACTTCGTGACTTTTCACGTCAAAAACAATGATTTAACATTTTTAAAGTAAATTTTTTTTAAAGTTTATGTAGTTACGTTAATTTAGAAGTGGTCATTCGTGAACATCGGTCGTACTCGTGCGCAGGTACATGGCGACGGGCAAGCACATCGGCAAGGTGGTGCTCCGCGTGCGCGACGAGGAGGCGGCGGGCGCGCGGCCGGCCAGCAAGCTGGTGTCCGCCATCCCGCGCACCTACATGCACCCCGCGCGCAGCTACGTGCTGGTGGGCGGCATGGGCGGCTTCGGCCTGGAGCTGGCGCAGTGGATGGTGAAGCGCGGCGCCACGCGGCTGGTGCTGAACTCGCGCAGCGGCGTGCGCACGGGCTACCAGGCGTGGTGCGTGCGGCGCTGGCGTGAGGCCGGCGTGCGTGTGCGCGTGAGCACGAGCGACGCCACCACGCCGGCCGGCGCCCGAGCGCTGCTGGCGGAGGCGGCGGCGCTGGGCCCCGTGGGCGGCGTGTTCAACCTGGCCGCCGTGCTGCGCGACGCCTTCCTGGACAAGCAGACGCCCGCCGACTTCCAGGCCGTCGCCAAGCCCAAGATTGACGGTGAGCACGCGATTCACTACGAGGCACCGCTTATACTAGTAGCTCCACTGCTAGCTGTAGATCAACTTTTTAAACGTGCCAGCAAAGCGCGCCAGATCCCTTAATAACAATATTTCCAAAATTTACAAGTCCATAAAACAAAAAAAACTGTTTCATGTTTTCAAGGGTTCCATAACAACTTAGTAAAAATTTTTTTCACTCAAAATACAACAGACTTCCAAAAAAGAAAATACACTAAAATATTTAAAAATAACTTTAATTTCGGAAGTTTGTATTTTATTTCT
The DNA here is from genome assembly GCA_951329385.1 of Polia nebulosa. NCBI lineage: Eukaryota > Metazoa > Arthropoda > Insecta > Lepidoptera > Noctuidae > Polia > Polia nebulosa. The sequence goes on along the minus strand of OX589599.1, from coordinate 33,285,947 downwards.
TAGTTATTTGACACGGACTTCCGAAATTAAAATTCCTTTTTTGGGAGAAGTTTTATTATTATTCACTTTTTAAATGTTAAATATACTATATATGCGGCGGTGAGCGCCAGAATGTCCTATCATTTCCAGACACAACCCATTTTTAATTGTGTCTGGAAAAGATAGGTCACTCTGGTGCTCACCGCCTTTTATAACTAAAACTAAATATTAAAATCACGCCCAAATTGATCACCCCACGATAACCCCAATAACATGGAACATGAAATTTAAACATACTCGTAATTGGAGGAAACCAAATTGTCATCTATGTATACATATTTTTTGTTTTTATTGATTTTTCAAAAAAGCGCTTAAGCAATTTCGATATAATTTATAATGAACTACCTCTGGATTATACTCTTTAAGATAAAAAGGAATTTTGAAAATTGGTCCACAACTGACAGGGAAATCGGTGGACATATATAAAACATACATACAGTCGAACATAGAACCTCCTCCTTTTTTCGAAGTCGGTTAAAAAATAATTCTCTGTCTGACAGTTACATATTTCAGAAACTCTAAATGCTCTTGAATTTATAGAAATAGATAAATAATGCTTTTCAAATGTATAAGAAAAAAGTTATTTAATTTTTTTTATTCGAATCTAAAAATTACACCATGAAAGAAATGTGTATCGGTAACTCATCTCCAAGCATACACACATAAATATGTATCTCCTTTTGACTTCTTGTAGTCGAGTAATAAGTTGTCAATGCAATATCGCGGTTGAATTTGCCGCTAGAGGCGCTGGTGTAGCGTGAAGTCTTGGAAATGTTAAATTGCACTGTTTGTGGGCTTTTGGCGTGAGTTCTTTTACTCATTTAAATTTTTTTTGTGAAAATTTTACTATAATTGATTGATACGGCAGATCAAGGGCCTACCTACCCATAAAGTGTGATATATATGCATTGCACGAAAAGAAGGACATATCTTTCGATCTCAGTTGATAGAAACGATCTTAAGGCGTATACATTTATCCGCCAAGTGGCGCCCTCATTGAATAAAAATTAGCATAGAAAATAAAGATTAAAGAATCCTGGGTTGATGAATATTGCGTTTGTTACAAATAGGATAAGGTATTTATACATTGTTAAAACAGGACTCAAAATGTTTCGTATCCAAAGTAGTAGGCAAAAGTACCAAAAACGGCCGTCTTTGACACTTTTGCTTACTACTTTGAATACGAAACATTTTGAGTATTGTTTTAACCACGTAAAAACACCTTATCCTCTTTATAACAAACGCAACATAGGATTCTTTCATCTTTATTTTCTACGCTTTGCTACGATTTTTTATTCAATGAGGGCGCTACTTGGCGGATATATGTATACGCCTTAAGATCGTTTCAATCGACTGAAATCGAAAGATATGTCCTTCTTTTCGTGCAATGCATATATATCACACTTTCAGGGCATTAGGAATGATTTTGAATTCAAACTTTGCTTCCGTGCGCGAAATAACAGTATGCAGGACCTTACTTACTCTCCAGTGGTGAGCACAAAAAGCTAGCTCATCAATCATGAGTGGCGCGTCTAATATATGAACGTAACTAATATGAATGAAACTGTCGACGCACACAGCTACTAAGATCCTGGACGCGGCCACGCGCGAGCTGGCGCCCGAGCTGGAGTACTTCGTGGTGTTCTCGTCAGTGTCCTGCGGCCGTGGCAACCCCGGCCAGAGCAACTACGGCCTGGCCAACTCCGCCATGGAGCGCATCGTGGAGCAGCGCCAGGCCGACGGGCTGCCGGGCCTGGCCGTGCAGTGGGGGGCCATCGGCGAGGTGGGGCTCGTCGTGGACACCATGGGCGGCGACGACACCGTGGTGGGCGGCACGGTGCCGCAGCGCATCGCGTCGTGCATGGAGGCGCTGGGCGCGCTGCTGGCGCTGCCGCACGCGGTGGCGGCGTCCATGGTGTTGGCCGACAAGCGCCGAGCCGCCGCCGCGCCGCAGCAGGACCTGCTGCACGCCGTGGCCAATATCCTCGGCATCAAGGACCCGACCAAGGTGTCCGACTCCGCCAACCTGGCCGAGCTGGGCATGGACTCGCTCATGGGTGCCGAGATCAAACAGACGTTGGAGCGCGGCTACGACGTGGTGCTGGGCGTGCAGGAGATCCGCGGACTGACGTTCTCCAAGCTTCGCGGCATGGCGGGCGGCGAGGACGCAGGCGAGACGCCGACGCCCGGGGCCGCGGCGCCCGCAGACGACCAGGTGCAGTTCGCGGCGCTGGCCGAGCTCATGCCCAAGCAGGTGCTGGTGAAGCTGCCCAGCGCCGCGCCGGCCGGCTCGGAGCTGAGGCCGGTGTTCATGGTGCACCCCATCGAGGGCGTGGTGGACCTGCTGCGCGGCGTGGCGGCGGCGGTGCGGGCGCCGGTGTTCGGGCTGCAGTGCACGCAGGCGGCGCCGCTGGACGACATGGCGGCGCTGGCGCGGCACTACGTGACGCACGTGCGTGCGCTGCAGCCCAAGGCGCCCTACACCCTCCTCGGCTACTCCTTCGGCGCCGGCGTCGCCTTCGAGATGGCGCTGCAGCTGGAGCAGGTGGGTGTACGTCAGCGGGGCCGGGCCGGGCCTGCTGACGGCGGCACTGACTGAGCGTGTTGCAGGCGGGCTGCGAGACGCGGCTGGTGCTGGTGGACGGCTCGCCGGCGTACGTGGCGACGCACACGACGCGCGGCAAGAAGAAGCGCAGCACGCGCTCCGCAGAGACCGACGAGGCCGACGCGCTCGCCTACTTCGTGCAGCTGTTCAAGGACGTGGACGCCTCTAAGGTGAGTGTGAGCTCGGTATTGGCTCTCTGATTTCTCCACTTATTTGGTTTTCCAGAGCACTAAATTTCTTTACTAGGAATTCCTGAAACTAAAATTGATAACAACATGCATATGCGACTTAGGCGTGTTAATAATCATAATAAGAAATAGAAGATACCTGAAGTAAATGGTGATCCCATCAAAAACATAAATGTATAAAATAGCCAAGTTCTCTATAGCGGTTCTGCTGATGAAAGAAGGACAAATAAAAAAAAAAAAATATATATAAATAAAAAATAAAAAAATAAATAATATAGATAAATAATCTAGGATAAACGACGACTGACATATTTTCTACTTTCTTTCAATAATAAATTACACCAAGGATTTCTTAGTGTTACGAAACACAATTACCTGTATATGTGTAAGTTTGGGTACGCTGGTTAATGATTATAATTCTATAAATACATACTTGCTACACCCGACAATCAAATTTTGACCAAGAAACCACCTGACACTGACCTGCAAATTGCAAAAAACGTAAGAGAATTTGAATTTCGCGGGCTATCCTTTTTTTTGCAAGGCTCTTGTAAAGTGGAGTAACTTTTAATCATCGGTTCCAAAAAATTTAAATTCACCTGAAATAATAAACGGCCGGTGTGTTACCGTCGCTTAACACCTTTTGAGCAGTTCTGAGCGTGTGTGTGCGCAGGTGTCGGCGGAGCTGGAGCGGCTGCCGAGCTGGGAGGCGCGGCTGGCGCGCACCACGGCGCTGGTGGGCGCCGCGGCCGGCCCGCACGGAGCCGCCGCGCTGGCCGCCGCCGCCAACTCCTTCTACCGCAAGCTGGTCATCGCCGACACGTACCGCCCGGCCGGCCGCCTGCGCGCGCCCGTCACGCTGTTCACGGCGCGCGACAACTACGTGACGCTGGGCGAGGACTACGGACTGCGCGAGGTGTGCGCCGGCGCGCTCAGCACGCAGCAGCTGGCGGGCACGCATCGCACCATCCTGGGCGGCGAGGCGGCGGCGTCCATCGCGGCGCACCTGTCGCAGCTGCTGGCGCACTAGCACACGCGCGGCCCGCGCCGCCGCCGGCGCCGGGCCCGCCGCTAGCCGCCGCTAGCCGCCGCTAGTCGCCGCTAGCCGCCGCTAGCCGCCACTGGGGACGTCGCGAGTGCACACCGGTGACGGGCACTCTCTATTTATTTCTGCGGGGTAGAGTATATTAGTGCGAGGAGTATAATTGTGTATATAGCTATAACATGATACTCTATTTATTGTACGTATGTTAGTGTGGTCGAGCCCGGCTCACCGATTGTGATACATTACATTCCGTCGTGCCGACCCGTGTCGAGCACGCGACGTACATACACGTATGTATGTGTGGTTAGTTTGTAGTATACTATTACATGAAGCATGTAATCCTGACTATAAGATAGTGTGTAATACGGGGCGCTGGCGCTGGTCACGGACTATATCAACATTTTAAAATGTTTTCTATATTATTGGTATTTTGTATATTTCGATATTCTACTATGGAACTAAGTAGGTTGCCTACTAAATGAATAATGACGAGCAATACAGTTAGTATTGCTACATGACATGCAGGCCCAGCCCGAGCCGCTCCGCGTGGGGCACGGGCCGGAGCGTGTGACGTCACACGCGTGACGTCACAGTCCGTGACGGCGCGCGTCGCCGGTAGCGATAAGTAGTTAGTACCAGTGTATGGTTGTTGTGGTATTTATTTTGTTACTAATAAGGAGCCTGCGCCCTGTGATTAAAAGTGCATTATTTTTTAAAAACGAGTTTTATTTTCCCTGGAGTCAGAAGTTATCAGGGTTCCTAACGTCCCAAATGAAAACGTCCTCTTAGGACCACTCGTTTCCTAGGAGTAGCGGATAAATTCGTAACAGAGCTACCGCTCCCCTGCACGCATAACGTGACCACCGTAGAAACGGGTTTTGTCGACGGAAGAATAGACAAAATTACAGATTGTAGAAAGATTTCTACCGTCCTAAGCATGGCGATGTTAAAACTGAAGAGAAGAAATGTTTCTATTCTTCAGTCGACAAAAGTCTACAATGCAAAGCATGACTACCAATTTTTCTCTACTTTTAAAATTTATTTTAAGTGTTAGAATCATTTCTTCTCAACAAGTGTCAACTAGTCAACATCACATTGAACCTAGATAAGATATATATTGATTTTAAAAACTCAATTCTGTGACTCATTCAATATTTCAAAATTGTGGCGAATCTTCCACAAAACCCTAATATTAATCAAGAGTTGAAGTCACATAGCATCATAGGTTGAACATTTCTAAAAAAATATTTATTGTTATGCAAGGCTGCAAAGTTGTTTTTTGGTGCAAGTACTTGTATTGAAGCCTGAGCAAGCAAAGGATTCTAGGATTGAACCGCTGACCGAGGCGAGTGGTTCAAATGTAGAATCCTGAGCGTAGCTTCTCGTCGAGGGTTTCAAAGGTACGAGACGCAGAATAACTTTGACGGACAGGCGGCCAGATGGACAGACGGACAGATGGACAGACAGACAGATGGACAGACGGACAAACGTACAGACGGACATACCGACAGACAGACAGACGACGGACAGACAGACAGACGCACAGACGAACAGAAAGACAGATAGACAGACGGACAAACGGACGACGGACAGACGCACAAACGGACAGACAGATACGTAAGTGACAGCAATTGGGCTCCGATTAGTCGCACAAAATTTTGTGACAGACGACGGACAGACGAAATTGAAAGAATGAATATGTCTTTGTCTTCATAGAAACGCGAGTCTACTGGTCGCCCCGTGCTCGGGCAGAAGAAAACTCGAACTCGACATAGTTGAATAGAAAGAACTTGTACATTTCTTCTCAACAAGGGACAAATAGTCTACATCACATTAGACGTAGACAAGTTCTCTACTGATTTTAAAAAACTCAATCTTGTGACTCATTACATACTTGAAAATTGTGGTGAATCTTCCACAAAAGCCATTAAATTAAGAGTTGAAGTCACAGAGCATCTTCATAATTTTTTTTTTTCTTAACTTGGTTTTAAAAACATGCTAGGTTTATTAGAAAAGTTTTAATGTAGCCGACATTACAGCTTTTCAAAAAAAATGTTATTTGTCATGCAAGGCTGTTTGTTGGCGCGAGTACTTATATTGAAGCCTGAGCTAGCGTAGAATTCTATGATTGAACCATGAGCGAAGCGAGTGGTTCTAATGTAGAAACCTGAGCGTAGCGTCTCGAGGGTTTCAAAGGTACGAGACGCAGAATAACTTTGACGGACAGACGGACAGATGGAAAGACGGACAGACAGACAGACGGACAGACGAACAGACGCACAGACGGATGACGGACAGATGGACAGAGAGACAGACGGACAGACGGACGAAGGACAAACAGACAGACGGACAGATGGACGACGGACAGACTCACAGACTGACAGACGGACAGATGGACGACGGACAGACTCACAGACTGACAGACGGACAGTCTCACAGACTGACAGACGGACAGTCTCACAGACTGACAGACGGACAGTCTCACAGACTGACAGACGGACAGTCTCACAGACTGACAGACGGACAGTCTCACAGACTGACAGATGGACAGACGGACGACGGACAGATAGACAGTCAAATAGACAGACAGCCGAAAAGATGTAGAAACGGACAGACGGACGACCGACAAACAGACAGACGGACAGCTGGACAGATGGATCGACGGACAGATGGATCGACGGACAGATGGACGGCGGACAGACGGACAGACAGCCAGACGGACAGATGCACAGACGGACAGACGGACGACGAACAGACAGACTGACGGGCAGACGGACAGACGCACAGACGAACAGAAAGACAGACAGACAGACGGGCGATGGACAGACGGGCAGACGCACAGTCGAACAGAAAGATAGACAGACAGACGGACGACGAACAGATGGACAGACAGACAGACGGACAGCTGAAAAGATATACAGATGGACAGACGGACGACAGACAAACGGCCAGACGTACAGACAGACACCTGAGTGACAGCAATATATAGGGCTCCGATTAGACGCACTAAATTTTGTGTCAGATGACGGGCAGACAGACAGATGGACAGACGGACAGACGAAATTGAAAGAATGAATAAAAATAAATAATAATATATATCTAAATATATATAAATAAATAGTAATGTATTTTAATAATTATTGAAAGAATGAATACATGTCTTTGTCTTCATAGAAACGCCAGTCTACGGGTCGCCCGGCGCCCCATGCTCGGGCAGAACTCGACATAGTTGAATAGAAAGAACTTTGTCTTTTCTTGGTAGAATAGAGATAGAAATGGTCATGCTACGGGGGCTGGGCACTCAAGCAAGAAAGGAACTGGGGTGGGTTTTAGTCAGTAAGGGCCCGACACTCCCTTCCGCTCCACCCAGAGCGGAAAATGTCATTGGATGATTTCCCACCCCAACTGGACCGATTTATTTGATACACATATAGAATATCTGTGACCCAAACACATGAATAAATGAATTTGGAATTTCGGAAAATTACAAATGAAAGTTTTCAAACTATGAATATGTACAGTGCGACATATCAAATACCTACATTGTTTCTTTTTTCAATAAAATTGCAAAATAACTATAATTTCGGCAGTCGGTGTTTCTGGTTTTTAACCGACTTCCAAAAGGAGGAGGTTTTCAATTCGGATGTTTGTATTTTTTTTATGTATGTTCGGGCATAACTCTGCCATATATTGACGGATTTGCAAAATTCTTTTTTTGATCGAAAGGGGTTAGTTCCGAAATGGTCCCATTTAAATTTCATATTAGATCTGATGATGGGTTTCGGAGACAGACAACGGAACACTTCAAAAATTGACAGCAAATCAACCGCGATTGCTGCGATCGTATGTCTATGTATTGTTAACACAGTTTAATGTGTCTAAAAAGTGAAAAAAAGAAAATAAAATTGCAAAACAACTTCAAATTTGGGAAGTCCGTGTCAAAAAACGAAGACACAAAATCAGCAACACTCTTTTTGGAAGTCGGTTCTATTTTTTTATAAAAATGTTATTTGTTTCTTCGTTTTTTGTCACCGATTTCCGAATTTGAAGTTGTTTTGCAATTTTATTGATTTTCTTTTAGTATACGGTTCTATTGACTGGCCTGTTGATCTAGTGGTTAGTGACCCTGACTGCTATGCCGGAGGTCGTGGGTTCGATTCCCACCCAGGACAAATGTTTGTGTAATGAGCACGATCATTTGTTCTGTGTCTGGGTGTAATTTATCTATAATATGTATGTATTTAGAAATATATAAGTATGTTTATCAGTTGTCTAGTACCCATAATACAAGCTCTGCTTAGCTTGGGACTAGATGGCGTTGTGTGATAGTTGTGGAATATTATTATTATTATTCCATTTATTTAATCTTATATGCATACTCGTACACTTTACATTTTCAAATATTTAGGTACTTACATATAAAAACATAAATAAATACAAAAACATTTAAAAATATAAAAAGTAGTAGCCCACCGGTATCGGGAATAGGGTCCAAGCTACCGGTGGTCAGGGCTCCTGAGAAAGGAATCTCCTAACAATACGAGCCGTGTCCAGGAGTACTGCTTTCTGGATCAAGCCCTTGATCCAACTGCCTAACGAGAGCCTCCTGAGATGTTGGTCGAGGCTCTTGGCAATTAAGCCATTGGCCGTCACGACTATCGGCACAATGACTGCTGTATCCACCTCCCACATGTCGACAACCTCGCGAGCCAGATCAAGATACTTTGTTTTTTTATCTCTCTCAGCCTTCACGAGGTTCTCGTCATGAGGGACAGCTATATCAACAATCATTGTGCGACGCGCTAATCGATCTATCACCACTATGTCAGGTTTATTGGCAACAATAGTCCTGTCAGTGATGATAGATCGATCCCAGTATAACGTGATATTGCCATTTTCGAGAACTGGGTCGGGCACATATTACGGTACTTCTGATTCCACAAGATTGTATTTAAGAGCAAGTTGCTGGTGGATAATCCTGGCTACAAGGTTGTCTATGCAAATAGTCTCCGTTAGCTAGACGAGAACAACCAGAAATAATGTGTCGTATTGATTCTCCGGGCCGGTGGCATGCCCGACAGATGTCAACCGTACCGTCCTTCACAATATATTTCCGGTAGTTATTCGTCATCATAACTTCGTCCATAATCGCACAGACAAAACCTTCGGTTTCCCCGAAGAGGTCACCAAAGCGCAGCCAGGATACGGACGCTAAGAATATTATTAGTAATATTATTATTAATGTTATTATTATTATTATATTCTTATTATTATTATTTTAAAGTTTTTTTAGGGTTCCATAGTCCTAACAAGGACAATGAACTCTCATAGTTTCGCTCTATTCGTACGCGGCCTAGCTTATATAGAGACTTAGTAGGTACTAGAAAGCTGTAATTTTGCATGGGTTGATATATTATTAATCACGCCATGAAAACAAAACAATAAAATTTTGAAAAAGATGTTTTTTAATGGTAAGTACCCTATAAATGATTGTAGCAAAGACTATGCTACTAATACCGGTGTTTAATGGACAGCCTAGGCGTCCAATTGAATGGCGAATTCAACCAGATCGCTGCGACATAAACGCCACTTAGAAAAACACGAGAAATGTCCAAGATTTTACGTAGTCTGAGAAAATGGAGGAACGTGGAGCAACTTTATGTGCTGCTATTATCATTCATTATTATTGAACAAGAAAAAAATACGTATAAATAACTCAACATTCAAGTAAATTGATAAGAAAGTATCACCGTATAGTAAAGAAAAACAAAATCTAAGTTGCAGCCATTGTGATTTAAATGTCAAATAACGGTGTTGATGACACATTTGACGAATTCGTCCTACTTCTTTGATCAAACTCACATTGGACAAAGATCTAGGATAAATAAATGTAATACCATCGTAAACTGGAACGTTGATGACAGTTGACAACTGACGGTTGACAATTGTCAGTAGTGACAGCCTGACAGCTATCGTTCGAGTGTCATATGCAAAGAGTATAATAATATGGTCATATGTTGTCACCAGGCAACGGGTCCAACTCGAATTTTCGGGTGGGCATCGATTACTAAACTATAATATAAGGGTCAACACGTTGTCGAATAGAATAACCAGTAAAGAATAGAAAAAAACACTTCCAGCACACAGAAGCAGCACAAAGGTTAATTCTGAATGTTTTTCTACCACATCAAGAACCGGTATATAACCACGGGGACTCATCTCGAACAAAAAAAAATTAGTTCAATCAAACAAACAATAGATGGCGTAATATGCATCGATTTCATAGTGAAGTCTATGTAACATTAATATTTTGAAAAAAAGTATGGTAAAAACTGTATTTTCTTATTTAAACTACCCTAAGCATAAAATTGTGGAATAATTGGCTCCTAATTCAAATTTAGATGTTTATTGAAACAAATCCTCAGGCATTTATATTTCTTGTACCAATAGATGGCGCTGTTTGAAGTTTTAGAGTTTATCCATTCAACTCTTTAAAATTTGTATAGTGAAACATTTTGAAACAGTAAAACTGTTATGAAGTGCCAAAAATACTATATAGTAATTCCTCAATGTGTGAGAAAATATTGGTAAGACTTTATGTTAATTCATTCAACTTGCAAGCCGTCGCTGTTAACACCATCTAGCCAGGTGTAGCCGAACGAAGAACAAAAGTTGCTTTTGCAAGTCGAAAACCCATAGTTACGGCGGTACCGTTTCAAAGTAAACCTTCCATCGCTCTTTTATTCCGTCATCTTTCAAGACTTTACCGATTTCATCTTTCATACATTTTATATGCATTATATCCCTCGTTCTCCTTTCTCTTACTTTTGTAATCCGGTAGAGCTCCTTCTGGCCTCTAGGGCTGTCCAGTAAATCATATAACTTTTCCTGCGCCTTAGCCCTGAAAACTGCAACCGCCTTTTTTGCCTTTCTCTTCCATTCTATAAAAATTTTCTTCTTATCTTTTTTCAAATTATCATTTCCGGTTTCTATATTCTGCCATACTTTAAACGCAATTTTGTTTTCTTTCAACATCTTTTGCACATCTTCATTCCACCGCCATGTATCCTTTTCTATCGTGCCTTTCCCTTGCGATTCTCCAAACACATCTCTTGCTACTCGCTTTATGCAATCCGCCATCTCTTTCCAACATTCATTCACAGATTTTCCTTCCATATCCTTCATTTCTATCATTTTATCTACACTTGACTCTTAAACATACTTGCACACTCCTCATTTTCTATCATACGCCATCTGATTTTGGGTTGAGGCCGTTCTTTATTCCTACTAGACGAGACACTGACTGTTACGTCCATCATTATGAGCCTGTTTTGAGAGACTAAGCCTTCGCCTGGCAACACTTTACAGTTTTTGACTGTTTTGAGACTGTTTCGTCTCACCAAGAAAAAGTCAATTTGGGTCGCGTGCTGGCCGCTTTTGTAAGTGATCAGGTGTTCGTCTTTCTTTTTGAACCAGGTGTTAGTTATTGCCAGGTCAAAAGCCGAAGCAGCTTGCAGCAATGTCTCGCCATCAGTATTACGGTCACCGTACCCCCAACCACCATGCACTCTCTCATAACCATACTTCAGACTTCCTACATGCCCATTAAAATCACCCCCCACAAACACCTCTTCACTCTCCTGTACATTCATCATCACACAATCGAAGTCCCTCCAAAACTTCTCTTTTACACTATCCTCACATCCTGATTGGGGTGCATACACACTAATAACATTTACTATCATACTCTCCACATCCACTTTAATAGCTATCACTCTATCACTTACTCTTTAAACATCCACCACACATTCTTTTAACTCACTATCCAAAACTAATAATAATAATAATAAAACATTTATTGTTCTCTCTACACAAAGGTTTGCTTACAATTTAACATCTTAACTAAGCATCTTAAGAAATAAGTAGGAAGCTCCTTTGCGAGAGACTGCAGGAGTCCGTACTAGGGAGACCCTGTGTTACGGATCACCAGGCCCTCACCCTAAACAATAAGTTTTTCTTTTTTTCTTTTCTTTAAACGAGTTACATATTGCTAGGAAGCTACAGACTAAAATATATAATTTTAATACTATTAGAGAAGAACAAAATGGAGGAGAAGTGGTTCTATGCGTGTGGCTTGCGGCTGTGAACGTTTCTGAGATTCGTGTGGTAAAGGACGTTTGAATTTCTGATTCATATGTGCGACGTATATGGGTGTTGCTGTTATTTGTTTTGGGAATTTTTTATTCCGTGGTCATAGTGCCTGGGTCGTTGGATCGCTGTAGTGAAGGAAGATTCCATCAAGCGGATCCAGTCTAAGACAGGACTAGAAGTAGTAGTTCGGTACTATCATAGTCCAGTTTCTGCAGCCATTCCAATAGCTTAGACTTGCATAACTGTTTGGAAAGGGAATAAATTGACAATATTTTATTTATTTTATTATAAAGATAGTTGCCTAGAAACGTATAATGGTGACGAGCAAAGCTTGTATGGGTTTTTACTGACGGACACACTGCAAAATTACGGCGTTTGTTTTCAAGTGCTGTGGGGTTATAATGAAGCTGGGAGTGCTTTCGGAGGGTGGCATTCAAAATGCTGACGAACCGTTAAAACGCCAGTGAGTAAATAAAGATCTTTGGTTGGATGTAGAAATGGCAAAAAGTTACTAACTTTCAAGACTGCTCTCTGCGCACGCTCAAGTCTCAGCATATATGTTTTATTTGCACCACCCCAGATGGTTATGCAGTATGAAATCACGGACTGACACAGAGCAAGGTATACCATTTTGATAGTGTCTGGGTCAGCAACTTGACGAAGGCTTCGAAAAATGAATATTAATTTGCGGGTCCTTGAGACCAAGAGATTGATGTGAGGCTGAAAATTAAGCGCGCTGTCAATTATGACACCTAAATACCTAATAGCATCGGTTTTTTGTAGGGTGGGGCAGGAGCATGTGGCAATGTGCGATGTGCAGTTGGAGGAGTGAGCCACTATGGTACGATTGGGAAGGGTGACGGGTTTTAAGGAGAAAGCTATGTATTTGGTTTTGTCTACATTAAGAGTTAGTTTGTTATTTCCTAACCAGTTGAGAACCAAATTCAGACCCTGCTGTGCATGGCTGTAGACCTCTTCCCGTGTATCGCCCTCAAAAAGGAGGGCCGTGTCATCAGCAAAGGTAACTATCCTTCCATTTGTCAAGATCAGGTCGCAAAGATCATTTATGTAGGTGAGAAATAATGTAGGACCGAGGATGCTTCCTTGAGGAACGCCGTGTTCAATCGGAAGATCACCACTTGTCCATTCTCCCACCCTGACTCTCTGAAATCGATTTCTCAGATAGTTAGAGAACAGATTAAGTTGTGTGTGCCTTATCCCGAGCCTTTCCAGTTTTTTTAACAGAAGTGGGACGGAGACCGTGTCAAAAGCTTTAGCCAAATCCATAAAGATAACTATAACCTTGTTGTTCTTATCGAGGTTATTTGAAACATATTCAGTCAATTGGTGCATGGCGTCGCTGGTCGATCGGCCCGACCGAAAACCGAATTGCTGTGACGAAAGGAGATCGTGTTTTTCCAGATAATTAACCAAACGCTTGTTCATGAGTCGTTCTAGAACCTTTGATAGGGTTGGCAGTATGGAAATTGGTCTATAGTTATTGACACAGGCTCCGTCACCACTCTTGTAAATGGGATGTACTTCCGCCAGTTTCCAATCGTTTGGGAACTCACCTGAGCTTAGGGCTAAGTTACAAATGAATGTTATTGGTGGAATTAATATGTTTCTGTATCTTTTTATGAAGGTAGTTGAGATACCATCCCGACCAATGGCACAGTCGTTTTTTAAGTTAAGGATGAGATTTTCAATTTCCATGTGGTCAGTGGGAAGTAGTACCAAAGAGTGTGGATTGATTTTGAGTGGTAGAAGAGTGGAAGCGGGGTCCTCTACTATGGAACAGCATTTATCGGCAAGATTCTTTCCAACGTTCACGAAGAATCTGTTAATATGATTTGCAGAAGAGACTGGGTTTTGGTAATCGATTAGTTTCACAAAATCATTTTTTGATTTAGATGTGTGTGTGACGTTTTTAATTGCATTCCATAGCTTTTTGTTGTTTTGTTTAGCCGCGGATTCAATTTCTATTTTTTCGTATTCATTTTTTAATTTCTTCAGTAACTCATTGCAAAAGTTCCTATACCTTCTGTATGTTTTTGCGAAGTCTTGATTTTCAGGGTTTTTTTTGGCTTTTTTATGTAGGTTACTCTATTTCTCATGCATCTCAGTAATCCTTTAGTGATCCATGGTTTGGATACTTTTTGCGATTAGACGTTTTGATTATCTGTGTGTTATCTAGAATTATATTATTTAATTTACTGGTAAGGATTGAGACTGCCGTGTTAACATTATTTGACGAATAGATATCAGAAAAATCTAAATTTAAAATATCAGCGTCAACTTTATCGTAATTTACGCGTTTTGTTATTTTACTAGGTTTACTTAGTGATTAACATGATTCTAGTATGAGAATAATTGCATCGTGATCTGTAATGGAAGTCTCAGCCACATAAGAAAATGCCGGAAGTCGGGTTTTTAAAAAGATGTGGTCTAGGCACGTTTTGCCATGGGTCGGGATAGTGTGTGCTGGCATCATCCCGTGTGATGCCAGAAGGTTTAAATAAGATAGGCTGTTCGAGTCCGAGCTATTGTCCGATATATCAACATTAAGATCACCATAATAATATTAGTATAGTTAGACAGAGTTTTTAAGTAAAGATCGAGAGATATAACAAAATTATTTGTGTTTTTGTAACCAGAAGGGCGATAAATTGCCAAAATAACAGTGCTTTTATTAATTGCGATAGTAAGGCAATTGCAATCAGAAATAGTAGGTTCGACTACATGAATATTAGAGTCATTTTTGTAGTAAACTACAACACCCTCATTTTGGGTTTTGTTGTTCACTGTTTGAAAATAATTATAACCATCTAATGCTGGGATGTAGTGTGTGCAGGGTAGCCAACACTCAGTTAGGGCTATAATGTCCCATTCTGTTTTTGATCTTGCTAGCAAAGTCATTAAGCCGGGGGTATTGCGGGTTATGCTTCTTATATTCTGATGTAGTATTTTAAGCGAACGATTTGGATTCCCAATAACGCTATTGCAGCTGTCTATGTCGAGGGTTGATGACTTGGCCAAGGTCAGGTTGTCAATGTCAGATAAGATATCTAGCGTAGTAATGAATTATATAGTAATAATAACCAAAATTTGGAGCCAGGAGATGAATGAATATGCCCACACCATTTCGTTTGCCATCACTTCCACAGTAATAAAACTTATATCCTTCCCCTAATTCTCTTGCTTTTGGACCCTTCCATTTCGTTTCTTGCAGACACGCTATATTTATCCGTCGCCTTTTTAAAACATCTGCTAACTCTCTTCCTTTTCCAGTCATAGTACCTACATTCCAGCTCGCACACCAACCAGCGTCAGGCGGCTCCAGCCTGTTTGACATTATCGCTGAAATGGACCTTTTTAGCGCAGTCGTGAGGCACACACTTTGTTTGTTTTATATATATATATATGTATTTTTTTTCTTTACTGTTATTTCTGTGTACCGTGCGTGTTTCGGGTACTGTTGCTGAATAAATTTGATTCTATTCTATTCTATTCAATCTTAATTCTCTTACTCTCCGAGCTTGCGTCTTACGTCGCACCCGCCCGTCCTGGTGCGACAACCCTTGTCCATTTCCCACAGGAGCCGGGTGCTGCCCCTGCGCGTCGCCTGTGGGGTACGCCCTAGCGCTATCGCACATCACATTTTTCCTTACCATGTTGCAAAAGGTTTTGGCAGAAGTTTTATAGCCAGCCACCTGCCTGACGCCAACCCTCCTTGGGAATACTGTTGTTGGTGGTTTACCCGCCACCGCGCGGGTGGCCCAAAGTGCTTTAGTAGTATGCACTAGGGCTCAAAGCTCCCTTAGTCGCCTCTTACGACACCCACGGGAAGTGATGGGATGGTACTATTCTTTTACGTCCGACACCATACGGAACCCGAGTGAAAGTTACAGAAAATGTAACAGAAAATATTAAACAAAATCCTGGATGCTAAATTTAATTTATGGGAAGAAAAATATGAAGACTTAAAACAAAAAGTGGATAAACAAGAACAAAGATTGGACCTATTGGAAAAACAGACAAGAAAAAGAAATGTGGTGTTATTTGGTATTGAGGAACAAGAGTATCTTTACTCAGATTTAGAAAACATCGTTATTGATTTCATAACAAAGCATCTATCAATACAACTATCTTACAACGATATCCAAGAACTTAGAAGAATAGAAAAAAATCTGATAACCCACGCCCGATTATACTAGATGGTACTGTACTTGATCGCCTCCGATCTGAAATGGGTAGCCATGTCAATGCCCCTCCGTCGCAGACTGTGGTACCAGTGGTGGTGAGATGTATGTAAAAAGGTTCGGGTATGAAATACCCTGCTCAGCCGGTGGGTGGGTGGTTGGTCGGTCAGGGTGCTTGGTTGCTGCTCGGTTCCCATAGGAGTAGTATAATGATATAAAAATATACATTAGTGTGTACAAGTAATGTATAGCGCAACGTAAGCAATAACATGATACATCAGTCTAAAGGAGCATACTTACTAAATAATATAAAAGAACATACACACACTTCACCTCCGGCAACGTAAAAAAAAAAATATATTGTGCTCTATATATATATTTTTTTATCTTATTGTTACGAAACAAATGGTTTGGTCCTATTTTTATGAATAATATCTATTTTGTTGTTTTATTTTATTTTTACATTACATCTTAAATCTTCTAGAACAGTGAATGGACCTTGAAATAAAGGACTCAATTTTCCCCCAACTTCATCCTTTGCCAATAACAAATCATCTTTATGGTAGTGAACTGAGTTCAAATTTTTATCATGATAATTAGTTTTTCGTTTACATTTACTTAGAATTAAATTATTTCTAGCGTCTTTACTTGCTATCTGAAGTTTATATCTAAGGTTACTACAATAATTTTCTGGATTATACAATGGTTCAATTACATTTCATAACCTAGAAGGAACATTACAAAGTCTGCCAAAAACAAGCTCGAACGGTTGGTGTTTAGTTGCCGAATGAACGGTTGTGTTATAACTAAAACACCAATATGATAACCAATGTGACCATGACTGTGGATTGTTTGGACACTGAATCCTAAGGAAAGCTCCTAAACTTTTATGTGAATTTTCCAACGAACCAACTGATTGATGGTGATATGAAGATATTTAATATTAATAATTTTATATAATTTTATATTATTAATTTTATATAATATTGTTGAAGATATTTTTTCTATATTTAAAAGCTTACAAACCTGTTCCATTGTTGACGACATAAATTCAGCACCTCGATCAGTGGGTAATGTTTTTGGTAAACCAAATCTTAAAATAAAATTATCTAGGTACTAATGCTTTACTTACAGTTACGGTGTCCTTAGCTTTAAGCGGATATGCCTCTACGAACTTACTGAGCTCACATTGAAGACTCAGAATGTATACGTTACCTTCATAATCATGAGGTAGTGGACCTACAATATCTCTTTCAATATTATTTTTTTTTTTTTTTTAAACAGATACTCGCACCTAAGTACCTATTTTACCGCACGCTCCGTTATACGAGTATAGCGTGCGGTAAAATCGTGCGTATCCTTTCCATAAAAAAACAGAAAGGAATACCACCAAGGAGTTTCAAATTACGAAAATAAAAATACATATTTGCCGTCACGGGACGCCCGGCAGATGTGAAACATCTATTTTATGTGTTGTAGTTGTTGTTGTTTGTTGTTGGTCTTGTTGTTGGTTATTTTTGTTGTTGGTTGTTGTTGTTGTTAGTTGAGGTTGTTGTTGTTGGTTGTAATTGTTGTTGGTAGTGTAGTTGTTTGTTTTGTTTGGGTTGTTGGTTGTTGATGTTGTTTGTTGTTGGTAGTGTTGTTGTTGTTGTTGTCGGTGGTTGTGGTTGTTGGTTGTTGTTGTTATTGTCGTTTGTTGTTGTTGTTGGTTGTTTTTTTTTGTCGTTGTTGGTTGTTGATGTTGTTTGTTGTTGGTAGTGTTGTTGTTTTTGTTGTTGGTGGTTGTTGGTTGTTGTTGTTGGTTGTTGTTGTTGTTATTGTTGTTGTTGTTGCTTGTTTTTGTTAGTCGTTGTTTGATGTTGATGTTGTTTGTTGTTGGTAGAGTTGTTGTTGTTGTTGTCGGTGGTTGTGGTTGTTGTTGTTGGTTGTTGTTGTTGCTGTTTGTTGTTATTGTTGTTGGTTGTTTTTGTTTGTTGTTGATGTTGTTTGTTGTTGGTGGTGGTGGTGGTGGTTGTTGTTGTTATTGTTGTTGGTTGTTGTTGTTATTGTTGTTGGTTGTTGTTGTTATTGTTCTTGGTTGTTGTTGTTGGTTGTTGCTGTTTGTTGCTGTTGGTTGTGGTTGTTGTTAATTGTTGTCGTAGTTAGTTGATGTTGGTTGTTAGTTGTTGTTGTTGGTTGTTGTTGTGTTACTTTTTTCGCATAGTTGTTTCTAGGGAGAAGGGAGTCGAGAGCGGTAGAGTAAAGGGCGGCTACGTGGCACGACGGTGTCATGCCGTCACGACATTCGAGTCGGTTTTACTGCCAAGCCGCGCCAATAGATGTTTTACATCTATTGGCGCGGCTTGGCATTTTCATCACCTATTTATTGTAGGTACTGTTTTCTCGCAAATGTGTTGAAAAACGTTGTATGACACACGTGCGGATTGGTATTTACAAACTCGTGACTATGGTAAGCCCTCGACTTCGTCTCGGGCTTACATTCGTCGACTCGTTTGTAAAAACCAGCTTGCAGCACTAGTATCATAAATAACTATTTCAAATGCATACAAAGCAGTGGTAGTTGTACACATGGGTTCCTTAATGTATTTACCATGCTTCATCTTTTGACATTTATCGCACGTTTTTACGAAATCTTGAACGTCTATTTCAAGTCCTGGCCAGTAAAATTGCCTTTTAATATTGTTTATCATTCTGCGCATACTAGCATGACCACTGGTCGGCAGTAAATGAAAATCGTGTAAGATAAACTTAATATCTTCATCTTTATTAATTCTCGTAATACCTCTTAGTACATGTACTCGTGGTCCGGACCATGTTTTTATTGAATCGATTTCTTTACACAACTCTTTTAGAAAGTTGTCATTATTTTTATCTTTAACTAGCTGACCCGGCAGACTTCGTACTGCCTAATTAAATTGCAATAAAGTCCTGTCAAAATGATTTGTAATGTGACATTTTGTTGTTCCTACATATTTTATAGTCGGGGCAAAAAAATCTCCTGAACAGAACCGTCACTCTGGTGATAGGGCGTTGTGAATAAGAAATATAATTAAATAAAACATATATAAGCATTTAAAAATAAGTAATCGCTTTATTGTTAATCATGTGAATCATAATTATTAACAAAAATCAGTTTTATTTTCATTGTAGTGCTTTGTGATATACGATGTTTTTTGTTTGATTACCTGACGCATAGACAAACAAATCTGATGGTTTTCCAACACGGGAACAGGCAACATACAATTGACCATGTAAGAAATATGGGTTTTCCAGATTAATACCACAAACACTTAATGATTGCCCCTGGGACTTGTTTATGGTCATAGCAAAAGCAAGCCGAACTGGAAACTGTAGTCGTTTAAAGTCAAACGGCACATCAGTCGGAAGCATTGGGATGCGCGGTATGAGAACGTCTTCTCCTTTATACTTTCCTTTCAGAATAGTTGCTTCTATCACGTTGTTTAGTAATTTTTTATCGCTAACCGTGTGCCGTTGCAAAGACGCGGTTGGTTGATATTTCGCAACATTATAACTACCGATCCAACCTTTAATTGAAGATTGTGAGGTGGCAATCCTGGCAAATCCAGCGAGTTTAAAAATTCTGGTGGATAGTTCACTACATCATCTTGGTTAGTAGCCGAATCAACTGATTTATATATCCTTGATTCGCCTGTAATAAGTTCTTGAATTTTTAAATTTAATTCATTTACATCTATGTTTTTTGCAGCCAATATAGCTCGTTCGCTCAACCAATCATAGCTTCTGTAATTTTGAGAAACATCTGGAAACACCTTCTGAATAAGTTCATCTTTTGATCGAGTTAACTGACAAAAACTTTGAGGAAAGTTAATGCAGCCAGTCAACATGTCTATAGGAAATTTGCCATTACCAGTGTCAATGAGTTGTTTAGAGAATATGTTTCCAGATTGGTCATTTTGCAACTCGACACGCATATTCTTGCTTAAATGAAGTACTTTGACATGTTTCCACAAATTGGAGGACTTTAGACATGCATTGAGTTCATTAGCTGGTGTTGATCGTGGAATCACTGGCAATGTTTGACGAAAATCTCCTGCTAATAAAATCATTGCACCACCAAATTGGTTATGATTGCTCCATAGGATCTTTTAAGGTTCTGTCTAAAGCCTCCAAAGATTTTTTATGTGCCATCGTGCATTCATCCCAAATAATTAATTTACATTGCTGCAAGACCTTTGCCATTGCAGAGTTCTTCGAAATGTTGCAGGTCGGAGTTTCATTGCTTTGCATATTAATGGCAATTTTAATGCTGAATGGGCTGTTCGACCACCTTCAAGCAAAGTTGCTGCGATTCCCGACGAAGCGGGTGCAAGTGCAATTTTATTTTGTGAGCGAATCGTTGCTAATATTAATGAAATCAAAAAAGTTTTTCCTGTACCACCAGGTGCATCTAAGAAGTAAATCCCTCCAGTTTCATCATTTATTACTTTCATAAGAGTATCAAATACATACTTCTGTTGTTCATTCAACAGTGGAAGATTTGTTTGAATAAATTCTTTCAAAGTGTTGAGATCATACAGTTTTTCTCGATTCAACTCTTGGTTAAAAGCATCATGCATTGGACGATTGGGCGCGGCCAGGCCTAATTGAATTAATAGTTTGTTTGACATCATCAAGCACATGACCTCAATTGAAATCAATGCTTCGTTGTAAATTTCTTCACTGATTTGTATATTTGGATTTCCCATTCTATTTCGTATTTGATACAAAATATTATCACACATATAATCTTTGTACTTGATCCACAAATCAATTGGGTTTGATGGGAAGCATGTAGATATGATTATAGAAAACAATGTTCGTATTTGATGAGCGTGTGATGATATTACAGCATCATTGAGAGTTTGATCGCAATGAGCGTCATTTTCTAGCAATTGCAAACGTTGACAGTCGGTAATTAGCATGGTTTGTAGCATTTCGGGTTCTTCTACCTAAATTGCTTCGTCTAATAGGAGGCATATCTATATTATAGATTATTGTATCACATGCAATAATTAGTGATCATAGGTGACTAAACACTGCACAAAACACGATATAGGTACAAATTTATTTCGTGTATCAGCTGACAAAACCAAACTCAGTAGAGTAGGTAACCGAAAATCCAAGAAAAACAACACTGACATTGACAGTTTGTTGTTGTTTCAACTTTTTTTTAATTTGATATGAATTGGAGTCAGATCCTTCCTTCTTATGCATTTTAAAGTAAAACAAATGAAATAATATCGCGAAGCCGACTAAATTGATTGATTGAATTTGAACTTTGTATAGCGGTAATAAAGTGCAAATTGACTCTTTGACGTTAGGAATATACCTACATTGTTTAATCAACAGTGAGTGCTTGTAATTTAATATGAACTTTATACAATAGCAATAAAGCTCAAATTGACTCTACGTTTTAGTTAGAAAACGTTTGTATGGGAAAAAGAAAAGGGCTGTTTTAAGGGTTTTTCCAGCAATTATTAGAATTTTTCTCGCCGTAAAAACCATCTTTGAACTTCAACGAACATTTAAATAAAAGAATTGGCCAAATTGGTCCAGGCGTTGTTGAGTTATGCGCTTACCAACACATTTTGCGATTCATTTTTATATTATAGATTATACATATCTCTTTGATATTTAATTTCTTACAAAATTTGCTGAACTTCAACACAAATTCAGCTCGCGTAAAATGTGACTTAAAATTGAGATTTATGTATAAAATCTTTTTATTTTCTGCATAAGCAAAACGTTCTTTTTGGAATGATATTCTATTATTTTTTATTAACTTATTTAAATTATCTCCTTCCATTAACCTCATTTCAACAGAATCGTTTGATTTCCTTAATATTTCCGCAACTCTTGGTTGATCAGACCTCGTGTCGTCGGACCTACTAAATAAATCTGAACTTTCTACATTTTTTATATCTGTATCTGTCATTTTTTTTCTTTTGAGCTCTAGTTAATACAGCTACTACATCATTATGCATATTCTTTAGTTCTTCCGATGTTATCACAATTCTTGACAATGCATACGCGGCGACATTGTCTTTTCCTTTTATGTATATAGTATACATAAAAGGAAAAGACAATGTCATAATCGTATTCCTCCAAAGTTAATCTAAATTTTAACAAACGACTTGAAGGATCTTTCATCCCAAACAAATATATTAATGGCTTATGGTCTGTTTCGACGATAAAATGTTTTCCGTATAGGTATGGCCTAAAATAATTGACAGACTAAACAATGGCTTGCAATTCTTTTTGTATTGTTGCGTAATTTCTTTCAGCCTTGTTTAATGGTCGACTCGCATATGCAATTGGTTTCATGTTTTTGTTACATAGAACATATCCAATTGCTATTCCAGAAGCATTTGTTTTTAATATAAATTCACTATCATTTGCGAAATCGGGGTATTGTAAAATTGGTGGGTTAGTCATGTGTTGCTTAAGGCTGTCAAATGATTTTTGACAACTTTTTGACCAAATAAAAGGTTCATTTTTTCTGCATAATCTGTTTAGTGGTGCTGTTATTTCAGCGAAAGATGGTATAAATTTTCTATAATAATTGCAGAACGCAACATATCGTTTTATTTTTTCAGAAGTTTGTGGTACCGGATAATCAAGCAAAACTTTAATTTTTTCTGGGTCTGGTAAGACACCTTGCGCAGACACAACATGACCAAGATATAATAGTTCTTTTTTCAAAAATTGACACTTTGTTGGATTTAATTTTAAATTAACTTTTCTCAATCTTTCTAATATTTATTTATTTATTTATTAAAACTTCATGCAACACAAATGTACAAAGGCGGACTTAATATATCTATAAGATTACGATTGTGAGATTCTAAATTTCGACCGACAATTATTAAATCGTCTAGATATACGAAACACTTGTGAAAAGTTAAACCAGATAGAGCTACTGTCATTACTCTACTAAAAGCACTTGGATAAATTGTTAAACCCATTGGTAAACGTTTCATTGGAAACTATCCCGAATTTGTACTAAATGCTGTACATTTGCTGCTTGAAGGTTCTAAAGGTACCTGATAATACCCTGAATGTAAATCAAGATGGCTAAATAAAATAGCTCCTGAGAGAGAATCTAAAATTTCAGTTATATTAGGTAAAGGGAACTTGTCATCTTGAACTTTCTCGTTAAGTATTCGATAGTCTACTACCAAACGCCACCTCTTATCATTATTTTTCTTTGGTACTAGTAATATTGGACTGGACCATTCACTTTGCGTTTCCTCTATAATATCATCTTTTATCATATTTTGTATTGGTTCATTTAGTTCTTTCTTTAAGCTTTGTGGTAATCTGTACGGTTTGGTGTATATAGGATTAGTGTTAGGTTTTAATGTTATTGTTTGTTCATATATATTAGTTGTTGTTAATTTATCGTTTGGCAAATTAAAAACATCTGAATACTTTTTACAAATGTCCTCGATAAACGTTTTTTCCTCAAAATTAGGATGTTGTAATTTTAATAATGTTTCTGCTCTAGTGGCATTTGCTTTATTTTGATCACATTTATAGCACTCGTATAAAGATAAGGGTTGTAAGTTTGGTGGAAATATTGGAATTCGTATATCCTTTTCACTTACATTTAAAATTTAATAATACTAATAATAATAATGTTTATTTCCAATAATGTGATTAACAAAGGTTACAAGTACAGTAATGTGATACAACATACATGTGCATAAAGTAATATCTCCTGGCTCCCAAACTAGGTTTATGGCCTGTGACTTGGGGACCAGTGATTCCATAAGGGTACATCAAAAATCTGTTTTCACCAGTAACATGGCTAACATAACAATATAATAATTATTTATGTGTACTTTAAAAAGAAAAAAAATAAAAAATAATTAATAACAAAAATTGTAAGTGAGAGTGAGTGTGTCGTGGTATGTGTAATATGTGGTATAAGTGTCAGTAAATGTGAAAGTGGGGAGTGTGTGTGAATGTATGTGTGTGATATAATTGAGTGAGGGGAGATCTGTCTTAGGTATATGGAAAGAGCAGTTTTTCGGTTTCGTCATACGATTTCTCAATCAACCATCTCTTAACTGTGTTCTTGCATTGGTGATAATTTAGACTGTGGATATGGAGAAACTTGTTGATTTTATTATATAAAATATAGCTGAGGTAGGTGAACTGGTGTTGTGCGAAGGTGGTTTTGTGTCTAACCGGTCGAAGGACAATATCTGCGCGACGATTAGTACTTACTGTGAAAGGCAGTCGATGTTTCCTTAATATACAACCCTCTCACCACATACAACCCTCTCAACACATCAGCAACACATACAACCCTCTCACCGACAGAACCCTGCATTCTCTATACAATTCCAATGTAGAGTATTTATAGGGCTTGCAGAACATAACTTTGAGAACTGCTCTCTGAGCTCTCTCTAATTTTAGAAAGTATGTTCTGCAAGCGCCACCCCAAACCGGCAAACAATAAACTAGAAGAGACTGACAGAGCGAGTAATAGACCATCATCGTTGTCGCCTGCGCATAATACAACGTGACTCAATGCCCAGCGCATACGAATCACAACTTTCGTCACTACATGTAAAGTGACTTTGGTGGAGTGGTTTAAGTAGCTACATTTCTTCGCACGCCGCGCTGTGGTCACCGGATCGAACCCCGCTAGAAACATAGGAACTTTTTGTTTTGTCTTCAGACTTTTTGTTTTGTCTTCAGACTTTTTGTTTTGTCTTCGAACGATCATAACCAAAGTTGAACATTTACTCGTTGTGCAAATTACTGTACCAGCTATCAAAGCAACATACAACTGCTTACCAGCTAAAATATAATCCTCACTAATTTATTATCTCCTGGTACTCAAAATGGATGAAATGAGTGGCAAATCCCTCTCTGAATCGAACATTTCCGCGCAATTTGAACAAAACACTCCTCCTAACTTCGTATCACTACGAAATAAGAGGCCACGAGAGGATCACTATGACTACGATTCTGACTTCCGCGCGTTCAAAGAGGAAGTCAAAGCATTAATATCATCATTAATGTCACCACAGCAAGAAGAGATTAAAAAGATTTATCAAACCGTAATGGAAATAAAATCTACTAATGCCAACATTGAGAACGCCATGGCTTTTCTTTCGGCTCAAAACGAGGACTTAAAGAAGAAGATTGATCATCTAGAAACTCGGGTGAAGAGAGATAACGAATACATAATAATCCTAGAAGAAAAAATCGAGGACTTGCAGCGAGGCTCGCGAAAATCAAACTTGGAAATAAAAAACGTTCCTAAAGTCCAGCAGGAATCTAAAGACAACCTAGTACAGATGGTGGTAACCTTATCCCAAGCTGTAAATAGTACCATAGATACTAAAGATATTACAGATATATACAGAGTGCAAAATAAGCGTGGCAACACCAAGAACAGCAATATAGTGGTCGAGCTAAGTTCATCAATAATTAAAACAGACTTTATTAAAAAGACGAAAGAATTCAATAGAAACAGTAAAGAAAAAATCTGCGCCAAGCACCTTGGATTCAAGACCGGAGAATATACGCCAATTTACGTCTCAGAACAATTAACCACAAAGGGAGCCAGGCTCTTTTATCTAGCCCGTGACCTAGCTAAATCACGAGATTATAAATTCTGCTGGACCTCCTATGGAAAGGTATATGTAAAGAAGGACGAAACTGCGCCAACCATAATCATAAATAGTGAATCTCAAGTAAATAACCTAATCCAACAAAAATGACTAGCCGTATGTATTTCTCTGTTACAGTTACATATAATTGTTTTTGTATACTACTTAAAATCATATAGCCCTAAGATTAATTATAATTTTAACATTTTATTTTTTAAGCCTAAAGGTGTAAATCAATTCGCGCTCACTCTCATTACTTATACCATCACATACACTCTCATTCAAACCTTCGCTGACTCGAATAACACACCCCACACTGATACCACTCTCCCGCTTACACAACAAAAATATGTCTAATTTAGATAAGGATTACATGCCAATCTTCTTGTATAATTATGAGTAACACATTACAAACAATAATCAACATAGACAGTACAGAAAGTGCACAGAGTATTAGCTGTTCCCCAGAGGATCTAAATCGATTAATAAAACGAAATCCCACTGACATAACCATCGTGACACAAAACATACGAAGCATTTACTCCAACCACAACGACCTGCTACTCAACCTACAGAGTTTAAAAACAGAAATAGATTTAATAACATTAACCGAATGTAGACTCGACATCTCCAAACCCATACCCCAGATACTAAACTATCTATCCTACCAAACTGCCAATCACTTAAACAAAGCCGACGGAGTTGTTGTCTATGTTAAAAATACTCATAAGATCTCAGTAAAGGAAGTAAATTATACTTTCACCCTGAGCTGTCAGTCTTGGCTATCTACCGGTCGCCTTCAAAACCAAAAGCCGACGAATTTATAAATTCATTAAATAATCATTTAACCACTATTGCGCCGAGTAAAAACATAATAGTCACAGGAGATATAAATATTAATTTGATTTATAATGAGGCTGAACACTCCTATGATCGGTCAAACAGGTTGACCTATCTCAACCTGCTGGCGATGCACGGCCTACTGCCAGGGCATTCACTACCCACTAGATGCAAAAACTGTTTAGACCACTTCATGGTAAAACTTGACCCCATAAATACTACTGCGACCGTAGCTGTATTAAACACAACCATTACAGATCATTCAATGATTTTCTTAAAATTAACAAACAAAAAATATATACGTAAGATCGCTAAAACTAAAACCTTGATTAACTTTGATAAAGCATTGGGAAACCTAGCGGAAAGTGACTTACATCAATTGCTAAACGTTAACGATCCAAATACAATTTGTGACCGATTAATTCATTTAATACAAACTTGCCTTAGAAATAACACCATCACGGCAGTAATACCGCAAAAATGTAGACTTATAAAACCATGGATGACGGTCGGATTACTGCGCTGTATACGTAACTGGAATGACATGCAACTTAAGTTAAAGTTTGAACCTCATAACGAAATATTAAAGATCACCTTCAGAAGATACAGAAACTATTGCAACTGTATTATTAAAAAGCAAAAGCGGAAACACGATCGAGATCAACTAACTAAAGCATACAAAAATCCCAAAAAAATATGGGAAACTATTAATAAAATTACTCATCGCAAGCCAAGCAAACCCCCCAATAAGGATCTATTGGAAATTAATGCAACACCAAAAGAGTCAGCTGACACTGTAAACAAATACTTTTCCAACATAGGGAAAATTCTTGCAAACGAGATAATTGACAACACCTCTTCAGGGTCTGGCCAAAACTATGACTCACCTAATATTCTACCTCTCTCATCTTTTGCACTAATAAACACGGACCAGGATGAAGTTCACCATGTTTTAATGTCTCTGAAAACAGATAGTGCTCCTGGCTAGGATGGCATAACCGTCAATTTCCTAAAGACCGCTCATGCTTTGGTCGTTCCAATTTTAACCTACTTAACGAACCGGTGCTTTGAGCACGCTATTTACCCGAACGCCTTAAAGCTCGCTGTTATAACACCAGTGTACAAGAGTGGAGACAAAACTAATCCGTCGAACTATAGGCCTATATCTGTACTGCCATCAATATCTAAAATAATAGAAAGATTAATAAATTCACGTCTCTTATCTTACCTTAACAAAAACAACTTTCTATCGTCCTCGCAGTACGGTTTCAGGCAAAAAAGGTCTACGGAGGACGCAGTACTGGCGCTTGCCTCTGCTGTAACCAGTCAAGTGGACAGCGGAGGTAAGTGCCTTGCTGTCTTCCTGGATCTCCAAAAGGCTTTCGACACAGTTTCTGTCTCCACTCTGCTGGATAGGCTGGAATCAATTGGAGTAAGAGGTCTTCCCCACGCCTTGCTCAAAAACTATCTAAGCGAGCGTAAACAAAAGGTTAAGATCGGCAATACCATTAGCTCTGAAGAAACCGTCTTGTTCGGAGTAGGACAAGGTAGTGTGCTCGCACCGACATTGTTCCTCATATATATAAATACCCTATGCAGCATGAAAATCATAGACGGACACATTCTTTCATACGCAGATGACACCGCTATAGTGTTTAGTGCTGCTACCTGGGACAATCTCCGGATAACTGCCGAGCGTGGATTGGCAAGGATAGCAGCTTGGCTTGATCTTAACCTTTTAACCTTAAATACTGCCAAAACCAACTTCATCTGCTTCACAAAGTACAACACCTCTCAACCCCCCCCACAGTTCAAAATCAAGATTCATAAATGCCATTATTCTGTAAACCCAAATTGTTCTTGCACAGAAATTACTAGAGTTGAATCCACCAAATATTTGGGTATTATGGTTGATCAACGATTATCCTGGCATCATTCAAACCACAGAAAACAAAAGGCAGAAGAAAAAACACGGTTGCTCCCACTATCTCAGTAAAGTCAACATTCGCAAAAAGACAATATCCTAGGCAATCATCCTATTTATATAATCTCCTTAATAAGGAACTTGAAATATACCCACTAACATACCGCGAATGCAAAAACGTCTTGACAAAATGGCTTAAGTCTAAGACCTATGACGAAATAGAAAATATAGTACAAGTGATGAGAACATAGTATGCATTTAATACATGTACCACATTACGCTATGATACAACCCTCACTCCCACACTCACACTCACTACTCAACACACATTCACCCCCACACATAACACACACAACCCAGTGCGTTTTCTTTTTTTCATTACATTTTATTATATTTAATTTTCTTTTTATTTTCATTTTTGCTTTCATTTGTGTTTTCATGTAGTTTAATTCTTATAATTGTATAATATTTACATTAATCCTGCACGAGCTTGAGACAACCTTGTAGTCATTATTATAATAAAACTAAGAGAATGGCAGAGCTTCCTAACACAAGCAAACTGTTTGCTTAAAAGGATGCTCCATATTGTAAATAGAAATAAGAATTTTAGTTTATGCAATAAACATTTTTATTATTATTTATTTATTATTTTTTATTTATCATAAGTGTTTCCGAGTCAGCCGAATCACGGAGTTTCTTAAAGATGGAAATGAGTTTACGTGTTCGGGCGACTAGATTATCTAAATGACTATACCAGTTCAGATGCTTGTCAATTTGCACGCCCAAGTATTTTATACAAGATGTGGGTGTTAGAGAGGGACAGGTACAGCAGGAGTTACGAGAACAGGTATGAGCTTTAATAGTAGGCGTTATATTTGGCTGAGTCTTATTACTTAGAGAAAATGAAACAAACCTGGTTTTTTCCGCATTCAAGGTCAACAGATTCTTGTCAAACCAATTCATGACAATGTCCAGCGCCATCTGAGCATATTTTTCTGTTTCACTCCAATCATTGCCATGAAAAAGTAGGGCTGTGTCATGAGCGTAGGTAAATATGGAGCAGTTTGTTAAAGGAAGTGAACACAGATCGTTAATGTAGATGAGGAACAAGGTTGGGCCTAGAATGCTTCCTTGTGGGATGCCGTATTCTATTCTAGCTTTATCGCTTATTACCTCATCCAATTGAACATGTTGAAAACGATTCTCCAGATAACTACAAAAAATATCAAGTGCAGGACCACGAATTCCCATGCGTTACATTTTTGACAGAAGTATGGGCGCAGAGACAGTGTCAAAAGCTTTCGAAATATCTAGAAATATCCCAAGACATCGCTGCTTCTTATCCATGAGCTGAGTCACGTTTTCAGAGAATGCAACAACCGCATCCGACTCTGAAACCATATTGGTTGTTGGAGAGAATTAAGGTATTTAAGCAAACGGTTGTTCAATATTTTCTCCAGAATCTTCGAGATGGTTGGTAGAATAGATATGGGTCTATAATTTTTGACACTGCCTCTGTCGCCTCCCTTATGAATAGGGTGGACTAGAGCCGTTTTAAAACTGTCTGGGAAAACACCGGTGGATATCGCAAGATTGCAGATATGGGTGATATAGGGGACTAAAATTTTGCGCGTTAACTTCAATATGTGTCCAGAAATATCATCAATTCCAGCTACAGAACTTGTTTTCAAATTAATTATAAGTCCCTCTACTTCTGAAACGTCAGTCTCTAGGACACACATTGAGTTACCAGTTGATTCTAAGCTTAAAAAGTGATCTGGCACAGTCTGACACTGCCGTATATTTGTAGCTAAGTCTTTGCCTAGATTAACAAAGTAATTGTTAACCCTGTTTGCTGATGCAAGTTTGTCAGGTTCGAGGTTCAGCAATTCTTTCAGTGGTGAGGGTGCAGATTTCGAATGTGTAATGGATTTTATGAGATCCCATGTTGCTTTGGAATGGTTTTTTCATCTCATAAATTCAGTCTTCTCGTAATTTACTTTTAATTTCCGTAGTAAAGAATTACAGAAGTTGCGATAGCGAGAGAACGTTAATTTGAGGATAGGGTTATCTGGTTGTGATTTTAAAGTTAGATGCATTTTATCCCTATTTCTAATACAGCGAAGTAAGCCAGGAGTGATCCAGAGCTTGATGTTACGGTTCTTTCGTGAGACTTTGGAGAAGCGAGTATGTTTATCAATAATTTGAGTCAGTAAAGTTGTTAAGGTGGCCGCTGCTTCATTAGCATTATTAGAAAAAAGGATTGAGGAGAAATCGGCACTCAATATCCTTTTGGATGTTTGAAAAGTCAACAACTTTAGCAGTGCAGGTGGGTTTGGGCTTAGGAGCATCCAGGTAGACACTTAAGAATACAGGTAAATGGTCGGTAATAGGTGAGTCTATCACAATGGATGTTCCTGGTTGCTTGGTTTTTAGGAGAACATGATCCAAGCAGTTTTTTACTCTTGTAGGGTATAAGTGCGCCGGCAATAAACCATGGGCAGTAAATGTGAGGTATTCGTACGAATGTTAAAAAAAAATTAATTGGTATTTTATCTTTATTTGCTTCCGCAATAGCACTAGCTAAAAATAAATTATTCCCTAAATCTTCTGCGCAAACAATACTGTCTTGTTTTGGGCGTGATTCTATTTTCATGAAATGTATAGAATCGCATCGCGCCGGAATAGTTAAAAAATCGCATTTCAGAGTTTTTTCTGAATTATCAAATACTTGCGTTGTTATTTCTTTTCTATTTATTTTTAATGTCAAAACCCTCGTCTCTAAATTTATTTTCGCTAGGTAAGTACTTAAAAAGTCTAACCCGATAATACCATCGGCCTTAAGAGGTAAGTTTTTAAATATATGGAACTTGTGTTGAAATGATTCACCATTATCCGATGACAATGTAAGATAAACATGACCTTGTGAGAGAATTTGTCCGCCTATGCCACTGACTAAAACATCATTTCTATAAATATCTATATTTTGTGGCAAACTTTCTTTATTCGTATCTAATAACCAGTAATATGCATTATTATGAAATTAATTTCGTTAATCTATTAAAAGCATAAACTTCACTTTTATTCACGAAAAAATTTTGATTGGTCTTTGTGTTCTGTTTCTTGACTAGTATTTTTCCTTGTGTCACTTACTTGTGCTGAATAAATTACAAGCCGTTTTTAAGTCGAATTCCATTTTGTCTATTTTAATATTTGGATACGTGCACAAATTATTAATCTCCTCGTTAATCTGTCTAATATTTTTGAAAGTATCTGATGCTGATGATATAATCTTGGTATCCTGTTTTGATTTCAAAAGCAAAACCACTTAACTTAATTTCTATAGTTTTTCCTATATACCTTGATTTTCCCTTTTTAACTAAATATTTTCTTATTTCCTTCAATTTGTTACAATTTTCTACCAATGTTTCAATCATAATCTAAAAATATATTTCGTTAATAATACCCATTATATTATTCTACTAACTACGTAAAAACAAAAGTGTAAAGTTACATGCACCGGCGAAAGAATGTCATACGTTTTCATATTTGCAGCACAGTATCATATTGCATGAGTGTTTGTGCACGATTCTAGACAATTTACCGTAGAACATAATAACATCAATCGTACATTTCGATTCTACTCGTATTTTTAGAACTAGGTATTTATATTAACTTACAAGTTCGTACTTATAGTCGAATATTATTTTGAACTTACACTCGCGATATTTTAAACTCACTGATGCATTTATCGATTATTTCACTTTTATAATTTCACTTAAGTATGTTGATGGTAACTCACTGTTTAGGTGGATGGCACTGAGCATTATGCCGCAGCTTCTGCAGTCTGTCGTCCCCGTAGAGATGCGTGAATACATTGGATAACCTGTAGACCAATTCCGTCCTGGATCCACCGTTGATGGCACCGTTTGTAGACACGTGCCAAAAAATAGCAGACACAGCCAGCATTATGTAGGCGATGATGCTCATTCGCTCCACATGTTCACCGACACCCTTCAATATTGCCTCGTTGTTCCCAGCCGTGTTATGGGTGATGAAAACTTCGTCTTTTTCTACCTTAGACCGACACATTTTACTTTGGTAGTCGCCTTTTTTTTTTTTAAGCTAGGTACCGAATAACGTAGCCCGTGGCAGGGTCGCCATAAGATGTATGTAAAAAGGTTCGGGTATAAAATAAGAAGGCTACTGCTCGGTTCCCATAGGAGTAGTGTAATGATATAAAAATATACATTAGTGTGTACAAGTAATGCATAGCGCAACGTAAGCACGATACATCAATCTAAAGGAGCATACTAACTAAATAATATAAAAGAACATACACACACTTCAGTGCAACTATCGTCGAACCATATAGCCACGCTGACGAGGAGTTTAATGACATGGTTACAAACGTAAGTACCCTGTACAATGATGAATTGAGGAGTGCTTTGGAGTATGCTATTCGTGAATATCGCAACATGCCGCTCGAACTTAGGCCACGCTTACCACGTTTGCCCATGCATAACAAGAATAGCGCTGGTGGCTGCTCTGGATTCGCAGTTGTCAAATTATTTTGATGACTGCGAAGACCTCACTAATACACACTCGATACTGTACTGCGCGGCTGTAGCGGCATGTCGTGTAGCTCACGTCTAATTTCATAATGACAGAGCTACACGACCGAAGCCAGCTGTGCCGGCTTGGCAGTGCAGGATTGAGCGTCGTATTTGTGGGGCCAGAGCACTCATAGGCAAACTAATCTGCTTCAGGGAGGGCAACATTCGCCCAAGAGTGATGCGCTTTGTAAGACGGGCGTTTTCGGGGACTGAAATTAGTCCCCGAGACTATTTGTCCCATGTCACAGAGCGCATCGACTTCCTGAAGCAGAAAGTATATGCATGGGCAAACCGGATTAAGCGGCGAGTGGAACGGTACACCCAGAATCGCACATTCCGAAGTAATGAAAGATGGGTGTATAGAGATTGGGAGCGGCCGGACCAAGGTGTGACTAATACGCACCTGCCGGATGATGACGCCATAAACTCGTTCTGGCGTAGCATCTGGTCGGTGCCTGTCTGTCATACCGAGGGCCATTGGATTCGGGATGTTGAGCGCGCGTGCGATCCAATACCAGAAATGGGGGCAATTATCATCAACCCCCAAAATGTAGCTCGTGCAGTCCGTCCGTTACCTAACTGGAAATCTGCAGGACCGGACGAGCTGCACAACTTCTGGATAAAATGGTTTGCAAGGTCGCATGTCCGCTTGGCATCTCAGATCCAGTCTGCCTTAGAGTCAGGGTCACTGCCCCAATTTCTAACTACAGAAATAACCCACCTGCTCCATAAATCAGGTAGTACTGCGAAACCTAAAAATTTTAGACCGATCACGTGCTTGCCGACGGTCTATAAGGTTCTTGTATCCATTTTGAGAGTTAAGATCAACACACACATATATATAGTAACTGTATCATGTCTGCCTCTCAAAATGGATGTAGGAATGGGTCCCGCGGTACTAAAGAGCTTCTCCTCATAGATATGACCATTAGCCAACAGGTTCGGCGTTCCCGAAAGGATCTGTCGACATGTTGTATAGACTATAAGAAGGCCTATGACTCAGTTCCTCATACATGGCTCATGAGGGTGCTAGAATTGTATAAAGTTAATGCAACACTACGCACCTTCCTGATGTCATGTATGGGGCAATGGAGGACGGTCCTTCGCTATCCAGGATGTCGACAAATCCAGAGGAATAGCGAACCGATAAGGATCGAGCGGGGTATAATCCAGGGTGACAGTTTGAGTCCGCTTTGGTTTTGCCTGGCCTTGAATCCTCTAAGCACACTGCTGGAGAATTCAGGGTTAGGCTATCGGTTGAAGAGAGGTGGTCAGGTTATATCTCACCTCCTTTACATGGATGACTTGAAACTTTTTGCCCCCAGCAATCTGCAACTGATGGAGCTACTGAAGGTAACTGAAACCTTCAGTAGTGCCATCAGCATGGAGTTTAGTGTAGACAAATGTGCGGTCATGCATGTAAAGCGAGGGGAGATTATGGAATCCGTGGGTACTCAACTCTCGGATTCCATAAACCTGAGATCCCTCTCTCCAACCGAAACCTATAAGTATTTGGGTATGTCGGAAGCGTTAGGTATCAATGTTACTGACATGAAGCAATCGTTGAAGGAGCGCTTCTTTGGCCGCCTGAAGAAGGTATTTAATAGCCTTCTATCGGGCGGAAACAAGGTGCGCGCCTTCAACGGTTGGGTCATGCCGGTATTGATGTACTCTTTCGGCGTACTCAAATGGACTCAAACAGAACTTGACGCCCTGGATAGGCGTGTCCGTACACTGCTGACTGCATTTCGAATGCATCACCCACGTTCGTCGGTGATGAGACTGTATATCCCGCGGAAGTGTGGAGGCCGAGGCTTTTTAAATGCTAAGACCCTCCACAACCGTGAGGTATGCAGTCTAAGGGAATATTTCCTAGCTGCTGATGTGGGTATGCATCGAGATGTAGTGACGGTGGACAAGGGCCTTACTCCACTCTCCTTGGCTAACGAGAACTGGCGCAAACCTCTAGTGCTTGACACTAACGATCGCAGAGAAGTATGGCAGAGTAAGAAACTTCACGGACGCTTTTTCCGGGCCCTACATGGGCCCGATGTAGACCAGTTAGCGTCCGTAGCCTGGCTGCGTGTCGGTGACCTCTTTGGGGAAACCGAAGGTTTTGTCTGTGCAATTATGGATGAAGTTATCATGACGAAAAACTACCGGAGATTTATTTTGAAGGACGGCACGGTTGACATATGTCGGGCATGTCATCGTCCGGGAGAATCAATCCGCCACTCAATCTCTGGTGGTTCTCGTCTAGCTAACGGTGAGTACTTGCATAGGCACAACCTTGTCGGCAGGATTATCCATCAGCAACTTGCTCTGAAGTACTCTCTTGTGGAATCGGAAGTGCCGTACTACAGATATGCGCCCGACCCAGTTCTCGATAATGGTCATATCCACTCATTGTACTGGGATCGGTCCATCATCACTGACAGGAGTATTGTAGCCAATAAGCCTGATATAGTGGTGGTGGACCGAATCGAGAGGCGTGCAATGATTGTTGACATTACCGTCCCACATGACGAGAACCTCGTGAAAGCTGAGAAAGATAAACAAATTAAGTACATTGACTTGGCTCGCGAGGTTGTCGACATGTGGGATGTGGACTCAGCGATCATTGTACCGATAGTCGTGTCAGCCAATGGCTTAATAGCCACGAGCCTCGACCAACACCTCAGGAGGCTCTCGTTAGGCGGCTGGATCAAGGGATTGATTCAGAAAGCAGTACTTCTGGACACGGCTCGCATTGTCAGGCGGTTTCTCTCTCTGGAGCCCTGACCGCCGGTAGCTTGGACCCTGTTCCCGATACCGGTGGGCTACTATTTTTTATATTTTTAAATGTTTTTTTTTTATCCTTTATATTTAAATATTTAAAAATGTAAATAATATGTATAGAAAAATAAATAAACGGAATAATAATAATTTTATTTGTTCAGAGTCCATTATTTGTTAGTAACAATATTCTTAATATCTAATTATTTTTCCACTTCTGTCACAATCTACCTAGTCTATTCTAATATTCACTTTTATTCCTTATAATCATGCCTATCACTCGAAGCGCCTATGCACGCCAAGAAGAGTCTAAACTCAATCTGGCTTTGAGCGAATTAAAGGCGTCTAAGAAGTGCTGTGATCAACTGATTAAGGAAATGGATGATAGTGAAAAGGTGCTCCTTGAAGCCCATGATAAGAATAGGAAGTTAAAGAATGAAATGGCTCAGTTATACATTCAATATACTGAGGCCATAGAAGCCCGGGATAGGCTCCAACTTGTTGTGGACGGATTCAGCCAGTGTAGCACAGAGTATGAACAAGCTCTTAATCACAAATTTTTATTGCAACAACAGCTACAAGAGGCTCAAAGTCAAATTTCACATCTTGAGACAACTAACCTGAACATCACAGCCTCTCTGAATGAAAGTTTATTCAATGAGTTGGTTCCTATTGCCCCATCAATGGTTGATCTAGTAGGACACTCTTGCATTATAGATTTGACAAGTGATGAGGATTCAAAGTCAAGTAAAAAAGTCAGGATAATCTCTAGTAAAAATAAACTTAACAAATATATTAAAATAAACAAATACATTGTTAAAACTAAAAAAATGCTTAAAAAACAAAAGTTCTTCATTAAAAATGTAAAACTTAATAGGGAAAGGTTAATTTTATTAAAACAATTAGATATGTATGCTTTGAACTTAGAGAAAAGTACTAGGAAATACCAAACTGACACGGAAGACTTGCAGTGTGAACTTGACCGGTTACAACAGCAACTAAGGTCAATGACCACTAAATATAGAGCCTCAGACAAACAAATGAGGGAATATGTGTTGGCAATGAATGAGCTGGTTAGCTTGCAAAAATCAAACTGTGAACATTGCCAATCACCATCAATGGCATCTACTCCGGACCATTCATTGCCAATATATAATACCACCTTACCGCAGTCTTGTGCCAGTTTGCCAGTAGAAATGACTAATTGTTTATCGCAACAAATTGTAAATAAAGAAATAGTTATCTATTGTGATGAGATTGGAAAGGATTTAGGCCACTTTTTGATAAATGAATATCCGGGACACTCAATAATGAATAACTGCATGCCTGGTTGTACTTTGTTGGAAATAATGAAAGAGATTATAAAATGTAATTTTAACCAGGAGACTATACTCATAATTTTAGTTGGTGGTAGGGGTACTGTGAACAAAGGAGAATTGCTCCAATATTATAGAACCTTGTCTGACCTGCCCTTGAGTCAATTGAGAAACGAGCCAAGAGGATCATCGGCAATGATAGACTCGTTGAGTCAAAACTCCAAAGTCTTGAACATAGACGCCGAGTTGCTGGCCTGTCGGTTTTCTATCGATTACATTTTGGGGAGTGTGCGACGGAATTGCATGATTTGATTCCGCCAAGCCCGTTTCATCTAAGGACCACAAGACGTACGGCGAAGTGCCACCGGTTCATGGTGGACATCCCATCCATACGCACAAGCGTTTTGAGAAAACATTCATTGCACGTACAGCTAGAGAGTGGAATTCTCTACCGGAGTCTGTTTCCTGTAAGATACAACCTGGGAGTCTTTAAGTCAAGAGTGAATAGGTTACTTCTAGGCAAGCGTGCTCCATCTTCGACCACATCATCGCTTACCATCAGGTGAGATAGTGGTCAAACGCGAGCCTATCAAACATAAAAAAAAACCTTAATTTAAGAAAAATTGTGATGTTCACTTTCCCTTATAGCCAAAGTTTGCCACAGGAAGAAAATCAAATTAGATATCATATGAATATAAAATTGCACAATTTGTTATTTAATAATAACGTATTCCATCTAATTGACCTTAACAATTATATTGGTAATCGTTTTTATTTGACAAAAGATATGAATCATATAGATAGATACTATCTTTCAAATTATTGTAGGAGACAGATAGCTGTGTCGCTATCATATTTATTTTGTATAACAGCCAAGAATTTGGCTAAACAAATTGCTTCTATTGAGCAATGCAATGATATTTGTCATCATTCTGCCAATGTCTTGGCATCAAATTTTGACATTATTAATAATTTAAATTAGAAATTAAGACAACAGAGACAATCTCTAGCAATTATTTAAAGAATGGCGAAAACAATGTTTTAAAATCAACAAATAGTATCAACCTGGTGCACCAAAATATTTATAGTTGTATGGGCAAGGATTTAGAAATAGAATTATTCCTTAAATTTTACAATGTAGATATTCTTTGTATAACTGAACATTGGCTTAAAAGCCATCAGATTATGTTTAATTATAGTAATCACCAGGTTGGTAGTTCGTTCAGCAGAGTAAACGCTATACATGATGGCTCATTAATTTTCATAAATAATCTACTTAAGTTTAAAGACCGCAAGGATATTGTGAGCCTCTCTGTTGAACAGACAGTTGAAATTGCCTGTATTGAATTGGAGCAGTTTATTATATTAAGTGTGTACAGACCACCTAAAGGATTGTATGATTGTTTTGAAAAAGTAATGGATGAAGTGTTGCAAAAAATTTGTAACTCTAGTAAGTCCGTCATCGTTTGTGGCG
Organism: Polia nebulosa; assembly: GCA_951329385.1. NCBI lineage: Eukaryota > Metazoa > Arthropoda > Insecta > Lepidoptera > Noctuidae > Polia > Polia nebulosa. The sequence continues at coordinate 33,247,122 of OX589599.1, read as the reverse complement.
ACTTCAACGTTAATTTGTTAGAAACTTCTAGCCTAAGCACTAAAATTATAAGTTTGTTTCAGTCATACAATCTTGTAAATCTATTTATGGAGCCTACTAGAATAACCCCCACTACTGCATCTTGCCTAGATAATATTTATGCAGATATTTTACCTACCCACAAAAAAATTATTAATTTATTAGATTCTGATCTTAATGGACTATTGATCACTATACCAAATATAAACGAAAAAAAGATATCACTGTTAACCCATATTCTTATGGTCGCTTGGAAACATTTAAACGTAACTCTCAAATAAAATCCCACTTTTGTCAACTAATGATGACCCTAATCAACATTATAATGATTTTTAACCGACGAAAAAAAGGAGGAGGTTCTCAATTCGACCGTATATATATTTTTTTTTTTTTTTTTTTTTTTTTTTTTTTGTGTATGTTCAGCCCTCACTCCGTCATTTATGAACCGATTTTGATTATTCTTTTTTTATTAGATAGGGTATACCTCAAGGGTGGTCCCATGTCAAGGAAGTCAGGATCTGACAGTGGAAACCTGATAAAATTGAGAGAAAACCTTGAAAATTGTGGGCACGTTTAGCGTTTCTGTATGTATGTTCGGCCTTCACTTCGTTATTTATGAACCGATTTTGATTATTCTTTTTTTGTTAGATAGGGTATACCTCAAGGATGGTCCTATAGTAAGGAAATCAGGATGTGAAAATGGAATCCTGATAAAATTGAGAGAAAACCTCGAAAATTCTGGATACGTTTAGCGTTTCTGTACGTATGTTCGGCCCTCACTCCGTTATTTATGAACCGATTTTGATGATTCTTCTTTTCTTGGATAGGGTATACCTCAAGGGTGGTACCATGTCAAGGACATCAGGATCTGATCATGGGATCCTGAAAAAATTGAGAGAGAACCTCGAAAATTGGGCACGAATATTGTTTCTGTTTACTTTTCATAACTTAATCAGGTATTTGCATTTAGGAACCATCACATCATGAAACTGAGCTGATGATGGAAACCATAGCTTTCCTAAACAATAGAAGTTAGATATAAAAACTAGTTTTAGTGACAAATACCACTTAATATGGTTTGAAGAAAAGACGTCTTTACAGTATTGGAGGTAACCTCAACTGGTCAATATCCTGGGAACTTCATGGAAGGATGGTTATTTCATCAGCTCAGTGGCAAGAGGAATGATGATGAATTAGAAATTAGCCTCGGAGTGTTACAAGATGATGCGAGCCACAAAAAATCAAAAAATAAAAAACTTTTTAACAAAAAAATTAACCGACGAAAAAGAACTAAAAAGCAAAAAATAAATAAAACTTTTAAGTCTTGAGTAATGAGCATATTTACCTACATAAAATATCAAATTTTATATAAACTAATTTTGAGTCGGCGCCAATTAATAAAATGATTAATTACCTACTTACAGCCTTCTTCATTTGTAAGTACTTATAAAATTTAGATATTTAATAATCAGATTGTTGTTTGGCGCCGACTCAAAATTAGTTTATATAAAATTTGATATTTTATGTAGGTAAATATGCTCATTACTCAAGACTTAAAAGTTTTATTTATTTTTTGCTTTTTAGTTCTTTTTCGTCGGTTAATTTTTTTGTTAAAAAGTTTTTTATTTCATAATGTATTGCACGCAATTTGATACTACTTTTATTCCTAAGACGATTTCGTTAAATAGCAATACTTCCTTCAGTGACTGGGCCACCATTGGTATTAATAAAAGTAGAAAACGGCTGTATGCGCTGTATGAAGAACGGACTTATATTAACACTGTAGAATTTAATTTATATGTTAAGAATTATTCTAAACTAGCTTCCGCCCGCGGCTTCGCCCGCGTAAAAAGTGTAATTATAATAAGTCTAAGTGGTATTTCCAGAGAGTAGCACTTTAAATAAATCTTGTAGAAATCAAAATCAAAAGTAATTTAAATTAGGCTGAAAACCAGATTTTTTTGAACGTCAAAGTTCTACATAAAGACAGTAGGGGCACATACACTCACTCAGTGTGTCGGGGTACCTATCTTGTTACTCTTATCGTATTAAATATAATAGTTTACCATATCGAAACTGTTTCATTCATTGGGTCCCGAACATATCCTAAATTGGTGCTTAGCTTCTTGCCCGTGGCTCCGTCCGCGTAGACATTTACCGTGTTAAATATAATAGTTTACCATATCCAAACTGTTTCATTTATTCAGTCCCGAACATATCCTAAATTGGTGCTTAGTGTAGCGACATCTATGACGCCGCACACGAACTAAAAATAGCAAGAATTCTACATCGCGCAAGCAGAGTTCTCCGCGCGATTTGAACATATACAACAGTCCGAAATCAACCATTGGGCAGTTGCCCGGACCAGACACAACACCCGTCTGGTCGGAGGATCCTCCCTTTTCAATGGAGGTTGTGGAACTTTACACCCTGTTCCGCATACCTCCAAACTGGTGACCCCGACGTGATCCTCCTGCACCACCGTGATGCTCCTGCTGTGTCTTCCTGCTCGTGGCTCCGTCCGCTTAGACATTTATATTAAATTAACTTTTTCACGATTTTGGCACCCTGGTAGAGTTTACCTGTGGTTGCATCCGCGTGCAGGTCTGAAATTTCTCTTCTTCATGATTCTGTTTATTGGTTGTCTATACGCCTGGGAATGTATACCGCTCAGGATTCCAGCCCCGAAAATACTTATTCAAGATGTTACCTCTCCTAATACCAATCTCAGAATATGTTTTGTGATTCTGATATCCTAGTAGGTTTGAATTATATCGGTGCTCTAATTCAAACCTACTAGGATATCCTATACTATCCTATACTATATCCTAGTAGGTTGTGAACTGGTAGTTTGAGAATCTATACCGCTCAGGATTCAAGCCCCGGAAACACTTCTTCTTCTTGATTCTGGGCTAGTGGTGGGGTGTGTGAAGCTATACAGCTTAGGATTGTAGCCCCGAAAATACGTATTCATAATTCTGGTCTCCTGGTACTTTGTGAGTCTTTACCGGTCATGATTTCAGCATTGGAAATACTTCTCATTTTTCTGGTCTCCTGGTAATTTGTAAATCTCTACCTCTCCTAATACTCTACTCCTATCTCAGAATCACAAAACATATTCCGAAGCTGGGAATATGTTTTGTGATTCTGATCTCCTGGTAGTTTGTGAATCTACACCGTTTAGGATTATAGCCCCGGAAACACTTTTTCTTGATCCTGGTATCCTGGTGGTTTGTGAAGCTATACAGCTTAGGATTGTATCCCCGAAAACACCTATTCATGATTCTGGTCTCCTGGTACTTTGTGAGTCTTTATCTCTCATGATTTCAGCCCTGGAAATAATTCTGATGTTTCTGGTGTCCTAATACTTTTTGAGCGTGTGCGCTCGTTCAGCCTGACTTTGGATTTCTACTTCCACCTCAGCCTTCGCTAAGTCTTGTCATTTACCGGGATAAAAAGTAGCCTATGTGTTAATCCAGGTTATGACCTACGTGTGTGCAAAATTTCATTGTAATCCCTTCAGCCGTTTTTGCGATACCTTCAGCCAAACATACAAACATACAAACTTTCGCATTTATAATATTAGTAGGATTATTTAAAAAAGTATGTTATTTGGCGAAATCTCGCTACTTAAGTTCAAAAATTAAAAATATTAGTAATGTAATTAAAATGACTTGGGATATTATTAATAGCGAAACGGGAAGGTCTTGCAACCGAAGTAGTGATTACAGCCTTGTATTGATGACAGTATCATTAAATCAGATTCGCAAGTCGCCGCGGCATTTGAAAATTTCTTTGCAGAGATTCCCGTATCGACTACGAAATCTCTAAATTCATCACCAACTGCTGCAGAAATTTTACTTAAAGAAAACGTTCCAGTTTGTGAATCCCAATTTTATTTCCAATATGTCACTTCTAATGATGTAATTAAAACTTTTAATACTTTAAATGTTAAAAAGACTGCAGATCTATGGGGTAATTCTGTTGATGTTGCTAGGTCTATTATAAACATTGTAGCACCTACTTTAGGAGTAATTTTTAATAATTGTATAGATTGTGGTGAGTTTCCTGATCTAATGAAATATAGTAAAATTATACCATTGTTTAAATCGGGTACATCAGACCCTACTAATTATAGACCTATATCAGTGCTACCTACTTTTAGTAAAATTTTTGAGAAAATTATTTTAGATCAAATTCAAAGATATTTTAATAAACACAAATTATTACACAACAAACAGTTTGGTTTCACAAAGGGTCGTTCAACAACTGATGCTGGTGTTGAACTTTTGGGACACATTTATAATGCATGGGAAGATAAATGCGATGCGTTGGGCATTTTTTGTGATTTGTCTTAGGCTTTCGATTGCGTTCTCCATGATACATTGATCAGGAAGCTGCACTACTACGGAGTCCGGGGCGCCTCTCTGGATCTTCTTACTTCATACTTGAGTAATAGGATTCAGAGAGTTGATGTGAACGGCAAAAGGTCTCCGGGTCTGTAGTCAGAATGGGGGTTCCTCAAGGCTCAATTCTGGGTCCTTTTTTGTTTCTAATCTATATCTGCGACTTGCCTTACCTCATAAAGGATAAACATGATATAGTGCTGTTTGCAGATGACACTTCACTTTTATTTAAACTCAAACGTCAGCAGGTGGTTGTTGATAATGTAAATAATGCTCTTTCAACTGTAGTTAACTGGTTCAACATCAATAATATTCTCCTTAACGAGAAAAAAACAAAATGCATAAAGTTCACATTACCCAATGTAATACAAGTGAACACTAGTGTGTCAATAAAGGGTGAACAGTTGAAACCCGAGGATGCCACAGTGTTCTTAGGTTTAACTTTGGATGCGCAGCTTCAGTGGAGCCCCCATATAGATAAACTGTCCAAAAAACTTAGCTCTGCAGCATACGCCGTAAGGAAAATTCGTGGTTTAACTGATTTAGAGACAGCTCGTTTAGTATACTTTAGTTATTTTCATAGTGTGATGTCGTACGGCATCACACTATGAAATCTGTTGTGGGGAAATGCCGCCGATATTCAGACAATTTTTGTTTTACAGAAAAGGGCTATTCGTGCAATTTATAAATTAAGTCCCAGACACTCCCTCAGAGACAAATTTAAAGAGATTAATATTATGACTGTTCCCTCTCAATATATTTATGAGAATCTCATGTATGCACATAAAAATATTAATCTGTTTAAAAGGTACAGTGATATCCATAGCTTAAATACTAGGAACAAACACAAATTTATTGTACCTAAAACCAGGCTCAAGAAAAAAATAGGTGGTTCGTTTAGATGCCAATGTATACGTTTCTATAATAAACTTCCTAGCCAAATTCAAGAACTAAGCATAAATAAATTTAAATCATTTATTAAACGTAAGCTATGCCAGAAAGCTTTTTACACAATTAATGACTTTCTTGAGGACAAAAAGGCGTGGGATTGAGCTGCTTCAATGATATACATGAGCCATTGTTTTCATATGTACTACTTACTGATGAAATTTTTTATATATATTTTTTTTAATATTCGTTTTTGACATGAATACTTGTATAGTATTATATTATATTATTAATTTTTTTTTAATTGACATTTTATTATTATTATTTATTTATTTATTTATTTAACAATTTATGTACACACAAGATAAGCTATAAATAAACAACATAATAAAAATTAGCACAAAGGTATTATTTTTTTTTTTTTGACTTGAATACTTTGCTAAGTATTATATTTATTTTTTGATTGACATATATTATTATTACTATTTTGTTTGACACGAATATTTACTTTGTAAAGTATTATATATTTTTTTTTTGATTACTTAATTATTGTAAATGTGAGGACTATGTGGGTTATTATTATTATTTTCTCCTCCTTTTTACAGTAATTTTTAACGTTGTCTGACAGTTTGAGTACTTTTGCGGCCTACCCAAATGTCGTTTCTTTGGTATTGTTCGTCATGTCATTGAGCTCCTTAGTGGTTTTTAAGTTGAGCTATTCGACTATTGACAAATGCTTGCACTGACTGGACAGGTCCACTCAAATATGTTTGGTTCTTTCTTCAAAAGACCACTACAGACACTAAGCTGCATGGTCCTCATATAGAATAATGTGAATGCGAGAACTATGTATGTCGTTATATTCATGTAGATTTTATGATTGTCTGGCAGTTTGAGTATTTTCACTTCACGTAAACAGCAAAAAAGTGGGATTGGAGATGAACCTGTCAACGACAAAAACCATGCACAAACAGCATCAAGAAATGTATCAGGATAGAGAACGAACCGCTAGAATACGTGGACCGATATACATATCATGGAAAGCTAATAAGTTTCGAAAACAACAGAAATGACATCGAGATAGAGCGCAAACTTAAAAACGCGTGGAATAAATATTGGACTTTGATTGAAGGAAGTTTTTAAAAGTAACATGCCAAATAAAACTTGGTGGCGACGCAGGGGCCTGACGCGTTAAAAAGAAAACTATAGACTCATACATCCTACCCTCTCTAACGTACGGTTGTCAGACGTGGAAATTTACGAGAAAAATAAAAAATAAAATTAGTTCGTGTCAGAAAGGTATGGAACGTAGTATGCTGAATATAAAGAAAATGCATAAGGTACGACACACAAAGATAAGAAATTACACTAGAGCGCTATCTTATGCCCAAATGCTAAAATTCAGATGGTATCGCAGGAACAAACTGGTTACCGACAGCAAAAGGTAGAGAGAAATGGAAGGCATTGGAGGAAGCCTTTACCTGAGAGGGGTCCATGCTAATTTTAGAATATTATATCAAATCTAATAAAAAATAATTAATAACAAAAGTACCGACCGTTATCTTTGAAATATAAATATTACTAGATTGAACTCTCTAAATATTATAAAAAAATAAATGTATGATTAAAATTGATATATTTTAAATATTAATAACTAAATATAATTCTTAATGTAAAAACAATGAAAATGAATAGATGTATATTTTAATTTTAGGAGGAAATGAAAGATCTAATAATATAATATGGCAATATTATTTTTAAGTTTTATTAATAGAAAAAAAACCTAATTACCTGTTAGAATTGAATTATTGTGATGTATATGTTGCATGGAATAAAAGGCATATTTTATTTTTTATTATTTTATCTACGGGTCGAGCGAGGTACCTACTCACCGCGTTTGAGAGTTGTTACTACTTTGTGTCCTTTCTCGTGCGCAACATACCTACGCTACTTGATCGAGTACTAGGGCTGTCTGGAAAGAAAAATAAAATGCTGTACATACCTTTTTATAGTTTTATTTTTTATTTAAGCGTACTTTCCCACCTGCTAAGTACGTATATTATCAAAACTAAACCTGAGAACTACGTAACTAGGTACCTAACTATACTATTTTGACGTTTCGTGAGAGCTATACTCACGTGTGGTGCGTCAAAAAATGCGTCTCCGCGCGGGCTAACGGACTGTACTAAAATAAAATAATAATAATTAATAAGTTTATTAGGTGTGTTACTTTTTCACGCAAAAACTACTGAATGGATTTTGATGAAACTTTACAGTAATTGTTCGATTGCGAGTTTTACCCCAAGCTCGATAGATGGCGTTGTACGATTTGATCACATTTCTGAATCGCGGTGTCGAGATTCTCTGCTCATAATACATAGTGATAGAACAAAATAAATTTTTTGTACTTGCTTTGGAAACAGATTGTTTTATTTTATATCAGTCAGTCCCCGGGAAGTTGTCGAGTGCCGAACATTTTGGTCCTATCGAGTCGGATCGCGAAAAGTGAAATCGCGTCGACAAGTGAAGTGACATTTTTGTGACGTCTGGTGTGGCATAGAAACTAGTGGTGGATCGCCCTGAAGTGCCTGTAAAATCCCCGGTGTGTGGTGATTAGTGGTGATCAGCGGTGTTCAGCAGTGCAGCAGTGAGGTTTGCAGCCGGCTCCGCCATGCAGGGGGCGCCACCAGTATCAACGCTCACTTCATACGGCAACGGCGACAACACTGCCCATAGAGCGACGAGACATCAGCAACGTCATCAAGAGTGTCGTCACAGACCGTGACGACACACTCGCAGCAGTACCAGCAGTGACATCAAGAGTGACGACAACGAACTCGCAGCAGCGACGTGTTTGGAGAGGTTTGGCAGACAAAACTGTGAGTTACAATCCCAGTGTTTATTATTTGGTAGACTTGTAAATTTTCTCAGTGAATTTTAAAGTTCAACTTAGTGCAAATTTCAAGTGTTTGAGACTTTTAAGATTTAGTAGTAGTTTAGACTTAGAATAATTATAAATAAAGTGTTGTGACGGGAAATCTATGCCCGATTCTGTTTAAGTCAAATAGGTTCTAAACACTTGTAAAAATTTACCGGTTTTTGTTTATTGACTTTGATTTTTCGTCTGTTGCATTCAATTGATTTCATTATTTAAAAACTCTGTAGCTTTGTACACAATGGAATCCTTAGGAAAATTGCAATTAAATAACAAATCAATAATAGAAAAAGCTAGAATTAACTTTAAAAAATCACCTAAGGATCGGCTCACACAAAGTTACATTGAAACGAGAGTAGAATCATTAGAGGTACAGTGGAAATAATTTGTTGAAACGCATAGGCGCATCATAGAAAAAGCAACCGACGAAGAATTAAAAAAGAATTTTACGGCAGAAACTTATGAGGTTACTGAAGAGTTGTACATAACCTATAAGTCTGAATTAAAAGAACACTTACTTCAAAGTAGTCCGCGCGAAAGTACTAATTTCAGTGAAAATAAACATTCTTATCAAAATAGTTCAAATGTGAAATTGCCACAAATTAGTTTACCAAAGTTCGCGGGTCTTTATTCGGAATGGGTAACGTTCCGCGATTTATTTACGTCACTTATTCATAAAAATGAAACACTGGATGAAGTTCAAAAACTCCATTATTTAAAGAGTCATCTCTCAGGAGAAGCAGAACAGTTGCTTCGACATATTCCTGTGACTGCGTCTAATTATAATGAGTGTTGGTCAATTCTAAACAAACGATTTGATAATAAAAGGTTTTTAGCTAACTGTATGCTCAAACGGCTTGTCTATCAATCGTCAATTACTAAGGAATCGTCGGCAAACGTCAAAACTCTGTTAGACACGACGGTTGATTGTTTACATGGTTTACGCAGTCTAGGTATTGATGTCAGCTCATGGGATGCAATTGTTGTGTATTTAGGCTCCGAAAAATTAGATACCGAGTCCCGTAAATTGTGGGAACTAAGAATAAGTTCAAATCCTAATGATGACTTACCTACGTTTGATGAGTTCAAAACTTATAATTATGGAGTCTAGGTTTAGAGCCTTAGAATATTTAGATCCTAAAGCAAATAAACAAAATAGTGCTCGTGATAATAATGCTAAATCTTTTCATGTCGCTTCTCAAGGTTGTGTATTATGTTCTGGAGATCATAAATTGTGTAACTGTAAAACATTTGCTAAGACAAATTGTGACGAGCGTCGGGAGTTTGCACGAGCCAGTAAGCTTTGTTACAACTGCCTAGGAACAAGCCATTCCGTCTATACTTGTCGTCAGCATACGAAATGTCACCTTTGTAAGAAGAGGCATCACACACTGCTTCACCCAAAATCAACTGCCAATTCTGCGGAAATCGTTGATGGTTCAGCAGAGACGAAAGTGGCGGCTGCTAACGCAGCAACCTCTTCCAGTCAAAGCGATGCCAAACCCATTTGTTGTTTTGCGGATGTTCACAACCACGGTCTGTTAGCCACAGCCTTGGTCAATGTTGAGTCAAGAACTGGCACTGCTGTTGTTTTAAGAGCTCTGATGGATCAGGGCTCTCAAGTCTCTTTTATCACAGAGGCTGCAGTACAGTTGCTCGGACTAAGGAAAACACCTGCTCGCACCGACATATTTCGACTAGGCGATGATGAGGGAAACTCAATGCCCTCTAAGTGGATAGTTCGATTCAAATTGCAATCACGTCTAGATCCTACCTTTATTTTATATGTCGATGCTTATGTATTGAATAGGCTCACATCACATCTTCCTGAGAAGAAAATCTTTCAAGTATCGGCTTCGTTCTCATCCTTAAAATTAGCTGATCCGACTTTTGATACGCCAGGGAAAATCGATTTACTGTTGAGTACACGCGTAGTCGGAGAAATTTTATTGGATGGTTTAGTCAAGGGTCCGCCAGGATCTCCAGTCGCTCAGAAGACTAAGTTGGGCTGGATCTTGTCTGGCGAAATCCCATCGTCGTCAATTTCTAGGCCAGTATGTTACCATACTGTAGTACAGTCAGCGGATGTCAATGACCTTCTGCGCAGGTTTTGGGAGTTGGAGTCGGAGCCTTCAGTTAGTAGTGTGATCTTGACTGAAGAAGAACAAAAATGCGAGGATTTCTACTCTAAAACCACCAAACGCGATGCGACCGGGAGGTATATTGTAAAATTACCATTTAAAACCGATTCGCCCACTTGCACGTTTGGAGGATCAGAGGTCATTGCCCGCAGGCGCTTCATCAGCCTAGAAAAGAGATTGTTGAAGGAACCGGAATTTAGGATGCAGAATAGTACAGTCATAAATGAATATATACAACTAGGACATGCTGAAGTTGTCCCTCAAACAGAATTAGGTAAGAATGCGCTCTACTTACCACATCACGCGGTGGTGCGTGAGGATAAAAGCACGACTAAGGTTAGGGTCGTCTTCGATGCTTCTTGTTCAGGCCACAATGGTGTAGCATTAAATACAGAATTAATGGTTGGCCCAACCCTACAACCTGATCTGCGTCAAACTATTATGCGGTGGCGCTGTCACCCCATAAGATTGGTTGCAGACATCGTAAAAATGTACCGTCAGGTCAAGGTTGCAGATGAGGACGCTGATTATCAGCGCATTCTGTGGCGTGACAATCCAAATGATGAACTGAGTCATATTCGGTTATTGCGCGTTACTTTTGGAACGTCCTCTGCGCCATACCTGGCGGTCCGGTCTCTACAGCAATTAGCTCGAGACGAAGGAAGTGACTTTCCTCTAGTGGCAGACAGAGTCCTTACATCGTTCTACGTAGACGATCTGTTGACGGGTTGTCAGTCTGTCGCTGAAGGGGAACTTATTTATCACCAGCTGAATCAATTGTTAGATCGTGGGGGCTTCAAGCTTCAAAAGTGGTCCAGCAGCAATGACGAATTGTTTATCAAAATGAATGACGATACTGCTAGGCAGGACAATATGGAGCTTAAGATGGATACGCTCACAAAAATTTTAGGATTAACGTATCAGAGAAGGTTAGATGAGTTCAGATACACTGTGCAACTTTCTCCGCCCGAAACACCCATAACCATAACATTTTTGGGGGCCGAGTCACCCGCGTCCGTAGGAGTATACCCATTGAGTCCCTACACGTGGTCCCCGGGTGGTGCTAATCAGGTGACAAACTGGTGGTAGGTTTCGACCGATGGCTTGCGACCACCCACTGGGAAAAGACGTACCGCCAAGCGGCCTGGCCGTGTTCCGGTACGATGCTCAGTGTAGCCAATCCAGAGGAGTTGGGTCGAAATAGTTGTTCCATTGCAGGCAGACCAACCGGGCTCGCGCTGATGTGAATGTTTCGGGAGACTAGTCGCGGAGGGTAGCGGGATCCGAGGCACGGTGCGCCGCTGGCCGACCGCAGTTAGTTGGGGGCCCAAGTAGTGTACTAGCCACACACGAAAGGCTGCCCCGCCAACTGACGAAAAATCCCGGAATGCACCATCGTGCTGGTTGGCGACCAGACGAGAGGGCCCGATGGACATTCCCGGGGGGGCTCGGGCGTCCCCGCAGTCTCCAGACTAGTCCCCCAATGATACCGTCCTGTCAGTGCGTGCCTGAAGGTAGCCAGCATGGAACCTCATTTCACTTCCTTCTCCTCTCCTTCCTTCACTCTTTTATTCATGAAAAAAGGAACTAAAAAGAAAAAAGCTGTACAGCGGCAGCACTCCCTCTCACACAAAGTGCACCTTTCTAACATTCGAGGTCTGCACTCAAATCTCGCCGCAGTCCACCACCACCTAGAGACTGAGAAACCAGCTCTCTTATTCCTTTCGGAGACGCAGATCGGATGTCCGTCTGACGTGGCGTACCTATCTTACCCAGGGTTTACCCTGGAGCACAATTTTAAGCCACGCGCTGGTATATGCATGTACGCCCGGGACGACATCTGCTATCGGCGTCTCCGTAACCTTGAGGACTCCAGGTTCTCTACTCTTTGGGTCCTAGTGGACACAGGCCTAGATAAAATTGTCTACGCCTGTGTCTACCGTTCGCACAGCGGTGATCTGGAGACAACTGGGCTCACACAACATCTGAGTAAAGCGGCGGATGTGGCTCAGCAACGGTACCCTTGTAACAAGGCAGTGTTAAAGCCTTGTTTACTTTTTGACCTCTATTCCAAAATTACGTTCTTTGCTACCTTTTTTTAATTTCAAATTCAAAAATTACTTAGTTTTCTCTGTCATGTCTCTGTTTTAATATTAAAAATTAGTTCAAATTCGGCAGCCGAGCTAGTAGAAGCTCCTCATTGTTATTTTTTTGACTCCTGAAGTGTCAGTTACCATTTTCCTACAATTTTGCATTAATACAATTTAATTATTAGTCACAGTGTTTGTGTTCTTAATATAATATTAAAGCCCACTGTTGTAAATGTGTTAACTCGTCGTGTTATTATTTATTGAACTCCTCATCTACGGTCCTCCTACCCTACGACCTCCTCTGTGTGTCACTCCTACGTCCTCCTCTGCGTGTCACTCCACAACCTCCGCAACGAGTCACGCCCTCCGTACCGTGACACTGGCGCCCTCAACGTGATCGAACCCAGCCCATACCATCCCAGAGCCCAGCAGCCGCCCTCAACGTGATCGAACCCAGCCCATCCCATCTCAAATGATAAATGATAAATGATGTTTATTCAGTAAATAGGTTACAAGGAACACTTTTACACGTCAATGTTTTTTTGTCAGTTTAAGCTAGATGAGGCCGGTGTTTCCTAGCTGACTACCCTGAGAAGAAACACCGAAACAAACTCAGAGGTCAAAGTCTCTTTTAGTGTTCAAATCCATACAATGTGGACTGGTTAGATCCTATGAGAACCATGTACGTTTATGTCTCGGATGAGCTTTATGAAGAAAGCAACACACGAATTCGAGTGGACCTGTCCAGACAGTGCAAGCATTTGTCAGTCATCGCGAAGCTCAACTCAGAACTCTGAGGTGCTCAACGAACCGACGAACAATACCAAAGTAAGGACATTTGAGTAGGCCGCAAAAAATACTCAAACTGCCAGACAATCATAAAATCTACATGAATATAACGACATACATAGTTCTCGCATTCACATTATTCTATATGAGGACCATGCAGCTTAGTGTCTGTAGTGGTCTTTTGAAGAAAGAACCAAACATATTTGAGTGGACCTGTCCAGTCAGTGCAAGCATTTGTCAATAGTCGAATAGCTCAACTTAAAAACCACTAAGGAGCTCAATGACATGACGAACAATACCAAAGAAAAGACATTTGGGTAGGCCGCAAAAGTACTCAAACTGTCAGACAACGTTGAAAATTACTGTAAAAAGGAGGAGAAAATAATAATAATAACCCACATAGTCCTCACATTTACAATAATTAAGTAATCAAAAAAAAAAAAAAATATAATACTTTACAAAGTAAATATTTGTGTCAAACAAAATAGTAATCATAATATGTCAATCAAAAAATAAAAATAAATATAATACTTAACAAAGTATTCAAGTCAAAAAATAATAATAATAATAATAAAATGTCAATAAAAAAAAAAAAAAAAAAAATATAATGCAATACTATACAAGTATTCATGTCAAAAACGAATATAAAAAAAAAATATATATATAAAAAATTTTTCATCAGTAAGTAGTACATATGAAAACAATGGCTCATGTATATCATTGAAGCAGCTCAATCCCACGCCTTTTTGTCCTCAAGAAAGTCATTAATTGTGTAAAAAGCTTTCTGGCATAGCTTACGTTTAATAAATGATTTAAATTTATTTATGCTTAGTTCTTGAATTTGGCTAGGAAGTTTATTATAGAAACGTATACATTGACATCTAAACGAACCACCTATTTTTTTTCTTGAGCCTGGTTTTTGGTACAATAAATTTGTGTTTGTTCCTAGTATTTATGCTATGGATATCACTGTATCTTTTAAACAGATTAATATTTTTATGTGCATACATGAGATTCTCATAAATATATTGAGAGGGAACAGTCATAATATTAATCTCTTTAAATTTGTCTCTGAGGGAGTGTCTGGGACTTAATTTATAAATTGCACGAATAGCCCTTTTCTGTAAAACAAAAATTGTCTGAATATCGGCGGCATTTCCCCACAACAGAATGCCGTACGACATCACACTATGAAAATAACTAAAGTATACTAAACGAGCTGTCTCTAAATCAGTTAAACCACGAATTTTCCTTACGGCGTATGCTGCAGAGCTAAGTTTTTTGGACAGTTTATCTATATGGGGGCTCCACTGAAGCTGCGCATCCAAAGTTAAACCTAAGAACACTGTGGAATCCTCGGGTTTCAACTCTTCACCCTTTATTGACACACTAGTGTTCACTTGTATTACATTGGGTAATGTGAACTTTATGCATTTTGTTTTTTTCTCGTTAAGGAGAAGATTATTGACATTAAACCAGTTAACTACAGTTGAAAGAGCATTATTTACATTATCAACAACCACCTGCTGACGTTTGAGTTTAAATAAAAGTGAAGTGTCATCTGCAAACAGCACTATATCATGTTTATCCTTTATGAGGTAAGGCAAGTCGTTGATATAGATTAGAAACAAAAAAGGACCCAGAATTGAGCCTTGAGGAACCCCCATTCTGACTACAGACCCGGAAGACCTTTTGCCGTTCACATCAACTCTCTGAATCCTATTACCCAAGTATGAAGTAAGAAGATCCAGAGAGGCGCCCCGGACTCCGTAGTAGTGCAGCTTCCTGATCAATGTATCATGGAGAACGCAATCGAAAGCCTTAGACAAATCGCAAAAAATGCCCAACGCATCGCATTTATCTTCCCATGCATTATAAATGTGTCCCAAAAGTTCAACACCAGCATCAGTTGTTGAACGACCCTTTGTGAAACCAAACTGTTTGTTGTGTAATAATTTGTGTTTATTAAAATATCTTTGAATTTGATCTAAAATAATTTTCTCAAAAATTTTACTAAAAGTAGGTAGCACTGATATAGGTCTATAATTAGTAGGGTCTGATGTACTACCCGATTTAAACAATGGTATAATTTTACTATATTTCATTAGATCAGGAAACTCACCACAATCTATACAATTATTAAAGATTACTGCTAAAGTAGGTGCTACAATGTCTATAATAGACCTAGCAACGTCAACAGAATTACCCCATAGATCTGCAGTCTTTTTAACATTTAAAGTATTAAAAGTTTTGATTACATCATTACAAGTGACATATTGGAAATAAAATTGGGATTCACAAACTGGAACGTTTTCTTTAAGTAAAATTTCTGCAGCAGTTGGTGATGAATTTAGAGATTTTGTAGTCGATACGGGAATCTCTGCAAAGAAATTTTCAAATGCCGCGGCGACTTGCGAATCTGATTTAATGATACTGTCATCAATAGCAAGGCTGTAATCACTACTTCGGTTGCAAGACCTTCCCGTTTCGCTATTAATAATATCCCAAGTCATTTTAATTACATTACTACTATTTTTAATTTTTGAACTTAAGTAGCGAGATTTCGCCAAATAACATACTTTTTTAAATAATTTAGAATAATTCTTAACATATAAATTAAATTCTACAGTGTTAATATAAGTCCGTTCTTCATACAGCTCATACAGCCGTTTTCTACTTTTATTAATACCAATGGTGGCCCAGTCACTGAAGGAAGTATTGCCATTTACCGAAATCGTCTTAGGAATAAAAGTAGTATCAAATTGCGTGCAATACATTTTGAAAAAAACATTATAATGTTGATTAGGGTCATCATTAGTTGACAAAAGTGGGATTTTATTTGAGAGTTTAGTTTTAAATGTTTCCAAGCGACCTTTAGATTTTGGGTTAACAGTGATATCTTTTTTTCGTTTATATTTGTTTATATTTGGTATAGTGATCAATAGTCCACTATGATCAGAGTCTAATAAATTAATAATTTTTTTGTGGGTAGGTAAAATATCTGCATAAATATTATCTAGGCAAGATGCAGTAGTGGGGGTTATTCTAGTAGGCTCCATAAATAGATTTACAAGATTGTATGACTGAAACAAACTTATAATTTTAGTGCTTAGGCTAGAAGTTTCTAACAAATTAACGTTGAAGTCGCCACAAACGATGACAGACTTACTAGAGTTACAAATTTTTTGCAACACTTCATCCATTACTTTTTCAAAACAATCATACAATCCTTTAGGTGGTCTGTACACACTTAATATAACAAACTGCTCCAATTCAATACAGGCAATTTCAACTGTCTGTTCAACAGAGAGGCTCACAATATCCTTGCGGTCTTTAAACTTAAGTATATTATTTATGAAAATTAATGAGCCACCATGTATAGCGTTTACTCTGCTGAACGAACTACCAACCTGGTGATTACTATAATTAAACATAATCTGATGGCTTTTAAGCCAATGTTCAGTTATACAAAGAATATCTACATTGTTAAATTTAAGGAATAATTCTATTTCTAAATCCTTGCCCATACAACCATAAATATTTTGGTGCACCAGGTTGATACTATTTGTTGATTTTAAAACATTGTTTTCACCATTCTTTAAATAATTGCTAGAGATTGTCTCTGTTGTCTTAATTTCTAATTTAAATTATTACTAATGTCAAAATTTGATGCCAAGACATTGGCAGAATTATGAAAAATGTCATTGCATTGCTCAATAGAAGCAATTTGTTTAGCCAAATTCTTGGCTGTTATACAAAATAAATATGATAGCGACACAGCTATCTGTCTCCTACAATAATTTGAAAGATAGTATCTATCTATATGATTCCTATCTTTTGTCAAATAAAAACGATTACCAATATAATTGTTAAGGTCAATTAGATGGAATAAGTTATTATTAAATAACAAATTGTGCAATTTTATATTCATATGATATCTAATTTGATTTTCTTCCTGTGGCAAACTTTGGCTATAAGGGAAAGTGAACATCACAATTTTTCTTAAATTAAGGTCAGACAAGGTTCTATAATATTGGAGCAATTCTCCTTTGTTCACGGTACCCCTATCACCAACTAAAATTATGAGTATAGTATCCTGGTTAAAATTACATTTTATAATCTCTTTCATTATTTCCAACAAAGTACAACCAGGCATGCAGTTATTCATTATAGTGTCCCGGATATTCATTTATCAAAAAGTGGCCTAAATCCTTTCCAATCTCATCACAATAGATAACTATTTCTTTATTTACGCTTTGTTGCGATAAACAATTAGTCATTTCTACTGGCAAACTGGCACAAGACTGCGGTAAGGTGGTATTATATATTGGCAATGAATGGTCCGGAGTAGATGCCATTGATGGTGATTGGCAATGTTCACAGTTTGATTTTTGTAAGCTAACCAGCTCATTCATTGCCAACACATATTCCTTCATTTGTTTCTCTGAGGCTCTATATTTAGTGGTCATTGAGCTTAGTTGCTGTTGTAACCGGTCAAGTTCACACTGCAAGTCTTCCGTGTCAGTTTGGTATTTCCTAGTACTTTTCTCTAAGTTCAAAGCATACATATCTAATTGTTTTAATCAAGAGCCCAGCAGCCGCCTCAACGTGATCGAACCCAGCCCCTCCCATACCAGAGTCCAGCAGCCACCTCATCGTGAACCCAGCTCATCATCGCGGAGCCATCAGCATCAGCAGGATAAGCTCTGGTCGTGAAGCTGTTCTGGATAAGTCTCGACCCCGTCTGTCGAGTGAAGCCCATCCCATCTAAAATAATTTTTAAATTTTTATAATTTTGTGTTGTTTTGTTATTTATTGTTATACTTACTGTTATTTTATTTCTCAAAATTCCAAAAGGAACTAGTCTTCCCAAAAAATTTGCGGCCCCTTTTGACTACATCAATTTCATCATTCCAATAAAAATAAAGCATTTTAATTTATTAACATTTCTTACAGGTTCCAATTTCCATACTACTTATCAAGATTTTACCCGACATACTATTTTATTATTATTTTACAACATACATATCCAATCAGTACATGGTGCAATACTTACTTACAAAACTCAAAACAAAACATAACCACCCCATCCTACAGACAGTAACATTACCCAAGGTTCACATCTGAACCCTCATAAGCTGGTAGCATTCACTTGTGCTAAACTCCTCGGAGACACTTGTGTTTGTGACCAGTACTGACTAACGGGAGTGCTGTTGGAGAATATCCTCAGCGTATCCTACATACCAACTATTGATTAGAAGGTGACTCTTCTAGGGCATCCTGCCGACATGCTAGGGGTCACTGTATAGTCAAAGTTGGCTACTACACACGCACAACACAAATTACTATTTAAATAAATAACGGTACACTTCACTTTCAAATTTATTTAATCATATTACATAGTTATTATAAACGTACCAACCCGTTAACAATTAAAAACCATGATGAATCCGTTATATTTATTATAAATCAAAGCTTCTATGAGTTATAGCTTTGACGTATTAATTTCCCTCTTTCCTCCTCAACCTCTGAAGAACTCCGTAGGCATGCATTACTATGGTGTTTTCACATATTCTCACTATGCACCGTAAATAGTATGCATAAAGATAAATTACATAACTATTTAAACCTGCTACTGAATATTTAACTAAATAATTATTTTAATCAAATCTGTCTGCAAAAAAATATTTCAAACGTCAGGCACATTTTGACAAAATAACAAATCTTTCTTTTTAATTTTCTCTACGCAACCTCCGTACAATACAGAATTGGAACTCTTTTATATTATTATTTCTTTTGATAATTTTATTTTTTCTAAACCTATTAGGTTTATACCTATTGTTTACGTCATTAACCCATTAATACCCCTTTCAATTACATTCACCACGATTGCTACATCGGTGGTTATTTAGTTCAAGAATTCTATGGAGCGGGTGATTACTCCCTAAATAAGCCTAAATCATTACCGATCATGGTCTTCCCCTTGATCATTACTTTATTCTATGGCTTTAAACCATAAGAATCTTTCGGAGCGGGTGATTACTCCTTAAATAAGCCATAATCACACTACTTATGGTAATATTTTTGCCACTTCATTATTTAGAGCGGCTAGCTACTCTTTAAATAAGCCTTAGGTCCGTTAAATATATACCATAGGTATATTATAATTAAGGTTATTCCCTTAATAATTACTTAACGTGCATAGCACGAAGGCTTCTTCGCCTTATTTACTACTTGTTACAGCAGGTAATTAAACTTGTATCATAGCTTCTTATCATCATATAATTTAACATCAGCGGTTGGTGACTGATAAAATAAGCCTACACTATTGAAGGGCAATCTAACGAGTTATGCCTAATAATAGGATAAACTCTTTTTGACTTTGCGTTATGTTCTGCACTTACCTATATGCGAACATAACTTTGAATGAACGAAGTATGGAAGGTATTATGGAAGGTAATATGGATGTGGTAGATTGTTCCTTTTGTAAATACTCATTGTATATAACACCCTCGCCTTTTAAATTTTCACCTCACTCATAACCGTCCTATTTAAGATATTTTTATATATATATTGTTTTATATTATTTTATTGTTAACGAAAAATCCTCACCTGCTGCTCGATTTTTTTTTCCGGGGCAGCCGGTTATTGTAACAAGGCAGTGTTAAAGCCTTGTTTACTTTTTGACCTCTATTCCAAAATTACGTTCTTTGCTACCTTTTTTTAATTTCAAATTCAAAAATTACTTAGTTTTCTCTGTCATGTCTCTGTTTTAATATTAAAAATTAGTTCAAATTCGGCAGCCGAGCTAGTAGAAGCTCCTCATTGTTATTTTTTTGACTCCTGAAGTGTCAGTTACCATTTTCCTACAATTTTGCATTAATACAATTTAATTATTAGTCAGTGTTTGTGTTCTTAATATAATATTAAAGCCCACTGTTGTAAATGTGTTAACTCGTCGTGTTATTATTTATTGAACTCCTCATCTACGGTCCTCCTACCCTACGACCTCCTCTGTGTGTCACTCCTACGTCCTCCTCTGCGTGTCACTCCACAACCTCCGCAACGAGTCACGCCCTCCGTACCGTGACACCCTTCTGCCCAATTAGTGTTACTGGGGGACTTCAACGCCCACGGTAAATGCTGGCCGACCTTTCTTTAGAAGTGGCGTGGACTACGCAGGACCTATTAGCATCCGTCCTACTAAGGGTCGCGGTTATCACTCCACCAAAGGTTACATATGTTTGTTCGTGTGTATGGCCACTCGGGCCATACACTTAGAAGTCGTCAGTGACATGACATCCCAAGCCTTTATAGCTGCCTTTAAGCGTTTTATAGCGAGGAGAGGCCATTGCGGTGAGATGTGGAGCGATAATGGCACTACCTTTGTCGGAGCTAACAAAGAACTGAAGGCGTTGTTCAACCACGAAAGGTCCGGTGTAGCTACTGATATTGCCGATTGGTTGGCGACCAACGGAACAACTTGGAGCTTCATTCCACCTCACTCTCCGAACTTCGGGGGGCTTTGGGAGGCTGGAGTGAAGTCAACCAAACACCATCTCAAAAGAGTGGTTGGTACAAGCACACTCACCTTTGAGGAATTGACGACAGTGCTTGCCCAAATAGAAGCCTGTCTAAACTCCAGGCCTATTTCCACCATCAGCACAAATCCAGAGGATCCATGCCCATTAACGCCAGGTCATTTTTTAGTAGGCGAGCCTTTGCTTCTCGTACCCGAACTTAATTTTGAAAATTCTAATATTGGTACTTTGAGAAGATGGCAGTTGACTCAACGCATGGTGCAGGACTTCTGGCGTAGGTGGTCGCGAGAATATCTGGTTCAATTTCACCAAAGGAACAAATGGGCACATCAAACCGTAGAACCGAACTTGGGTGACGTAGTGTTGGTTATGGAAGATGATCTTCCACCTGCAAGATGGCTTTACGGTCTTATTACAGAAAAGCATACTGGCTCGGATAAAATCACAAGAGTGGTTACATTGCGCTGTAAAGGTTCTACGATTAAAAGACCTGTGTCGAAATTAATTGTACTTCCTATCACCTCATAAATGCGTACCTAGTATTTATATGTTTTTATTTTTTTTAATTAATGTTAAGTATTAATTAATTGTTGCATAAGTTGCATTTAAGTTTAACATTAAGATTTTGTTTAGTTGTTTTTTTTTTATTGTTCACATACAGTCCACTATTGTTTTCACTTCCCCCCAAATCATGTGTTCTATTGTGGTGGGCGGTCAGTTAACTTTGATATATTTAACCCTAGTTCTGGACACTCTGTCCATAGTGGGCGGGATGTTCGATTGCGAGTTTTACCCCAAGCTCGATAGATGGCGTTGTACGATTTGATCACATTTCTGAATCGCGGTGTCGAGATTCTCCGCTCATATTACATAGTGATAGAACAAAAAAAATTTTTTGTACTTGCTTTGGAAACAGATTGTTTTATTTTATATCAGTCAGTCCCCGGGAAGTTGTCGAGTGCCGAACAGTAATATCGCTTAAACATCAGAATAACACATAGGCTATAATTTATAATGGGGGAAGTACTAATACGACGCGGGCGAAGCCGCTGGCGGAAGCTAGTTTAATAACAAAGCTTTTCGTATGTCTCCGTCGAGACGCAAATATTGTTCAGTCTCATCTACTAATAAAAAAAAAACAACCGCCTTCCAAAAGAGAAAATACACAAAAAAATTAAAAGTAACTTTAATTTCGGAAGTGGGTGTTTATATTTTATTTCTTCGTTATTTGACACCGACTTCCGAAATTAAAGTTATTTTTAAATTTTTTATGTATTTTCTTTTTTGAAAGGTGGTTGTTTTGCAAAAAGTTTTTTAGTTGTTATACCCCAGAACTCAAAACCCCAATAACATGGAACGTGGAATTTATAATAATAATAATAATAATAATAATAATAGCCTGACATAGTGGTGATAGATCGACAAGAGCGTCGCACAATGATTGTTGATATAGCTGTTCCTCATGACGAGAACCTCGTGAAGGCTGAGAAAGATAAAAAAACAAAGTATCTTGATCTGGCTCGCGAGGTTGTCGACATGTGGGAGGTGGATACAGCAGTCATTGTGCCGATAGTCGTGACGGCCAATGGCTTAATAGCCAAGAGCCTCGACCAACATCTCAGGAGGCTCTCGTTGGGCAGTTGGATCAAGGGCTTGATCCAGAAAGCAGTACTCCTGGACACGGCGCGTATTGTTAGGAGATTCCTTTCTCAGGAGCCCTGACCACCGGTAGCTTGGACCCTATTCCCGATACCGGTGGGCAACTACTTTTTATATTTTTAAATGTTTTTGTATTTATTTATGTTTTTCTAAGTACCTAAATATTTAAAAATTTAAAATTGTATGTATATAAAATTGAATAAATGGAATAATAATAATAATGATTTATTTGTCAGATCAGTACAATCCATATTATAGTTAGTAAGAACATAAACAACTTACAAACTAGTGTTAGTACATAATAATAATTTCACCTATGTCAAGTATTACATTCAAAAAACATGTCCGATATCAATACACATGTCAGAAATAATAATAATAATATGTCAGAATAATAGTAATAATAATAATAATAATAACACACAGTAACAACACAACGACACACTACTTCTGGGCACGGTTTGTAGGCAACACTTGGGTCCTCGTCCAGTGTTTTAATATGAGGCCATCAGTCCTATCCGCCACAGTCATCAAGAGACTGTTGGCGCTGCCCCGCACCCGCCACATCAGGGAAGCGACACGCTTACGTATGATTGCATAGAAGTCATCTATACGTGCCTCAGCGAACATCCCTGATGCACTGCAGTATCGCGGCAGCCTCAACAGTGCCCTGTATGCGTTATTGTATTGGACTCGTAAGGCGCTGTAAGCCCTCTGCGTGTAGTCGACCCATAGGCTGCAAGTGTAAAAAGATTGGCAGTATGCCCTGAACAGAGTCACCTTAACATCATTTGAACATTTTGCAAACCTACGGATCAACATATTGCTCCTGACTGACAGCGCCCTACGTTCCCTCTCCATGTCATTATTATCGGTCTGCGTAGCAGTGACCCAGTGCCCCAGATACTTGAAAGAAGTGACCCACTCTAGAGCGGTCCCCCCAAGTGTAATAGGTGGGACATCATAGCTTTTAGTGCCTGCATTGAACATCAGACACTCGCTCTTCCTTGCATTATATCTAAGGCCCTGGGCCTCCGCATATTGCTCACAAACCGATAACAGTTTCCTGAGGGCGCTGATCGATGGGGCCAGCAGCACCATGTCGTCGGCATAACTTATGTTGTTGACAAATGTTCCGTCAATTGAACAACCTACCATAGTGCTGCTGAGCTCACGAATCAGCCGATCCACATACAGACAGAAGAGCTTCGGTGAGGTCAGGCCACCCTGCCTCACCCCACACTCCAGCCTGTACGGATCGGATAGCGCGCCTGCCCACCTCACCATATTGGTTTGATGGCTGTACCAAAACTTAAATAACTCGATCAACTCACCTGGAAGCGTTGTCTCATCATACATCTTCTTCCATAAAACACCGTAGGACACCAAATCGTAGGCTTTTGATAAGTCCAGAAAACACGCATACACAGGGGTTTTCCTGTCCGTATAGTATCGAGCAGTGTGCTTGAGACACAGAACAGCGTGTTCAGTTGAAAGGCCAGCTCTGAAGCCAAATTGAGCGTCGTGAAGCGACAGATGTTTATTTAACTGCTTGTCCAGCACACTGTCCAACACCTTCGCAATTACCGTAGCCAACGATATGGGCCTGTAGTTATTTATGTCAGAAGCGTCCCCAGTGCGATTTTTAATGATAGGCACCACCAACGTCTTCATTAGATCAAGCGGAAGGTACGAGAGTGAGAGGCATAAATTAAAAAACAACGACAGTACTCTGGGCATATGAACACCCGCATTTTGTAAATGCTCGATGCTCAAAGAATCGTGCCCAGGTGATTTCCCGCGCTTCATACCTCTCAACACTGCCTGTATTTCCTTAGCTGAAACCCTAACCAACGATTCCCTCTCGAGCTCCCTATCCGTCGAGGCCTCTCCCATTGCACCTAGCGGGGACTTCACAGTAAAATGATTTCTAAATAAGTTTGAAATGGCTGCAGGCTCGCTAACACCCTCAACACTCGCAGGAAGGCTCGACCTGCCGTTCAGTTGGTTAGTATGTTTCCAAAACTTACTGAAATCCTTTCTGTCGTGGCAAGATGCTATGATATTCATTTTTATTTGATCCCTATTTTCTTGACACCACTTCAATTTACTTTTAAATACTCGTTTAGTTTCTTTCATGCTAGAATATACAGCACCGAATTTAGGTTCACCGCATATCACCCAGTTCTGAAAAGCAAGTCTAGCCTCCAAGTGCGCCTGCCGAACATGTTTGTTCCACCCTATTACTGGCTTTCTCTTGTTTTGTTCCGGCCCAGAATAGCTAATACATGACGCCTCACTTAAGATGTTAACAATGTCACTATACATTTTATCAATAATGCATCTATGGTTATCAATTGAACATAACTTGTCACTGCAGTTTACAAATTCAGAAGGAAAGTCAACTTCTCTTAATCTCGTCGTACATAAATTTCTAAACATGTCAATTTGTGTCAAATCCCTTTCACCCCACACAATTTTATTTCTTTCGGTAACCTGACAGTTAATCTTAGTTTTTAGTACGGTAAAGTTACACGTAATTTCTAATGGAATGTGATCTGACCAATATACACTATGTAATATCTTTACGTTAACCACCGACGTCCACGCCGCTTCAGATACCACACAGTGATCTAACCAACTATGAGATCCATGAATGTCACTTACGTACGTATACGACTCCGATAAAGGTCCTAATATTTCAACATCGGCACAGCGCCACTTCTGTTCAACACAAAAGTCAAACAGTTCCACGCCAAACCGCTCGCCGGGCTGCGCATTATAGTCTCCCAACATAAACACAGAGTCCACACTGTACTCCTCCACTATCGCCGCCATCTCACCCAAACATTCCGTAAACTCGGCAAGATTGTCAGCCGAGTCCGTTGGCATGTACACCGAGAACACTAATATCGACCGGTCCCAACACTTTACTTTTATCGCCGATATACGCGCACTAACACACTGTATGACCGAAACTGCTTGAAATATGTTTTTACGCCAAAGTAAAGCGACACCTCCGTATGGCCGTCCACGTAACAGACCAGCACCGGTGTCCATCGCAGACTTTCCCGTAAACTCGAACTCAGCATCAATCGTGCCCAGGAACGATATATCTTGGGGCTGCAACCACGTCTCCTGTAAGGCAACTATGTCAGCTGATCGGCATATACTTCTTACGCACTCAATTGAGCGGATTACCGACCTACAATTGAAACTAACAAGTTTTGAGTTAGTATTGGTCCGACTGATTATGTTATTGTTGTTGTTGTTGTGTATAACCATCGTCGTTTAATGTCATGTCATTATGCATTAATCTATTTTCTTTGTTTTTGTCATAAGCTTTTCTATTAAAATATATAAACTTTCGAAATTGAATACCTTCTGGCCACAAGTCATCATTAAGAAACATCGCTAATTTAGCGTGTGGTACAAAGATCTTGTACGCCGCGTAGCGTTTTTGTTTCACCATATTAATTTTCTTCAGAGTAATAGTTATATTGGTCTTCTGTTGTATGTATTCAATAATATCCATTGGCCTGGTAGCCGTATCAACTCTGTTTATGAAGAGAGGAATTTCCAATTCAGCTGCTCTAAACTTAACGTCCGGTTTCGTAATAGCCTTGCCTTCACAACCCTGCAGCCGATTTCTCAACCTCTTTTTCTGAACAGTTTGCCATTGTTCAGTCCCTTTTTCTTTTTTCCATTCATCCTCTGATGCTAAAATTTCCGCTAGCGTTTTTGGTTTGCACCACCCACTATCCGATGTACCAGTAGGCCGCTGTGACTCACTAGATGCGCGCGCGCTTCGATCACGCTCGGGTACGTTCGCCGTTTTCGCATCACACTGCTTTGGTTTACTAATGGGTGCGAGCGAGAACGGCATTGCAGAAACACGTACGGGTGAGCGAGATGCCTGTAACTCACGCGTAGCTGGACTATAGTTCCTACTCTCGTCAGCTGTCGTCGCTTGTTTTGTTTCTGTAACGGGGGGTAGACCCATCGGCCCGCTGTCAAAACAAAAGCTGTCAATTCCACTTCCACCGCCTCTTCTTCGGTTAATATTCAAATCGAAATTATTAACGATTGAAGTCTGTTTCAAATTTTGCAGCTCATTTCTAATGTCACTTAATTGTTTCTCAGTGACAAATGTATCCTTCATGATTCTTATTTCATTTTGGATAGTTAATATTTCTTTTAGCGTCCTGGTTGCGTCAATATGATCAAATGTCACTGGTGGGAGTTTGTGCAAATCTTTTGCTACGAATATTGGTACATGCTCAGGATCCATTTGCTTGAATAGTGCTATCATGTCAAAGATATTTCGCTGTGATTTACCACTTTTCTTCCTAGCAATTTTCCGTTGTTGCGTTGAGACTGATGAAAACAGTAAATTCTTGCTTTTTTCAATGTCCTCCTCCGAGAAGGCGGTAACACATAGCCTCACGAGTCCCTCTTCGTCCATCACGTCCACTTTATTCTGTATAAATGCTAACAGTTCACATATAACAATGTTACAAGTCGTACATTTAATTACTTGCGTAGTCATTGCGCCCGGGACTGA
The DNA here is from genome assembly GCA_951329385.1 of Polia nebulosa. Lineage (NCBI taxonomy): Eukaryota > Metazoa > Arthropoda > Insecta > Lepidoptera > Noctuidae > Polia > Polia nebulosa. The sequence goes on along the minus strand of OX589599.1, from coordinate 33,220,091 downwards.
GTCACCGACACCGTCCATAATGTACGTCCGATCGCTAGCGCATGCGATGACAACTGCCAATTTAAACATACTCGTAATTGAAGGAAATCAAAACGTCATCTAGGTATACATATTTTTCGTTTTTGTTGAGTTTGTAACAATTAAAAATTGAATAAATTTAGATTCGTGGAATGGAGCGTTATTTTGCGAGTTGACAGATGACAGATTGTCGTTTGACTTTTTTTTTTTCCAACTTGATCTGAAGTCTGCCTCTAAATTTTATTTATTCGAAAAAACTTCTTAAAAGCACCTAATGATGGCTCGAGGTGTAAAAGGGACCAGAGTCAAGTTCAAATGCTGTAAGCATAAGAATGTAGGACGATGTAAGTACTTAATCTTTTCGGATTTTCTGTAATGATGCTAAATCAAGCGTGGCATTAAGATTCTCACCGTATATTTCTCTTGTTGGCAGGGTCCCTACTTAAGATTTAATTTATATTAAGTATGGAAAAACTTTATAAAATGGTCGGATCATAAACTTCACTATATTTTGGAAGAACAATGCGGTCTCAGCAAAGGTTTCCGAACACCAACGTTCACGTGTCCAGAGATGACTAAGGTTAGATGACCACGGCTTAGATACTGCTTGAGGATCTCCTCATTGGATCTTTAATCTTCGATCTGCCAAAGATAGGGTAAAAGTGATTCATCATGAATTGTAAGTTCAACATACTTACAATTTTCTGTGTACTGAGTGCTATCTGGTGTGATGTAGTGTTGACATTAAATGTGATAAATGTGAAGACCTAATCAAAGGACTCTTATTTACTACATATAAACAACGTGCGCAGTATACCCGAAGATAGGTAAACAGGGTCTCATGCCATAAAATATCTCTGACGCTAGCCGGTGGAAGAAAAAAATTCTTTACAAGTTTTTCAAAAAGCGCTGAAGCAATTTCGATAAAATTTATAAGGGACCACCTCGGGAGTATATTCTTTCGGATAAAACAAACATACAGTCGAACATAGAACCTCCTCCTGTTTCGAAGTCGGTTAAAAACACAAGATGTATTTTTATTAATTAGTTCAAGCAACTTTTGATAAACATTCTCAGAAAAACATAGCCATCAGCATGATGAACCTTTCTACACAGCTAAAAATATGTATATGCCAAATTGCCAACCTCATTTTCCTTATTTTCCGCTTTTTAGGGTTCCGTACCCGAAGGGTCCAAACAGAGCCCCATTGCTGTCACTCACGTGTCCGTCTCTCAGTCTGTCCGTATGTCCGTCTGTCTGTCCGTCGTCTGTCATAAAATATTGTTTCGAAGAATTTTTAACTTCCCATCGACCGAAGAACCTATTGATAATGTAGGGTTTTAAGATTTTAATATTTTATTCTTATTTCTGAGACGGCCACACTGTCTAACCGTCAATTATGTAGGGGAAGGGGTAGGATATAAACGAAGGCACTTGGCCGAGAGAGCTCAGTTTTTGGTGTGAACTAACTGTGGTGACTGTTTCTATGAAGAAGTGAAGAGATAATAAAATATCAGTACCATCATTTAGCGAGTTTTATTATACTTCAGAAGTGGGATAAGAAAGTTTCAAAATGGAGAAAAATAACTACGAGGTTCGGTCGTTGGATGCTTCTCCTCGTGGTCGCAAAGAGAGCCGACGGCGCCTGCTAACCCCAGTAAGGTGCTCGTCGCACCATCGATGTGATACATCCGGTGTTCGCTGCGGTGACAGTCGAAGTCGCAGCAAGTCACAGAGGCAAAATCTTCGTGAGAAAGAGCTCGAGTTTGAGCAAGAACGAGAGCGGCTACGTGCAGTCGAGGAGGAGCTACGCCAGGAACGTGAGAAGATAACAGAGGCGCATGGGAATCAATCTGGTAGAAGCTACAAGAATACGAGCCGTCATCACTCCAGGAACCGGCAGCGCAGCTACAGCCCGGGCCGGTCGCATCACCGTGAACGTCAAGCTACAGGAGCCAAGCGGAGACGAGATTTACGTGAACACAACAACGATAGTCTACGTGGCGACGGCGCATCGCAGGATAAAAGGTCACGTACCCCTTCTTTTTCTGTTAAAGATGTTATGGATTTGGTGCATTCTATTAAACATGGTTTTACATCTCAGCCGTCTACAAGCGCATCAGTTTCGAAGAATATTGATCATAAAAACATTCTCCCTAACTTTGACCCGTCAGTGAAAAATCAGCGTATTGACATGTGGCTGCGAAAAGTAAATGAATGCGCTACCGTGTACGGCTGGGATGATAAAACAACTGTACATTTTGCCATGCAAAAACTTCAGGGTTTGGCCAAAGTTTGGTATGAGGGTCTGAGCACAATTTTATATACTTGGACAGAATGGCAAGATAAATTAATCAGTGCTTTTCCTTGCGAGCAAAACTATGGCCAAATTCTAGAAGATATGCTTAAGAGAAAAAGTAAGTTTGGCGGCGAACCAATAGAGGTATATTATTACGAAAAACTTGCGTTATTAACACAGTGTGACATTACGGGTAAACGCGCAGTAGATTGTATTACCCACGGTATCTCGGATAGGACTATGAAATCAAGTGCATTAGCGCTTTGTTGTTCTCAGCCTGCTCAGCTTCTCCAATTCCTAATGAGCAACAAAGAAAGTCAGACTTCAGATCGTAGTTTTGACAAAAATAATTCTAACCAATCCAATTCTAAGACGAATGAAAATAAACCGATTCAATCTCGGGATCCATTGTTCTGCTATAATTGTAAGGAGCAAGGTCACGATTTTTTACATTGTCTAAAGCCACTAATCAAATGTAATAAATGCTGCAAAATCGGTCACAAGACCGAAAATTGCCGGCAAAATCCAAAATCCAATGGGGACTGAATAATACTGTCCAAAAGACAACTGCTAGGAGACCATCTGAGGTCATGTTCGGTACGTTCATGAACAGTGAAATCAATCCAAATTTAAATGAGATAGCAGACGTGATTAGGGAGAATATAGATGTGACCACTATCCGAGATCAAGTAAAAGAAAGAATAGACACTGAACAAGCAAAGCAAAAGTTACGTTACGATCAGAATAGACGTCCTGCTAAGGTATACAATAAGGGCGATTTAGTCAAAATTACTAAAATTGCCTTCAATAATGATGAAAAAAGTAAGAAACTTCTCCCATCTTACATAGGACCATACCGGGTCACTAAAGTGTTAGGCCAAGATAGATATAAGATAGCATCTATTCCCGGCTTTAGTAATAGTACAAATAAACGCACTACCACTGTAGCCGCTGATCGAATGCTGCCGTGGGTACACGTAGCTACGTTACAACTAAACACGTCCGATTCTAGCGAACCCAGTGATGAGAGCGAACATAGTGATCCATAGTGTTCATCAATGTAGAATTCTACAGGACAATTATTACAGAATGTTTATTGTTATTGTTTCAGACCGAACGTGAGAATTGATTGGTTCACGTCATCGGTTATTACACCATTGGAATCCTGACGTGAGAAATGATTGGTTCACGTCACCAATTGGAACGTCACTGGAGGCTGAACGTGAGAATTGATTGGTTCACGTCAACGGTCATAACATAATTAAAGGCAAGAATTGATTGGTTTGCCTAAGTTTTTGAAGTCTCTGATCAGGTGTGAGAATTGATTGGTTCACAACCTGATAGAGTACGCAAGTTTAGTAGCGAGAATTGATTGGTTCGCACTACCATAGTTCATAATCCGATAATAAAGCTAGTCCTTTAGATTTTTATATTATTGATTGGTTCACCAAATTTTGAAATTATTCTTGTTGATAAACTGATAGTTTAAAAATGTTCTAGCTGTTCCAAATGTTTGCGATTTAAGTAATGATAGCTGTTGTAACGAAATAATTACCTACTTGGTCATGTTGTTGTAAATTTATTAAAGTAAATCTGGTCTAAATGCTGTCATCAAAATTTTACATGTAAATGTTTAGAAGGAATAATTTAACTTCAAAATGACTTGATATAATTATATTTTTTTATCATGAGTCTCTCAGCCGAGTGTAGTGTATTTTAGTTACCACCTGGGGCGTGTATGAGGACATTCACGATGTCAGGACCGTCGAGTGTAGGGTTTTAAAGATTTTAATATTTTATTCTTATTTCTGAGACGGCCACACTGTCTAACTGTCAATTATGTAGGGGAAGGGGTAGGATATAAACGAAGGCACTTGGCCGAGAGAGCTCAGTTTTTGGTGTGAACTAACTGTGGTGACTGTTTCTATGAAGAAGTGAAGAGAAAATAAAATATCAGTACCATCATTTAGCGAGTTTTATTATAATAATGATAGTTTATTATTACGTATATTTTACTAACAAATACTTAAATATTGTTTGCCCTCTTTAATGGTACGGAACCCTAACTGTGCGAAGTATGACACGCACTTGACCGGTTTTTTTCCAAAGTCAGCGCCAGCAGCCAATTCAGCAATCGAAGGGCGATGGTTTGCCAAGTGTAGCTGCAGCTCCCGGCTGAGCGAAGTGTGCGCTGTTGTGGGAGCAAGCCGCGCGCACGCGCAGTGCGCCGCGGCCGCCCGGTGCGAGCGCTCCACCCGACAGTCCGACACTGACACTACACACGCGCTCGCGACCTCACGTGCGGAGACGTACATCTCGAACTAATCTTACGACTCTTTATTAGGACTATTGACTAGATTTATGACAAACATAAATGTATGAAACGAGTAATCTATGTAGCTAAAAAAAAAAATCCTAAGTAGTTTTTTTTTATGGTGGAAAGGAAAACATTTTTAATTTATAATGACGGATTGTTTTATGGTGTGCTAATTCGACAAATAGGTTCGCAAGGGTGAGTGTTGTGTGGGTGTGTATCAGATGCGCGTGCAGTTCGCAGAAGCTGTCACTGGCAGCGGCGCTCTCCGGGCCTGGCGGCCATCGTGCTCCGGGAGTTGTGCCTCACTGTCTCATGGACCATGGAGTGGACCATCACCGTTCTTGCCTTACGATGCATAGGCAGGCGGATTAGGTTGGTTCCTATTGTGTTTTGACAATTTTCCATATACCAGATAAAAACTCCTAGAAAAACAACAAGCTAACATAATACTTGTGTCAGGAGGATAAGTTGTGCGACAGCAGCAGAGGTATTAACAGGTAGCGTAAGTGTGTGTAGAACTCGGCTTTGTCTAAAGAGCCTTTAGACAAATAAGATTGCAGAGCTACTATTAGTTGTGCGACAGCAGCAGACGTATTAACCATGGCAGGTGTTACAAAAATTTTGGTTATAATCATATTTCTTGTTGTTTCTATTATGCGAGAACAATGTAAAACCAAATAAAAAAAGTAAAACAAACAAGTCAGAAAATAAAGTTTAAAACAAGTCAGAGGTAGCTAAGAGGTAGCGAACATGAAGCGTGGATCAGTATCACTCAGCTCAACCATTTTGATGGGAACTCCACACACGCGCCACCATCAGCGAGACATTTGAAGGAGCATGACAAACTCAACTGCCATGCTCGTTATGTCAAACAAGGTTACCTAATAATATAAGTTACTCCATGGTACCCACATTTACAAAAACTTTTTTACAAAAAAAACAACCGACTTCCAAAAAAAAATACACTAAAAAAATTCAACCGACGAAAAAGAACTAAAAAGCAAAAAATAAATAAACCTTTTAAGTCTTGAGTATTGAGCTTATTTACCTATATAAAATATCAAATTTTATGTAAACTAATTTTGAGTCGGCGCCAAACAACAATCTGATTATTAAATATCTAAATTTTATGTGTACGTAGAAATGAAGAAGGCTAGATGTAGGTAATTAATCATTTTATTATGGCGCCGACTCAAAATTAGTTTACATAAAAATTGATATTTTATATAGGTAAATAAGCTCAATACTCAAGACATAAAAGGTTTATTTATTTTTTGCTTTTTAGTTCTTTTTCGTCGGTTGAATTTTTTGTTAAAAAGTTTTTTATTTTATGATTTTTTGTGACTCGCATCATCTTTTAATTATCTGAGGCTAATTTCTAATCCTTCATCATTCCTCTTGGCACTGAGGTTCCCAGGATATTGACCAGTTGAGGTTACCTCCAATATTCTAAAGACGTCTTTTCTCAAAGCATATTAAGTGGTATCTTTTTTTTTTTTGTAAAACGATTATAGCTGCAAAAGTTGTAAACTGTAGCGCAGCTAACAACGCCCTTCTCCAGATACGGAATGGAACGATGCTCCATGCAAAAACTAATTTAAACAATAAAAAAAAAGAAAGAATAAAAACACTATAATAAGAATAAACAGTACAGGATAAATGATTTGGGATGTAGGTATTTTGACGTTGAGTTAATGTAGTGAGTGTTGGGTGAATGGGAGTGTGGGTGAATGTTAATGAGGAGTGCGAGGGGTGTTTGAGGTGTTTGTGGCATGTGTGTTGTGTATGGTTTTGTTGGGGTGTGTGAGGAGTGAGGAGTATTTACACTTCCACATCCACAAGTTTCTCTGTTTCATCATAATTTTGTGATTTTAACCAGGAGTCAAGTTTCATTTTGCATTTGCTCTTGGTAAGTGTGTAGATGCGTAAGCTTTTGTTTAGTTTGTTGTAGATTTTAGAACTTATGTGTTTGTAATGACGACCTGCAACTACGGTACTAGGAGACTCAGTGTTACAAACCCTATTCGAGCGGCGTGTAGAACAGCATTTAGGGTCAAAGATAAGCTGACTGTGTTTGCGAAGAATAGTTTGGAGGATAAATAGCTGTCTGACGGTGAGGACCTGGCAAAGGGTATAAAGAGAGGATGTCGAATATCGGATCGGTTTCCTTGCCAGCACCTTCAGGACAGCTCTCTGCGCTAGTTCGACCCGTATCATCAGTGTTTTACCGGCACCACCCTAGACCGTTAGGCAATACCCTAGAACAGACTGAGCGAGTGCAAAGTAGATGGTCAATAAACAAAATCGGCCACGCCTCGTAGCTTTTTAAAAATATATATGAGTTTTCTCACACGAGCTACAGTTGAAGCAATATGTTGCTTCCATTTCAGGTTGCTATCAAGAGTGACTCCAAGATATTTGATACTAGAGGTATTTTCCAATTGTTGACAGCCACAGTTTGCGTGTAAGTTTGGGCAGGTGTGCGCACGAATTTCAATCGGTGTTGGGGGTTGACTTGTCTTCATAGTACAGAATGTGATAAATTTCGTCTTATTGACATTTAGAGTGAGAAGATTTGTGGTCAGCCACCTCATGACGGTGCTCAAGGCAAACTCCGAGTTGAGGCGAGTTTCAGTCCAGTCCCGGCCATGAACAATTAGAGCTGTGTCATTCGCATAAGATATAATTTTGCAGTTGGGTAAAAATAACTGACACAACTCATTCACGTATATGAGAAAAAGTGGGGGTCCCAGAACACTGCCCTGGGGGACACCAAAAGTAATGGTCTCCTGGTTGCTGAAGTAGTTTTCAATTTTAATTATTTGTTTACGACCTGTGAGGTAGCTCTTGAAGAGATCGTGGGCCGTCCCGCGAATACCAAGATGCTCTAGCTTCGAAAGAAGTATGGGAATAGAGACAGTGTCGAAGGCTTTGGATAGGTCTAAAAAGATGGCAAGAGTTTTAGATTTATTTTCCCAATGGCCAATAACTGTATCTGTTAGTTCTAATACAGCATCTTCGGTGGACTTTCCAGTTCTAAAGCCATACTGATTATTAGAAAGCAGGTTAAATTTATTTAGGTATTTGGTGAGTCTTTGGTTTATAACTTTTTCGAATATTTTCGAGAGGGTACTCAACACTGAAATGGGTCTGTAATTAGCGACATTGTCCTTGTCTCCCGACTTATAGATAGGGTGGACGACTGCAGTTTTGAAAACATTAGGAAAAGTTCCTGTTGAAAAATACAGATTGAAGATGAAGACAAGGATCGGAGTAAGAATGTGGCGAGTCGCCTTTACTATTGAGGTGGATATACCGTCAAAACCAACAGCACAATTGTCTTTAAGACTAAGGATGATATTTTCCAGCTCAGCACAATCCACGCTGTAAAGGGCCATTGATTGTGGTGCGGACGGTACGGAAGAACCCGGGATCTCAAAGTTGGGACGACTATCCGAGAGATACTTATAGAGGACAGAGTGTTCGATTTTAGCCGCCAGGAGTCCCCCAACATTTGCAAAGTAATTGTTAACTTTGTCCACAGACTGCGACGGTTCGGTACTGCAGTTTAGCAACTCAGAGGCCGAGTGTCTGGGTTGGTCTAGGTTTGCTACGCGTTTAACAAGTTTTCATGTGGCTTTTGGATTACTTCTAGCCTGCCGAAATTCAGAACATTCATATTCGCGCTTGAGTTTTTTTAAGAGATTGTTGCAGAAGGTGCGATAGCGACAGAAAATCAATTTGTGTGTCTCATCCTCTTGGTTTTTTTTTAAATTTACGATGTAACTTATCCCTGTGATGTATGCACCTCAGCAGGCCAGGAGTAATCCATGGCTTAATAATGCGCTTTCTACTGGGAATTTGTGAAACATGTGAATGCGATTTAATGGCTAAAGACATAATGGAAACAAGAGATTGCGCAGCTTCATTCGGGTTATGACACTGAAAGATCAAGGAAAAATCTGTACTGTTAATTTCGTCAGCAACCCTAGGCAAATCAATTTTTAAGCTGGTGAGGTGGGGAGTTTTAGTTTTTACATTGAGGTTGCAGAAAGTAATAACAGGAGAGTGGTCAGTGATTAGAGAATCACTTATTAGTGTAGTAGCAGTGTTTTGGGTGCGGAGTATAACATGGTCAAGGTAGTTCGAGAGTCTAGTTGGGAGAGTATAGGCTGGCAGCATCGCATGCGAAGCAGTAAGATTGAGGTATTCATCAGCATTTGGGTCGATGCTCCCAGGTGCAATGTTCAGGTTAATGTCACCAATAATGGCTACAGTTTTAAATTGAGTTAAATTACTAAGCAAACTGTCTAAGCTGCTAAGGAAATTAGTCAAATCTCTGTATGAAGGAGAACGATAAATTGCGATAAAAGCAGCTTTATTTGAGAATTTAAGAAGAAGAACGTTTGCCTCATTGAATATAGGTGTTTCAACAGTGGCATCAAAGCAATCTCTCAAATAGACTACAACGCCCTCATTCTGTGTTTTATACGACGAAGTGTGTGAGTTGTAGCCGGTTAGTAAGGGAGTAGTTGGGCATTTGCTTAACCAACACTCAGTCAGAATAATAATGTCAGGCAAGTACGTTAATCTACTCATAAAAGCCACCAGATTATCAAAATTGCTGTTTATGCTACGAATATTAATGTGTAATATTTTAAGATCGTGGAGAGAACAATCCAAAAACTTATCACTAGATTCCGGGGAACAGGTATAGCAATTTGAGACGGCAATGTGCTCAACTTCACTAGTGACCACGGTAAGATCATCCATTTTTAATTATAATAACAAAATCTCTGTCATTGAGAGAAAACCTCGAAAATTGTGGATACGTTTAGCGTTTCTGTACGTATGTTCGGCCCTCACTCCGTTATTTATGAACCGATTTTGATGATTCTTCTTTTCTTGGATAGGGTATACCTCAAGGGTGGTACCATGTCAAGGACATCAGGATCTGATCATGGGATCCTGAAAAAATTGAGAGAGAACCTCGAAAATTGGGCACGAATATTGTTTCTGTTTACTTTTCATAACTTAATCAGGTATTTGCATTTAGGAACCATCACATCATGAAACTGAGCTGATGATGGAAACCATAGCTTTCCTAAACAATAGAAGTTAGATATAAAAACTAGTTTTAGTGACAAATACCACTTAATATGGTTTGAAGAAAAGACGTCTTTACAGTATTGGAGGTAACCTCAACTGGTCAATATCCTGGGAACTTCATGGAAGGATGGTTATTTCATCAGCTGAGTGGCAAGAGGAATGATGAAGAATTAGAAATTAGCCTCGGAGTGTTACAAGATGATGCGAGCCACAAAAAATCAAAAAATAAAAATCTTTTTAACAAAAAAATTAACCGACGAAAAAGAACTTAAAAGCAAAAAATAAATAAAACTTTTAAGTCTTGAGTAATGAGCATATTTACCTACATAAAATATCAAATTTTATATAAACTAATTTTGAGTCGGCGCCAATTAATAAACTGATTAATTACCTACTTACAGCCTTCTTCATTTGTAAGTACTTATAAAATTTAGATATTTAATAATCAGATTGTTGTTTGGCGCCGACTCAAAATTAGTTTATATAAAATTTGATATTTTATGTAGGTAAATATGCTCATTACTCAAGACTTAAAAGTTTTATTTATTTTTTGCTTTTTAGTTCTTTTTCGTCGGTTAATTTTTTTGTTAAAAAGTTTTTTTTTATTTCGCGCAATGTAACGCGAACCCAGGCAAGTGGAGTTAAACCGCGCCCCTTCGCTCTCTCCCTGATATTCATTGAGTTTTTGTAACTTCTAACTAAGAGTAATTTTGAAAATTCGAAAAAAAAAAATCGAAAATTCAGGTAATGTGTGGGATAAGGGCAGGAAGATGATGATATGTTTGGAAAAATGTTTAGTAGGTAATAAGAAAAAAAAATAAGAATAACACTTGGAATTCATTTTCGTAAAAAGTTAAAAAAAAATATTTTGACCTTCAATATCTCCAGAACCAGCGGATTCCCAGGTATGGTCTAGTGGAAAAAAAAATATCCAAATAATGGGTAGAATAGGTGGCTTTCGGCTTTCGGAAACTGTCTTTTTATTTTACACCCGATATAAGTAGGTATATAAAAAAAAGAACTAACACAGGCATTGTTTGCTTAAAAGGAGGCTCCAAACACTAAACCCTTTTTGTAAACTGAAACATAAACTTATTATTATTATTATACTATTATATTATTATATATATATAGTAACTAGTGGACCCAAGTGGCTGTGACTGTGGAGCAGGACCGGCATTAAGCCAAGCATTTTTATCACTACATAGTATAAAACAAAGTCGCTTTTTCTGTCCCTATATCCCTATGTATGCTTAAATCTTTAAAACTACGCAACGGATTTTGATGCGGTTTTTTTTAATAGATAGAGTGATTGAAGAGGAAGGTTTATATGTATAATTTGTACCCGAGCGAAGCTGGGGCGGGTCGCTAGTTAAGGATATAATCCTCCAATTTTATAATATGCTAGTCCACATAGTGTGCGTTTTACACATTTTTTAAATTTTGTCTCATTTAGTTGGAGAATGTCTAGTGGTATTTTGTTATAAAATTTTACACAGTACCTCTTAAAAGAATTTTGCACTTTAGCCAATCTGAACCCTGCTAACTCTGTTTCGAATTTATTCTCAACCAGAATAAATTCGAAACAGAGTTACCTCGCCCCCGGGCACTAAGGGCAGGAAGGAACAGGGGTGGGTTTTAGTCAGTAAGAGTCTGACACGCCCTCCTGCTTCACCCAGAGCGGGAGAAGTCATTGGATGATTTCCCACCCCACAAAAAAAAAGCCAATCTGAACCGAGGTTGATCTAAATTGTTCCTATTTCTAGTATTAAAATTATGCCTGTCACTAAATCTTATTAAAGAGATGAAGATTTTTGCGAACATACAGTCATGATGTTTATATCCTTAAACAGCTCCTGAGAATCGTGCCTGCGAAGATTTTATATGGCTCTGATACCTTTCTGCAGAATAAAAATAGACTATATCTGCAGCCCGTCCCAATAGCAAAATACCGTTAGATATGATAATATGGATGTAACTAAAATTGACCAGCCTTGTGGTATCAACATCAGTAAATTGACAGATTTTTCTGACAGCATAATTATGCTGCTGGCCCTACTACCGGCCAAGTGGCGCCCTCATTGAGTAAAAAAATCGTAGCATGGCATAGAAAATAAATATTTATAAGTTGTAGGCCAAAGTACCAAAAACAGCCGTTTCTGACACTTTTACCTACTACTTTGGATACGAAACGTTCTGAGACCTGTTTTGACAACGTAAAAATGCTTTATCCTATTTGTAACAAATGTGACGTTGGATTCTTTAATATTTTTTATTCAATGAGGGCGCCACTTGGCCGGTAGTCGACATTCGGTAAAGCAAATCTTTAAATGTACGCAGTTTTTGCTATTTTAATACTAAATTATTTGCAGTGAACCAGCTTTGAACCTGATGTAGGGCGTTTTACATCGTTAAGAATTGGGAAACGTCTATCAGTCTTAAAAATTAAGGACGTATCGTCAGCAAACAATACTATTTGAGGTTGCTTTTTTTTTAATAGATGGATAGATCATTAATACAATAATATATTGAGCCTTGTGGTACTCCCATATGGACTTTTAAACCGCGTGAATTGACACCATTTATTTGAACACTAGCTGTGCCCGCGACTTCGTTCGCGTGGTTGTCGAGAACAAAACAACGTCGTTTAGATAAGAGTATATCACCTTTTTGATGATTTAGATAAGAGTCCTGACTTTGGTATAGTTGATTACGTTAATGCTTCTCTATATACTATGTTAGCGGTGGAATTACCCGGAGCATATACAAAAAGGTTGTTTGGGTTGCTAACACGTGATAGAGAAACATAGAGTTGGCCGTGTGAAAAACAATCAAAAGTAAGGTCTACACCCGCAACGGATAACGTCTGGCCTTGGGCTTTATTAATAGTCATAGCGTAACAGAGGCTTACAGGAAATTGCACACGTTTGAAAGTAAACGGAAAATTATTGGGGATAATGGGTATCCTGGGAATGAAAACAACATCACCGGAGCCGCAACCTGTTAAGATTTCGGCTTCGATGACATTTCGTTGGAGATTTGTTACTCTCAACCGAGTTCCATTGCATAGTTTTGGTGGGCTTAAATTTCTGAGTAGAATGATTGGTACTCCGACTTTTAAATAAATTTTGTGTGCTGGAAGACCTGGTGTATTTAGAGAGTCTAAAAACTCTACTGGATAGTGGGTGGCATCTCCTTCTTCTAAAACCGTGTTAATAGATAAATATTCCCTACTTTCTCCAGAAACATGTACCAATATTTGAGAATTTATTGCTGCTGCTTGGTCGTTGCGAGGTGCCAAAATAGCTCGTTGGCATAGCCAAGCAGCGTCATGGTTCGAGATCTCTGATGGATCTCCGTATACAGAGGAAATGAGTTCCTGCTGTGAGGCAACAGAAGAACACAGGCTTTCGACTAAAGTTACTTTACCTCCTTCTTGAGTCGGGTATGTGCCGTTACCAATTTGAAGTAGTAAATTTGAGAAAACCTGCGCGTTTGCGTCACCTCCCAAATATGCTCGCATATTAAAGCTCAAATTAGTTAATATGACACTACGCCATAAAATAGAGCTCTTTAAACAGGCACCTATTTCATCGGCCCTCGTTCCTCTGGGTATTATAGGGAGTGTCTGCCTGAAGTCTCCACAGAATAGCACCGTTAAGCCTCCCATCGGTCGGTCATTTTGTCTTATATCTCGCAACGTTCTATCTACAGCTTCCACAGCTTTACGATTTGCCATCGTACACTCGTCCCAAACGATAAGGGCGCAATCGCGTAAAACCCTTGCTTTATCACTATTGCGAGACACGTTGCAAACAGGGTTTTCTGTGCGGTCCAAGTCGATTGGTATTTTAAATGTTGTATGTGCAGTTTTTCCTCCTGGTAATAAAGTGGCAGCTATTCCTGAGGAAGCGACGGCAAGGGCAATTTTGTTTTGGCTCCTTATTTGAGCCAAGATAACTTTAGTGAGGAAAGTTTTACCTGTTCCACCAGGTGCATCTAAAAACAGCATTTCTCCTAATGAATGTTCTACACTACAGCATACTCTATCAAAGATTTGACGTTGTTCTGTCGTCAAATTTGAACAGCCATTTCGCAATATTTCTGCTAACTCTTCGGGGTTGTAATTTATTTCAGATGTATACTCCCTATTAATTCGTTCCCCACCAACTGTCGGTGTCGGCAAGCCGTATTGACTGAGGGGGTTCCCTCCTATACTTGTAACTATATCTTGTATAGCCAGCAAAGCCCTATTATGGCAGCTTTCACGTACTTGGTCAGAAGTTTCACTATTTATATTTTGCTGTCTCAAAAAATCTTCGGCAAACGCGTCTTTATATTTTTGCCACAACTGCCCAGCGTCCGATAGGCCACAAAATGTCAACAAAATGGCAAATAAATGGCGCAAACGATGTGGACTATCACTGACGCATGCTTCGGCTAAAGCATCATCCCAATGCTGATCGCCATCTAATAAATGCCGTGCGCGGCAAGCAGCTTGAAATGTGGGATATTCTATATCGTCCACTTTGCGGAGCTCAGCAAAAGAAGTAGGTCCTCGCACTGTGTGAAGAAGAAGGCGTAAATAATAACACTCTGCATTATTTGGGTGCACCGTGTATACTCTTCCAATCACGTGTTCTTTAAAAATGCCGGACTCGCCTTCTACAGCAGTTCCACGTCTCCTGCGATTAAAAACACCTTGCTGCTTGTTATAAGTATAATAATGTGGCACTTCATTGTACAACAGAGACTTAGCGAAATTGTCTCTTTCGCAAAGGCGAAAGAATGCGAGCAAGGTGGTTTGTCTTGGGTTGTTCATTCTTTCTGCCACATTTTCTGGCTGAAAGTAAACTCGCTGCCCGCCTTCCAGGTGCACGTCAAGATGGATGACTGGCGGATACCTTTCATGAATAGGGAAACTCAAAATGCGCCAAACTGCCTCCGAAGAGCTTATGTATCGGCCAGATTGATACCTTGTCACTTCATCAAATTGGTTTTTATTTCTTAGTGCTATCATGGCTTGATCACTACCTTTATTAACATATTTACATATATATTTTATAGATTCGACGCTATTACAAATTTCAACATTAATGTGTGCTTGAAAAGCGTTTGACAAAACTGGAGAATACGGTACCACCCAACTATTATTTAGAATTATTTCTTGTCCACGGAATCTGACAGTAGCTGTGAAACCACCTTGTGACGGTGATCTTCGCCGGTATTGCGGATACCCATTTTCCCCAGCCATAGTTAGTTCTTTCAGTGCTCTGGGGTATTTTTTTGAGCATTGACCATCTTTCATGCACGGTGATTCCCTGTTTAAGAGGCCACATGGCCCGTGAACCATATGTGTTTTTACTATGTCATGCAAAATCGGATCTGCATTATAGTCCGGAAATTCTGCACTTATGACACTGTCTATAGCATCGGGACGAATTTTTTCTTCCAGCCACAGAAGAATGTGCGCGTGGGGTAAACCACGCTTTTGCCACTCGACGCTATACATAAAACAAAGAGTTGAACCGAAAACTTTCTCCTTTGTAAGTAGATTAATCAAGACTTTGAGTTTTAAATGAAAAATCCTAGCAATAATGTCATGTCTGTCGTATGACGCCTGTCCTGTGAGAAGTGCCTGGCAAATCTCCGTCCACTTTGGATTTGTTGTAAATGTTATAAAAAGGTCCGGCCGGCCGTATTTACGGACGTAACAAAAAGCATCTTGCGTTCGTTCGTGCATATACCGCGGACCGCCTGTGAAACTGGATGGCAAAATAACCAATCGACCCAAGTTTTCGACGTTATTATCTGATTGCATGGCGTCCCGCAAGTGCACGTATTCTTCAGCGCGTAACCGTCGCTGGTTAGTGCGAATATACACTAAACGTTCAGTTTCTATTTTTGCGTACATGTCCACAATAAATTGGCTGAACAAACCACGAAATCGTTGCAAATATACGAAACTGTTTTGCCTTATTTGTAAAAGGTAGGAATAGTATTGTTGAGCAGATATTTTTTTTTGATAATTAGTGACTCTCGTAGTAGGGTTCACTTGGTACAGCCCAAAATTGTACCCATCTTCACCATGACAATAAATTAGTGGATATTGCAGGGCGTCGTAAGCTCGGTGGGTTTCCAAAATGCGTTGAAGGCGATCGTCGCGTGTACGCAACACGATATCACGTCTCTCACACTCCTGGTCGACTAAAACAACTGCAACTTCATCTGCGACGGGTGCATTGTGTCTTCCACGGTGTTCACCCACAGGACGTCTATCGGCACTTATAACAATTTTGAAATCATTGCTGCCTTGTGGAATTGACTCCAATGCAGCTTTGAATTCACGAACGTACTGGTTAACGTGATGCAGCAATTCTTGAAGTTGACCCAAAAGCTCAGCATTGAGCTGGGGAAAATTGTGATTTCTAACATTGAGCTGTTGCGTGTAATCGGATACAAAATAAATTTGGAGAAATTTGGGTTCATTTTCTGGCAGCAAAGATCCAATAAGGTGATAAACTTGACCTTGTACTTTGAAGGTTGGCATGAACGGTCCTTCCGTTATTTGTTTTGCCCCAAAGGAAGTCATTTGGAAAGCACTGTTATATAAACGAATATTATCCAAAAAACGGTTCGACTGGGGATGATCGCCATTCAGGAGACTTTTAAGTAAGTGTGGTGGATCTTGGAAATTTGGAAGAACAATTTTTCCATTTGAGCAGCACATTCCATCTGTCTCTTTCCTCCATTTCAAAGCATGACAAAAATTACAAATTTCTCTCATGTCACCCACGAAAGTAAAGCCAGCATAATTAATTCTAGACGAATATGTGAACCCTGATTTTTCCCTATTGTCCCAAGGTAATAAAATATTTGCATCGTCATTTTCCATGGACTCATCAGCTCCCCTATTTGTTTCTCTATTCATATGGTATCGAGCTCGTTCTATTTCTAGGCGAGATTGACGTTGTTCTGCTGTTTCTGCTCGTCTTAGTTCATCTATTCTTTCCCTTTCAGATGCAAGATAACTTTCATTGTTTCTTTGTACACCTACATAGTTATGTCTAGCTATTTGTAATCGTTCTTCTCTTTGGGAGAGAGATTCAGACTCGCGCGAGAGAGCGTGTCGCTCTCGGTCAGATGACAGACGTGCTTGGCGTTCCTCGATACTCTCTTGAGAACGCAAAGTCGCGGTCCGAGTTCTTTGCGAACTTAAGCGCGACTCCCTTTCTGTGAAAGTCTCTGACTCGCGTGAGAGAGACTGGCGCTCCCGATCAGCAGACAGCCGAACTTCGCGTTCCTGGATATTCTCTTGAGAACGCAAAGTCGCGGTCCGAGTTCTTTGCGAACTTAAGCGCGACTCCCTTTCTGTGAAAGTCTCTGACTCGCGTGAGAGAGACTGGCGCTCCCGATCAGCAGACAGCCGAACTTCGCGTTCCTGGATATTCTCTTGAGAACGCAAAGTCGCGGTCCGAGTTCTTTGCGAACTTAAGCGCGACTCCCTTTCTGTGAATGTCTCTGACTCACGTGAGAGAGAGTGGCGCTCCCGATCAGCAGACAGCCGGTCTTCGCGTTCCTGGATACTCTCTTGAGACCGCAAAGTCGCGGTCCGTGTTCTTTGTGAACTTAAACGTGACTCCCTTTCGGTGAACGTTTCCGATTCACGTGAAAGAGCGATGTGCTCTCGGTTAGCAGATAACCGTGCTTCACGATCTTCTTCCGATTCCTGAGACCTACAAAGTCTCATCCTTTTCGCATTTCGGCTACGCAGCGAAAGGTTAGTTTTTTTTCTTTGAGGCATTTTCAAGGAAAATTAAAGCAATAAACAAAACTAACAACACTTATGACTGAATAGCCTACAAACTTAAAAGATCGGTGCGTCGAACAGTCTAGTGTGACAACGTATCGTCTGTTCGTGGTCGTGACTCAACGAATTGGCAACACTAACTTACTGTATAACGATTGGCACTATTGGATTCAAACTACGAAGTAAATCAAATACAATCTTTACTTCGTACTTCAAACCAATGACCAAAGTTGACCAAACGAAACCAATAAGATAAGCAAATACTTTTTTTTCGACCAATTTAGAAAATCGATAAACCAAGCAACCAAAGAACTTTTACGACACACGCAAGAACTTTTAAGACACCTAACGAAACCCAATTTGCCTAGTAAACACGGTGGACGTCATCCTCGCGCGGAAAATCTTAACACCGCGATTCAGAAAATGACGTCATTTGCACAACGCCATCTATCGGATTTAGATTTCAACTATCAACATTAGTTCTATTTTTAGTCTTAAGATGTCGTTGCAAGTACTATACTTAATTGCGTAACGTAATATTTTACTTCTTGAACTCACTAAATTAATCATATCTTTTGATAGAGTGAACCGATTTCGATGAAACAAAAACTAAGTTAATCCTCAAGTTGCGTATAATTTTTGTATATAAACATTGTCAGCATTGAATTCGTAGATTTTACGTGATGTGCGCACAAACAAACAGACAAACAGACAAACAGACAAAAATTTCAAAAATGATGGAAATGGGTTCTGTTACTTATCTTTTCACACGCTGGCTATTTTTTGTTTCAATTTCTTCAATGTACAAAAATGACTTTTCTACAGATTTATTATATGTATAGATATAGATGTTCAGCTGTCTGTCATTTAAATGAGACTTCACTAAATTGGGTGTAAGTGTACCTAGTCCGTAATGTTTTAGTTTTAAGAGCAAGGTTTCGTGGTTAACGCAATGAAATGCCTTGAGAAGTCACGAAAAATTCTTAAACATCTTGGGCTTCTTCCCGCGCTGTAAATATGTGTCTGAATAAAGAGACGCGTCTGTCGTTAAACAACCTTTAGTGAAACCATACTGTTGATCACTTGATAGCGGAGATAATTGTCACAGGACTCACGCCCAGTAATGTCGTTGCGATTTTGCACGAAGCGTTAGCGTTAACGTTAACAGAAAAATATTTTGTCTAGCCCCTCTGTTGACAAATTTAAAAAAAAATCGAATTTGTAAAAAAAAACCCTATGTCTCTCATACATAATTATAGCAGCTTCGATCCACCATGCGGCGCGGCGGCGTGGGAGCGTGCGGGAGCAGCGCGTATATTACACAAACAGCGCGAGTGCGCGTGCGCCGCGCCGCCGCCCCGCTAATTGTGTTGTGCGCGCTCACCTCCGACCGGGAGCTGACCGCGCCCCGCACCCTGCAACTGCTTTGCACGCATCTTTTTGTTGTTATAAAATTAGCGTGTCGAGATTATGGCACTAGATCAACTCTGATAGTGGCCCCAGTCTAGACTAATTGACACACTCTCGATTCTTATAATGAGAGATGATCTCATATGACAGGGAGGGGTCCCGAGGTGTCGGGTGTCGCGCAGTCGCGCAGTCCCACAGCGCTGTCTATGACCGCATGTTACAGACACGCAGCTTAGCCAGATTCTTGTCGCGTCGCTGCACTTTACAGTCGCGTTTTATTTATTGTTTTATACCAGAGTTAGCGAGCCTACTTTAAGCATTGGAAATCTATCGAGGGGTTAAGCATCTTTCTGGGTGTGCATGAATATTTAAAAACAACAGAAGCCAGGGGGGGCCGGGGCCGATAATTTTTAGACCAAAATTTAGAACAGGAACTCATTGCAAAAGGAAAAAAATAAAAAAGAGGAAAAATAATTTACGGGCGGTTTGAGGTCGGGAAGGGTGAGGTCACCCCCTTACCCTTCCCAATAACAAAAATTCTTTTAGGAACACCATCGTTTAGAAAAATACACGTGTAAGCTTTACTTGAAGAGAATCGTGACGAATTTACATAAATATTTGAAAAAAAGCTTTTGGAATCTGCATAGCAAGGTAAATACTACCTGTATTTTATTCTTAATCAACCAGCTCTAAAATATTATTATTTTCTTATAAATATGCTATTCATGAAAGAAAATAATAATATTTTTTTTTTTTGCATTATCAGAGAAATTTTTCCGTAATAATGTATATTTTTTGTACACCATCAGAAAGTAGAGGTTTCAACGAACAAGTAGCGCACCAACTTTTTTTAAAATGCATTTTTTCGATATAATATCAAAATAAGGGGAAAAAAATTAATATTTTGAATCGAAAAAATTAGAGCGTGTTTGGGATATAAGAAGGTAACTGGTGTGGCGAGTTGCCGCCACTCTGCAAGTTGGGTGGGGTTGGTATCACGTCGCGTGTGTGGCTCGCTTTAATTTGTCAGACAGACGTGAGTGGCCGGGTTTACGAGCTATAGACAATTTAAAATGCAACAATCGACGTCACGTCAGTTTGACGTCAGTGTGTGTGTGTTTCTAACGCCGCGAGGCACAGCGCGCATCTCACCGCAGACTAATGTCTTAAAAATAATATCGTCCCCGCAAATACGCTAAAATCCCGAGTAAATCCCGTAAACGTTGGGGATCCTCCGGGAATAATAAATAACCCATATTTACCGCGTCCGTTAACTACTGAACAACCATAATCAGGAGTGTTGGTGTGAAGAGAACGAGTGGCCACTCGACAATTCGACGTGCAACATCGAGAACAGCCCGGAAAGTAAGGTACCACTTGTTTTACAAATTGTAAGTAGGGCCACATTCGCCGACTGCTGCCGACCACTCCTAACTTGAAGTTATACAGACAAATATAGGCAATTTTGGGCCAGCATTCCCTTTGTGTTTGGCCGTAATCACGCCTGACCATCTCCATTTGATGGTCCTTTCGAGCCTGGATAGGCATCAGTAAAATTCAGTACAAATTAAGTACAAGTCATTACGGTAGGCACATAACTTTATTAGTGCCCCAAAATGGCGTCCCGCAAGCAAGAAGCTAAATTGGCTCAGCTTACCGCTAAAAAACAAATGATTTTCGAGCGAGTTAATCGCCTATATAATGATTCCAGAAACATCTCGAACTATGATTCACGTTCAAATGAGACATTCCTAGCGCAGTCAGAAACAATTACTGAGCAATATAACAAATTTGAGGAAATAATAGAACAAATGAACGAATTGCAATTCGAGATTGACCAAACCGCACCAGACTATTCGAGTCTATATTCTATTGAAGACTTATATTCTAATATTAAATATAAACGTAATCTCATACTTTCGAAAAACGAAACATCGGAACACAAAGTGGGTACTCGGATAAAATTACCGCCCATAGATTTGCCAACGTTTGATGGTAAAGCGGAAAATTGGCCCATATTTTATGAAATGTTTCGAAGCAATGTTCATTTAAATACCGATCTGGTTGACTCGCAGCGTGTCCAGTACTTGATCAGTAAGTTGACTCATGATGCCTTAAAACTGACCGCAGGCATTGTTCCTACAGGTGATACATACAACGTTATGTGGAACAGTCTCGTAAAAAGGTATCAAGATAAGCGTAGTTTAGGGATTCATTATCTCAATAATATACTGGACATTAAACAATGCGCCGGAAATGCCGCGAGCCTCAATACTTTTGTGGAACGATATTCAGCGTCCGTCGCAGCCTTGAAGCAGTTAGACATTCCAGACTTACTGGATTTTGTTTTATTACACTGTGGTTTAAGAAAGGTTGACGCGCAAACTGTCTTACAGTTTGAATCACGTGTGAGTGAAAAAGAATTACCTTCCTATGCTGAGTTTATAACATTCATGCAAGAATATGTTAAGGTACTACAACGCTCATACGGTAATAATTTACAGACGGAACCGCGCGCTAAGTCTAGTTCAGTTAATCATCAAACAAAAAATAATACCGCTAAGTCATTCGTATCGCGTAATGAACCGGTTTCGAATGGCAAATGTACGCTTTGCGATAAGGATGACGTACAACATCAGCTGTTCGATTGCCCGCAGTTTAAAAATATTAGTACACCGCTTGCACGTTTTGAATTTATAAAAGCAAAACGTGGCTGTATAAACTGTTTAAGTCTATCCCATTCTTTGGTTAAATGTAAGTCACGTAACGTTTGTAAAATTTGTAAGAAGAACCACCATTCTCTCTTACATTTCCGAGAAAAACATGAGTCATTATCGCCCGAGCCGCAAGCGCCTACTAAGGATACATCTGTTTCGCTCACTACAGCTGTTAAAACTGGGTCAACCATTTTGCTAGCGACCGCGCAGTTATATGCATACTATAGCGACATCAGAGATAAGGAGGTGGTTCGGTGCCTACTAGATAACGGATCGCAAAATAATTTAATTACTGTGGACTGTTGTAAACGTTTGAACTTACCCATAATTAAATTACGCAATTCATTTTTACAAGGTGTTGGAATGTCATCGAAACCAATACACGGTTTTATTCATCTCAACATAGAATCTCGGTTTGACCCTCATACGAAGTTTTCGATACAAGCGTTAGTTGTTGATTGTATTACAGATAGACTTCCCGCGAAATTAATTAGATTACATAACAATGATAACATGTCATACTTAAGTAACTTGCAGCTCGCTGATCCGCTTTGGAACGTGCCGGGCACGGTAGATCTCGTGCTTGGAGCACAATTGTTCCCCTTTATTTACCTGGGAGACAGGGTCGAAACAGGTACCCGCGCACCCCCTGCTGTACTGACTAGCTTCGGTTATGTACTTATGGGTGATATTGATTGTTGTAGTAGTGATGTGACACACATTGCATCTTCGTTTACCGCGCAGGCCGACATTGAAGTCGAGTCAAATTTACATAAGTTTTTTGAGCTAGAGGAAATTCCATCTCAACGTTTTATTAGTCCGGACGAATTAGAGTGTGAAAATAATTTTAATTCTTCAGTCTTATTTGAAGACGGCAGATATTTTGTCGATCTACCTTTTGCGCGCTCACCCAGCGAGCTAGGTAGCTCGCGCGGTTACGCCCATCGGCGCTTACTTGCTCTCGAGCGTAAGTTCACATTAATGCCGACCCTACGCGAGAATAATAATAAAACTATCGCGGATTATATGACTCACTCGAGGTTGTCGCTCAATGACATTTTGCATGTCGGACCTAATTTGCAAGCAGACTTGTTTTTGTTATTGCTTGATTTTCGTACATTCCCTGTCGCGATGACAGCGGATATAAAACAAATGTTCTTACGTATCGGTGTAAGAGAGCACCACCGCAAATATTTACGAATCTTGTATCGTTTTAGCAAAGGTGAGCCTATTCGCACCTTTCATTTTAACCGCGTTCCCTTCGGACTAAAACCTAGTCCTTATTTAGCGATGCGCACATTGCGTAACTTGGCGTGTGAGCAAAGCGACCGCTTTCCTGAGGCTTCTAAATTGGTAGAAACTCAGTTTTACATGGACGACTACGTCTACTCTGTTTCGGACGAACAGACAGCTATGCGTCTATCCCGCGATTTAATTGATTTATTTATTTATTTATTTATTTAACAATTTATGTACACACAAGATAACTATAGATAAACAACATAATAAAAATTAGCACAAAGGTACTGCTTATTTCTAAAGAAATTTCTGCCAGCAGACCCGCGAAAAGAGAAGTGAAAAAGAAATGTAGACAATAGTGTGTAAAAAACAGAAAAAAAGAGTACGAGAAGTCTTAAACTAAGGAATTAAATAAACCTACACATATAATGTTAATATTAATATATATTCACATAAATATATACCTAATAATATATATATACACAACATACACATACATATATAAATATTTACTACAGTAGAGAGGAATGGTAGTGCTCTTTTAGACGCTTTTTAAAGACAGCAATAGATTTTAAATCACGGATGCTAGGCGGAAGTGAGTTCCACAACCTAACCGCATGGACAGAGAAAGAGTAGGAATAGTAGCTGGATTTATGAGGATGGGTTTTAAGGAGGGATTTAAGGTGAGATCTGCACGGCGCGTCACTTGGGCGATCGTAAGTGAATCGCTCACGCAGGTAGGAGGGATAAGACGGATTGTGTAGAATGTTAAATAGGAGACATAAAATCCTAGTGTTCCTGCGAAGACGGATAGGGAGCCACTTGAGTTCCTTGCGAAGGTGAGAGACATGGTCATACTTTCGCAGACCAAAAATAAACCGGATACATAAGTTTTGCAAGCGCTCAAGCTTGTTTAGTAGCTCCTCAGTAGCATCCAGGTAGCAGGCGTCGGCATAATCAATGATCGGCTGAATAAGAGTTTGGGCCAGGGAGATTTTTGTTTTTAAGGGCAAGAGACTCTGGAGGCATTTAAGCGAATGATAAGAGTAATTAACCTTTCGACTGATCTCGTTCACCTGCGCACGCCACGAAAGATTGGAGTCAATAATAACACCCAGATCTTTGGCAGTTTCGGTATATTCAATAAGAACACCGTCAAGATATAGAGGCGATAAAGACGAAACAACAGCCGCGTTACGAACGAACCTGCTGCCTATGATCATGGCCTGAGATTTTGCTGGGTTGATCTGCAAGCCAAAGGACTTAGCCCAGGCACTGATACGAGCCAGGTCATGATTCACAGCAGCAATAGCAGAATCCGCGTCGGCCACAGGAAAATGACGATAAAGCTGCAAGTCATCTGCGTAAAGGTGAAAACTGGAGGAGATTACTCTGGTAACAAAGTTAATAAAAATGGAAAATAGAAGAGGAGAGAGAACGCTACCCTGAGGAACACCCTCAGTGAGGCTACACCAATCAGAGAAAGACTCATCGAGGCGGACACACTGAGAGCGTCCCCGAAGATATGAATTGAACCAGGCTAGAGCAGGAGAAGAGAGATTAATAGATTTTAGGATACCTAGTAAGATGTCGAAATCCACAGAGTTAAAGGCACTACTAAAATCAAGCAATACCAGAACAGTAAGAGACTTACTCTCCATAGCCCAGCGGATATCGTCAGTTACTTTCAGAAGCGCAGTAACAGTACTGTGACCCGCGCGAAAACCGGATTGAAAAGGGGATATTATCGCGTTCGACGCCAAGAAAAAAGATAGTTGTCTATGAACTATGTGCTCAAAAACTTTAGAGAGAAATGGAAGAATAGAAATAGGTCTAAAGTGAGTTAATAATGAAGGATTGTTCGTTTTTGGCAGAGGAATAATGTGAGCCTGTTTCCAGACTGATGGAAAGGAGCAGGAGGTAATGGAATGATTGAAGATATGAGTAAGAACAGGGAGTAGTGAGGGAAGGATGAGAGTTATCATTCTAGAGCACAACTTATCATTGCCAACTGCAGAAGAAGTAATCGCAAGAACAGATTTCTTGACGTCAACCTCAGTAACATCGCTTAGCTTAAAGTGAGAACATTGATGCAACGGCAAAGTAGAAAGACTCTCCAAAGTCGCAGCTTTGACACAAGGATCAAGAGAAAAGGGAAGTAGAGAGAAATGCTTATTAAGGTCGTCAAGGTTCACATCCTTGCACTGGCTGTTAGATGATTTGCCTATGCCAACAGACTTGAGAAATTTCCAAACATCGGAGGAACTGCGATTATCGAGTTGTTCGTGGAAATAGCGTCTCTTAGCATCTTGACACAGACGCCTGCAGCGATTTCGTAACGATTTGTAATAAGAGAGATTCAGCTCTGAAGGTCTGCGCTTATATCTGCTCTTAGCTTTATCCCTGTTGGCCATAAGTTCTTTGATTGGAAGCGTAATCCATGGTGCAGGGTTATATTTAACTTTCACACGACGAATAGGGGCATGCTGGTCATACAAGCCGAGAACGGTCGTATTAAAGCAAGACACCTTTCCGTCAATGTCATCGATCTCAACCAGCGGGGTCCAGTCGAGATCGCTGGCATCATGCCGCAACGCCTCCAGGTCTATGCCCTTGTAGTTACGGAGATATAAGAATAGAGGCTTACGCTTGGGAACACGGATACGGTACGACAAATAAATGAGGTCGTGGTAGGAAAAGTTAGCTGTGAGTTGACCATGATGAGAAACGTTATTAGGAGAAGAAACAATCATAAGATCTAGTAAAGAGGGTGTACAGTTAGGGTAATGGTGAGTTGCAGAAAGAGGCAAGACTTGTAGATTGAAAGAAGATAGAAGTGACAGGAGTTTATGAGAGCGAGTATCATTTTTGATCAGGCAAGTGTTAAAATCACCCATTAAAATAACATGTTCATACATGGGGCAAAGATTACTAAGAATACAGTCAAGAGAATCGAAGTAGTCAATGCGAAGGTTAGGGCTGTACAGCACTGCAAGCAAGATTTTTGTGTGATGAACAGAAATTTCGATGAACAAGTATTCAGCCGACTCAGAGTACAAAGAAGGAGATGAGCTGACTACCTTGTAGGGTAGATCAGCACGTATGTACATAGCTACACCTCCTCCACCCTTGCCAGTTCTATCGTTGCGGACCAAGACGAAACCAGGAAGTGAAAATTGCGTAGAGAGAAGAGAAGGCTTCAGAAATGATTCCGAAATCAATAGGACATCAAGGTGGGCACTGCTAAAGGATGCCAGAAGATCAGAATAGTGACCAGGAACACTCTGGGCATTTATGTGCGCAATATGCAGATTTTTAGGATCAGAAGAGAAAAGAGATGAAATTTTATCGTGTAAAGTAAGTGGAAAGGAAGAGTCACTGTCCGCACTAGCAAAACTGTCAGAAGAAGAGCACGAGAAAAAGCTATCGTTAAGATCAGCTACATCATTCATAATATACAAATTTACGTAAATAATAATACAAATATATAAATATAACTAGAACGTAATCTAGCTAGAATAAACAGATAAATCTAAAAACGCTAATTTAGATTTCCTTTTAAAAGAAAAGAAAACCACCCCAACCCGCTGGTATATTGGCAGAAATTTTATAATTATAGTTGTAGCTAAAGACAAAAATAATAATAGAAGAAGAAACTATAAAAAAAAAAAACGTTAACAAAACAAGAACGCACTTGAAGTCGTACGTATAACGAAACGCAACATGATCACGGCTACTGTCATCCATTGACATATAAATGTCATCTGACAGATGACAACATCGCCATCTGACAGATGACAACTGTCACACTGTTATCGACCCTTCCTTAATCAAAACATTGTCAAAAATAAAACTTAACACCGGCAGAGGCTAATAAATTAAAATAAAATGTTTTACGGTGAGACTGACAAAAATAACTTTAAGAACTACCGGCTCAACAATTGAAATGGTGAACGCGATCGTACAAAACGGCCAAATTCAGATGGAGCAAAGTAAATGGACTAACAACAACACCGATTTTGCTACTTGCGCAGACGCGTCTTCCTCAAATGCTTAGCGGGCGTAGCCGAAGTTGCGACTGCAGAAAATCCAGGTTTTTCAGGTTCCGCAGAATCCCCGATGTCGACTGAGCAGTACGGGAATTTGGCTATCAAATCGTGGAGTTCGCCTGCCGTTTCGATTTTTCTTCGGGATTTGTCTGGGCAAATAACAATAATCTTGCCTTCCATGGACCAGCAATTTGGCATGCCGAAATGCTTACGAGCTGCTGCAAACACACGGTGCCTAACTTGTGTCAGAAACTCGGAGATGGTTATCCCAGATCCCTTGAGAGCCTTCTTGCTTTCCCACACAAGTTGTCGGTTCTCCATTTTGAAGAATCTTACAAGTATGGGACGGGCCTTCTGCTTTGAGAATCCGAGTCTATGACATACATGGATGACATTCTTGTCCCTACTCAGGTCTGTCAATTTAATTTGGCTGGATAATATACTGTGGACCACATCAAGTAACCTCTCATTATCCTTCTCCGGAACACCATGGAACAACAGGACCTTTCTTCGCATGCTAGTTTCATGCCTGTCGAACCCAGCAGCAAGCAACTCAATTTGACTCTTCAATTTGGAAAGTGCTTGGTAAACAAATTGCTTAAATTCAGAGAACTCACTTGCGATAGATGAAATATCAGGCGAAGCTGAAGCAGTGCCAGTAGCCCTTTGCAATTTGGCTTCATACTCCTGCATGCGGGAGCCAAACAACTTCTCGAGGTCTTCTAGGCTGGCAGTAAGCTTAGAGTCCATGTTCAGTGTAGTAATGTGATGAGGTTGCAGGTATGTACCGGTGCTACAGACTTGACAATAATAGATAGCGGGTGTGGGGCGATTTAATCAATAATGGACTGGTTTAATTCATCAAATATTAGTTATAAATATTTAAAAAAAATTAATTTTAATAAGAGCTCCCAAAATGAATTGTGTATACTTCGTCTACCCACATGGGAAAAAAGTGTGATTTAATGAAGGTAGGTTCCTTTGACTTAGTCAAATGGGCTACCAATTCACCCGCTTTATTAGAGATTCTCCCAGAGTCTCACCGCTTACCAGTTAATTTTTCTGGCATGGATAATGATGTCCATAATTTCAAAATCCTTGGATTAACCTGGGAACCCGCTGATGATTATTTTTCTTTGACAACAATCGCCGTGGATGATAAATGCACGAAGCGCGCGATTCTATCGCTAGTTGCCCGCTTGTTCGACGTACTGGGCCTTGTAGGACCCGTTGTGCTGTACGCGAAGGTATTAATCAAGGAACTTTGGTTAGCTAAAGTAGGATGGGATGAGGTTCCACCGGAATCTATCACAAATCGGTTTGCCGCTTTTACGCGCGATTTTCCTTCACTCTCTTCTCTAAAGGTTCCTCGCCACATTGGCGTCTTTAGAGAAGCTGTAGTGAACATCGTAGCCTTTTGCGACGCCAGCTTTACTGGTTATGGCTGTTGTATTTATTTACACATTACCAACCCTACTGGTGATATCACTGTCCGACTCTTATGTGCAAAGTCCAAAGTCTCCCCCGCTAAAATAACAACGCTAGCGCGATTAGAACTTGTCGCCGCTTTACTTCTATCTAAACTTGTTCGCGTAGTCAAGAAAAAACTTTCCGCTCGTGTACCTATTACAGGTGTCCACGCTTTCTCGGACTCCACCATAGCTCTCTCGTGGATCCACTCATCTCCCCATAGATGGTCTATTTTTGTCAGCAACCGCATTGCTCAAATACAGGAAAACTTACCTGCCGCTTGTTTCCGTCACGTGTCCGGGAAAGAGAATCCTAGCGATTGTCTGTCTCGCGGCATGCTGCCGTCGGATTTAATAAGACACTCGTTGTGGTGGAACGGCCCCACATGGCTCCATCAGCCCATGAGCGAGTGGCCTTTAAAGTTCGCTCCTGCTCAATGTGAAACATTGCCGGAGTTTAAATCAAAGGTTTTTCTTGTAGAAACTTCGAATACTGAACCGCGTATTTTAGATACTATAGCTGACCGTGTTTGCTCATGGAACAAACTGTTACGTGTATTTATGTACATTCTTAAATTTACAAACAGACTACATAGTCATAGTTCTGTTGAAAACATAAACCTAAACAACCGCAAAAGGCTCTTGGATCAACTTGTGTTATCCTACTGGAATAAATGGCGAATTGAGTACTTGCACACGCTGCAAGTTCGCCAGAAGTGGTGCACTCCCGATCGCCCTATAGAGATAGGTACTGTCGTTCTCTTGGGTCAAGATAACGTACCTCCATTGACTTGGCCATTAGGTATCATAGAGGAAGTTTTTCCGGGATCGGATGGTGTAATTCGAGTCGCTTCAATAAAAACCGCGTCAGGCACGTATAAACGTCCTGTCACTAAGTTGTATCCTTTGCCAACTCAATAGATTATTATTACTACATAATTTAGTTTAATTTAGTTTAGGGTTCATATTATACGTTCCAATGGTACGCCATTACATAGTTGTAATTTAGTTTATTCGACTTACCATAGTCAAGTCGAACCGCAATTCATTCTTAGGACACTGATAATTATTTTTCCCGAGCATTATATCAATGCGATGGTGTTTCGGACTGCTGCTTGGATTTCCCTCAAAGCTCTTCAACAAGTTAATGCTTACATATCATCACCGCTTCTTGAACCTCACTCGCTCCGCATAGATTAGCAGCTTTTGAAAGCTCCTGGACCTTTCAAGGCGGGGAGCATGGTGTGGCGAGTTGCCGCCACTCTGCAAGTTGGGTGGGGTTGGTATCACGTCGCGTGTGTGGCTCGCTTTAATTTGTCAGACAGACGTGAGTGGCCGGCTTTACGAGCTATAGACAATTTAAAATGCAACAATCGACGTCACGTCAGTTTGACGTCAGTGTGTGTGTGTGTGTTTCTAACGCCGCGTGGCACAGCGCGCATCTCACCGCAGACTAATGTCTTAAAAATAATATCGTCCCCGCAAATACGCTAAAATCCCGAGTAAATCCCGTAAACGTTGGGGATCCTCCGGGAATAATAAATAACCCATATTTACCGCGTCCGTTAACTACTGAACAACCATAATCAGGAGTGTTGGTGTGAAGAGAACGAGTGGCCACTCGACAATTCGACGTGCAACATCGAGAACAGCCCGGAAAGTAAGGTACCACTTGTTTTACAAATTGTAAGTAGGGCCACATTCGCCGACTGCTGCCGACCACTCCTAACTTGAAGTTATACAGACAAATATAGGCAATTTTGGGCCAGCATTCCCTCTAAGTGCTTGGTCGTACTTTACTGTCCTACTTCCGCAGAGACCCACGGCTATTTACACGCTTGGGCAACTCCAGTAACTTTTCACCAAATTTAGAAAAAAAAAAAAAATTGTACCTAGGCAAGAACCTCATCGGCGCCCCTCTAGCGGCCATTATACGAGGGCGGGTCAATAAGTCCGTGACTTTTAAATAAAATAAAACACAGATTTTTTGATAAATAAATCATTTTATTTTTCAACGTAGTCTCCCTTGAGCTCTATACACTTTGTCCAACGCTTCTCCAATTTTTTTATCCCTTCCAAAAAATATGATTTGTCGAGGTCCTCAAAATAGGCCTTTGTTTGCGAGATGACTTCATCATTGGAGTCAAATCTTTTTCCACCAAGCCATTTCTTCAGGTTTGGGAACAAGAAGTAGTCACTCGGAGCCAAATCTGGAGAATAGGGTGGATGAGGGAGCAATTCATAGCCCAATTCATGGATTTTTGCCATGGCAACTGCACATGTGTGCACCCTTGCATTGTCTTGGTGGAAAAGAACTTTTTTCTTGGCCAAATGAGGTCGGTTTTTTTTCAAATCGTCATTGAATCGGTCCAATAAGTTGGCATAATATTCCCCATTGATTGTTCTTCCCTTTTGAAGGTAGTCAATGTGGATTATCCCGCGTGCATCCCAAAAAACAGTCGGCATAACTTTATTGGCTGACAAACCCACGTTGGCCTTCTTTGGCGCCGATTCACCCTTAGAAACCCACTGTTTTGACTGTTGTTTGGTCTCTGGTGTTTTTTTTTTTTTTTTTTTTATGTTTGATAGGCTCGCGTTTGACCACTATCTCACCTGATGTTAAGCGATGATGTGGTCGAAGATGGAGCACGCTTGCCTAGAAGTAACCTATTCACTCTTGACTTAAAGACTCCCAGGTTGTATCTTACAGGAAACACAGACTCCGGTAGAGAATTCCACTCTCTAGCTGTACGTGCAATGAATGTTTTCTCAAAACGCTTTGTGCGTATGGATGGGATGTCCACCATGAACCGATGGCACTTCGCCGTACGTCTTGTGGTCCTTAGATGAAACGGGCTTGGCGGAATCAGATCATGCAATTCCGTCGCACACTCCCCAAAATGTAATCGATAGAAAACCGACAGGCTAGCAACTCGGCGTCTATGTTCAAGACTTTGGAGTTTTGACTCAACGAGTCTATCATTGCCGATGATCCGCTTGGCTCGTTTCTCAATTGACTCAAGGGCATCAAGCTGGTATCTTGCAGATCCGTCCCAAAGATGAGAGCAGTACTCCATACACGATCGGACTTGCGCTTGATAGAGTTGGAGCAGTTGTTCCGGCGTGAAGTATCGTCTCACCTTTGCGAGGACCCCCAACTTTTTGGCAGCCACTTGAGCCTTAGCCTCTATGAAGGGACCAAAATTGAGGGTAGATGTTAAAGTAACACCAAGAAGATCAAGTCGGTCGGTTATCGGCACGGTTACACCTCGGAAACATGGAGCCGGGTGAAATTGGCTCCTTTTAGCAGAAAAAAGACACGCCTGGGTCTTAGCAGCATTGAACTTAACCAGATTGGCATCGCCCCATTCTGAGACAGCCTGCAAGGACAAGTTCAAGCGCCCAACCATATCCTCTCGGAGAGACCGGACCTGAGACCCACTAACTCGTGCGTCCGGCACGTATCTCTCGGCAACAGTGCTGTCGTCTGCATACCCAAAGGTACCGGGTTTTAGCAGATCGTTAATATGCAGCAAAAACAATGTTGCCGAGAGCACCGACCCCTGAGGAACACCGGCATTAATAGCCAGCAGTCCGGACGAGCAGCCATCTATGACTACTCGGATAGACCGATCCCTCAGGAAATCTGCTATCCAATCACACAATCCAGCGGGCAGACCGAAGGAAGGAAGCTTGCCAATTAAGCTGTCGTGCCAGACCCGGTCGAAGGCCTTCGAGATATCAAGGGAGACCGCAAGGGCTTCCCCTTGTTTGTCGATGGCCTCACTCCAGATGTGAATGGCATACGCTAGAAGATCTCCTGTTGACCGATTTCGGCGGAAGCCGTATTGTCGGTCACTTAGGATATCGTTAGCTTCTAGGTATGCTAGGAGCTTACCATTCAGTATACGTTCCATACTCTTACAGAGAACGGAAGTTACCGAGATGGGCCTATAATTTGCTGGGTCAGCTCGACTACCCTTCTTGGGTACGGGTTGCACGTTAGCTTGCTTCCAAGCCATCGGCACTTTTCCAGTCTCAAACGAAAGGCGATATAGGCGTGTCAAGATCGGAGACAACTCAGGCGCACAAGTCCTCAGTACAATTGCCGGTATCCCGTCGGGACCACTAGCCTTGTTCACGTCCAGGTTACGCAGTACCCTCCGGACATCCTTCTGATGAATGCGAATGTCTGACATAATCGACTCGCATCCACCAAGAGTACCAGGGGGCCTCGCGCCACCAGGATCTAGACGCGAAGATTCCGCAAACAGAGAGGCAAACAAGCTTGCTTTCTCCTCAGCGGAGTGGGCCAGCGACTCGTCGGGTTTCAGCAGTGGAGGTAGTGAGGGGCGGCAGAAGTTCGATTCAACCGACTTAGCCAGGGACCAAAACGCCTTACTACCAGCTGGGTAAGAAGCAAGTTTGTTCCCAATTCGGCCAATGTGGTCAAACCGAGCCTTCCGCAACACCTTCTTGCAGAACTTGGCAGCCCTGTTGAAGGCTCTCTTCTTCTGACTCACGTCACTCGCTTTACGCGTCCGAGCGTCGACCCATGCTAGGTAGGCCGCGTGTTTAAGCGCATCAGCGCGATTGCACTCGGCACCAAACCATGGTCGAGCCCCGCCAGACATTGTTACGTCAGAGAATGGAATGTAGTACTCCATTCCCCGCCGCAACACATCCGTCACGGCGTCCGCGCACGACGAAACATTAGTCGAAGAAAAGCAAGTGGGCCCCCAAGGATAACATGCGAAGAAAGATCGCATGCCATCCCAATCTGCTGACCTGTATCGCCAAACCCGCCTGGTGCCTCTAGGGCTAGGATCGGGCGGGGAGTAGACGGATACAGATTTCACCAGACAGTGGTCGGAAGTACCTAATGGTGAAGAAATCGACACTGAGTAACGGTCTGGATCTGTTGTCAGCAGAAGGTCCAAGCAATTGGCTGTGTGCGAATCAACATCCGGCACCCTCGTTGCCCCCTGGACCAGCTGGGTAAGATTTAACGCCAGCGCTAGCTTATACGTCTCTTGTCCAGCATGGTCTGTGTACTGGTATGGGAAGAGCCACTCCTGATGGTGGGCGTTGAAGTCCCCCAGTAACACCAATTGGGCAGAAGGGTACCGTTGCTGAGCCACATCCGCCGCTTTACTCAGGTGTTGTGTAAGCCCAGTTGTCTCCAGATCACCGCTGTGCGAACGGTAGACACAGGCGTAGACAATTTTATCTAGGCCTGTGTCCACTAGGACCCAAAGAGTTGAGAACCTGGAGTCCTCAAGGTTACGGAGACGCCGATAGCAGATGTCGTCCCGGGCGTACATGCATATACCAGCGCGTGGCTTAAAATTGTGCTCCAGGGTAAACCCTGGGTAAGATAGGTACGCCACGTCAGACGGACATCCGATCTGCGTCTCCGAAAGGAATAAGAGAGCTGGTTTCTCAGTCTCTAGGTGGTGGTGGACTGCGGCGAGATTTGAGTGCAGACCTCGAATGTTAGAGAGGTGCACTTTATGTGAGAGGGAGTGCTGCCGCTGTACAGCTTTTTTCTTTTTAGTTCCTTTTTTCATTAATAAAAGAGTGAAGGAAGGAAGGAGAGGAGAAGGAAGTGAAATGAGGTTCCATGCTGACTACCTTCAGGCACGCACTGACAGGACGGTATCATTGGGGGACTAGTCTGGAGACTGCGGGGACGCCCGAGCCCCCCCGGGAATGTCCATCGGGCCCTCTCATCTGGTCGCCAACCAGCACGATGGTGCATTCCGGGATTTTTCGTCAGTTGGCGGGGCAGCCTTTCGTGTGTGGCTAGTACACTACTTGGGCCCCCAACTAACTGCGGTCGGCCAGCGGCGCACCGTGCCTCGGATCCCGCTACCCTCCGCGACTAGTCTCCCGATACATTCATATCAGCGCGAGCCCGGTTGGTCTGCCTGCAATGGAACAACTATTTCGACCCAACTCCTCTGGATTGGCTACACTGAGCATCGTACCGGAACACGGCCAGGCCGCTTGGCGGTACGTCTTTGCCCAGTGGGTGGTCGCAAGCCATCGGTCGAAACCTACCACCAGTTTGTCACCTGATTAGCACCACCCGGGGACCACGTGTAGGGACTCAATGGGTATACTCCTACGGACGCGGGTGACTCGGCCCCCAAAAATTTGTTGGTGTGTTGTGATGGATCCATGTTTCGTCCACGGTTACAAAACGGCGCAAAAACTCCTCCATATTGCGATTAAACAACGCCAAACCTTCCTGTGAAGTTGTTACACGATTGCGTTTGTGGTCGACTGTGAGCAAACGCGGCACCCATCTTGCGGAAAGCTTTCTCATGCCCAAGTGATCATTCAAAATTGAAACCACTGAGCCATGCGAGATCCCTACGGCTTCCACAATCTCTTGCACTTTCAATCTTCGGTCGGCCAACACCATATCGTGAATTTTTTCGATTGTTTCGGGTGAAGAGACCTCAACTGGGCGTCCAGGACGTTCGGCATCTTCAGTGCTTGTACGGCCACAACGAAATTCAGTAAACCACTTTTTACCATTGAAATCGATGGTGCAGAGTCCCCATAGTATTTATCAAGCTTAGCCTTGATCTCGGTAATGGTTTTTTTTCGCAAAAACTAATGCTTAATAAGCACACGAAATTCACTTTTTTCAATTTTTTCCTCAAATTACTGGGTAGTCTGATAAAGATAGTTGTCAAACACAAACTAACTGACACAGCAAGTTCAAATTTTGACAGGAGTCAACTGACAGATACCTGTTGACAGGAGTAGTGTTGCTTTTTCAGTAAAGAGGTCAGAAATTCAAAAAGTCACGGACTTATTGACCCGCCCTCGTATCACTATCACTACATGTTATAAAACAAAGTCCCCCGCCGCGTCTGTTCGCGATAAACTCAAAAAGTACTGAACGGATTTTCATGCAGTTTTCACCAATAGACGGAGTGATTCATGAGGAAGGCTTAGGTGTATAATTTGTACCCGTGCAAAGCTGGGGCGGGTCGCTAGTGTATTATAAATTTTAACTAGTACAAGCATTGATAACTGTAGTTGGCGTTACTATTTACGTGTGTGGTAGAGGTTCCTCCAAGTTGGAATTAGAATTTCTTTACTCCAACTTGTAGTAATACAACTACAGCTGCTGTTGTAGCGACCAAAATTTTTTTTCTGTGTCCACACACTACAGTAAATCGGCTTAGTAGGCCACTCGGCCGCAGAGTCTCGGATCAGAATCCGGCCGAAACAGGAATTTCATTATTATTAATATTTTGGAACGAAGTTCCTTATCGCGAGTTGCGAAAGGGGGCTAGACGGAAAAAATTAAATTAAAAAGACCAAAAGTAGTAACGACACTTTTTGCTATAGTTGTAAGCCGTGCGGCGTGCGCGTGTTTCTCTGTCTGTCTCTCTCTCTCTCTTATAGAAAGCAAGCCGGTTATTTTCGTTTCGTCTTTCTATTTCGCATTTAACAGTGAAAAAAAAAAGAAATAAAATTTTATTACAATTCCTTCACTAATTAATCGAAAGGAACTTCGTTCCATCCGGGTGTCCCTTGACACCTCTTAAGTTTTTTTTTGAGTGGTGTTTCTGACGAATCCTTTTTTAGAGGCAAAGTAACGTCAGACACATAATTAAATAATACATATTTTACTTTGTGGCCATGGATAAATTATTAATTACTAGCTGACCCGGCAAACGTTGTTCTGCTAAATAAAAATCGCGAATAAAAAATATCCATGTGCCATTTTTCACAACTATTTCAATCAATCTGCCTAGCCTTTTCCCAACTATTTTGGGGTCGGCTTCCAATATAACCAGATGCAGCTGAATACTAGTATTTTACATGGAGCGACTGCCTATCTGACCTCCACAACCCAATAACTCGGTAATACGATACCCCTTGGTAAGACTGGTTGTCAGACTTTCGGGCTTCTGACGACCCGTAACGACTGTCAAAGATCCACGATTGACAGTTGGGACCAACGGCCGAGGCACGGCGGAGTCTCGGTATGTAAAGTTGGTCACCCATCCATAGACCAACCCCGGAAAGCGTAGCTTAACCTGATGGATCGACCCGTGCGGCTGTTATTACTTTAGCCACGAGCTCCTCCTCTTGTTCCTCCTCCCCTCCTCTCCTCTCCTCCTTCTCACAACTATTTGTTAGTAAAAATTATGTTTACATACGAGTACTTATTATTTTCGAGATACCTAGTGTGTTGAAAACGTAGTTTGATACACGTGGGATATATAATAGAGATGTTTTCTGAGTATAAAACAATAATTCTGTTTAGTCCGTAAGATAGATTATCAAGAAATATAGGGCACGTATTTTTTGCTTTACCTAACCAATAAAAAATGACAAAGATAAAACTCATCAAAGTTCTGGAGTGGGGGCTCGTTACGTCACTACACGCTGAAAAGTGTAGCGGGGCGTGAAATCACGTGAAATTTCAACGCACTGTATCGTCCTCATTTTTAACCGACTTCAAAAAGGAGGAGGTTATCAATTCGGATGTTTGTTTTATGTATGTTCGGGCATAACTTCGCCATTTATAGACGGATTTCCAAAATTCTTTTTTTGTTCGAAAGGGGTTTGTTCCGAAATGGTCCCATTTAAATTTCATGTAGATCTGACTATCATTTTCGGAGACAGACTACGGAACTCTTAAAAAAATTACAGCAAAAGAACCGCGATTACTGCTATCGCATAAGTATGCATTGTTAACACAATTTCATGAGGAAACACAACTAAAAAGTGAAAAATAAAAACTTTTTTACAAAAAAAATAAAACCGACTTCCAAAAAAAACAAAAAGTGCAAAATAACTTTAATTTCGGAAGTCGGTGTCAAAAAACGAAGAAATAAAACCAGAAACACCGACTTCCGAAATTAAAGTTATTTTGCACTTTTTGTTTTTTTTGGAAGTCGGTTTTATTTTTTTTGTAAAAAAGTTTTTTGCTAACGCGACAAAAGAAAAAATACATGTTCAATTTTTGTTGGTAGGTACTCTAAGATTGTTTACGGAAACGAGCCTATTATACGTCTTATAATCCCTATTAGTTAAAATTATAGTAACAGTTTCACCGCCTAAAAACAATGAAGCTTTAAACTCTTGAATTGGTTTTATGTAGGACTAGCTTCCGCCCGCGGCTTTGCCCGCGTAAAAAGTGTAATTATAATAAGTCTGAGTGGTATTTCCAGAGAGTAGCACGTTAAATAAATCCTGTACAAATCAAAATCAAATCAAAATTTTTGAACGTCAAAGTTCTACATAAAGACTGTAGGGGCCACACACTCGCTCATTGTGTCGGGGTACCTATCTTATTACTCTTACCGTGTTAAATATAATAGTTTACCATATCAAAACTGTTTCATTTATTGGGTCCCGAACACATCCTAAATTGGTGCTTAGCTTCTTACCCGTGTATTCTGTTTCCTGGTAAATACGCCTGGGAATGTATACCGCTCAGGATTCCAGCCCCGAAAATACTTATTCAAGATGTTACCTCTCATGATCTCAGCCTCGGAATACTTATTGTGAATCTGATCTCCTGGTAGTGCGTGAATCTATACCGCTCGGAAATTTTACTTCTTTACGTTTCTGTTCTCCTGGTAATTTGTGAATCTTTCTCTACCTCTTACGTTTCCTGCCCCGGAATACTTTTTGTGTTTCTGGTCTCCTAGTAGTTTGTGAGTCTTTATCGCTCATGATTTCAGTCCTCGAAATACTTCTTCTCATGGTTCTGGTGTCCTGGTAATTTGTAAGTCTCTACCTCTCCTAATACCAACCTCGGAATATGTTTTGTGATTCTGATCTCCTGGTAATTTGTAAGTCTCTACCTCTCCTAATACCAACCTTGGAATATGTTTTGTGATTCTGATCTCCTAGTAGGTTGTGAACTGGTAGTTTGATTAAAAAAAAAAATTTAAGCCTCAGAATATATTTTGTGATTCTGATCTCCTGGTAGGTTGTGAATCTATACCGCTCAGGATTCAAGCCCCGGAAACACTTCTTCTTGATTCTCGGCTCCTGGTGGAAGTGCGTGAAGCTAATACAGCTTAGGATTGTAGCCCCGAAAATACGTATTCATGATTCTGGTCTCCTGGTACTTTGTAAATCTTTACCGGTCATGATTTCAGCCCTGGAAATACTTCTCATTTTTCTGGTCTCCTGGTAATTTGTAAATCTATACCTCTCCTAATACCAGCCTCAGAATATGTTTTGTGTTTCTGGTCTCCTGGTAATTTGTAAATCTCTACCTCTCTTTATACCAGCCTCAGCCGCTTTACATCAGGTGAGATAGTGGTCAAACGCGAGCCTATCAAACATAATAAAAAAACCTCGAAATATGATTTGTAATTCTGATATCCTGGTAGGTTGTTAATCTACACCGCTCAGGATTGAAGCCCCGGCAACACTTCTTCTGGTCTCCTGGTACTTTGTGAGTCTTTATCTTTCATGATTTCAGCCCTGGAAACACTTCTCATGTTTCTGGTCTCCTAGTACTTTTTGAGCGTGTCCGCTCGTTCAGCCTGACTTTGGATTTCTACTTCCTCCCCAGCCTTCGCTAAGTCTTGTCATTTACCGGGATAAAAATTAGCCTATGTGTTAATCCAGGCTATGACCTACCTGTGTGCAAAATTTCATTTTAATCCCTTTAGCCGTTTTTGCGTTACCTTCAGCCAAACATACAAACAAACAAACAAACATACAAACTTTCGCAATTATAATATTAGTAGGATAAATAAAATAAACATTAATGAGAATCTCACCGGGGTATTCCACGAAACGCACCAACGATGAAACATTGAGAAGAGCATGAAAGATTCGTAATAAATGATATTATAGGGACCTGGAGCAGCTTCTCTTAGTGCTAGGTCCCAGGAGATTCCTTTCACATTCCTGGGGGTTTGTCTTACTCGCTAGCGGTGCGAGAGTGTGGTGTATAAGAGTGACTGCTTATGGGTGTTGTGTTATAAAAGAAAGAGGACTTGCACACTAATATGTTATATTGAATAATCAAATTAATACAAGTGCCCTCTTCGAGCGGGCTAGGAGAAGTCACATTCAAACAAAAGTCTTCTTTATTATAAATTCTCAAATGGCGTTCCAAGAGTTTCTAGAAAGTTCCAAACTTCCAACGTGCCAGTCTCCTCCATAAGGTTGCCAACATAAGGTCGTCACATGAGCTACGCCCCTACGAATAGAAGCGCAGACGCTAGTAAGTCTTCTATTCAATTAAATATTTGAAAAGCCGATTGAGACCTACCTAACCCTATCCAGTTTTTCCCTGCCTAGGTGAGGAGTTATGGAGATGCAGAAGTCCATCTATGGATAACCATACTGCACCCCGAGTGATGTGGTCAACTTTCTTTTTATTAATTTGAGCCATTCGGCACACCACATATCCCGGCAATGCACATGGCTTCAGTGAGGTAAAACCTCACTAAAAGCCACACTGCTCTGCTAAATTTTCTGACCTAAGATGCTCTAGTTAGCATCTACCCAGAAGGGGTTTACAAAAAATAAAATTCAAAACTGTAATAATTTTAACTCCATTGGACGTTTATGAAGACCAGGAGAAAAAACGACCACTGTTATGAACACCTACTCACTGTTTCTGAACTTCCCCCAGAGTGCTCCATAAATATAACTTGAAGTCTATACTCTCTAAATGAATAATACATAAAAATTGTCACGGGCTCGGTCACATCATACAGAATCAACTCGATCCCACTTTGCGAAGGCATTATACCCCATAAACAAAGCTGGTATAAACCGACAAAAAACCCAGACACATCTTTCCCTAGGAGAGAGGATCGCAATTCCCTCTGCCTCCTAACCGTAGTAACATCTTTATTAAAATCGCACTCTGGAGAAACTCATACCTATTTCTCACTAATAATCGCCTAACAATTTTTTTTTTCTCATTATGTGGTCACATCTCCCATCAGTCTTCAGTCACGTCCGTGCAGCTCATCATATCGATTACATGAAACACACAAAAACACAACGATTAATATCACATAAAAAATAAAACAAATAAGAACCTCCTACTTTTGAAGTCGGTTAAAATTTAAACTTTTACTATATTGTCAACCGTACTAATTTTGACGTACCAGATATCTGACAATTATTTGTCATGTCAAATGACATCTGACACCACTGTCTATTCTCTAAAATTATTTTTAAAAATAAAATAATTTTCAACAAACAATTTATAAATTTTTTCTTAAATTTCCAAAACTTATATTTAATTACGGAATACTGCTTTAATAAATAGTTTACAAGCAATTCCTGACCTCTTTCGCATATTTTTATTTTTATCGAAAAATTTGGGTCATCGTAATTATTATGTCCATACCTTATATTTATGGTCGAAAACTTGTTTGTCACGTTGCTATGACAATACACGTCAGCTAGAATAAATAACATTGATACAAAAATAATTTTATGTTTAGCAAAGAAATGGAAATTATTCTTCTTCGTACAATATGGGAGGGACCATATCTCCTCCTCCAGCCTATTCTGTGAAAAATGCTGTTCCGCTTGTTGTGAAATGTTGTGATGTTGTGAAGTGATATTTGTGATGCAGTTTTCATCCCGATAGATATCCGCTGGACCATCACCTATTGGAACAATAATAGCAGGATTTTGCATGACTTCCACTGGCACGCACAGCTCTTTGGACTCCACCGCCATTTCGAAGCTCTCCTGCTCACAAACATCAGCAGAAACATACTCAACTTGAACAAAATCATCGTTACAAGAACCATGTGTCTCCGACGGAACTTCCACCTCACAGCTTTCCATGTCGACGACATCAGCCGAAACAACTCCCAAACAAATAAAATTTTCATTCGACTCGTGCTCGCCAAATGTTTCTTTTACTACAATTATCTCTTGTTTCTCTGAAATATTATTATTAGGAATAATTGTAAATAACCGACCCGATTCTGTATCTTCATTTTCACAGCTTCGGTCATCATCGCCTAGACCGCAGTCTTCATATTCCTGGACATCATTGACTAGGCCTGCATCAGCGCAGCTCTGGTCATCATCGTCCTCCTCCTTTGCTTTAATTGTTGAGCTAGAAAATAATATTACTTGATTATCTTCGCTCACATTATCCTCGGATTGTTCATCCGCCTCGGACACAACGTCCGGCCTCTCAAGATTATAAAAACACTGCTTGATTCTCTGCTTGCAAGACACACACTTGCATGGGAACTCTCTCCTAAGCTCCGCGCACAGCGTGTCAAATTCCATCTCATACTGGAACGTATATTTAAAAAAATAATGCGCAGCTCCTTTTAACCAAATACCAAGAATTAGCGAATAATCGCTTTTTCGCCACCCTTTGGCAATGGCCATCGACACAAACTCGTCGATAAATTCTTCGAGGCACACCTCATACGTGTGTCCCGAAAAGTATCGCATTTTGCTCTATTTATATTATCTAACACTTAATAAAAATAGAACCACTCAGCTTGGAGTATACTCCTCTTATCCTGATGCTGTCACTGCATCAGTCCTCAGTTTGTCCACCGCACACCGTTACCGTTGCCGTCACTCTTACATACGGCGCTCTTACCCGGCGCCTCCACCACTTATAGGGACCTGGAGCAGCTTCTCTTAGTGCTAGGTCCCAGGAGATTCCTTTCACATTCCTGGGGGTTTGTCTTACTCGCTAGCGGTGCGAGAGTGTGGTGTATAAGAGTGACTGCTTATGGGTGTTGTGTTATAAAAGAAAGAGGACTTGCACACTAATATGTTATATTGAATAATCAAATTAATACAAGTGCCCTCTTCGAGCGGGCTAGGAGAAGTCACATTCAAACAAAAGTCTTCTTTATTATAAATTCTCAAATGGCGTTCCAAGAGTTTCTAGAAAGTTCCAAACTTCCAACGTGCCAGTCTCCTCCATAAGGTTGCCAACATAAGGTCGTCACAATATCTATAGACGTTTTAGAATGCAACTGTCCTAATTCTTTATTTATTAGAACTACCAGGAAAGCAGAAATTAACTGGACCTAGGTGCTTAAGCGACTTACTACTTAGCTCAATAATGGTTTTGAAACTGAATCATTTGGTCTTTTGAAAAGTATCAGGGTGACAGAAATGAACAGAAAATAGACGCCTAAACGATCTCACTAAGTTGTGCACCGACGATTAAACCCAAAGAGGAATATTAAAGTATTCTACACTTCACTATATATCGATAGAAGCCATAGTCCTAGTTCCAGTTCATTCCCGCTTTCCTGGTAGTTCTAATAAATAAACAATTTGTACGTAATGTCGAAGTGTCCAAATGATGATAAGGTGACGATATTTAACGATTATTTTGTAAATACGAGGCTTGTAGAAACATAATTTTTTTGCAATAGATGGTGATGATGCGATACTCGTAGATGGTCTTGTTATAATCAACAGAATCGAACCACAAACATGGTTGAATCATGGCCTGGAACTGTCAAAAAATAAATAATAAAAACCCGCGAAATGTGACACAATTTTTAACTTTATTACAAGAAGAAACTAATTATTTTGAAATCCTAACTATGAAAGTGCAAAGAGAGGGAGGGCATTATCATATACATGCAAAAACTCGTGAAACAATTGAAATTGATGACCACATTTCTAGCACCATTTTGGATTTGTAAAATCACATAATTTCGCTAGAATATTGTATTGAGCTTTTAGTAATTTAGTTTATTTTTGTGAATAAAACACATGAGACATAAAGACTTCGAGAGGTTATTTTGGTATCGTAGTTAGTCACTGATTTTTGACGCTATTGTTAATTATTTTCGGTGTTTTAGTAATTGTTTAAGTGATTGTTAAAAGGTAATTGATATAAAAGACTGATTATTGTTGTTAACATTTATAATTATTACTGTACGCTTTTTAATTTATATACAGGATGTAACGGAAAGGTGTGGTCCTATTTTAAGAACTGCATCTGCCCATCAATATGAACAGCTTTCTTCAAGAAAATCCGAGGAAATTAAAAAAAAAAATTTTTCCTATACAAATATTGATCAGCTGATGATAACTTTGTATGGAAAGTCCAACATCTTTTTTGGGAATTTTCTATTTTTTCTTAGAGAAAGTTGTTCATTTCCATGGGCAGAACCGGCCCTTTAAATATGACCACACCTTTCTATTACACCCTATATAAGACTGATTATTGTGATTTATCATGTTTAGGTACTGTTGATTGTTGTAATTGTATATTAAACTTCATCTTTTTCTAACAATTCCCTGACTTTTACTTAAATAATATAACCCTAGCTAAGGTTTTTCATAAAATTTGCTTAAAAAAAAGTATAGTCCGAAACACCACTCAAAAATATTAATAATAATGAAATTCCGGTCTCGGCCGGATCGGGCGAAACTCAGCGGCCGAGTCGCCTACTAACTAAGCTTGTAAATCTTCGAGCGTATCAGAAAAGTACCTATACAATAATTTTATAGCAGTCATATTGGCAAAATTTTGCAATTATGTGATATAATACTATACGTTTGAATCATGGGACAGTGCGTGAGTGAATATGATTATGGAAGTTAGCTGTGAGATGAATTCAACTCCTAGATCTCTTTCTTCGAAAGAACGAGGAATTATTGTCTTATTGCAGAGCTGGTATTTTTTTGTTGTTGTTGGT
This sequence comes from Polia nebulosa, assembly GCA_951329385.1. NCBI lineage: Eukaryota > Metazoa > Arthropoda > Insecta > Lepidoptera > Noctuidae > Polia > Polia nebulosa. The sequence continues at coordinate 33,175,982 of OX589599.1, read as the reverse complement.
TTGCTGGTTTTCAGGGTTCTGAAAGTCCGAATGAGAAACGGAACCCTTATAGGATCACTCGTGTGTCTGTCTATGTTTCCGTCTGTCTCCTAAACCACCGGGCCTCAAATTTAATAAAAAAAACAGAAGGTAGTTATTTACTTATAAATTACAGGAAAAAGTATAAGATGTGTAGTGTATGTAGATATATACTTATGACATATCGGTGGTTATAAATACCGGTTCAAATGGTGGGGACGGCAGTTGTGGTCGGACTTCCGGCCTGTGCGGTGGTGTGTTGGCAAGCCAAGTACAATACTATTATTATAAACATTGCGTGGATACTACATTTGGCGCCGAGGATAAAAAAACTTAAGTAAAGAAAAGAAAAAAAAAGGAAATGTGACTGGTGAAGTGACGAGATAGTTAATTTATACTACTTAGGTATGTGACATGTAATAAATAAATATAAAACAAGTTATTAAAGTGCAGTGAATCATTATAATTTAAACCATTATGTTACTTTAATTAACAAATAGTTATTATGATTCAAAAGTATAAAACGTTAAATTTAACGATGGTGAGTATTGCTCATAAAAACAACGCTAGGATGTGAGTGATATGTGTGTGTGGCATTTAGGTGCAAATATCAAACTGTATTGTTTTACACTTCAGGATCCGAAACTCACCTGTGAGTTTGAAAAAAAAAACGTGAATCAGTGAAATAAAAAAAAAGCGTGAATCGGCTGACAACCCGGGTTGTCCGCGGATCCTAAGAGGTTAAAACAACCTAGGTAAGTAGTCATCATCATCGTCCTGACCATAATGTTGCCTGTCCTGCCATGTTACTTGGGGTCGAACAGCACGCAATCTAGGTAAGTTGTAAATTACGGAAAATAATAATATAATGTTGGTTTTTACCCGGGTTAAATATTATAAAATAATATACCTACCTACTCAGTGATCTTGTGATTATTACAGTGAAACCTGGACAACTGGAACGCTGGGAGACCTCCAAATTCGTCTCACTTAAGGAGGTATCCCACTTACTCAGGGTCTCAGATGTCCAGGTATAAATAGGTATTTGTCTCATTTACAGAGGATCCCATTAATGCAGGTTATTTCAGTTATGGGGGTGCGATTATTTAATAAAATAACATACACATAATGTAAACATTATACATGAAAACATTAAAACTAAATTCTATCTCTTTTCTGAATGATTCTACGAAGTGTAGATTTTGGCACATTAAATTCAACACAGACTTCATCAAGTGTCTTCCAACACCAAGTGTCTTAGAACACTCGGACGATATCAGAACCAAACTAAAAAACTGGAGGTCATTTAGGCACAATTAGTCAGGTGAGGGATTTGCAGGTAGACTAAGAATTAATAAACAAAACGAAAATTTATATGCAATAAAGTCTGAGTTAGAAAGGTCATAAATTGATGTTGTCTCAGTTACAGAAGTCAATACCTATCAAATTCAAAGAAAACAATTTAGCAAAATTATTCTTTAAAATGTAGTCTCAGTAAAAGAGTTAAAATACTATCATAATATCACTCTATCTCTTTTCGATAATTATGAAAATAATCACCACCACATCTGTAAGACGTGGTCAGAGACGTGGAGTATTTTTAGTGATTGTTATTTTGAACCAGGATATCATGCTTATACTTTATATTCTCGGGGTAGCCTCACTCCCTAGGGAACGCGTCCCCAGGTGGCGGATAGAGGAAAGTCCGGCCGGTTTGGCAAATTCCACATTGGAGTGCGGCAAACTAATGGGCAGGAGGGAAATAAAATACCTACCGCGGACCACAAGGCCGAAGAAGGACACTTCGTAAACCTCGCCAGTGGGCTGCTCTGGCATATCTCGAGTTAAGGCCACTGGTGTACTGGGGTTTCGGGTTGGAGAACTCAGTAGGGATGGCGGCGGATGAACCAATGGTCAACGGCGGCACATGGGCCCTCCAGAAGGGTCACAACCTTGGCGTCTAGCTAGGGCGTTCCCCAGAAGCGACGATTCGATTGCGAGTAATGCGAACACTACTAGGGCGTCCCCCCACGCGACGGTTATGACAAGAACAAACATTCGCAATTAAATTGTAAGATCAGAATGGCGACATGGAACCTAGGCTCCCTCACCAGACGCAGCCAAGAACTAGCAGAGACCCTGAAAAGGAGAAGCATTAACGTATGCTGCATACAAGAACTGCTATGGAAGGGGTCAAAATCAAGGGACCTAGGATTAGGATACCAACTGGTCTACCACGGGATGAATAGTAAGCAAAATGGATTAGGCGTCATACTTGATACGCAACTTAAGGATAGAATAGTGAAAATCGAAAGAAAGTCAGACTGTCTCATAGCAGTAAAGCTGGCCATGGATAGTCAAATCATAATGAACATCATTTGTGCGTACGCACCCCAAAGTGGATGCCGAGAGGAAGAGAAGGATGAGTTCTGGGAAGATTTGGATGAGGTTGTAGTAAACGTACCATCGGGGGAAACCAAATTCGTCATGGGTGATCTGAATGGTCATGTGGGTGAAACCAATAATGGATATGAGAAAATTCATGGGGGTTTTGGATATGGGAGTCTAAACAAGGAGGGACAACGTGTTTTAGAGTTTGCCATGAGACACAATAATAATACCACCTTCCAAAAGAAACCCGATCATCTCATAACGTATAAAAGCGGAGGAAAAACATCGCAGATAGATTTCATCCTGGCTGATGGCCCACTTAAGACGAACTACAAAGACTGTAAAGTCATACCGGGAGAGCCTCTGACCACTTAACATAGAATATTGGTAGAAGTGACAAACTACCTAAACCAATTAGAACCAGTATAGATAGAACAGCTAGAATAAAGTGGAAAGAACTCTCTGGTCTCAAGGGCAAGTCTCTTCGTGTAGAATTAAAAGGTTTATCTAACCCAGGATATGGAAAACAGCTCCGAAAGAAGTGGTCTAACTTCGAAGAAAAATGTAAGAATAGCGCCAGCACCATCTTAGGCATCTCAAGGGGAGGGCTGAGAAACGGAAAAGTCCCCTCCTGGTGGGACGAAGAAGTCAAGACAAAGGTCCAGAACAAAAAGATCTTGTTCAAAATTTGGCAATCTTCGGGACTCGAGGAAGATTACAATAAATATAAGGAGGCGAAATCTATAGCAAAGAAATGCGTTGCACAAACGCATTTCGAATAGAAAATGCAAAAGGAGAACAGGCGGGTGTGGCCCAAGTGGCGTCGGAGCATGAGGCTGATTTTGCTTGAAAGTTCGTTTACTAAGCTTACTTTTTTTGTATGGGTGCAAAAAAATCTATCCTGGGAGAAAAAAGTTACAGTGTATATTAAAATACTCATATATCTCTCTACTTTCAACTATTTCAATGTGCCTAGCCTTTTCCCAACTATCATGGTGTCGGCTTCCAGTCTAACTGGATGCAGCGTGATCTCTACAACTCAGTTACTGGGTAATTCGAAACCCCCTTTTTTTTTGGTAACACTGGATTTCAGACTTTCGGGCTTCTGAAGACCCGACGCGATTATCAAAAATCAACAATTGACAGCCGGGACCAACGGCTTAACGTGCTTTCCGAGACAAGGAGGAGTCTCGGTATGTAAAGATACCCATCCATTAACCAATCCCGGCAAGCGTAGCTTAACGTTATGGATCGACCCGTGCGGCTGTTATTACTTTAGCCATGAGCTCCTCTTATAATGTATATTCTAAACTCATATCTTTTCAACTGTTTATTAATTAAATCCATTTATTTTAATCCATATAAGTTTGATGTTGCCGAACATCTATGAAGACTCAGATGCGTGGTATTAGAAAGGGAGAAAAGATGCAACGCGGCCGCAGCTCAGTAGTCCGTTCCCCTTCCTTCTGCTCAATAAATCGGCTCAATCAAGAGCCACTAGACATGAGTCGTACTTGCAAAATCGAGTACCCATGTACGTCCAACTTTAGACACCAGCGCCAAAAACCAGCGTTCGAGATACTTTGAAGTATTTTCTTTCTGCATCGAAAATTGATCCTTAAAATCATGAAGATAAGGAGTACAATCGCGTATGAAGGATACATCTAACTTCCAAGTCTTTTTGGAAGAAAAATACTTGCATAGAACATTGATCAGTAAATATAAATAAAGAGCACAATTGTGTTTACAAATAAATACTTCCAAACCTAAAAAGTAAAAATACCAACGTACTTTGAAATACGTAGGTATTTTTACTCTAGCCTTTAAGCCTTGTTGGAAGAAAGAACACTTGCTTATAACATTGATCGTTAAATCGTCGAGGAAGTCGGCTAAAGAAATATTTCTAACCAAACCTTTTAAGAAAAATACTTAAATAGGTACTTGCGTAGAACATTGATCTGTAACTTATAGGTGATATTACACCAATCGATCTATCGACGTTGATCGATTGATGTAATAGTTTTGGCTGATCGACGGATCGACGTTGATCGATTGATGTAATAGCTTTGGCTGATCGACGGATCGACGTTGATCGATTGATGTAATAGCTTTGGCTGATAGACGGATACCGGTCGATAAAATATCGATCGGTCGACGTCGACTTATCCGTTCTACCATCGATTGACGCTCGATCGATTTGTGTACACAGTAGAAACTATTGATCGAAGTCGACTAATCCATTCTACCATCGATCGACGATCGATCTGTTGGTGTAATAGTAACCATCGATCGACGTCGACTAATCTATTCTACAATCGATTAATGTCATCGATCGACAATTTGTCAATTGGTGTAATAGTAACTATCGATCGACGTCGACTAATCCATTGTACCATCGATCGATGGCATCGATCGACGATTGATCGATTGGTGTAAAAGTAACTATCGATCGTCGACGACTAATCCATTGTACCATCGATCGATGACATCGATCGACGATTAATCGATTGGTGTAATAGTTACTATCGATCGAGGAGGACTAATCCATTCTACCATCGAACGCTGGCATAGATCGACAATTGATCGATTGGTGTAATAACACCCCAATATAAATAAACGGAGCAAGCAGCCAGCCGTGTAAAATACTTTGAATTCTCAAGTCTTGTTGAAAGGAAAATACTTGCATAGTCTATTGATCCGTAACTTAATAAAAATAAGGAGCAGAATCGCGTGTACAAATAAAGATCTTCAAACCTGTAAAATAAAAATTGTTGCATAGAACATTGTATTGCGAGTATTTCGGATCGGCACTTGCTCGGCGTACTTGCAAGTAAATACCTGGTGTAAAGACCTAGTCGCGTAAATATGCGCACCTAGAGTTTTTGGCGGGATTTTTTCGAGTGAAGTTCTGTGGCTGTTCTGATTATTCGCAAATCGACGTTTTTTTATCTATTAATTATTCGTCCACTGTTTACCTGCTGTTTTTAATTAATGTGTTTGATTTCTTTCTGGCGACTTTGGCGTGTTTATCTGAACTGCGGGCTCTAAGATAACTTAGAGCTCAGCACAATTCAGTATAAGCAGACTCGCTGCGTTTCTATGGTCGGCCATGAAAACGTATTGTAGTGCCAACTTAAAAGAATAGTGTTACGGTCGTCGTCAGTGTAGGTACTCGTTTACAGCGCAAGTGGAGACAAAAAAATATGTTAATGAACAATTTTCAAATAAAGTCAATGAGTATGTGTAAACACGCCAAAACGCCAGAAAGAAATCAAACACATTAATTTAAAACAGCCGGTAAACAGTGGACGAATAATTAATAGAAAAAAGGCGATTTGCGAATAATTAGAACAGCCACAGAACTTCACTCTAAAAAATCCCGCCAAAAACTCTAGGTGCGTATATTTACGCGACTAGGTATTTACACCAGGTATTTACTTGCAAGTACGCCGAGCAAGTGCCGAACCGAAATACTCGCAATACCTACAAAGTATTTTACTCTTCTACTCGCTCTGTCGACTCTCGCCGCAATTCTGCTTTTTATTTATATTTAGTTACAGATCAATGTTTTATGCAAGAATTTTTATTTTAAAGGTTTGAAGATTTTTATTTGTACAGACTGTTGTCAACATTACCTGACCCACCCTAAAATCAAACGACTTTGGACCCTCTATATGTAACATTAAGGTTTATTTTGTTTATATGAGCTTATCAGACAACTGCTCGAGGATTTGATGAACAAATACAATAATAATATAGACACGCAAATTTGATCTTTAAAACGTTAGCATTAGGTTATATTTTATAACTATTTGTTATAATATGATAAGTGTAATAGCTTATTTTAATGTATTAGTTTAAATAATTCTGGTCTCGTGGTCTGTGTGTAAGACTGAGAAAAACAAGGTTCGAGATCAAATCCCGCGACAAAGATATTGTTTTGCTTTCAATATAGAATTTATATTCCAAAACTATTTCTTGTATTATTGTAAAGAACTACAGACTATACATAAACTTTTTAAAATGGTAATATTTTCACATAACTTGTAATAAGTGGGTAGTTGAAAAATAAATATTCGTATTCACTATAAAGAACTGTGAACTTAAAGTTTTTTAAATTACCCACCCGTTTACAAGATAAGTTATTAGGCGAAAATCATATTGGTCGTTCTTTAATATTGCAAGCAATATTGTAGAAATGAAAACAAATTAAAAAAGAAACTGATGTATAGGTGGACTGTGTTTTCGAACCCACATGTTGTTCGTCGTCAATCCAGCATCAAACCGCTAAGCCACAAGAACTTGCTGGGAATACGCGAAATTAAAGATTGGGTTGTAATTATGTAGTGTGACTTAAAAGCTTTTCAACTTTAACATTAACGAGATAATGATTAAAATAGCTTAACAAAAACATACATAATGCCGGTGGCTCTGACTATGTTGGGTTACCTTAACGTTACGTGTTAAAGATCAAATTTGAGTGTCTGTGTTATTATTGTATTTTTGTTCATCGAGTCCTCGTGCACTTGTGTGATAAGCTCATATAAATTAAATAAACCTTAATGTTACAGGCAGAGGGTCCAAAGTCGTTTGATTTTAGGGTGGGTCAGGTAATGTTGACAACAGTCTGTACACGCGATTCTGTTCCTTATTTTTATTAAGTTACGGATCAATAGACTATTCAAGTATTTTCCTTTCAACAAGACTTGAGAATTCAAAGTATTTTCTCGGCTGGCTGCTTGCTCTGTTTATTTATATTAGGGTGTTATTACACCAATCGATCAATTGTCGATCTATGCCAGCGTTCGGTGGTAGAATGGATTAGTCCTCCTCGATCGATAGTAACTATTACACCAATCGATCAATCGACGATCGATGCCATCGATCGATGGTACAATGGATTAGTCGACGTCGATCAATAGTTTCTACTATGTACACCAAACGATCGAGTATATATATATATACTATAATCGATATTTTATCGACCGGTATCCGTCTATCAGCCAAAGCTATTTCATCAATCGATCAACGTCGATCCGTCGATCAGCCAAAGCTATTACATCAATCGATCAACGTCGATCCGTCGGTCAGCCAAAGCTATTACATCTAACGATCAACGTAGATACGTCGATCAGCCAAAGCTATTACATCAATCGATCAACGTCGATCCGTCTATCAGCCAAAGCTATTACATTAATCGATCAACGTCGATCCGTCGATCAGCCAAAGCTATTACATCAATCGATCAACGTCGATAGATCGATTGGTGTAATATCACCCATAAGTTACAGATCAATGTTCTACGTAAGTACCTATTTAAGTATTTTTCTTAAAAGGTTTGGTTAGAAATATTTCTTTAGCCGACTTCCTCGACGATTTTAACGATCAATGTTATAAGCAAGTGTTCTTTCTTCCAACAAGGCTTAAAGGCTAGAGTAAAAATACCTACGTATTTCAAAGTACGTTGGTATTTTTACTTTTTAGGTTTGGAAGTATTTATTTGTAAACAATTGTGCTCTTTATTTATATTTACTGATCAATGTTCTATGCAAGTATTTTTCTTCCAAAAAGATTTGGAAGTTAGAAGTATCCTTCATACGCGATTGTACTCCTTATCTTCATGATTTTAAGGATCAATTTTCGATGCAGAAAGAAAATACTTCAAAGTATCTCGAACGCTGGTTTTTGGCGCTGGTGTCTAAAGTTGGACGTACATGGGTACTCGATTTTGCAAGTACGACTCATGTCTAGTGGCTCTTGATTGAGCCGATTTATTGAGCAGAAGGAAGGGGAACGGACTACTGAGCTGCGGCCGCGTTGCATCTTTTTTCCCTTTCTAATACCACGCATCTGAGTCTTCATAGATGTTCGGCAACATCAAACTTATATGGATTAAAATAAATGGATTTAATTAATAAACAGTTGAAAAGATATGAGTTTAGAATATACATTATAAGAGGAGCTCATGGCTAAAGTAATAACAGCCGCACGGGTCGATCCATAACGTTAAGCTACGCTTGCCGGCATTGGTCAATGGATGGGTATCTTTACATACCGAGACTCCTCCTTGTCTCGGAAAGCACGTTAAGCCGTTGGTCCCGGCTGTCAATTGTTGATTTTTGACAATCGCGTCGGGTCTTCAGAAGCCCGAAAGTCTGAAATCCAGTGTTACCAAAAAAAAAGGGGGTATCGAATTACCCAGTAACTGAGTTGTAGAGATCACGCTGCATCCAGTTAGACTGGAAGCCGACACCATGATAGTTGGGAAAAGGCTAGGCACATTGAAATAGTTGAAAATAGAGAGATACGAGTATATGAGTATTTTAATATACACTAACTTTTTTCTCCCAGGATATATTTTTTTGCACCCGTACAAAAAAAGTAAGCTTAGTAAATGAACTTTCAAACAAAATCAGCCTCATGCTCCGACGCCACTTGGGCCAGAGCCCATACAAAAATTTCCGATCTCCTTTGAATCAGAAATTTTTAAAGTAGCTAAGTCAAGGAACAGATCAACACAAGATATTAAAGCAAGTAAATATATTAAAAATAGAGACAAAAAGTTATTAACTAACCATGAAGACATAAGTAGAAGATGGTATAAATATTACAAAGACCATATGAATGAGGAATTTCCTAGTCAGGCTCTAGAACCACTGGTACCGTTTGAAGGACCGGTGCAAGCCATAAGCCGAGATGAGGTAGAGGATGCAGTGAAGAGAATGAATAATGGTAAAGCTGTTGGCCCAGACAAAATTTCAGCTGAAGTGTGGACGCTCCGGCAACTGGGACTGGACTGGCGTACGAGACTCTTTAACCTTATCCTAGATAGTAAGAAGATCCCAAACGCATGGTGACTTAGTCACCTGATTCCTTTCTACACAAATAAAGGTGATGCAACGGATTGTAGCAACTACAGGGGAATCAAGTTAACATCACACACATTAAAAATCTGGGAAAGAGTATTGAATAAGCGAATGACCTACCTCACTTGCATGAGCCCGAATCAGTTTGGTTTTACCCTTTCGAAATCTACTAGATGCTATAAAGGCTGTTAGAGTTGTGGCAGAAAAGCATCGACGGAAGATCTGCATCTCATCTTTATAGACCAAGAAAAGGCTTTCGATAGGGTGCCACGCAGACTGGTGTGGCAAGCACTGAGAGCTCAACATCTGCCAGATATATACGTGCGGCTAATCCAGGATATGTATACTGACGTTCGTACTAGAGTCAAGAGTCCCGCAGGGCTATCAGAGAAATTCAAGGTGGGAGTAGGAGTTCATCAAGGCTCTGCCCTTAGCCCGCTCCTTTTTAACCTAGTAATGGACTTCACTACGAAACATATCCATGCTCCACTGCCCTGGAATCTTTTGTACGCGGATGATATTGTCCTCATGGCCAAATCAACAGCCGAACTACAAACCACCTTGAGTGCATGGGTAACAGCCCTTGAATCTGCAGGCCTAAAAGTTAGTAGAGCGAAGACTGAACATCTGCAATGCCAGTTTAGTGACAACAGCAGCCCAGCTACAATCTATTTTACCCGGTTTTATATTACCCGGATCGGACCCCTGTTCCGAAAATAAATAAATTTAAGTACCTGGGCTCAGTTATCACAGACCAGGGAGACGTTGATGCAGACGTAGAACACAGAGTGAACGTGGCGTGGCTTAAGTGGCGATCACTAACCGGGGTTCTATGCGATACTCGTATGCCTATCAGAACCAAAGGCAAGATCTACAAGATGGCGTAAGGCCGGCTATGATTTACGGAGCGGAATATTGGCCAGTAAAAAAGACACACGTACTAAGGCTCCACACCGCCGAGATGAAGATGTTGAAGTGGTCCGGAGGTGTGACGAGGCTTGACAAAGTGCGAAACGAGCATATCCGTGGTAGTTTCAAAGTCGCCCCCATATCAGAGAAACTAACTGAGAGCCGGCTCAGATGGTATGGTCACGTGATGCGAAGAGACGAGGAACAAGTAGTGAAAAAAGCGTTACAACTGCCTGAAAAGAAGAGAGGTAGAGGTCGACCTCCTGCAACGTGGTGGAGCAGCATGACGAAACTCTTATCAGAGGAAGAACTGCCCGACCCGACAACCCAGGACAGATTGTCCTGGCGCCACAAAATTAGGAGAGCCAACCCCACATAAGGTGGGAAAGAGCGCGGAAGAAGAAGATTTCATGCTTATACTTAGCGAAAGGATAGGCAGCTGTGTCATTTGAGTGGTGTGGTATTTATTGGTGGGAATATTTTAAACAACTCTCTAGTCTATTATTGTATAATAATACTGCTATGCAAAACTTCAAAATAACTTTGTTATTCCTTTTGTGTCAATTAAATGACCAGGCACTACGCCAGCTTACATGAAATATAGGTAGATTACTTGGGGCCTATTCATTTATTTAGCCAACACAAAAGGAATAACAAAGTTATTTAGAAGTTTTGCGTAACAGTAATACAATAATACTCGTAGGTACTGATGATTACATTAACATCAACATTATTATGATGCGGAAACAGCATTGCTGGTCATTAAATTAACACAGTTTGACTATGTTCAGAGGATAATTTTATAAATCCGCAACAGCCTTATTGGTCTTTAAATTAACGCAATATAAAAGAAAGCAGAATTTTCTGATCCTTAATTGTTGATATTGAACTATTAACATTAACTACTTATTACATTATCCATATTTAGAAGCGCTAATGTAACTATACCAGGTCAGAAATAATAAATGAAAAAAAAAACAAATTAAAAGGTTTGTTTTGTGGGTGGGAAATAATCCAATGACATCTCCCGCTCTGGGTGGAGCGGGAGGGCGTGTCAGACTCTTACTGACTAAAACCCACCCCTGTTCCTTCCCTGCCTGAGTGCCCAGGGGTGCGGTAACTCATGTTAAGAATTTATCCGCTACCCACTGCTCTCCGTCCGCAGGCCCGGGTCTACGGTGGCCGGAGATCGTCTCGCGACGTCCTACGCCCAGTGCCTCTCCTGCGGTGGTAGCGGCCGCGGCAAGTTCGCCGTGATTTTCCTGACCGCCGACACGGGGCAGCTCACCGTAACGGTTTGCAACCCCGTGAGGTCAAGACGGATGGTGCCCGCCCTCACTTGCTCGGCAGAGCACCCCCCAGTCCTAGCCACGGCGGCCACCACCTCAGCCTCCGTCACGGAGTCGTCCAGGCCCAAAATGCGCTTGTCAGCGCACTTTGTGGGCCTTGACACTCGGGCCTCGTCCACCAGCAACGCCCTGATCCTTTCGGCCAGAGCGTCAGCGGTTGGGCCACTGGAGGCACCGGGGACCTCCAGCATCCGGGCTCCGTTTTTAGTGACCTTCACCCGGATGCCGTCGGCACACTCCATCTCCTCGAGGCTCACCGCCGCCTTCGTCTTCGGCGAGCACGGCGCGGTAGGTCACGCCCCTCTTTACCACCTCCGGCTGTAGTGTGATCACTACAGCTGCGGACTTCGGGGCGCGGAGTCTAGCCGCGGCGGATCGCTCCTTTTGCCGCTTCCACCTCTCCTTCCGTTTGGCCACCCTTGCAGCCTTACCCGCCTTCCTCTTCTCCCCGGCCACTTGCTATCCGGCGTCGGCCGTAGGAGGTTCAGGAAATAGGCGGGTTAGGCCGAGGCGGCTGCCTTGCCGACTTGGCAACCTGTGCCGCGCCTTCGACGCCTTCGACGTCCTCGACGGGGCTGACCCCGCGGGCTTCAGCACGGTCTCGCGGTTGGCCTGCCCCGTCGAACCCGGTCTGGGCGCAACGGCTGTGGTGGCGGCAAATGAGGCCGGCCGGCTCGCCGCTAGCGGGGGGAGCCGCACGATAGCTTCCACAGCGGAGAAACGACTCCGGAAACCAGCCAGCTCCTGCCTCACCAGGTTGAGAATCTGTTTCTCCGCTGGCAGGGGCTGGCTTTGCCCATGCTTGCGCTTCTCCTGTGGCTCCTCTCGGGGGGCGTCTCCTCAGAGCGCGGCCAAGTCTGCCCGGAGCTTCTTATTATCCTTAATGAGAAGCTCCATGGTGGCCGTCAAGCGGGCGACCTCCGTCCGCAATTTGGACGTCTTGCTGTCCAATGCTGGCGGAGGCCCACGGAAGCTTTCCTCCGCTGCCGCCACGATTTCGGTCGTAGCCGCGGCTATAGCCCTGTTTCGTGAGGCCGCTAACTTCTTGTTGAGCACCAACTTTTCACGATCTCCGTAAGGCTAAGACCGAGACCGGCCGTTTGCTCCGAGTTGGAGCCGCCAGTGGCGTCCGGCTCTCCGCCCGAGGACCCGGGGAGGGTAAATACGGGGTTGCGACGCCCCGCGGCGAGCCTGCCAGACTTCGTTACCTTAAATGGCCTCCCCGATCCCCTGCCCCGCACGCTGGTGGGGTCCTTGACAGGCGGGGCCATCACCCCCTCATCGGAGGACGACTCCTCGCTAGCCCCCGACTTTGGGCGCTTTCGGAAGAACCGCGAGCACTCACTCACGGCTCCTCCGGAAGCCCCCTCCTCCTCACGCGGCGCGGTCCTCTTGTTAGGCGCTAACGACTGGAGTCCCTCAAGCCATTCATCCCATCGCCGCGCCTCCAAACTTAGGATTAGGTGGTTGGTCGCATCCACTGTCAATCGACGATAATCGACTGACAATGGATGCGACCCCCGGTGTGTTCCTCTTGGTCAGGTCTCTCCCTTGGACCCGGCACAAGTGAGTCACTCATGGAAGTCCCCAAAATCAAGGAGATTCCACAAGCCCCACCACGACGGCAACGTGGAAACACTCGGTGGGGAAAAGGGGGTAATGTGTCGAGCACTATTACTGTTTTACAATAAAATTATTGTTAAAATACTTATAGAAGCATTATTTTAAAAGTGAGGTTTGAGATCAACAACAAAACGAATCAAATAATAAAATGAATACATTTGTTAATTGAATGCGACACATTGACCATCTTTCATTGTTTTGTTTGTAAATTATCGTGTGGGAATTTTTACAAATAATATTATATCAAGTGCATACTACTTTCACAGTATGATAAAATACGGATACATATACAAATAAAATAATGGTACTGTGATGCCTCCATCAGATGAGAAATATTTGATCCAAAAGTTCCATTGAATTGGAATATCGTATAAATCAAAATAGCAAAGGTATTTTAATTATTAAAAGGTCAATCCGAGTCACTCATCATGATGTCTCACTTACACTTACTTAGAAAAACTGGATTTAGAAGGTGATAGTACCTCATTAGGAAAGCGCTGAAAGAAAAACGGAAACTGTCTTTAAATATTTACCTGGAGGGGTGAATATTTCAACATCTGAAAAGAAAAGAGCAACGCTGTTGATGCTTGGAGGATCGGGCTATTGTATTACAAGTGCCAGTTTTTACTAGTACTACACGCCAAGCCATAGGTTTGGGTTCGACGCGTTTTGGCGAGACAGTAAAGAAAACTTCACGTAAGGGTTTAAGTCCTGGGGCATGTATTACTAGCCGTGGGTGTTAATACACTTCAGTATGCCAGGTCACGGGCTTAGCAGGTCAGGTATAAGATATTAGTATTGAGAAGTATGTTTATTATATGTATCAAATATTGAACATGTAGCATACAATAACGATTATTTTCAAGTAAACTGTGAAGTTAAGTCAAGTAAACTGTGAAGTTAAGTCAAGTTGATTGTGAAGTTAAGTAAAGTTAACGGTGAAGTTAAGTCAAGGTAACTGTGAAGTTAAGTCAAGTTAACTGTGAAGTGAAGTTGAGTCAAGTTAACTGTGAGGTTGAGTCAAATAGTCATAGAGTAAAGTAGAGTCTCGATTAAAGTAGAGTCCCAAGTAAAGTAAAGCAGAGTGAAAACAATAAACATAACATCACGCCTACGTTCTCCAAAGGGGCTGAGATGGGTGATGCAACGTTGGGCATGCCTGTTGCCACTAGTAGGGTGCCGATTCGGACTCCGGTCTGTTATTGGGAGGTTCCTGATAGAGAAACTGAGTGAACCTGCCCGACCTCTCCGGACTCGAACCCGGGACCCTTTGCTTAATTATTCGATTGTGCTACATGATTAGTTCTAAAATTTCAACCAAAGAGCACAGAAATGGAGTAGAACATCCTTACTGGCCATTAAATTGACAAGTCATCAGAGAATGATACTATTAGCAGTAGAATATATCTACTGGTCATTAAATTGAAAATTAATAGCAGTAGAATATACCTACTGGTCATTAAATTGACAGGTAATAGCAGTAGAATATATCTACTGGGCATTAAATTGACGGGTAACAGCAGTAGAATATGTCTTCTGGTCATTAAATTGACGAGTAATAGCGGTAGAATATAAAGTTCTTAATATTGACAAATAATGGCAGTGGAATATATCTATTGGTCATTAAATTGGCAAGTGATAGCAGTGGAATATATCTTTTTTGATTGTGAGAACCTTCATCAGTAGGAGCGAGATGGGAGTGCTGGAGGCGGGCACTCGTGATCTACCTTGAAGCTGCTGACATCGAGAGTAGTGAGAGGAAACGTGCTTTGCTGATTTGAATGAATCTGATGACATTTAGTTTATTTTTTTTATTAAAATGTACTAACGTATGATGGCGTTTTTGACATACATTACAGACTGAGGTCGACATGCAATTACTCAAACCGTGGGACGTACTCAGACAATTCGTGCAACCACGTTTGGATTTAATAAACTCGGAACCTAGTTCTAGGATTCAACGTGTACTTAAACTTAGCGCAGTTATACAAATGAACATGAGCGCTATCTTTACATTACGCGCAACTCGAAATCGAATTCGCGTGGGAAGAAGCCAAGTTTGGGGGCCGAGTCACCCGCGGCCGTAGGAGTATACCCATTGAGTCCCTACACGTGGTCCCCAGGTGGTGCTAATCAGGAGACACTAACTGGTGGTAAGTTTCGACCGATGGCTTGCGACCACCCACTGGGCAAAGACGTACCGCCAAGCAGCCTGGCCGTGTTCCGGTACGATGCTCAGTGTAGCCAATCCAGAGGACTTGGGTCGAAATAGTTGTTCCATTGCAGGCAGGCCAACTGGGCTCGCGCTGATATGGATGTATCGGGAGACTAGTCGCGGAGGGTAGCGGGATCCGAAGCACGGTGCGCCGTTGGCCGACCGCAGGTAGTTGGGGGCCCAAGTAGTGTGCTAGCCACACATGAAAGGCTGCCCCGCCAACTGTCGAAAAATCCCGGAATGCACCATCGTGCTGGTTGGCGACCAGACGAGAGGGCCCGATGGACATTCCCGGGGGGGCTCGGGCGTCCCCGCAGTCTCCAGACTAGTCCCCCAATGATACCGTCTTGTCAGTGCGTGCCTGAGTGTAGCCTGCATGGAACCTCATTTCACTTCCTTCTCCTCTCCCTATTTCACTCTCCAAAACATGCAGAATGGAAATAAAAAGAAAAAGCTGAACAGCGGCAGCACTTCCTCTCTCTCAAAGCGCACCTCTCTAACATACGAGGTCTGCACTCGAATCTCGCCGCAGTCCACCACCACCTAGAGACTGAGAGACCGGCTCTCTTGTTCCTTTCGGAGACGCAGATCGGATGTCCGTCTGACGTGGCGTACCTATTTTACCCAGAGTTTACCCTGGAGCACAATTTTAAGCCTCACGCTGGTGTATGCATGTTCGCCCGGGACGATATCTGCTATCGGCGTCTCCGTAACCTTAAGGACTCCAGGTTCTCAACTCTTTGGGTCCTAGTGGACACAGGCCTAGATAAAATTGTCTACCGTTCGCACAGCGGTGATTTGGAGGCAACTAGGCTCACACAACACCTCAGTAAGCCGGCGGATGTGGCTCAGCAGCGGTACCCTTCTGCCCGATTGGTGTTACTGGGGGACTTCAACGCCCACCATCAGGAGTGGTTCTTCCCATACCAGTGCACAGACCATGCTGGACAAGAGACGCATAAGCTAGCGCTAGCGTTAAATTTCACCCAGCTGGTCCAGGGGGCAACGAGGGTGCTGGATGTTGAGTCGCACACGGCCAATTGCTTGGACCTTCTGCTGACAATAGATCCAGGCCGTCACTCGGTGTCAATTTCTTCACCATTAGGTACTTCCGACCACTGTCTGGTGAAGTCTGTATCCGTCTACTCCCCGCCCGATCCTAGCCCTAGAGGCACCAGGCGGGTTTGGCGATACAGGTCAGCAGATTGGGATGGCATGCGATCTTTCTTCGCATGTTATCCTTGGCAGCCTACTTGCTTTTCTTCGACTGATGTTTCGTCGTGCGCGGACGCCATGACGGATGTGCTGCGGCAGAGAATGGAGTACTACATTCCATTCTCTGACGTTACAATGTCAGGCGAGGCTCGACCATGGTTTAGTGCCGAGTGCAATCGCGCTGATGCGCTTAAACACGCGGCTTACCTGGCATGGGTCGACGCTCGGACGCGTAAAGCAAATGACGTGAGTCAGCAGAAGAGAGCCTTCAACAGGGCTGCCAAGTCCTGCAAGAAGGTGTTGCGAAGGGCTCGGTTTGACCACATTAGCCGTGTCAGCTGTGTTTCCTGTAAGCTACAACCTGGGAGTCTTTAAGTCAAGAGTGAATAGGTTACTTCTAGGCAAGCGTGCTCCATCTTCGACCACATCATCGCTTACCATCAGGTGAGATAGTGGTCAAACGCGAGCCTATCAAACATAAAAAAAAACATTAGCCGCATTGGGAACAAACTTGTTTCTTACCCAGCTGGTAGTAAGGCGTTTTGGTCCCTGGCTAAGTCGGTTGAATCGAACTTCTGCCGCCCCTCACTACCTCCAATGCTGAAACCCGACGGGTCGCTGGCCCACTCCGCTGAGGAGAAAGCGAACTTGTTTGCCTCTCTGTTTGCGGAATCTTCGCGTCTAGATCCTGGTGGCGCGAGGCCCTCTGGTATTCTTGGTGGATGCGAGTCGATTATGTCAGACATTCGCATTCACCAGAAGGATGTCCGGAGGGTACTGCGTAACCTAAACGTGAACAAGGCTAGTGGCCCCGATGGGATACCGGCAATTGTACTTGTGGAGGACTTGTGCGCCTGAGTTGTCTCCGATCTTAACACGCCTATTTCGCCTTTCGTATGAGACTGGAAAAGTGCCGATGGCTTGGAAGCAAGCTAACGTGCAACCCGTGCCCAAGAAGGGTAGTCGAGCTGACCCAGCAAATTATAGGCCCATCTCGGTAACTTCCGTACTCTGTAAGAGTATGGAACGTATACTGAATGGCAAGCTCCTGGCATATCTAGAAGCTAACGATATCCTCAATGACCGACAATACGGCTTCCGTTGAAATCGGTCAACTGGGGATCTTCTAGCGTATGCCATTCACATCTGGAGTGAGGCCATCGACAAGCAAGGGGAAGCCCTTGCAGTCTCCCTTGACATCTCGAAGGCCTTCGACCGGGTCTGGCACGACAGCCTAATTGGCAAGCTCCCTTCCTTTGGTCTGCCCGCTGGTTTGTGTGATTGGATTGCAGATTTCCTGAGGGTCGATCGTTCGGGTGATCGGTCTATCCGAGTAGTCATAGATGGCTGCTCGTCCGGACTCCTGGCTATTAATGTCGGTGTGCCTCAGGGGTCGGTGCTCTCGGCAACATTGTTTTTGCTGCATATTAACGATCTGCTAAAACCCGGTTCCTTTGGGTATGCAGACGACAGCACTGTTGCCGAGAGATACTCGTACGTGCCTGACGCACGTGCTAGTGGGTCTCAAGTCCGGTATCTCCGAGAGGCTATGGCTGGGCGCTTGAACTTGTCCTTACAGGCTGTCTCAGAATGGGGTGATGCCAATCTGGTCAAGTTCAATGCTGCTAAGACCCAGGCGTGTCTTTTTTCGCTAAGAGGAGCTAATTTCACCCGGCTCTATCTATCCGAGGTGTGACCGTGCCGATAACCGACCAACTTAATCTTCTTGGTGTTACTTTAACATCTACCCTGAATTTTGGTTCCTTCATAGAGGCAAAGGCTCAAGTGGCTGCCAAAAAGTTGGGGATCCTCGCAAAGGTGAGACGGTACTTTACGCCGGAACAGCTGCTCCAACTGTATCAAGCACAAGTTCGATCGTGTATGGAGTACTGTTCTCATCTTTGGGACGGATCGGCCAGATACCAGCTTGATGCCCTTGATTCAATTGAGAAAAGAGCCAAGAGGATCATCGGCAATGATAGGCTCGTTGAGTCGAAACCCCAAAGTCTAGAACATAGACGCCGAGTTGCTAGCCTGTCGGTTTTCTATCGGTTACATTTTGGGGAGTGTGAGACGGAATTGCACAATTTGATTCCGCCAAGCCCGTTTCATCAACGGACCACAAGACGTACGGCGAAGTGCCACCGGTTCATGGTGGACATCCCATCCATACGCACAAAGCGATTTGAGAAAACATTCATTGTGCGTACAGCTAGGGAGTGGAATTCCCTACCGGAGTCTGTGTTTCCTGATAGCTACAACCTGGGAGTCTTTAAGTCAAGAGTGAATAGGTTACTTCTAGGCAAGCGTGCTCCATCTTCGACCACATCATCGCTTACCATCAGGTGAGATGGTGGTCAAACGCGTGCCTATCAATAATAAAAAAAAATAGAAGCGGGCTAATCAGTCGAATCACTAACAACAAAAGTTTTCGTCTGAGTGAGTGACCCGCGAGGTGCGAAACCATGAGATCGATTATTATTATCTTTCGCGTTCGCTTGAGACAAATTAAAGCGTGCTAGTATCTTTGCCTGATCTTCAACATAACTAATCAACAACTTAGTAGTGGGTATTTCAACATCACGAATGGAGAGTTCAAACGATTGACCAGACTGTGATTCCATTTTTCATAGCACAATGCAAGAGAATAATAATAATTAAGCCTTTTTTTTATTATTTTTTTTCTATCACTCGCTTTATCAATCCAATCTTTGCCCTCTGTTTTCAAAATTTCATCGAGACATCGCTCCGCCGGTCTGCCTCTAGTTCTCTTGCCTGCAGGTCCCTTCCATGAATATGTCTTTTTGGCCCACCTGTTTTCGTTCATACGTGCAATATGGCCGGCCCACTTCCATTTCAGTCTTTTGCAGTGTTCTAGAGCATCAATCAGCTTTGTTGTCTTTCTTATCTCTGTGCTTCTCTTTTTGTGTCTCAATTTTAGATTTAGGATGCTCCGTTCCATGGATCTTTGGGTTGTTATTATTTTGTTTCTGGTTTGTTTGTTGAAAATCCATGTTTGGGATGCATAGGTGAGAGCAGGTAAGATACAAGAGTCCAACACAATTTTCTTCAGCTTCATTGAAATATTTGACTTTAGAATTTCTTTCAGGCTCCAAAATTTATTCCAGGCCATGTTTACACGTCTCATTAGCTCATCTTGGTGTCTAGACTTTTTAAACGATATTTGTTTGCCTAGATATGTGTATTCTTGGACATATTCTAGGACACTGTTAATGTGTATTGGTGCCTTTATGCTGTTTGTCATAATTTTTGTTTTCGTTGTATTTAGTTCTAAACCAATTTCATTGCTAATATAATTTAGTTCATTTATCATTGACTCTAATCGCGTTGGATTCTCTGCGAAGAGTATGTCATCAGCGAATCTGAGATTACTTAGAAATTGACCTTTTATGTCTATACCTTTGTTTTTCCACTTTAGCTTCTACATGATGTTTTGCAAAACAGTAACAAAAATTCTCGGAGAGAGGGGGTCCCCTTGACGAACGCCTCTACATATATCAATTTCCGTGCCTGTTTTGTCTAATATTACTCTACTTGTGCTTTTCTTATAGATGTCTTGTATAAGCATTATGGTTTCTGATGGTACATCACATTCCTGTAAGGCTCTCCACATGCTGATATGGGATATAGAGTCGAATGCTTTAGCGTAGTCGATGAACGCTAGGTAGAGCGGGCGTTTCATTTCTTCGTATTTTTCTAGAATCAGTTCTAATGAGTGAATGTGGTCTATAGTTGAATACGTACTTCTAAATCCTGCTTGCTCCACTGGCTGGTGTTCTTCGGTGTATATCGCAAGGCGTTTCTCAAGGCATGAAGCAAGTAGCTTGTAGAGATTTGACTGTAGACTAATTGGTCGATAATTACTTATGTCGGTAGGGTTTCCTTTCTTGTATAGCAGCACTATACATATATCTGATTTCGCCCATTCAGTAGGAATTTTTCTGTCGTCAAGTATTTTATTGAACAGGATGGTTAAAGGTTGTACTAGGAGAGCTTTTCCTGTTGAAATGGCTTCGTTTGATATGCCATCTGGACCGCTGCTTTTTTCATTCTTTAAAGACTTTATTTTTGTTAGAATTTCTTGAGCAGAGAATCTTTGCAATATAGTGTCATTTTCCTGTAGAGGTAGTAGAGTCTCTATACTCGAAGGCCGACAGAGACGCACTAAATATTTCAATGAAAGAATCGAGACTATTTGCATTATATGAACCACCTTTTAAATCTAAGATATTATTCAAATAATGGGTACCCAATGAGCGCTTATCCTGGTATTTTTTCCCATAAAATATTGTAGGCACAATTCCAGCGGTAACCCTCAATGCAATGCATCGTGATTATTCGACCTGAACGACTCATAGTAAACAGGCTAATTCTCGGTTTTCCCGTCGAAATATGGCAGAGCAATAGGAGGTAATTTTATTTTAAGCGGTTCAAAAAGGGTCTAGTGACTACTTTGTATTAACGGATATTGACTACTGTTTATTTTATTCCTGAACATAAAATTTTCAAAGGATTCTAAACTATCGGGACTTGCTTTAAACTAATGTAAATGTGATTAATTTGATCGACAGATTCAAATTTATCTCGAATGTCATCAATTGTTCCCGATTCAGTCATAAAAATCTCACTTCTTCTCGAATCGAATGACGATATATTTTTCAATGAATTATATAATCGATTAAGGCGTTTAAATAAACATCCTTTCTTTTCATGAAGGATAGTCATTAAATCTGCCGGCCCTAGTTGTTTATCAGTCATTTTGTTGGATAACAAAAAGAAATGAATATCAAAAGATACGGCTGCCCGGGGGTGGAGGACTGCCCGGGGCTGGAGGATAAATTCGAAAGAGTTACCTCGCCCCCGGGCGCGTAGGGCAGGGAGGAACAGGGGTGGGTTTTAGTCAGTAAGAGTCTGACACGCCCTTCCGCTCCACCCCAGAGCGGAAAGAGTCATTGGATGATTTCCCACCCCCCAAAAAAAAAAAAAAAAAAAAAAAAAAAATCAAAAGATACGGAAAAATATTAAACTATCACAAAGGCGGCGGGTGAGCGAATACTTGAGCTACTTCACTGTACCCCGAGCCTACTGCTACTGCACAGCACCGGAGCCTTGATTATTCGAGCACAATATAAGCCGAGAAGATGGGTGACTTTAAATGCCGTTTACCTACATAAAATGAACTTTAACAATGAATATTATTGATTCTATGATTTTTACCAAATATTACGTAAAAATTTAACTAAGGGGAATTTATTTGGAAGGAAATAACTTTACGTTGAGTTGTACTATGTAATGCGGTATTATTAATGACTTTTTTTTTGGGGGTTTTGGAAATCATTCAATGACTTCTCCCGCTCTGGGTAGAGCGGTCAGACTCTTACTGACTAAAACCCACCACTGTTCCTTCCCTGCCTGCTGTGCCCAGGGGTGCGGTAACTCATTTTCAGAATTTATCCGTTACCCCTAGGCATTACTTGGTGGTGCTGGGAATTATATTAAGTAGACGAGAAACTATTCAATTACATAGTACAATGAACGTTCAGTTATATGACCGTCCATGCGATGAAATAAAAGCGGGCGAAGTTAACAATAAAATTATGAGTTAATTTTACTGGTGCCTATCCAGTATCCAGGCTCGAAAGGACCAAAATAATTATGGTGTTGCGTGTTAATAGCCAACACCTGAACTGGGATCATATTTAAGAACGATAAAATCTGGTGGTACAGACTGTTGTCAACATTATCTGACCCACCCTAAAATCAAACGACTTTGGACCCTCTGCCTGTAACATTAAGGTTTATTTAATTTATATGAGCTTATCACATAAGTGCACGAGGACTCGATGAACAAAAATACAATAATAACACAGACACTCAAATTTGATCTTTAACACGTAACGTTAAGGTAAACCCACCCAACATAGTCGGAGCCACCGGCATTATATATGTTTTTGTTAAGCTATTTTAATCATTATCTCGTTAACATTAAAGTTGAAAAGCTTTTAAGTCACACTACATAATTACAACCCAATCTCTAATTTCGCGTATTCCCAACTAGTTCTTGTGGCTTAGCGGTTTGATGCTGTATTGACGACGAACAGCATGTGGGTTCGAAAACACAGTCCACCTGTACATCAGTTTCTTTTTCAATTTCTACAATATTGCTTGCAATATTAAAGAACGACCAATATGATTTTCGCCTAATAACTTATCTTGTAAACGGGTGGGTAATTTAAAAAAACTTTAAGTTCACAGTTCTTTATAATGAATACGAATATTTATTTTTCAACTACCCACTTATTACAAGTTATGTGAAAATATTACCATTTTAAAAAGTTTATGTATAGTCTGTAGTTCTTTACAATAATACAAGAAATAGTTTTGCAATATAAATTCTATATTGAAAGCAAAACAATATCTTTGTCGCAGGATTTGATCTCAAACCTTGTTTTTCTGTCTTATACACAGACCACGAGACCAGAATTACTTGAACTCAATCATTAAAATAAGCTATTACACTTATCATATTATAACAAATAGTTATAAAATATAACCTAATTCTAACGTTTTAAAGATCAAATTTGCGTGTCTATATTATTATTGTATTTGTTCATCAAATCCTCGAGCAGTTGTCTGATAAGCTCATATAAATTAAATAAATCTTTATGTTACACGCAGAGGGTCCAAAGTCGTTTGATTTTAGGGTGGGTCAGATAATACTGACAACAGTCTGTACATAATAAAAAATGAAAATTAAATGTCTATTGATAAATCCCCTGAACATCTACATTAATATAGAAAAGCCCACGTCCCTTGTCTTTTTACAATCAGTAAATTGATTTATTATTATTAATTTTGAGACTAACATAGATTTAAGTTTATCTGAATTAAATGATTTGAATTGAATTGAATTGAATAAGAGCGCAATGTCAAATTTGAAATCAGTATAATCATTTTATCGATACAATTTTTTTCGCAAGTGCAAGTTATGGCAGAGTTATGATCCATGAATGTCTTTATGTTCTGTAGTATGTCCTTTTTATTACATGTCATGTTACGTTAAGCAACAATTGTAAATGACATAAAGCATAATTTACCGGTATATTTTGTTTTTTTGTGGGGAACAAAATGGCAAACAAGTGTGATAAAAAAGATCACTGGAATCGTTTACGGTGCAAAATAGCACTATAAACATGTTTTGATTACTTTTATAGTGCAAATTTGTAACATAAACGTTGCAGATAGCTCTATTTTAGTACTAAAAAGCGTTTCTCGACACAATTACATTTCAACTATAGAGCTGATTTATCACCGTGTGAGTCTTTATGTAATATTTATAGAATAAATCAATGATAAAACTAGGGCCTTTTTTGGGTTCTGTAAACGTTTACGAAATTGAACAACAACACATTTTTTGAATAGTTCCGTTGTCTGTCTCCGAAACTCATCATCAGATCTACATGAAATTTAAATGGTACCATTTCGGTATAAAGCCCTTTCGAACAAAAATAATTTTGCAAATTCGTCTATAAATGACGGAATTATGCCCGAACATACCTACATAAAAAAATAAAAAATTCAAACATCCGAATTGATAACCTCCTCCTTTTGAAAGACGGTTAGAAAATAGGTAAAAATTAAAAGATTTCGCCGGCCGGTGGACTGTTGTTAACTTATGAAAATTTGCCATATTTAGTGTTAAATTTCGCATATTTAATAAAAAAAAGTGTGTGTGTACATGTGTACGCACGTAAGAAGTTATACTTCTTTGGCTTAACAATATAAAAAAACCAAACTGTCACAAAGTTTACAAAAGGAAAACAATCCTTCTTCATGAACCACAGACTATAGCTAACTTCAGGATGTCGGTTTTATCTAACTTCAGGGTGTCGGTTTTTTATGACGGTGTGCGCGCGCATCGTAAAAAAATACTCTCATCATTTTTCCCTAACGCGCCAAAAGATGTACTTAATAACTTCAAAAATCTATAACTTTTGGTTTTTATGAGTTTATGAGTATTTTTTTACTATTTTTTCAAGTACGAATGTTAAACCCAGAATACGCCTAAAATGGATCGGACAGGGATTTTGTTACATGCTGTATAGAATGAATATTGAGTTTAGAATCCGCTAATCTGTGTTTAAACTAAGCATAGGGTAAGAGATTTTTATTTTTTTATTTATTTATTCAAACTCTGTACTAACGTTAACTTACATACAGTCTGCCAAACTGCGTAAAAGTTTGTCGGCAGTTGTTCTCGTCTAACAATAGATTACAATCTTGGAATTTTGAAAATTAACTAGCTGACTAACCGCTAACAAATAAACTATAATATAATAATAATAATAAATAATAAATTCTTTATTACGGACAACATAGATCCACTGTGTTAGTAAATTTCTTATAACTAATGTTAGTAAAGTAATAATTATAATAATTAAAAAACATGTTTACTTGAGATCGTTTCATGTGGGCGACACACAAGCGAAAGTAAATAACTTCACTCATTCATCACCCCCACAAAACGTCTCAGAATAGGAGAGTAGATGTTCTCCGACACTGTCCTCAAAATACTGTTGTCACTGTCCCGTAGTCTTGCTATTAAAGACGAGATCTACACACACTCACACACACACACACACACACAGACACACACACAGCCACACAGTACAGTCAGTCAGTACAGTCGTGATAAAAAAAGAAAAATAAAATAGAGGTACACGTTACAAGCATTTTCGCCAACGTGACCTTTGTTAGAAACAAATCTATGGACACATTAGAGATAATGCTTTTGTAGAACTCAAGTTGGAACTTAAGTTGGTCCTTGGATTTGACATGCAAGATCAGTTTTGGGGGTAGCTCATTTACTAACATTGGTAATACATACCTTCTTGTTCTACTTCTCTCCTACCTACTCGAGTTGGAACATATGGCCACGTTTTACTTTGTGATTTTTATTATTAAATTGTTCAATCAAGATATTTAACTTACTTTTAAGATGGATCGGCAGTATTTTACAAATTTTTAACAGTTCGTCATAATTTTTATTTAAGTTTTTCTTAGTTTTTTATTATCTACAAGTAATTTTTGTAACCTTATCTGCAAAATATTAATTTTATTTAAGTGTGAAGGGAACGAAGACCACCACATAAGCCATAACCAATAATTAAGTCAGCCAGTGCGTAATATAAGGTACGCAGTACCTTCCTGCTGACAACATATCTAAGGTTTTTCAGTTGGCCTAAAATAGAGCGTAGCTTATTATAAACGTTGTCAACATGTAGTTTCCACGTGAATGTGTTATGGGATGACCCATAACAAAAGAATGATCTTTTGGACAGGTTTTTCAAGCGGCTTTACTTAAAAATAATAGAAATCGAAAAGTCAGCAGGCCATTATTTTGTTCGCGCAAACCTTATATCCTCTCTTAATTGGGTTACTGATTATTATTCAATTATCTTTATAATTAAATATCATTAAAAAATAAAATACCCCAATTCTTTGATTTTCGTGGAGTGTCCCAAGCCTAAAAAGCCTTAAAAGGTTTTTGTATATTTTTAGCACAAAGGATTTATTTTGATTAGTTTTGACCCACGCAGATTAAATTTTGACCATGCAAATGAAATAACTTTGAGTTTTGTACTAGCTAAGAATGAAAATCTTTTTTAGTACTTTAGTTAAATGTTTATTCGTTTAAATAAAACTTAAAATGTCACATTCGATGTTTCTGACTTTGTAAGTATTGTAGGACCCCAAGGCACGGCCTGCAGGGATCCTGGGACGCTGTCGTATCTTCAGGGTAGACGTCTCACTCGCTGGCAACGCGAGAGTGCAGTGCATAAAAGGGTAACTTGGCTACGGGCGGATAAGAACAGAGCGGAGGGCACTTTAAATAACTATATTGGTCATCCCGGAAAAATACTCGTACATGTGTGTCCACTTGCAAGGGCAAAACTGCTGTCTCACATAAAACAAAATTGACATCAATTCTTTAATCATAATTCCATCAACTCTCCAATATTCTTAACTGCCAGCTAAAGGTGCAGACCCGCTGAAATTAGGCTGTGTCTACAATCATCACATGAGCTACGCCCCTACGTATAGAAGCGCAAACGCTAGTAAGTCAAAGTTCATTACACATTTGAAGAGTCAATCGACCCCTACCTAAACCTAATACGACCATTTACCTAGCGCCAGAAATAACTGAACATTAAGGGTATGTTCCTTGCAGAAGACGCCTCAAGACAGGAGGAACGACTTGTCCTGACACTACAGCATGTGTTTTCAACTTTAATATTTACTATGGTGCCAATGAGCAACAACAAACTAACGTCGTCATGTTTGAAACTCCTGGCACCAAAACTGGCGAAAAAGATGTCAAGAATCCCTCTAATACAAATAAAATGATGTGTCAACACACATCATCTCAGAAGGGGTTTAATAACTAACTTAAACCTTTACAATTATGACTTTAACTTATCGGACGCTTATCGTGTCACATATATCACATTTATTGTCAACACTGCATCACACCAGATAGCACTCAGTACACAGAAAATTGTATGTTGAACTTACAATTTATGATGAATCACTTTTATCCTATCGTTCGAAGATCGAAGATTAGAGGTCCAGTGAGGAGATCCACAAGCAGTATTTAAGCCGTGGTCATCTAATCATGGTCATCTCTGGACACGTGGACGTTTGTGTTCGGAACCTTTTGCTAAGACCGCATTGTTCTTCCAAAAATAAAGTGAAGTTTATGATCCGACCATTTTTATATTGTTTTTTCATATGTAACTAAATATAAAGTAGGAACCCTGCCAACAAGAGAAAATTTCGGTGAGAATCATAAATGCCATGCTTAAGACTTAGCGTCACCACAGAAAATCCCAAAAGATTACTTACAGCGTCCTACATTCTTATGCTTACAGCATTTGAACCTGACTCTGGTCCCTTTTACACCTCGAGACAACATTAAGTGCTTTTAAGAAGCCTTTTCCAATATATAAAGTTTAAGAGGCAGACTCGCTCCAGATCAAGTTGGAAAAAGAAAAAACGTCAAACGACAATTTGTCAATCTGTCAACTTGCAAAATAACGCTCCATTCCACGAATTAAATTTATTCGATTTTTAAGTGTTACAACTTACAAGGTTGTTTACATTGTCAAACACAATTTATAAATTTCTTCTTATATTTCCAAAATTTATATTTACGAGTATTTACAAAAGACTGCTTTATTAAATTATTTGTATGCAGTTCATGATTTCCTTCGCATATTTTTATAGGATAACTTGGATCATCGGATTTACTAAATCCGTACATTCTTACATTTATGGTCGTCAACTCATTTACCTCTGAGCCCCTGAAACTCACCGGTGAATTTGACAAAAAAAAGTGGAAAAAAATAATAATCGGCTGTCAACCCGAGTTGTCGTCGGGATTCAATTTGACAACCCGGATTTTGCCACTGGGCCTGAAGGGAAGTTGTTATGACAACACACGTCAGCCAGAATAAATAAAATAGACACAAAAATAACTTTATTTTTAACAAAGAAATGGAAACCATCCCTCTTAGCAAAACACGGGATGGTACAGATCTTCTCCTCTAGAATATCCCGGGAACAATATCATTCCGCTCGCTGTGGAAAGTGGCATTTATGTTGCAGTTTTCACCCCGGAAGATATCAGCTGGACTATCACCTAGTGGAATAATAATAGAAGGATCCTGCATCGCTTCTCCTGGTATGCAGCGCTGTGCCGACTCCATCTTCATCTCGAAGTTCTCTTGCTCGCAAACAACAGCAGAAACACATTCTACTTGAACAAAATTATTGTCACAAAAAACATGTGTCTCCGACGGAACCTCCATCTCGCAGCTTTCCATCACGACGACATCAGTCGAAACGACATCTAAATGAATAAAATTCTCATTCGACTCGTGCTCGCCTTGTGTTTCTTCTAATAAAGTTGTTTCCTGGTTCTCTGAAATATAGGACTAATTTGAAAACTCCTGTCTCACATAAAACAAAATTGACATCTATTCTTTAATCATAATTCCATCAACTCTCCAATATTCTAAACTGCCAGCTAAAGGCCGGTGCAGAACCGCTGAAATTAGGCTGTGTCCACAATCGTCACAGTACCTAATAATATTAAGAATAGAAAAATAGAAATAGATAACTGGCAGAGAATGGCATATGCCATTAAGTTCGCGTTCATGTGCGGTCACCCAAAAAAGTGCACTAGCAGGTTTAGACTCGTTTTGCTGTGAACACAAGGTAGGTACAGTCCTTACGTCTGTATGTGTAATCAACGCGGTGCACACACCACAAAGAATTCACACACACGTCTTATCGTATCCGTACGCGTCCCTCTCGTATGGTCTCGTAACACGAAACAAAAAACATATTTTCGTCGCTTTTGCTATGCCCTCGTCACACGCATGTCACGCATCATGTGCGTGATGTTGGCTAGTTAAAATCCATTGCTAAAATTCGGCCAAAAATATCATGTGCTAATAGCAGTGCAGACAACACATAAGACTGTGAAGCAGTTGGCGTAAGTTCAAATCTCATAAAGCACAGCACGACATTTTATTGTATTTTTATTTTTGTTCGCAATATTTGCTGTCTTTTTATGAGTATTGTGTATTGCACTAAAAGGTTTATAATAACAAAAATAAAAAAACAACAATTATTCGTTAAAAGTAGTTCATTTTACTTACAGGTAACATACTACAACAATTTATTATAACTACCTACTTCTGTCAAATAAGATGTGAAATATATGTCAAGAAACTTAAAATCAATTTTTATTGTTGTTGACGTATGAAAATAATGTTTACAATTTTAAATGGATTTATTTCAGCATAAACATTAAGCGTCAATCATGTAGTTTTAGTAAGTAGGTAAAACATGGGAACAACAATAAACAAAACAACAACATAGCTTAAGTATTCGTTTTCTTTACGAAAAGAAGATTGAAACTAAACCTCAAATTTTTAATCCTTATACAGGGTGACTGATAATTAGTGACCGAAACTTAAACACGTGATTGACTAATATCAAACAACTTTCTTAAAGAAACATTTAATGAGACAGAATGCGGGGGCTAAGTGATAAAAGTGAATGATTATAAAAAAGTGTTTCTTTGGGAAAGTTGTTTGTTATCATGAGCAATCATGTGTTTAAGTATCGGTCACTAATTACCTGTCACCCTATATACGGAGATCATTATTCTCCTGCCCTTATCCCAATTTATTTGGGGTCGGCGCAACATGTCTTTTTCTTCCATACTCCTCTATTAGTCGTCATCTCTGTAGTCACCCCTTTTTTACCCATATCCTCTTTCACACAGTCCAACCATCGTTTCTTTGGCCTTCCCCTACTCTTATAGCCATCCACATCCATACACAAGACTTTCCTCATGACATTTTCTTCATTCCTCCGCATCACATGCCTATACCACGACAACCGATTTCCACACAACTTTTCAGTCAGCGGTGCCACTTTCAGACTTCCTCTTATATATTCATTCCTAATTCTATCCATGCGCGTAACACCACACATCGCTCTTAGCATTCTCATCTCAGCTACATGCAATTGCTTTTCATTCATCCCTTTTGTGGCCCAACATTCTGAACCATACAAGACAGCAGGTCTGACCATTGTTTTATAAATCTTCACCTTAAGTTTTAGGGGAATGCGGGAGTCACAGATAGTCCCGGTGACCTGTCGCCATTTCATCCATCCAGTGTTAATTCTGTGCTTAACAGTCCGATCTATTTCGCCATCGCTTTGCACGAGTGAACCGAGATACCGAAAATCGGAGCAGACTGGGAGAAGCGCGCCATCTAGCACTACAGCTTCAGAACTGGAGAGACCGCCGAAATCGCAGAACATGTATTCAGTTTTGGTTCTGCTGATTTTCAAGCCAACTTTCTCCAGCTTCTGTTGCCATTTCTCCAATCTGCTCTGGATCTCAGGTCCATCTTCACCGACCAGAACAATGTCGTTGGCAAACAGCATGCACCAGGGTGCCTCTTCCTGTATTTCCGACGTAAGAACGTCCATAACCAACAGGAAGAGGTAAGGACTTAAAGCCGACCCTTGATGCAAGCCTACAGCCACACTGAACTTATCGGTGTTGCCAGCAGCCGACCGGACGTAAGTACTAGATTGTCTGTACATAGCACGAATCAACTCAACATACTTCCCAGGCAAACCTTTCTCTTTCAAGGCCCACCACAACACAACCCTATATACGGAGATATTACTAAAAAAATGTAATTCTTTTTCTACAAGAAGACGTCAAACACTGACAAACATCATGTTGAATACGTGCTGAAAAAAGTCATAGACAAGTTAATGCATTAACCATAGGTAGAACAAAATACTTTTGTTAATAATTTGTATAATCCCCATTATTCTCGATACAGTCAAGTAGACGTTGACGCATGGAGGCAACGAGATTAAAACATATTTCTGTTCCACTTATATTTTCCCATATCTCCATGCCCGACTTTGCACCATCAAACCCCATACATTTTTTATTGGGTTGAGATCAGGAGATCGCGCTGACCATGGAACGACAGCTATCGCCGGGTGTCTGGTAAACCAATCACGCACAGTGCTCACCCGGTGAATAGGACAATTATCCTGGACAAATGTTATTTTTGTAACCTCTTCAGCTGGATAAGCGTTGCGGACTGCAAAAACAAATAACAAAAATAACTTTACATATTTATTAGTTGTTGTTGGTTACCCTTCGGGTACGGAACCCTAAAAATACCGTATGAAATATTCGCGATATCACTTACACTTAGTCCGGTTTCATTAGGTTGTGTTATATTACATCCACTGTTGACCATGCCATGCCAACAAATGACCATGCCATTTATTATTGTCAGCAATTCCTCGAAATGGCACCACAAAATAGATGAAAAACACTGTCGAACCTCGATATATGCCAAAATTGCCTTTATTGGCATAATGGTAAGGCTTGCATTTCAAGTAAACGGTGTCGCGAATGCAACGGAAATCACAACACACTACTACATGCAGCATTTACACAATCGAACCGGACATCAGTTGACAGCACAGCAAAAGCAAGCGACAACACGACACGTGCCTCAAAATCCGAGAAGCCGCAGCTGTCACGTGGAAACTCGCACGCGTCACTACAGCAAGACAAGCTGGAAGTACTTTTATCAACGGCCCTGATCAAGGTCCAAGCAGAGGATGGATCATTCCAGATACTACGAGCACTGTTAGATCAAGGCTCACAAATGTCCCTCATCAGCGGAAACGCAGCACATATTTTGGGCATAGCACGCAAGAATAGCTCAGGCGTAATCTGGGGAATAGGAGAAAAAGAGACAAACTGCAAAGGAGTAATAAATATTAAGTGTGCATCAGTTCACAACAACTTTGAGTTTGAAGTAGAGGCTTATATCATGAACAAATTAATAAAAAAGTTACCTAATCGCACGTTCAAGAAACCAACATGGTAATTTTTGGACAATATCACTTTAGCAGACCGCGATTTTAACATAAGTCGATCAGTTGACTTACTTCTTGGCAGCAGTGTATACTCAAAATTATTATTAGAAGGGGTTTGCAGAGAGACTGAGGAGTCTGCCTCAGCACAAAATACACGAGTAGGCTGGATATTAAGCGGAGATATCATACAGACGTTTCAGTGTAACGTCATCTTACATAACCTGGACGATATTCAGCAATTCTGGGAAATAGATGACATCTCAGACAAGACCACACTGTCATCAGGAGATCAGCATACAATTGACTACTATCAGGAAACTACAACACGACAAGAGGATGGTCGATATCAAGTAAGATTACCTCTGAAACAAAATTTTGCAGAGATGCTGGGAGCTTCGATACCAAAAGCTGTAGCGCAGTTCAAATCGCTGGAGAGGAAGAATAACCAGCATTCCAACATCCAGGAAGAGTATCAAAAATTCATGACCAAATATTAAGAATTAGGTCACATGAAAATTTCAAGAAATAATTTAAAGCCAGATTGTTTTTTGACCCATCACAGTGTACTGCGTCCCGATTCAACCACTACCAAATTGAGGGTAGTGTTCAATGCATCGGCTAAGACATCAACAGGCTACAGCCTAAATGACGTCATGGAAGCAGGACCAAACTTACAGCAAGACCTTTTGTCTCTGATTCTTAAATGGAGACAGTACAAATACGCATACACAGCAGACATAGAAAAAATGTTCCGTCAAATTAAGATACATGAAGATGATCAAGCATTACAGAAGATAGTTTGGCGTAACTCAACAACAGACCCCATACAGGAATATCAACTAACTACAGTAACCTATGGCACCAAGGCCGCACCATATTTATCATTAATGACATTGAAACAGCTTGCACGTGACGAAAAATCCAACTACGCGAACAGTTTAGCGACAGATGTACTAGAAAACTCGTTTTACGTCGACAACTTAGTACACGGATCGCATTCAACAGAATCAGCACAAAAGCTTACAAGGGACTTAATCAAACTTTTGAGGTCGGGAGGCTTCAACCTCAGGAAATGGAAATCAAATGTTCCTGAGTTATTAGATCACATACCAACCGAGAACAACGCTCAAGATAGTTTCAATTTCAAGCAATCAGAACAAGCAAAGACCTTAGGACTCATCTGGGACCCCAAGGAGGACACCTTCCAATTTAAAATGAAAATCGAACAAACAACTACAAAACTAAAAGTGACTAAAAAAACATTGCTATCAGATATCTCAACGTTATTCGACCCCTTGGGATGGCTATCACCACTGTCCACAAGGCTTAAAATCATTTTTCAAAACTTATGGCTGCGCAACCTCAATTGGGACGATCCCTTATCCGAAGATATACTAAATGAATGGATGGACATTAAAAGCAACATTAATCGTGTAAATCAACTACAAGTGCCGCGTTGGATAAACACAAGAGAACACGACAATATTGAATTACATGGTTTTTGCGACGCTTCACTGAAGGCTTACGCGTGTGTAATATACGTTCGGATCAAGGGGAGTGAGCAGTCAAAACCAACACTGCTAGTTGGAAAGGCCAGACTTGTGCCGACCAGCAAATCAGTATCTTTGCCAAGATTAGAGCTATCAGGAGCTCTCCTGCTATCAAAACTAATGATAAAGGTCCAACAGTGTCTATCAAATTACAACCTCAGCATTTACGGATGGGCTGACTCCATGATTGTGTTAGGCTGGCTTAATGGTGAACCAACAAGGTGGAAAACATTTGTTGCCAATCGTGTACGTCAGATAACTACTATCATGCCTGCCAATTGCTGGCACGACGTTAAATCAGCAGACAATCCAGCGGATTGTGCCAGTCGAGGCTTGAACATGAGTCAGCTTGAGGAGCACACTCTGTGGTGGATTGGTCCTTCGTGGCTTCCTAGTATCATCGCAGAGAAAGAGCCAAAATCAAATTTCACAACAGATGAAGAAATTAAAAATAATAACAACAATAAATTACTAGTGAATGCAACTCATCACTGTGACGACAGCAGCATTGTAATACGTCACCTAATATCAAAGTACAGTTTATTCACACAACTTATAAATGTTTACGCTATGCTTTTACGATTGTATAGACGTTTGCAATTTAAAGAAATAGCACAAACAAAACATTTGACTCTCCAAGAAATAAAAGTCGCAAAATTAAAGTTAATTAAGTATGTTCAAGAAACCGACTTCTCACAGGAAATCCATAAATTGCAACAGAGCAAACCTATATCAAGCAAGAGCAAAATACTGGACTTAAATCCGTTTCTTGATCAAGACGGCATTCTTTCAGTCGGCGGGAGGCTCAAACATGCCAACATAGATTATCAGATGAAACATCCAATAATCCTATCAAAAAGCGGCCGTGTAACGGAAGTACTGATTGACGAGGCTCACGTTCTAGCATTTCATGGTGGACCTCAGCTAACTTCAGCATTTATAAGCCAAAATTATTGGGTTGTACGCGGAATCAGAGCAGTTAAATTCCGAGTTCGACGTTGCATTAAGTGCCGTCGCCACAA
Organism: Polia nebulosa; assembly: GCA_951329385.1. Taxonomy (NCBI): domain Eukaryota; kingdom Metazoa; phylum Arthropoda; class Insecta; order Lepidoptera; family Noctuidae; genus Polia; species Polia nebulosa. The sequence continues at coordinate 33,141,302 of OX589599.1, read as the reverse complement.
TCCAAGTAATCAGCATCAAATTATGGGAGATCTACCACCCGAAAGGACGAATCCGTCACGCCCTTTCCAAAATGTAGGTGTAGACTATACGGGTCATGTCTTTATCAAAGCCAACAAGGGTCGTTGAATAAGAACCACCAAGGGTTATGTCGCCGTATTTATTTGCATGGTAACTAAAGCTGTCCACTTGGAGTTAGTATCGGATTTGACATCATCATCATTCCTCGCGGCTCTTCTCAGAATGATAGCTCGGAGACGAGTCCCACGGAACATATTCAGCGATCAAGGTACCAACTTTATCGGAGCCAACAAGGTCCTACAGGACGAGTATCATGAAAAAAGAAGCACATTCAATCAAGAATGTCAGCAAGAAATAACAAAAATGCGAATCGAATGGCACTTTAACGCACCTTCATGGCCATCAGCAGGAGGATTATGGGAGGCTGCCGTTAAAAGCCTAAAATATCATCTGAAGAGAGTGGTAGGGGAGCAAAAATTAACGTTTGAAGAGTATAGTACAATACTATATCAGTTGGAAGCTTGTCTAAATTCAAGGCCGTTATGTCCGTTAACCGAAAATTCAGCAGATTTGAACTTCCTTACCCCGCACACTTCTTATCAAGTGGCCCAAATTTAACACTTTACGAAACAGAGAAAGATTTACGCACAAGATGGAATCTAACTCAAAGAATCTATCAAGATATTTGGAACCGCTGGCGAAGTGAATACATAACACAATTAAATACAAGGACTAAATGGAGACGCCCTCAAGAAAACATCAAAGTCGGTAACTTGGTGTTAATTCAAGACGCCAAACTACCACCAGGCAAATGGGCAATGGGAAGGGTGATACAAGTTCACCCAGGCAGTGATGGGTACGTCAGAGTAGTCACACTACAAACAAGAAATGGAACAATGAAACGGCCCATCGTCAAGCTAACTCCATTGCTAGATTGCGAAGACCAAGAAGACCACAAACAAGTGTCAGCTTCAGTCCAACAGGATACCATACCATCACCTCAACTAAACCGAACCCAACGGAGAAAAGGGCTTAGTTACACTTTCAATATGATGTTGTCCTTACTATTCCTGATATTGACATTAACATGCAACGCACTAGCTGCATAAAATATTACACAATTACAAGGGAAACAAGCAATTTACTTCGACAAAATATCAGAAATTAATCTAATACAAGATCAATGGAAAATAGTAGTATATTACGACATGTAGCCGTATTGGCACGGGTGTAAAATATTTAACATCTATATGAAACACCTTGACAGCCTATGCACACAAACAAAAAGCAAATCCCATTGTGACGTTATCATGTTACAACTACGTCACGGATTCATGGAACTGGAGTACTACGACCGTATGTTACTCAGTCAGCACTTCTTACCAACTTTAATTGCAAACAACATTTTAAGCAGTTTAAAGAACATTCAAGATTATTTGCTGGATACGATTACTAACGTCCGACATTTCAATGTTCACATTATAACACCGGCTCAACTACAAGATGAGCTAAATATTATTTCAAATCAGTTGCCCAAAGACCTATCATTGCCTATCAACAGCATTGTGTCAGATATGTACAAGATCTATCAAATTATGCAAGTAAGAGCACGCATGACACGTGAATATTTCATATTTGAAATAAAAATCCCATTAATAAATAGAGAGAGTTACGACATTTATCATATGATACCTATTCAACACGAAGATAGTAGTCGTATGATTAATGTAGTACTAATATCTGAGTTCATAGCAATAAACATCAAAGGAGATACATACTACCCACCCACCACCCACCCAAACCCAAACGAAACCACCAACCAAATCAAAGTGTATAGTGCGTGAGTGAAGTGTTTCGTAATGATCAGTGCGCGATAGTAGAATCCAATTCAAGTGCTTCCGTAATTGATAGAGCGACTTCATCCGTTATCAAAAAATGTAGTTTTAAAAACATCAACTGACAATTTAGCAACATAAGTAAAAATTGTATATCACCTTGTGTCATCAGATCATACTAACACCAGCATCTCTAAGTATCGTCAGCATCAGTCATCTCGCGCCCGGGAGTATGTACGGTGCAACCGCACATTGCATAATTGCAGTCTCATCAAAATTGAATTGTAATAAAATATTCATTTCACTTCAAGCTTAGTTCACATTCAGACCGCGTCATAGCAACACCTACTCAATCGTTAGTTAAGGTCGTGGACTCAATACACATATCAAGTGAAATAGTAGCCAGAGGTTTAATGTGCGTATGTTTTTGATGTACGTGTGTGTGATTAGTACAATCTTGAAATTTTTAATTGATTACATTCTCGGTTTCGGCGTATGAGAAGGTGACAAGTAATTTTTGGACATCTTTTTTACATTTGCGATTGTTCGAGCCTTTAGTTTTACATGATTTATTAATTTTATTGTAAACATTAGTGTGAGAGTAAGAACAGAGGACAGCGTCTAGCCAAAATACTCTTAAAATTATAAAGAGGGATGTGTAGAACGCGTTTGGAAATAAGTTTTTTTATAATCCGGCCTATTTTTTAAAGTTTTGTGAGTATGTACGAGTAGTGTGGTGCTTAGAACAAATAATTGACGCACTCGTAGAACAGGAAATTCATTATAAAGCAAGTCCATTGGGAACTTGAAGGGCTTTTTTAACATTACTTTAATAACTGCTCTCTGAGCTCTTTCTATTCCTAAAAATGTAGTTTTACCAGCACTGCCTCAGACGGAAATCCCATACTGAAGCACTGATTGGCAGAGACAAAGATATATAATTTGGAGAATTTTAGTAGGTGTGCAGGCACGTAACTTTTTCATGATGTAAATGAGTTTCCTAACGCGGGCCGAAAGTAGATGTATGTGGGGTTTAAAAGATATATTTTCATCTAAAGTAATACCGAGGTATCTAAGAGAGGGGGTGCAGTCTCATCATCATCATCAGCCTATAGCAGTCCACTGCTGGTCATAGGCCTCTCCAATTGCATGCCATTCAGCTCGGTTCTCGGCAACCCTCATCCAGCTGCTACCAGTCACCCTGCGAAGATCATCGCTCCACCTACCTTACGTTTGCCAATTCGCGATCTCCACTCGAGGACACGTCTACTCCAATGGTCATCAGTTCTACGGTGCGGTCTATAATGGTACAATTACAGTCTGTGAGTGGATGATAATGAAATGATTTTTGTTTAGTATCTCTGCAATTGTAATCAACCCGTTCTCAGCAAGATGATACACCTGATCCCAGGTTTTAGCGTGAAATACAATTGCCGTGACACCAGCGTATGATATAATTTCAGCGTTATTTATTGAAGCATTTAGAACATCGTTCATATAAAAGGCAAAGAGTGTTGGACCAAGAGTGCTACCCTGAGGAGTACCGAAACTGATAGGCAGTAAACTACTTGAGGCATTACCTACTTTTCCTGTTTGCGATCCGAGAGGTAGGACTTAAACCAGTCAAGCACGACACCTCTTATGCCTATACCATCTAATTTAGTTAGGAGAAGATCAATGGAAATAGTATCAAACGCTTTGGCTAAGTCTAAGAAAACCCCCATGACGTGGTCTCCGTTTTCAATGTAAGAGGCTACAGAGTTAGTTAGCAGTATAGCAGCATCCTCAGTTGACTTGCCTCTTCTGAAGCCGAACTGTCTTTCTGATATTAGGTTATTATTTTCTAAGTAATTGAAGAGGCGGTTGTTGACCACTTATTCTAGTAATTTGGATACGATACTCGAGTGCTATGGGCCGATAGTTTTCTGGTAGCTCTGTCAGACCGCTTTTGTGAATAGGTCGAACGCGAATGACCTTTTACTTGCACTAACAAACTATTTATATGATATGGCGAGTGATTAAGCATCCACTTAGTTTTACTTATGTTTATTATAATGTGGTTCAGTGGGCACATGACAACGGGTCAAAATCGTTTTGCATGGGTTTGCTGTATGAGATTTATATTATTATGACTACACCAGGCAAGTATCATCAAATACGGTGGAGCATACGGTGAAGGTCTGCCCCGCTTGGGCGGAGCACCGCCGTGTCCTCGTGGATGCGATAGGTGGCGGCGACCTCTCGCGCCCGGCCCTGGTTCAGGCCATGGTACTGAGCGAGAGGGAATGGGAAGCAGTCTCCGCCTTCTGCGAAGCAGTAATGATCGCAAAGGCGGAGGCGGGACGCGTGAGAGAAGCTCAACGGAGTGCCCCTCACGGCCCCGGCCACTACCACCGCAGGAGAGGTACTGGGCGTAGGACGTCGCGAGACGATCTCCGGCCACCGTAGACGCCGTCCGATCAGCACCAGGCTTGTGAGTCGATGGCGCGTAGTATTCCACGCGCGCCTCAAAGAGATTAGTGTCAGCCACCACTGACGGGGTCCATCGTGGCCGGTGCCTGCACGCCTAGGGGTAGCGGATAAATTCTGAAAATGAGTTACCGCACCTGTTCCTTCCCTGCCTAAGTGCCCAGGGGCACTTAGGCAGGGAAGGAACAGGTGCGGGTTTAGTCAGTAAGAGTCTGACACGCCCTCCCGCTCTACCCAGAGCGGGAGATGTCATTGGATTATCCCACCTCACAAAAAAAAACCCTTTTAATTTGTCTTTTTTTTCAATTATTATTTCTGACTTGGTATAGTTACATTAGTGCTTCTAAATATGGATGATTTCCCACCCACACAAAAAGAAAGCATACATAAATGCCTTACTTTCTTTTAGTACAGACTGTTGTCAACATTATCTGACCCACCCTAAAATCAAACGACTTTGGACCCTCTGCCTGTAACATTAAGGTTTATTTAATTTATCTGAGCTTATCAGACAAGTGCTCGAGCACTCGATGAACAAAAATACAATAATAACACAGACACGCAAATTTGATCTTTAACACGTAACGTTAAGGTAAACCCACCCAAAAAAGTCGGAGCCACCGGCATTATATATATGTTTTTGTTAAGCTATTTTAATCATTATCTCGTTAACATTTAAGTTGAAAAGCTTTTAAGTCACACTACATAATTACAACTCAATCTTTAATTTCGCGTATTCCCAACAAGTTCTTGTGGCTTAGCGGTTTGATGCTGGATTGACGACGAACAGCATGTGGGTTCGAAAACACAGTCCACCTATACATCAGTTTCTTTTTTAATTTGTTTTCATTTCTACAATATTGCTTGCAATATTAAAGAACGACCAATATGATTTTCGCCTAATAACTTATCTTGTAAACGGGTGGGTAATTTAAAAAACTTTAAGTTCACAGAATTTATATTTACCAAGAATGGTTGAATACGAAGTAAAACATATTTACTTCGTGAGGTAGATCATAAATTCATCTAAGTAACAAAATTTACACTACGCCTAATAGCAGTGACTGCGCACACACATTTGTAAATCGTTTAACTAGTTATTTTTAAGCAATTTGCTGTAATATAGCATCATGTCGCAACTTGACGACTATACCAAACATAAAATAAGATTTTTACATGAGCAGAATGTTGGAATTAGAGAGATTGGTCGCCGGCTTAATATAGCAGTAAGTGTTTTTTTATACCTATTTTATTTAATTGCTTGTGATTAATGAACGCGTAGTTGGCTATTTTACCATTACATTCACTCCTTACAAGTTACATACATGGTTCCAAAAATGTTTATTTTTGTTTTAGAGAAAAACGGTCAGGCTATGGCTAAGACGTTATGGAGACAATGGAAATATTCAGCGGATTCGTCTAGGAGCAAAAGCCATTAAGTATAGTCCCGAATTCGAACGCCACCGGGCTATTGTTTCAAGCCACGTTGAAAATCCATTTTTGCCCATTCGTGCAACCGCAATAAACCACAATATTTCAGTGCAAACAGTGAGAAGGTTGCTGGGAAACACGTTGCTGGGATAAAGAATTATAAACCGGTACAGAAAATTGCATTGACACCTGCTCATCGTGCAGAAAGGGTCCGTTTTGCCCAGGAATATTTAAATTTTAATTGGGAAGAAAATGTTGTGATCTTCACTGATGAAAAATCATTTAAATCGGACAAAGATGGACGTAAAATCTTATGGCGGAGGAAAGGAGAACGTTACAACGAGAAGTGCCTGCTACCTTGTAGAACCAGCGGTAGAATAACCCTGGGCTACTGGGGCTGGATGTCGTCGATGGGTCCTGGTGAATTGGTGGAAGTTGGTGGTAGGTTTAATAGCAGTTTGTATTTGGAGATTCTGCGTGACGTCATGCTGCCGACTGTGCGAATTGCCTATCCCACGTCACATATTTATTTCATGCACGATAACTGCTCCATCCATCGTGCAGGCATTGTGCGGGAATGGTTAGCTGCTCAAGAAGGTGTGACAGTTATTAATTTGCCATCTAAAAGTCCTGATTGGAACCCTATAGAAAATCTATGGGGTCAAATGGTTTTAAATTGGGACACAACGGAAGTGCGAAACAAACAGAACTTGGCTGAGGTCGTGACATCGACTTGGGAGCACATGAGAGGCAAAGATTTGTGTTGGGACATGGTGCGCGGTATGCGTAGCCGCTTACAACAAGTTATAGCAGGGGACGGTGCGCCACTCCGCTACTAGTTCATCTAGTAGGTATATTTAAACACACCATGTAAGTAAATGCTCAATGGATTGATTGTTCAGCCATTAAAATGTTGCAGATTATGTGGTGATGTTATTGTTATAAACAGATTTTTTCTGTTTAAATAACATGTTTATTCACTACATATAGGCAGCTATAAATTTGTGAAGCATTTCACAGATGAATTCATTTTCTCGATAACAAACTTTTAAGCATAAGCATGCCTTTTTTAATGTTTATATGGCATAGTAATATAAAATTAATTTGGAAATATATGAGCATTTACTTACTTTTTCTTACTTAAGTGTTTTAATGAAATAATAAACATTTTAAACTTGCAATTTTTTAGTTTTATTTCTATACAAACTGCCCGTTTAAAAAGACAATACCCTACGTCGTCTATTAAAGAAATGTAAAAAAGTGTAATAAAATATCTAAATTTAGGTTAAACTTGGTTTCGAACGTAGACAACGATGAACATCACACTACCTTAGTGACCACAAGACCAACACAACTCTTATCAGCCGCATTGAAATTTGATCTTAGTTGTAATGCTAAACGCAAATATTCAAAAAAATTTGACCATATAATATACTATCAAAGTTTATTCTTGCACAGCACGAGCAGCCATCTTCTCCTCGTGCAAATTATTTTGTATTTTAAATAATCACTCCATATTAGCATTTGAATACCAGCTTTATAATGAATACGAATATTTATTTTTCAACTACCCACTTATTACAAGTTATGTGAAAATATTACCATTTTAAAAAGTTTATGTATAGTCTGTTGTTCTTTACAATAATACAAGAAATAGTTTTGGGATATAAATTTTATATTGAAAGCAAAACAATATCTTTGTCGCAGGATTTGATCTCGAACCTCGTTTTTCTCAGTCTTAAACACAGACCACGGGACCAGAATTACTTGAACTCAATCATTAAAATAGTTATTACACTTCATATTATAACAAATAGTTATAAAATATAACCTAATGCTAACGTTTTAAAGATCAAATTTGCGTGTCTATATTATTATTGTATTTGTTCATCAAACCCTCGAGAAGTTGTCTGATAAGCTCATATAAATTAAATAAACCTTAATGTTACATGCAGAGGGTCCAAAGTCGTTTGATTTTAGGGTGGGTCAGATAATGCTGACAACAGTCTGTACTTACATTAGACATGCTATTAACGTGCATTATGTATCCTATTGGGCCACATACTAACCGGTCGGAACTCCGTATTTAATATTGCCCTGCACACTTTCTGTTCCACTGACGCAGACTCTGAGTGATCTGTTATCTAAGTAATTTTAATACCATGCATTCACCCCTGTGAATGCCACATTCATTCATAGCCTGCAACAGGCCATCGTGGTCCAGTGTATCAAATGGTTTTTTGAAGTTTATAAATATAACCATATCGCACCTTTAGAATTAAAGAGACCTAATTTGAAATTTTGAGATTTCAACATTGACTCATAAAATGACCTTACATGACCATCTTCGTCGACTCAAAATAAAACAGAGGCCCATTGTGGCTTAGAAAGGGACAAACTTATACTTCGGTCTATTTCACTCCGTCCCCTCCCTCCATCTCATCCGTTCAGTCGAAAGTGCCGCAAGCAGTAATGTGCCACGATGAAAAAAAGATAGATATAGATATCTATATTTTTTTTATCAAGACGATTGTTGACTTCGTCTGTGAATTTCTCCAGTGCAGTTGCTGTACTTCTATTGAGTCTAAAACCGTGTTGAACATCGTTTAAAATATTATTGTTTTCCAAAAACCTAGAGTGTTGTTTAACTATAATTTTTTTCGACTATTTTGTTTACCGTGGGTATTTAGAATTGCTATCGGTCTATAATCCTGATGAGATCCCTGTTTATATAATGGCCTGACAATATTTGTTTAAGTTCAGACGGGTATTGAGATTTTTTAACACTAATATTAGTAAAATTAGCTATTACTGGGCTAATTTGTTTAAGATCTTAAAATCTAATACCCCGGCGACCTGTTGCAGTCTAATTAATAAATAATAATAAGGCTGTATGTGTGTGTATAGCTTTTGACTATTTGGTTGCTTATAGTATTCGGCTTAGTATCCGCGATTATGTCATATTTATTTTTCATATTTTGTATCCATTCTTAAGTTTAAAATTGTGCGGATACACGCGTCATGTCTGTTTTATTTCATAGGTAAAGGAAGATTCAATATTATGTTCATAAACTCTTCCTCTTTTCTACTTTGCTGTACCCGACAGGGTCCACAATGATCATATTTTTGTAAAACCTATCACCTAAGTTCACTTGTGGAAGTAATAAATATATTGAGTATGATGTTCTAGCGTTCTAGGTAACAAGGCCGTAGGGGGTTAAGATTGCTCTAAGGCACTTTGTGTCGTGGCTACCCCAAGCGGTTTATTGTGCGTACAGCTAGGGAGTGGAATTCCCTACCGGATTCTGTGTTTCCTGATAGCTACAACCTAGGAGTCTTTAAGTCAAGAGTGACTAGGTTACTTCTAGGCAAGCGTGCTCCATCTTCGACCACATCATCGCTTACCATCAGGTGAGATAGTGGTCAAACGCGTGCCCATCAACAATAAAAAAAAAGCGGTAGTGTACAGGTCCCAGGAGGCGTGCAGCACAGGGGGGCAGTGTGTCGGACTATCGGGGTTGATGTGTGCGCGATCTCGCCCAGTCCGCGCAAAAAGTGCCCCGCCCCCCTCCTCTACCTCGCGTAATGGATGTGTGTCGTGTTGTGCGTGAGAGCGTTTGCGCACTACGTCCGATACTTATCCGTCAAAATACGGATCGGTAGTGCGTAACCTACCATACAAATTGTTCTACGGCCACGCTGGACCGTCACGGATAAGTATCGGACGTAGTGCGCACTCGCTCTGACGCTGCACTGCGCGGCGCCGAGTCACGCCGAGTAACGAGGCGCCCGCACTGTCTGCCGTGTATTCTATACAATGCACGTACACTCGTACACACATTGCCAGCGGTGGCGGTGGCGGTGGCGCGCGAGCCGCTACGTAGTGTTGTTGCACACATACCTCATTAGTTTTGAACCTTATTTTATTGTGCGCTTGTGGCTGAGTGGGCTTGCTCTGCCTCTCGCACGTGTTCGCTGTCACATAACACAAGTTGTAATGATTTCCTGCATCGTTGGCTTGAAGGGATGGTACCATGGTACATGGAACAGACACAGCTATTACCTAAAATATACGCAGTTTACCGAACGACAGCTCATACGAACCCACAGTATTTTATCTCACAATTCCTAAGTTGACAGAAGAGAACGGCTTGTTAATAGGCGAGTTGGTCACACATCTATAGTACCTATTGTATGTGTGTGCAGCGCGACGGCGCGGTGTTGCGCGAGAACGGCTTGTTAATAGGCGAGTTGGTCATACATCTATCATCATCTCATGGTACATGGAACAGACACATAGCTATTACCTAGAATATACGCAGTTTACCGAACGACAGCTCATACGAACCCACAGTATTTTATCTCACAATTCCTAAGTTGACAGAAGAGAACGGCTTGTTAATAGGCGAGTTGGTCACACATCTATAGTACCTATTGTATGTGTGTGCAGCGCGACGGCGCGGTGTTGCGCGAGAACGGCTTGTTAATAGGCGAGTTGGTCACAAATCTATAGTACCTATTGTATGTGTGTGCAGCGCGACGGCGCGGTGTTGCGGTGCGACATGCTGCTGCCGGACCAGACGTACGAGGGTGCGGTGGGGGCCGGGGTGGGCGGGCCGCTGCTAGAACTGCTGCGCGCGAGGCAGTTGCCGCTGGACTTCTTCTGCATCAACAGAAAAGACTCTCCCGTGCGACTGGACTCGAGCGAGCTGCCCGCACGGTGCGTATGTGCGGCCGAGAGCGCGCTGCACGTGGCGCGTGGTGCGAGGTCTATCGGTCGTGATGACGAGGTGTGTGCGTGTCCTGCAGGCCGGGCGCGGCAGCGGCGCGCGCGGGGCCCCGACGACGGCGCCGGCGCACGCACCTCACCAACGCACAGCACGGTCAGTACTACCTTCCAGAAAAAAATTAATAGTCACCAAAAAAAAGTGAGAATTTCAAAAAACCTGACTGCACCAAACAAGTTCAAAATTGTTTCCGTATGATGTCGTTAGTAGCAGTTATTTTAGTACAATTTCAGGTTTGTTGAAATGTATTACTTACTTTTTTCCTACATTTTTAGATAGTCTACTCGAGCAATTTATATACCCTACATACATAAAAAACTACCCCAAGATATGGCGTCTAAAAATCGCCATTTTTAATTTTTAATGTATAGGTACCTACCGTAAATTACAAATAGAAAGACGTTTCTTGGGCGTGAGACAGAGACACTCGCACCACCAAGTTAAACGAAATGTTACCGTTATGTTATGTACCGTTTTCTAGTTAAGAGGGAACACCGGAACGGTCTGCAAGGTGAACCGACGACTTGGTGAAGGTTGCGCGAACTTGCTGGATGCGAGAAGTACAGGGCTGGTGGATGCGGCGACGCTTCAGGCGATATGTCCAGCAGTGGATGCCTTTCGACTGAGATGGTGATGATATAGTAGGAACGGACATACTATATATATATATATGTACTAGATATGAGCGCTGTGGTGATTTTTGTAAATTTTCCACGGAGGCGGAGGCGGCGGCGCGCTTTCGGCGCGACACTCATATATATATTTAACATGAAGCAATTGCTGAAAGAGCGGTTTTTGGCTAGCTTATAAAGCAAATAGCCTTCTGACGGGCTGCGAGAAATAAAAAAAAATAAAAACTTTCTTCAAATTTAAAATCCCATTGGGATTCCCCATTTGGGCTCTGCCCCTCATGGTCATAGTCAACCTACAGCAGTCCATTGCGAACATGGCGTCTCCAATTGCTTGTCACTCATATCTATTCTCGATAACTCTCATCTAGCTGATGTCACCCTGTGAATTTCTGATCCCTCAGAGCATAACATTTTCTATAGCTTGCTGAGTTACTTTCAACATATAGACCGGAAAGAATCCATGTTTTCAACATTATCCAATGCCAAATGCATTTTAACCATTGCGAGTAACTTATATCCAGCTGACTCACTTCTCGACATAGTATCTATGCTATGTTCAGTTTGCTGGTCCTGGGTTTGGACGTTCGTTGTCGCCGCATTGGTACCTACGGATCATGAACATCTCAGTACTGAATATGGTCAATCGATTAGGCATCGCGGCAGATCTCAAAAGTTTCAAAACAGACCGGCCTGAGGCCCTACTATGACGTAGCTATTCCGTCACGATTCTGATGTAAGAGAGAGACGGAGCTACACAGGACGAAGTAAGCATAGCAGATGAAAATTAAAGGGTTTAGCCCCATCTCTTCCCCTTGACATCTGTTCCCCTATGGGCTTATACTTACAAAAAATCCCACCTCTTCCCCCTGCCATAAACAGAGTTACCTCGCCCCTGGGCACTCAGGGCAGGGAAGGAACAGGGGTGTGTTTTAGTCAGTAAGAATCTGACACGCCCTCCCGCTCCACCCTAGAGCGGGAGATGTCATTAGATGATTGCCCACACCACAAAAAAAAAGTACAGTCTCTTTGATATTTGTCTGCGCCGCCAATTTAGAATATTAACTAATTTATATTGACATTGCCTATCAGTTCACCCTCAAGACGATGGAGCCCAGTAAGGTTCACAAAGTACCAAGAGACCAGAATCATGAAGAAAAATATCCGGGGCTGAAATCATGAGCGGTAAAAATTCACAAAGTTCCAGGAGACCTGAATCTTAAATCAGTATTCTCGGAGCTGAAATCATGACTCACCTTCCGCCTGACGCAGGTCCTCACCGGACACAGCTGTTTCGGAAGGTTCCTGTGTCGGATAAGGCGGCAGGAAGTGCTCGGGTATCACCACCGTGCGAATCGCTCAGAGGACACGGTGGAGCATACGGTGGAGTTCTGCCCCACTTGGGCGGAGCACCACCGTGTCCTCGTGGAGGCGTACCGCGGCAGCGACCTGTCGCGCCCGGCCCTGGTCCAGGCCATGGTGCGGGGCGAAAGCGAAAGGGAAGCAGTTTCCTCCGTCTGCAAAGCAGTAATTCTCGCGAAGGAGGAGGCGGAACGGGTGAGGGAGACTCAACGGAGATGCCCTCACGTCCCCAGCAGCAGCCGCCGCAGGAGACGCCCTGGGCGTCGGTGGTCGCGGGACGATCTCCGGCCACCGTAGACACGACGAGTAATGGGTAGCTCGCCGTCCAATCAGCACCAGGCCCGAGAGTCGACGGCGCGTAGTGTTCCACGCGCGTGTCAGTAGGATGGAGGTAACTAAGAGTAGATATTTACATCTACCTACATATCAAGCTTTGATCTACTAGTTATTTACTGTACCTATAGGTATGTAAGTTCCTATTAATGTGGTGTGTAGGGATAGGATTTATTCAGTAAAGCACAGAAAGACAAGACAAGGTATTTATTTCCAACAGGCTTGTCATGAATCGAAAATCTAATGGCCCGTTCGCAAAACTAGGTATTCGTGGAGAAGAACGAACCAAGAAACTGCACGGTAGCTCTCTTATGGTATTATACCCACACATCATAAATAATCGTTTATCACAATAAATCCAATTCTATGATCTATCGCTTGTGCCAATTTACAACGTGAAATATCTTGCCATTTAGAAACAATAACAGTGACAAGGCAACGAATATGAATAGGTATTCCTTACCCTTTAATATAATTAGAAAAAAGGGCCTTAACATAGCACATACACAGAATCAACACAATCATTAGCAACAATCAAGATATAACATCAAATAACTTACGTGAGCCTTTGTAATCAATCTTTCACATCAAGTAGATTAACAGTTATTAGAACAGAGCTTCTTCTCCATGAAGGTTGTATATACTACACTTTCAGCAACTTAATAATGAATAAGAGTAACTAGTAACACATCTTTTATAGTAAGATGTGAGTAGACACTTTTCTTAAACGTCACATACTTATAATATCCCGCCATTTTCTACCAATCACAGATTCTCATGAATAAACTAATAATAGATGTGAAAATAAGCAATTATTGTGTATTCCAACTGTTTTAAAACATATTATGATTGTATTAAGCAATTTAATAACACGATCTTTAATTCTTAGTTGATATTCGTAGAATATCAACACTATCTGATAGTATTGTCCCAATCGTTTTAAACAACTTATTACGTTAAAGTAGCAATATAAAATCCAAGATACATTACAACGATCATTAAAAAATGCGTAATAATTTATAGGAGTATCATCAATTCAGCTTTTTGGAAGTTAAGCGTTTTATATTTGTACTCACAACAAGATTTACTTAGGTAGGTACGTCTACATTTGTTCCGAGGTTTATAGATGTGACCAATGTTAAAAATGCAATGAACAATATTCTTGGAAAATCAAAATATATAATGAAATGATATCACGTAATCCATTAAATCTAACACGCGCTTCAAAGAGATGTCAGCAACCATTGACGCGGCCCGTCATGGCCGATGCATGCATGCCAAGGTGTAGCTGATAAATTCGAAACAGAGTTACCGCGCCCCTGGGCACTCAGGCAGGCAAGGAAGGAACAGGGGTGGGTGTAGTTAATAAGAGTCTGACACGCCCTCCCGCTCCACCCAGAGCGGGAGAAGTCATAGGATGATTTCCCACGCCCACAAAAAAAAGAAGGGGCTGGAGTCACGAGCGGTATAGATTCTCAAACTACCTGGAGATCAGAATCACGAAAATGTAGTTCCGGGGCTGGAACCGTGAGTCGGTAAACTAATACATACTAGTAAATTAATAGTCCTGTTTTATCTCTGGACCCAATTCAGATGTCTACGCTGATGACGAAGTCACGGGCAGAAGCTAGGAAGTGGTGACGGGTGCCCGTTTTGGGGGACTAGACTATGTAAAAAGAAGTTTAAAAAGTTTTGTCGTCTTTCGATTTTGATTTTAAGAGTGGTGTTTTTTTATCGTGCTACTCTCTCTGGCAATATCAGTCGAATTTATAATTACACTTTAAACGCGGGCGAAGCTGCGTGTGGAAGCTAGTTTTTAATGTATATTAATTTCCCTGCTTGAGTTTTTTTCGTCCGTGACTGTACTGTTGAGTGATTTATGGCAGGAGGCAGAGATGGGAAATTTTCGTAGGTATTCAGAGACGGAGCGGTAAAAAGTCTATGTTCACATTCGTTTAAAACGCTTTCATACTTTTTTGCTGGTACCTTAAGGCGTAATTAAACGACTTTTAATGATTTTAAATTAAACATCACGTCTAAACGACTAGTCTTAAATCTTTAGAAAAAATATATGTTACTCTAGATAATTTTATTCGTAATTTGACATGTGAATATTTGAAATTATTAATTTATAACATAGTGTAATTAAGTTATGTCTCACGCGGAAAAAAAATTAAGAATCACGCAAAATTTATTGAGCGTATTTTTATAAAACCTTCACAATTTTAAAGATAATTTAATTATTTATATTTATACGTGATAATTATTTATACGTGTTTTAGTATAATACACGTTGTTTTATATATAATAAATGAATAATGATTCTAATTTGGGAAAACGCTCCTTGATGGGCGAGGGGTGGACGTACGACGCGTTGCGTGAGCTCAGCACAGAACACGCAAGCTAACTACTCAAGGTCGTTAGCATATAACTGCGCCTTAATACATTAAAAAAATGCTTCGCGGCGGCGCAACGGGTCATTCCAGCGCTGGCGGCGCGCCGTTAAAATCTAATCCTCTGCTTTAGTGGTGTTATTGAATAAAAAATCGTAGCAAAGCATATAAAATAAAGATTAAAGAATCCTATATTGCGTTTGTTACTAAGGGGTAAGGTATTTTTAGGTTGTTATAACAGGACTCAAAATGTTTAGTATCCAAAATAATAAGCAAAAGTGTCAAAAACGGCTTTTTGGTTCTTTTGCTACTACTTCGGTTTGCTGAGATTTTATTTCCTAGTTTCGCTGGAAAAAATTTCATCTTAAAGACGGCCCAACAGCCAGCGTCAGCCGGGTGCCATCGCACTTGGGATGCCATCGCACTTGTAGTGTGGTCAGCGGTCACCGGCGATACAATAAACAAGTCCGCGTTATCGCGCGCAGCTTAATTGGCGTTATCTGCGCCGCGCCGACACCGCGCCATTGTGCGCGCTGTTCCCGCGCACTCGCCGCGTTGCTCTTGTACTGCTTTGTTAGACCTTTTGTACATTGCAATGAATAGTTTCATTAATGTCACTTTGTCATTAAAGTGGCGCGGTAACCAAGCACTTCGTAATTCAGTGATCTGATTACTTTGTCACTAAAGTGGCGCGGTAAACAAGCACTTCACAATTCAGTGATCTGTCTGATTACTTAGTCACTATAGTGGCGCGGTAAAAAAGCACTTCGTAAGTCAGTGATTTGATTACTTTGTCACTAAAGTGGCGCGGTAAACAAGCACTTCGTAATTCAGTGATCTGATTACTTTGTCACTAAAGTGGCGTGGTAAACAAGCACTTCGTAATTCAGTGATCTGATTACTTTGTCACTAAAGTGGCACGATAAACAAACATTTCATAATTCAGTGATCTATCTGATTACTTTGTCACTATAGTGGCGTGGTAAACAAGCACTTCGTAATTTAGTGATCTAATTACTTTATCACTAAAGTGGCGCGGTAAACCAGTACTTCGTAGCTCAGTGGTCTGATTACTTTGTCACTAAAGTGGCGCGGTAAGCAAGCACTTCGTAATTCAGTGATCTGATTACTTTGTCACTAAAGTGGCGCGGTAAACAAGTACTTCGTAATTTTGTGATTTGATTACTTTGTCATTAAAGTGGCGCGGTAAAGAAGCACTTCATAATTCAGTGATCTGTCTGATTACTTTGTCACTATAGTGGCGTGGTAAACAAGCACTTCGTAATTTAGTGATCTGATTACTTTGTGAGTGACTTGCCTTTTAATGCTTTTAAAACTAAAGTTAAATCTAGTCTCTGTTTGAAGGCATACTATTCCATCAACGACTACTTAGAAGATAATAATAGTTGGTCGCTGTGTTGAATGCAAGACAATGTTACACTTGATGTTCTTTCTCCATATTTAGCTTATGGTTATGACAGATTATATGAGTTCATATAATAATTGTCTACCAAATTTAGTGTGATGGCCCTAGTTCATCACTTGTGGCTTCGAAGTTATGTATGGAGGCTTCTTTAATTTGGTTTAGTGTTTATGCCTGAGTTTGTTTTTAATGGCATGATTGAGTGTGCTAGCTGGCAAGTGGCGGATTATTTAACTGGACTATCCTTAAAATTACCATCTTATCTGTTTACCTACGTTATTGGCAAATAAATAATTTATGATTATGATTATGATTATTAACAGACAGATGTGTTGCTGGGGAGTTTGTTGGCCACTTCTTCTTCACAGCTAAAACACTAGGAAGTGGTGACGGACGGGCGTTTTTTGGTTATGTAGAACTTTGATGTTCAAAAAGTGCTGGTTCTCAGCCTAATTTGAATAAATGACTTTTGATTTTTGATTTTTTGATTTTTTTTTTGAGTTCAGAGGATATGGCTCGTGTATTTTTAGATTGCACGATACAAAATGAATCGAAGTGGTGTTATGTAGAAAGTTTTATTAAATGTTCGAGTCATGCTTGCTTAGATACTGGTGTGGTAGGCGCCAGATAAATGTGGAATTAAGTACTCGTACATTGACCTTTCTCTCATCATTCATCATCTTCCTGCCCTTATCCCATGTTACTTGGGGTCGGCGCAATACGTTTTTTTCTTCCATTCTGTCCTGTCACCGACACGCTATCACTAACTCCCTTTTCTATCATATCACTCCTCACACAATCTATCTATCCTTTCTTTGGCCTCCCTTTCCCTCTCCATCCATCCACATTTATATTCATAACTCTTTTAGTTACATGTGTTCCATCCCTCCTCTTCACATGACCATACCAAGATAAGCGGTTCCATTTCAACTTTTCTGTGACTGACGCCACTTTTAAACTACCTCTAATGTATCTCTAGTTATCCATTCTCGTTACTCCACACATCCATCTCAACATTCTCATCTCAGCCGCATGCAATCTGTTTTCATCCGTCTTTTTCACAGCCCAACATTCTGACCCATACACTACGACAGGTCTAATCACGGACATAGATTTTCCCCTTTAACTTAAGGGGCATCCGTCGGTCGCAAGTTGTTCCAGTGACCTGTCGCCATTTCATCCATCCTGAGTTGATTCTGTGCGTTACGTCTCGGTCTATGTCTCCATCCCCCTGAACAAGCGACCCGAGGTACCGAAAGTTGCGAGCAGATCGGTATAGGCGTTCCGTTGAGAGTTACAGGCATAGGACTAGAGAGACCGCCGAAATCGCAGAACAAATATTCTGTTTTGGTTCTGCTTAATTTTAGGCCCACACTCTCCAGTTTTTGCCGCCACGTCTCTAATCTGCTCTGGACCTCTAAGCTGCTTTCGGTAACTAGCACAATGTCAACAACAAACAGCATACACCAGGGAGCCTATTCCTGGATGTCCAACGTCAGAGCGTCCATAAAGAAGAGAAGAAGAGAAGAAGAAAGAAAAGAAGAGTAAAGGGAGAAGAAAGGAAGAGGAAGAGGTAAGGGCTGAGGGCCGATCCCTAATGCAAACCGATCGCTATACTGAAACTGTCGGTAGTGCCCACTGCAGACCGGATTTGGGTACTACATCGACTGTACATCGCTCGGATCAACTGCACATACTTCCCAGGCACACCTTTCTCCTTAAAGGCCCACCACAAAACCTCTAAACAAAGAGGCACCCGGTCATATGCCTTGTTGAGGACAACGAACACCATGTGCAAGTTTTTATGCACAGCTCTGTATTTTTCGCGCAGCTGGCGGATAGCGAAAATGATATCCGTTGTACCCCGACCAGACATAAAACCGAACTGGTTTTGTGAGATTTCACTCTCTTTTCTCAGCCGCCTTTCAATAACGCCGGGGCGAAACTCTGCTGCCGCGACAACTCGTGGCTCGGCGGACGGAGCTCCGGCAGGATCTCATGGCGACATGGAGACAGCGACTGTCGCAACCCAGCGCTGGGCACGCCACCATTGCGGCGGCAGTGCCTCTTTGAGAAGTGGCTGGAGAGGCGTCACAGCGTCCTCACCTTCCGCCTGACGCAGGTCACGGTTGTTTCGGTAGGTTCCTGCATGAGATCGGGCGGGAGGAAACGTTCGGGTGTTACCACTGCGCGGATCGCCTAGAGGACACGGTGGAGCATACGGTGGCCTCGCTTGGGCGGAGCACCGCCGTGTCCTCGTGGATGCGATAGGTGGCGGCGACCTCTCGCGCCCAGCCCTGGTTCAGGCCATGGTACGGAGCGAGAGGGAATGGGAAGCAGTCTCCGCCTTCTGCGAAGCAGTAATGCTCGCGCAGGCGGAAGCGGGACGCGTGAGGGAAGCTCAACGGAGTGGCCCTCACGGCCCCGGCCGCTACCACCGCAGGACAGGTACTAGGCGTACTGGGCGTAGGACGTCGCGAGACGATCTCTGGCCACCGTAAACTCGGGCCTGCGGACGGCGAGCAGTGGGTTGCTCGCCGTCCGATCAGCACCAGGCCCGTGAGTCGACGGCGCATAGTGTTCCACGCGCGCCTCAAAGAGATGATTGTCAGCCACCACTGACGGGGGCTATCGTGGCCGGTGCCTGCATGCTTAGGGGTAGCGGATAAATTCTGAAAATGAGTTACCGCACCCCTGGGTACTCAGGCAGGGAAGGAACAGGGGTGGGTTTTAGTCAGTAAAATTCTGACACACCCTCCAGCTCCACCCAGAGCGGGCGAAGTCATTGGATGATTTCCCAACCCCCCAAAAAAAAAAAGGCGCTTTTCAATAACTTTTGCCCATGCTTTCATATTATGTGACATTAGCTTTATTCCTCTATAATTGTTGCACTCCAGCACATCACCTTTGTTCTTGAAGATGGGAACCAACGAACTGTTGCACCTTCGTTTTCATTCATCAGGTATGGCTTCTTCGAGCAACAACTTATTGAAGAAGAAAGCTAACCACGTCCATCCATCTACCCGTAATGACTTCCACACTTCAATTGGTATTCTGTCTGGACCAATTGCCTTACCATTCTTCATTCCATTCACTGCTATTCTCACTTCATCCACAATGACCATTCTCGTTAACCCCTCATTCACTGGTTTATTCTCTACAATACCACTCTAGATATTTTGCTCATTCATCAGTCTTTCAAAATAGCCCTTCCATCTATGCTTAATCATTTCATCCTCTGATAGAAGCATTCCAGTTTCATCCCTTACACATCTTATCCTTCGCCTTCCTCTCTCTGGCTCTAGTAAGCCGGTACAGATCTTTTTGGCCAGCTGGACTGTCCAGTATATTGTATTGTTTGTCCTGAGCTTTTGCTCTCGCTATTGCCACGGCTTTCTTAGCTTTTTTCTTTAACGCATTATACTCGCTCTTTTTTCAGCTTTCAAACTAACGCTTTCCAGTTCTACACTCTCCCATTCCTTGAATTTCTTCTTTTTTTCCTTCAACACTTCCTGTATTTCTGTAGACCACCACCTCATGTATCCCTCTCTACATTGACTTTTCCCTAATAAGTAATAACTTTTCATAGGCATCTGAACAATTATTTTATTGGTATTTTTATTATAATTACGATTAATCGGCCACAAACCGACGACGGTTAAGTGAATTTTTGCTGTAAGGGGTTTAGAATATCACTCAATTACGAATCGTTTTGATGTCTAAACGGTATGAAAAAATTAGAATGTATTGTTGCAAAAGTCTTCTGTATAACGTATAATCACTTTTTACAACTTTTATATAAAAATTTTGAATAAAAAAATATTCAACTTAGTCAAATTTTAGAGTGAATGGGCAAAGAATTGCTTTTGATTTTGGCTATATAGAACTCTCGTTCATAAAATTAAAACAGCTAAAAATAAACTTCAGTTCATCATCAATCCATTGCTTGAGAATAAAATGTAAAAATTACAACACTTTGGCAACAAAAAATCTTTTAAAACAACCCAAATCTCGACATAAAATACGCAACGCACGCTTCGAATCTAGTTCATTCATTAGATCATAATTGAAATGATCTTTCATGTAGTACATTAAAACTTATAGAAATGCATTATTTTAACAAGTCAGTCAGTCAAGGAGCTAAAACTTGCATCAGCAGATGAGTTGAAGGATTCATTAGCGGAATGAAAACAATCGTCATCAGAAATCATAAATACAATAAAAAAAATAGTAACAAAAAATAAATAAACTAAGGCTTACGATGCTACACCACTATCTTTTCACCACCCACCAGCAGCACCAGTATAATACAGAAATATGACTTTTTGTAAGAAAATTATGTCACAAGCACAAACAATAATAAAAGCAATACAAGAATAAGTGAGCAAAAATAAAACGCAAATCACAACACAAACGTGGAAATTAGGAAGATGGGACGTCGATCTGACATGACATTTACAACATAATGACAGATATGACATAACAGACAGGTGACATTGACAATATTACATGACGAAACACGACTGTTTTATAACACAAACAAAATCACAACAAAATACTGAGCAGTAAACACCAAAATTAAAACATATACAAGTGCAAATAAAACATAGTAAGTGGGTACACGCGTATGACAAGAATTGCATAACAAATATGTGAACAATAACGCCCCAAGCACAAATAAACACTGAAATTGTGATCAAATTAAGTGAACCATAAATTATAAAGTAACAAACACTTAGACTTTACGCACTCCACTACTGCCTCCCGCTGACTCCCCAGCCTTCCAAGGATATTTAACCAATATAGGATTGAGTTCCTCTGCAGAAGTGATCCTGTGCCGTATTCCATCCGGGGTTCTGATGACTATAACCCCGTCCTGAGTCCAGCATGCCGGCATCCCAAAGTGGGAGCGCGCCCTGCCGAAGACTTCTTGCCTAGCCCTGGTCAAGAACTCCTTCACTGTGATAGAGGAGCCCTTCAATGCCGACTTCGCCTTCCAAACAGCTGTCTTATAGTCAACATTTGAAAATCTTACCAGTATAGGCCGGCTACGTGTGGGTCCTCTGCTGGATGCGCCCAGCCTATGACACACCTTGATGGATGATGCAGTGATGTCAGGCAGGGCCAATTTATTGTGAAGAACGTCCAACACCAGAGACCTGCAGTCCTCCTTGTCCACTTCAGCGAATCCAGTAAAGATAAAAGCCTTCCGTCGAGTACGTGTCTCCAGTCCGTCAACCACTCTGGCGCACTCCGTGATCTGTTTCCGCAGAAGACCCAGCATACCGAACATTAGTTCTCTGAAGGAACGGAACTCTTCCCGGATCTTTGCAACGATGTCCTTAGCAGGTCCTGCGCATTGGATCTGAGCCTCAAGCTCATCCATCTTCTTGAGGAAGCACTCTTCCAGGTTCTTCTGAGCTGATTGGATTTCATCCAGTGTAGACATTTCACCAAAATGTGTATGCTTTTAATGTGACTTAAAAAGTACTAGTGATAGCTGGCAGGTAGTGTAGATATTTAGTACTTTATTACATGGATTATTACACCAATGTAAGTGCAGCAGAAAATGATGATATTATAACTATTATTGAACCCAAAATCATAAATAAATCACTTAATTTTATTTTTAATTGTAGCAGTTAAAAAAATACGCGTCTTATCTTTTTTACACCTACCGCCGAAAAAGCCGCTGTATCTAATCATCATCTGTGTCGGAAGCAGATTCAGAGTTCTTGTTCACATCTAATGCAGCCACGTAGATCCAAGGCATCATGCGATCCGCAGCAACAGTCGTTGGACGTTTGCCTTGTGTATGACATAAACCAGGTACTGGAGCTACTACATATTGATCAGTACCCAAGACCTTTGTAACCCGATAGGGACCGATATACGACGGCAGCAGCTTTTTACTCTGCCCTTCATTATTAAAGCAAGTTTCAGTAATTTTAACAAGGTCGCCTTCCGCATATGCGCGTGCAGGTTTCGACCCTTATCGTAATACCGTTTTTGCTTGATCTGGATCAGGAGCGATCAGGCGTTCTAAATATCCTGAATATATCTTGTGTTTCTTACGTTCTGAGTGTGCGTGTTCCGAACCGGCCTGACAAAACAAAACTTTGTAAAAGCGTCAACTACTACTAATAGGTAAGAAAAACCTCGTTTGGATTTCACGAAGGGTTTGAGATGGTCAATATGTAGTGTTTGAAAAGGTACTTCTACTTTCGTTAAAGGGTGAAGAAGGCCTTCCCTACTACTTTGATTATTTTTAGCGTATGCACACGTACTTTTTAAAGAAATCGTGTCATTTTTGGGAACCAATAGCTTTTCTTTAAACGTTCCAAGGTCTTCTCAACCCTAAAATGACCGTTATCGTCATGATTCATTCGACACAATTGCCATCTCGCACCCTTCGGTACTACTCAACGCACATCTCCTTTGTCTTCACCTACACAACGAAATAACTTGTTGTCCTTAACGACGTAGTTTTCCTTAATATATTGCAAGCCTTTCTGATCTAGACTACTATCCAAAATATCTCTAATCCTCTCAAGTTCTGAATCTCCAAGTTGGAGGGTATGTAACCAGTCTTCGCTTGAAATGGCCATAACGGTTGGAAGATTACCAGATTGATTCTCCTCGGACTCGACTACAGGATTACAGGATAGCGCATCAACATGTCCCATTTTTGTGCCGGGCTTTATGTTCGATTGTGCAATAAAATTTTTGCAATTGCAGCTACCAGTGCGCTATCCTAGGAATGAGAACCCGTTTGGTAAAAGTAGACCGAAGAGTGCTGCAATCTGTAACGATTTTAAAGTCTTCTCCTCCGGCGATGTTTGCCTGCTACTGTATGCAACCAGTCGCACAGTATTATCCGCTGAACGCTAAAGGAGGATGCCTCCGATACCTATCCTACTCGCGTCAGTGTGCAGTTCTAGCTCTGCTGATGTATCGAATATTGCGAGATTATGTCTATTTATCAACCTAGCCTTCAAATCCTGATTATCGCCCCATTCCCATGATACACCTTTTTTAACAAATTGCTGAGTGGAAAAGCTATCAAGGCAAAATCTTTGACATATTTCCGGAAGTAGCTTGCCAGCCCGAGGAATTGGCGAACATTGTGTACATTTTCGGGACGCGGAAAATTCATTACACTTCAGATTTTTTTCTCCCCAGGCCTTACTCCTGCTGCTCCGATTTCATATCCGAGATAGTCGATTTTATCGCGCAGAAAATCACATTTCGATAAATTCAAAGTAAGATTCGCCTTTTCTAACAAATGCAATACGTCTTCAAAAAATTTCAGACATTCCGACGAGTCCCTCCCAAAAATTAGAATATCGTCCATATATGCGGTTGCCTTACAGAAACGATCCGATCCTAAAATTGTATTGATCATGTGCTGAAATACGGCAGGTGCATTTGCTAAGCCGAACGGCATTCGATTAAACTCATATTGGCCGTCCGGCGTGACAAATGAGGTGAATCGCTTACTTTGCTCCAAGATTAGTACATGGTAGTAACCCGACGTGAGGTCTAGAGAAATAAAACAGGTCTGACCTGAAAGGCGAGCTATTTCATCCTCAATGATTGGCATTGGATATATCTCCTTAAGAGTTACAGAATTCAGCATGCGGTAATCTATACACATTCTAAGAGATCCATCTTTCTTGCGTACAAGCAGAATAGGACTAGCATAGTCGGAAGATGATTCGCGCACTATACCCGCATCTAACATTTCATCTACCATTATACGCACCTGCGAGCGCTCATGATGTGACAGTTGATATGGACGGTATACAACGGGACGTTGACTATTAAGCTCGATCTTCATTTGAGCAACGTTAGTACAACCTAGATCCTTCAAGGATGATGCATAACAATGCTTGTATTTTCTGAGCAAATCTAGTAATTGTTTCTTAGTATCATCAGGTACCTTTTAACAAATGCGAACCTGGCTTTCATCAAATTTATTACCGGCAGCATCACTCATCAGTTCAGGCGAAAACAGCTCGACTAAAGACATTTTTTTATTTTTTTTTTTATTTATTTGTTTCCAAAACACTTAATTCTAATTTACAATGGTATTGCCATACACGCAAACCTCTCAGGGCTTATCTGTGTGCTGGCGAGTCAGTCTTATATTCTCAAATACATACTACTTTAGTTGAGTTACTTTCAATGAATATTGTTAGACAAAAACTAAAACACCTTATGACTATAAAAACGCTTGAATTTGTACTTGCAACTTTTCGAACCTGTTTTATATACATTGTCCTTTGGAATCAGACAGAAACTAGCACGAGGAATAACAACTATATTCACACAGCCATTTGTCGAATTATAAAGTCCTCCGCAAACTGAAAATCGCTGATCGGGTTTGCCTGCAACACTATTTTTCAGTAAAATACTGCCACTAATGGTAGGATTAACGCTGTTTCTGATCGAAACAGGTCCCCGAAATTTGACAGCTCCTAAAGTGCAAACCTTAAAAGAGTTTCCACTCTCACTCTCAATGTCAACATCAGAAAAAAACTTTTTTACAAAGTGTTCCTGTTTTGTGTCTTCGTTTTTTGACACCGACTTCCGAAATTAAAGTTATTTTGCACTTTTTTTGGAAGTCGGTTCTATTTTTTTGTAAAAAAGTTTTTTATTTTTCACTTTTTAGTTGTGGTTCCCCATTAAACTGTTTTAACAATTCATAGACATACGATAGCAGCAATCGCGGTTGATTTGCTGTCAATTTTTGAAGAGTTCCGTTGTCTGTCTCCGAAACCCATCATCAGATCTTTTTTAAATTTAAATGGGACCATTTTGGCATAAACCCCTTTCGAACAAAAAAAGAATTTTGCAAATCCGTCAATATATGACGGAGTTATGCCCGAACATACATAAAAAAAAAAAAAAAAAAAAAAAAAATATAAACATCCGAATTGATAACCTCCTCCTTTTTCAAAGTCGGTTAAAAAAGGCAATTTATTGCCGTTCTCGAAGAATTTTAATTCAAAAACATTTTTATAAGCAACTATATGGGGCAGTTCCGTGTAAGTCTGACCAATTAGCAAGGGCTTCTCCAAAAAGTCGTCACTCACAACCTTACAAATAACTCTGGCGTTGACATAGTCTAAACTCAAATCAAGGGACAACTCTCCAAGAGATTGCACACCACTATTACCGAAACCTTTCATTTGAGAGGGCGTGTTATCGTGAATTAAGCCTAGCTCCTTGGTTACCGACTCCATAACCAAAATAACCTCGCTCCCAAAATCTATGAACCCCTGTAGGGGCACCCCATTTTATAAATTTGGAGTTTTGGGTTTCAGTACCCTTTTTAACCGACTTCAAAAAAAGGAGGAGGTTCTCAATTCGACTGTATTTTTTTTTTTTTTTTTTTTTTTTTTTTTTTTTTTTTTTTTTTTATGTGTGTTACCTCATAACTTCTTACTACGTGAACCGATTTTGAAGATTTTTTTTTTATTTGAAAGCTGTTGCTTCACATTTGGTCCCATTTTAATTTGGTGAAGATCTGATGAAGAACTTCGGAGATACACAACGGAACTCTTCAATAAATGATAGCAAACCTTCCAGAATTGCTGCAATCGCATGTCTGTATATTGTTTTCACCACTTCACAACATTACATCACGCTGATGCACTCTGAAGGGGTATACAGATTTGTACAGTTCACCCTGATACACCCTAATTTCACCAACTACGTTCAAATTCCCTATTTTTGGGGCTATCAATTCGGGCATAACTTTACTATTAATTTAGTTTTAGAATGGGATAAAACAACTAAAAAGTGAAAAATAAAAAACTTTTTACAAAAAAAATACAACCGACTTCCATAAATATAATACTAAAAAATGCAAAATAACTTTAATTTCGGAAGTCGGTGTCAAATAACGAAGAAACCAAACTAGAAACACCGACTTCCGAAATTAAAGTTATTTTGCATTTTTTAGTATTATATTTATGGAAGTCGGTTGTATTTTTTTTGTAAAAAGTTTTTTTTGACAGAATCTAAGCGCATTGTCTTAGAAACGGTAGCGCTAAAATTCTTCGGCTTTTCCCCTGCCTTATTAAAACAGGTCTTTATCGTATGTCCGAGTTTATTGCATCGCTGGCACTTCAAGAGAGGTTTAGGACAATGTAGAAAACTATGCCCCTTCTCCTTACAGTTATAGCAACCATTAGGCTGACCCGATCTAGCTATAGGTTTTGGAGCTTGGTTTTGGTTATTATTTTGATGTGTATTGTCTACAGTTTTATTACGAAAATGGCCACGGTCCACTGAAAACTGATGAGTATCTTGATTGCTTAGTAAGAACTCATAAAGTTGGTCAGTATAAATAAATAGATAATACCAAAGCACTCGATCTAAGCGTCCTGTCACTCAAGCCATGAATAATGCAGTCCACGGCACGCTTTCCTACTATATTGTATTGATTCACGAGAGCAAGGTTTTCGTAATAATAAATTTCAATGGGCTCATTAAACATGCTCTTCCTTTTCAGCATATCCTCCAAGGTCTGGGCGTAGTTTTGTACACAAGGAAATGCATTTATCGATTTATGTTGCCATTCTTTCCAGCTGAAAAGAATGGAATTCAAGCTTTCGATTTTAGCTAGGCCTTGGAGTTTTTGCATGGCAAAATGAGTGGTAGTTCTGTCGTCCCAACCATATACCGACGCACATTCGTTGACATTTTTCAGCCATATGTCAATACGTAGATTTTTAGTTGAAGGGTCAAAATTAGGCAATATATTTTGGTGGTCTATCTTTTGAGACAACTGTGCATTTTGGTTATGTGGCTGTGACGACAGATCCTCCTTCAACTGTTTTAAAACACTAACAAGATCGTTCTTAGAAAAAGATGGACCACTTGGCCTTATATATTCTCCTGCGTTGTTGCGTTACTCGGCACGTGGCTCTGCCCGACGCTCGGCTTCCCGAAGTCCGGAGGGTTCGCAACGCTTGCTGGCACGTCGTGATGATGATCGCCGACGGTCCTCCGTGGCATGAAGTCGTTCACGCTCTCGGCGTGATTCCTGCTCCAGCATCTGTACTTTCTGGCGACCCAGCAGGAAGTCTTGCTCATCTCGAGATCGATTTGGGCTGTGCATACGCAGGCCGCTTCGACTTCGTTTAGCGATCATCTCGACTAGGTGTCTCCAGTCTACGCTGACTGGAGTCTCGATTTTAGTTTTCTCTGTCTCGTCCTGGTGGCTCATCCATGATCTAAACACTCGCAGAAAAAGAAGGTATGTTAATAACAATTACTAAAAACATGGTGAATAACACCACATTATTCGGTTTAATTGAAGGATGAAAAATGCGTCATATTTCACAAACGGTGCGTCTTAAGCCAAAAATAAGCAAATTTTCGTACCCCTTTAAGAAACCGCCATGGGATAATATTCTCAATCATTTTAGACATTTATTAAGACACACAGACACAAAAATAAAATAAACCGTTATAAAATACTGTTGGTTGCATTACAAAACAATAGAACCACTCTCCAAGTCTAAACACTGTTTATCTCTAAACACTTATGTTCATTATTTCCGTAATACGACCGTTACGTTTTAAACTACCACTGATTTCAGTATCATCACCAGTATTAAGCAATTTGAATTAAATATAAAATTATAATAAATATTATAATGCAAAGATAAAACACAAAGAAATCTAAATCAGAGTCCATGGGCGTGTTTTACGTTTTAAGTTTGGTTAGCGTGTCACTTCTGATATATAAAAAAACTGCACTATGGACTAAACTTAGACTTTCAGGATGCCTAGGTGAAGTATCAAGTACTGAAGAAAATCCAGGTAACATAAAACACAACTTTATTATTTTCTTCTCGACCTTCTTGTCCAACAGCTCACGTCAGAATGTTTAACCGACCTCTTCTCACCTCCTAGGTTTCCGATAAGTTTGCGCGGTAAAATCGAGTTCTGTGATTGGTTAACAATTTTATGTCGTACTGACCTCTGATTCGTTAGCCAATTAGTAGCATCCAACAACCAACTGACAAACTAAAGCGTTGCCAGTACAAAATATTCGAATCAAATAGTTACCGGCCTGGAAACCAGTCTTTTTGCATTTCAATTTAATTAAATAAAAATGTAATTAAGCTAACCCTAACACTAACAACACCGCTAATAGATTTAAACACTCGTTACTAAACAACAAAAACCACGAAACAACAACGTTCTATTAGATGAATAGTCGTAACGAACTGCATCTTTATATCTCACAGAAATCAAAATAATTTGCCTAAGTAGTTCTGTTACCCACTATCTTTATTATATAAATGAAACATACGTAGGAGACAAAATACTAATGCGTAACGAACTGCTACTATAATAATTATTAAATATTAACATCTCTAACTAGGTAAAAAAATAACAAAAACTATAAACAGTAATTATAAAAAATAACAAAAAAAATATTAGACGCAGGTGAGATTCGAAACCACGGATCGCCACTATATAAACCGCAACACCTTATCCATTACGCTACCATGCCATTTACTAAGGTTTTTGAAATTATGAACTATTATCAGTTGCAGACAAAGTGAGTGTGTGTGCGTGTCTATAGTATAGTCACGGGGTCTCATCTCGAACAAAGAAAATTTAGTACAAATAAATCTCAATAGATGGCGTAATATGCATCGATTTCTTATTGAAGTTTAAGTAATATTAATATTTTACAAATAAATATGGTAAAAACTGTATTTTCTTATTTAATAAACTGCCCTAAGCATAAAATTGTGGAATAATGAGCTTGTAATTCAAATTTAGACGATTATTGTAACGAATCCTTAGACATCTATATTTATTGTACCAATAGATGGCGCTGTTTCAAGTTTTAGAGTTTATCCTTTCGCCTCTTTAAAATTTTAATAGTGACACATTTTGATACAGTAAAACTGCTATAAAGTGCCAAAAATACTATAAACTATTTCCTCAATGTGTGAGAAAATATTGGTAAGACTATGTAAATTCATTCAGCTTGCAAGTCGTCGCTGCTAACACCATCTAGCGATGTGTAGAGGACGGGCCCGAAGAACAAAAGTTACTTGTGCCAGAAAAAAACCCGTAGTTACGGCGGTACCGTTTCTTTGTATGGGATGAGGCATCTGTACGCTAGTATTATATTATCTGTGGTATAGTATAGAAACCACTTAAAGAAGAAGATCGTAGGTCAAAGCGAAGCGCCAATCTACTGCTTTGCGAGATTGCTAATGGACTTGTGAACCTATACTGTACAAGTGATATATTATCACCATGATCACTATTGTTTTTCACGTAACGGCGCAATGTAGGATACGAAATTTAACAGGCTTTTGCCGTCGTTCTAATGGAGTTACTATTTTGTGTTGTACCATTTGTAAAGCTGATATCATGTTCTCTTTTGTGTGTTTGCCTATTTTCCGTTCCTTATTTTTTGGTCTTGGCATCCTCGAACAAAAAAAATATGGTTTATTTTCAACATTACGCTATTATGGAAAAGTAAAACAGGATCATAAGGTACACAGTGAACCGGTTCACTGAGAACTATGCAGACATAGTTCACTGTTAAATACACACACTATTCAACTTATAATAAAAAAAATGGTTATACACTGACTTGACACAACGCAATATGGTCATAAAACGACTAAAACTACAATAATTTTGACAAGTAAAATAAAAAATGACAGAACTAAAAACGAACGAAAAAACGAAAAAAAATAAAGAATGACAGAACTAAAAGAAGAATAAACATACTCAACTAACACATAAAAAAGACAGTTGGAGTCAAAAAAGCTTAACTAAAAGAGACAAAACAATGGATAACAAACTTTAAAATAAAGTATGAAACCAGGAGACCATAAGAAAAACCATATTCCAAACAGCTACTGACTTCTACAGGACACTATATGCAGAACCTAATACCCATGTTTTAACTATAAATCTTGAAGACGACGAAATAGAAGATATACACGTTTTTCTACAACCAGAAATAGAGAAACCTGCAAACAGTCAAAAAAACGACAAGGCATCCCGGACCAGATCGAATAACAAATGAAATGTTCAAAATTTCAATAACCATACCTGAAAACCTAAGAAAACTTACAGAAATATACAATACTATGCTAAGAACAGAATGAATACCATCGCAATGGACCAATAGTACAATTATATTATAACATAGAAAAGGAGATAGGGACAATATTGGGAGCTCTAAACCAGTAAGTCTACTGTTAAACATTTATAAAGTATTTTCTAAATTGATCTTAAACAGAACAACAGGGATAATGGATGAACAGCACCAACACCTATGGAACAAGCTGGTTTAGAGCGGGCTTTTCAACAATCGATCACATGCATGTTATGAAACTGTCAAAAGATAAATGTCAAGAATACGGTAAAACGCTGTATATTGCATTCGTGGATTACAGTTACAGCAAAGAATTTGATTCAATAAAACATGATTCGCTCTGGAAGGCTGTAAATCAGCAAGGAATATATAGGTACAACCGGTGAAGAGTTCCCAATAGCTAAAGGCGTAAGGCAAGAAGACCCATTATCTCCTAAACTTTTCTCTGCAATACTGGAAAGTGTTTTCAAAGATTTTGATGGAAAAAATGGTGTAAATGTTAACGGCAGGCGTCTTAACCATTTAAGGTTCGCAGATGACTTAGTCCTAATCACTGACAATGCTAACGCTGCAACAGTTGACAGAGGCAAGCGGAAGAGTTGGTATTACCATTCTGTTACAAGTTATACAGACCTAACACAACTAATATCATTCAGAGACCAAACAAACATGGACATCGAAAGAAGAGTTGATTGTGCATGGAAATAATATTGGTCACTTAAGGAGATACTTAAAAGCAAACTTTTTTCTATGACAGCTTAGAAAAAAGTTCGTCTTGCCAAGCCTTTTTTGCAAACATACGTATGCGAAACTTAGGATGAGGTCAAAAACATCTCCAAAAACTGAGAACATGTCAGAGAGATGGAAAGAACTATGATAGGCGTCACGATAAAAGATCGAAGAAGAGCTGAAGAAATAAGATCTATAACTAAGGTGGAAGATATAATCAAGAAAGCAAGACAGTTGAAATGAAGATATATGACAGTACACATGACAAGGGACAGTAACAAAATGGACAAACATTATAACCGTGTGGCAACCACGCGATGGTACAAGGAAAAGAGGTAGACAGGCAAAAAAATGGATAGATGATATTAGAAATGCTGGAGAAAGGCTAAAGATAGAGAAGAACGGAAACAGCTGGAAGAGGCCTATGTGTCACAGACACGCTGATTACTAATCCGGGAAACTGGATGTGTTATTTTATAAGTTAAAAAAAATTTATGCATACATTGTATTCAGTGTCAGCAATAAAGGTTTATTATAGATGTTGGCACTACTTTCTTAGATACCCATAGCCATACTGAGTGAGACGTGCCTACCTGGCAGCCTGACCTTAATATGTTTAATGCGTAGGCCGCATAGCTTAGAGAAATAACTGTTTACAATCACAAATAAATACCATAATTAGATGTTATATACATTTTAGAGATGCGCACGCACGTTCTGTATGTTAATTCATAAAATCTGATCAAACACTCGTCGTCTCAGTGGATTTTATTATTCCTAAGTTTTAATACTCGTATTATCTTAAAGTGAGCAGTGGTGTATCGGTGTCGTCGGTTGCATTATTTGGGTGGCGGGCGCGCCTTGTCCGAATTGACGACGCGGGCGCAAGCGGGCACACGCGGCGGACACACGCGGCATGAGCGTCTTCTAAGAACGCCGGGCTCGTGTTCAGTGAAATGTGGTAAACATTCGCTCTAGTTTCTCTATAAAGGGACAGTGATACCTTGCCTGTACGTGGAGCAACAATAGACACTAACGTTCCACAAGAAAATGTTCCACAAGTGAAATTAAATCTGCTGCACAGTGGCAGCGGCGGCGGCGGCGGCGGCGCGGGGTGGTGTGAAATATTTCGCTTTCAGACACAAGCACTGTTGGGAATCGCACCCAACAAACACGCAGACGGCACGTGCAGGCGACGTGACCAACCAACGCGTCATCAACATCAGCGAGCGAGCAGCGGTGCGGCGCGGCTAGCCGGCCCAGCCGGCGGACACTCGCTTTCTCGGAGACCACCGCGACGGACGACACTCGAAACGCTTCAAAAATAGTATATGTTTGTCCGGGACAGTTGCAATTTTGTAAAGTTAACGGCAATACACCAAGCCTATTTATAACAGTCCACCTTTTATTTTGTTCCCAACGAGCAAGTCGAACAAGCACACTGATGGTAGCGGCGGTGTGCGGGCCCACATAGCGAGCGAGCTACTTGACAACGTGACAGAATTCAAACAACACTGATCGTAGCGGCGGTATGCGGGCCCAAACAGTGAGCAGCGAGCTACTCGACAACGTGACAGAATTTAAAAAACACTGATCGTAGCAGCTATGTGCAGGCCCAGGCAGCGAGCAGTGAGCTACACGACAATATGACAGAATTCAAAAAACACTGATCGTAGCGGCGGTGTGCGGTCCCACACAGTGAGCAGCGAGCTACTCGACAACGTGACAGAATTCAAAAAACACTGATCGTAGCGGCGGTGTGCGGGCCCAGACAGTGAGCAGCGAGCTACTCGACAACGTGACAGAATTCAAAAAACACTGATCGTAGCGGCGGTGTGCGGTCCCACACAGTGAGCAGCGAGCTACTCGACAACGTGACAGAATTCAAAAAACACTGATCGTAGCGGCGGTGTGCGGGCCCAGACAGTGAGCAGCGAGCTACTCGACAACGTGACAGAATTCAAAAAACACTGATCGTAGCGGCGGTGTGCGGACCCACACAGTGAGCTGCGAGCTACAAGACAACGTGACAGAATTAAAAAAACACTGGTCGTAGCAACTATGTGCGGGCCCACATAGCGAGCGAGCTACTCGACAACGTGACAGAATTCAAAAAACACTGATCGTAGCGGCGGTGGGCGGGCCCACACAGTGAGCTGCGAGCTACCAGACAACGTGACAGAATTCAAAAAACACTGGTCGTAGCAGCTATGTGCGGGCCCACATAGCGAGCGAGCTACTCGATAACGTGACAGAATTCAAACAACACTGATCGTAGCGGCGGTGTGCGGGCCCAAACAGTGAGCAGCGAGCTACTCGACGATGTTTTGTTCCATAGTACGGGACGCTGCTCAACTAGGGTAATTAAATGATCGACTTCAATACCATCCGTCATCTTTGAATTTCGAATAACAACTGCGCAGGATTGCATCGTGAGTTTCTAACGTCACGACGTCGTATCGTGCATTGACACGTTACGACGTCGTGTCGTAGATTGCCACGACGCGACGTCGTATCGTGAAACGACGCCGCATCGTTGTACGACGCGACGTCGTATCGTGTTTATGTGTGGGAGCCCTGAGCAGCGAGCTACACGACAACGTGACAGAATTCGAAAAACACTGATCGTAGCGGCGGTGTGCGGGCCCACACAGTGAGCAGCGAGCTACGCGACAACGTGACAGAATTCAAACAACACTGATCGTAGCAGCTATGTGCAGGCCCACGCAGCGAGCAGTGAGCTACACGACAATATGACAGAACTCAATATTAGTTCTACCGTGACGAGAGAAAATGTAATTTCATTTTAATATTATGAAAAGAGATCTTGACAGAACTTGTAGGTATCATAGGAGGATATTTTGATTGCGATGGCCTGCGACAACGAGACAGTGATGATGCCTGTCTAGCGCGGGATAGAGCATCCAGCATCGATTGTCTACGGGGGTGGAGGATAAATTCGAAAGAGTTACCTCGCCCCCGGGCGCGTAGGGCAGGGAGGAACAGGGGTGGGTTTTAGTCAGTAAGAGTCTGACACGCCCTTCCGCTCCACCCCAGAGCGGAAAGAGTCATAAGATGATTTCCCACCCCCCAAAAAAAAAAAAAAAAAACGTGACTAAAGTGTTCACGTATCCATTTTAAAAACGATTTTGTTTTAAGAATTCGTTAAAACATTTTTGGGAAACTCATATACCTAGAGGGTGTTAAAAAAAATTGTACCTCCGATTCATATTTTAATCAGCTGTCAGCTGATGATAACTTTGTTCAGAAAGTCCATTTTTTTTTTGAGAATTTTCTATATCTTCCTTGAAGAAAGTTGTTCATTTCCATGGGAGGAAGCTGTATTTAAAATAAATGACCACCTATTTCCGTTACACGCTGTATATTATTATGAGCATATCGTATGGGGTGTCGTCAAACTCGTTAATGACGATGACTTTCGCGCTAATGTCACACAAAAGATGAAATAATCTCACTACATGCTTAATTAGTATTATTAAAATTTTTCGGTATTTATTTTTACACATATTATTTACATTTTTAAATATTTTAAAAGAAAACATATAAAAAACATTTAAAAATATAAA
This sequence comes from Polia nebulosa, assembly GCA_951329385.1. Taxonomy (NCBI): domain Eukaryota; kingdom Metazoa; phylum Arthropoda; class Insecta; order Lepidoptera; family Noctuidae; genus Polia; species Polia nebulosa. The sequence continues at coordinate 33,106,150 of OX589599.1, read as the reverse complement.
AAATAGTAGTCCACCGGTATCGGGAGCAGGGTCCAAGCTACCGGTGGTTAGGGCTCCAGAGACAGGAACTTCCTCACAATGCGAGCCGTATCAAGGAGTACTGCCTTCTGAATCAGGCCCTTGATCCAACCGCGCAACGACAGCTTCGACAGGTGGTCGTCGAGGCTTTTGGCCATCAGGCCATTGGCGGTAAAATTATTATTAATATTAGTATTATTTAAATTAGGAGGTACTCCTAAATAAACTCGAGCGACTGCAGAACTTGTGCATCCGCTTCATTTTTGGCCTCCGCAAATACGACCATGTGTCGGAGTTTCGGACCAAATTGAGGTGGCTGACGATTCGGCGTCGGCGAGATACCCATACCCTATCTCTTCTCTATACTATCCTGCACAATCCTTTTTCTCCTCAATACCTTCGTGAACGGTTTGAGTACTTCATCCCGAGGGGTAAACCCTGTCGCACTGTCAACTCTCTTCTCCTTCGTACTCCGCGTCACACTTCCAGCCGCTATAATGGCTCCTTTTCTGTTACTGCAGTGCGTCTCTGGAACTCTCTCCCACACTCACTACGCGACAGTCCTTCTCTAGATGTCTTCAAGAAGAAAATCAAAGAGCACTTCCTTTCAAATTGACATAATATTAGTATATATTGTATTTATTAGTATGTAGGTATAATATACATTTGGAATTATTTATGTAGGTTTATATATATATGTTTTGTGCACTGGATCCTACCCTCAAATGTGATCTCTCTCTATCACTCAAAGGTTTGCTGGGAGAAAACTCAACATTGAGTTAAGCTCGCCTTTGTACATGCATTGTGTAACTACTAAGTACTATGTGAAATTTTTGGTGTACAATAAAGAATTATTATTATAATTATTATTAATTTGAAGCGAAGCAGTGTCTACGCAAGCAGAAGACTCCCCGTCTCCCTGTCCTCTAGTGTCCACGCCACTCCACATGAACGTTATGTCTCCCTGTCCACTAGTGTCCATGCCACTCCACATCAACGTTATGTCTCCCTGTCCACTAGTGTCCACGCCACTCCACATGAACGTTATGTCTCCCTGTCCACTACTGTCCACGCCACTCCACATCAACGTTATGTCTCCCTGCCCACTAGTGTCCACGCCACTCCACATCAACGTTATGTCTCCCTGTTCACTAGTGTCCACGCCACTCCACGTGAACGTTATGTCTCCCTGTCCACTAGTGTCCACGCCACTCCACATGAACGTTATGTCTCCCTGTCCACTAGTGTCCACGCCACTTCACATGAACGTTATGTCTCCCTGTCCACTAGTGTCCACGCCACTCTACATGAACGTTATGTCTCCCTGTCCACTAGTGTCCACGCCACTCCACATCAACGTTATGTCTCCCTTTCCACTATAGTGTCCACGCCACTCCACATCAACGTTATGTCTCCCTGTCCACTAGTGTCCACGCCACTCCACATCAACGTTATGTCTCCCTGCCCACTAGTGTCCACGCCACTCCACATCAACGTTATGTCTCCCTGTTCACTAGTGTCCACGCCACTCCACGTGAACGTTATGTCTCCCTGTCCACTAGTGTCCACGCCACTCCACGTAAATATTATGTCTCCCTGTCCACTAGTGTCCACGCCACTCTACATGAACGTTATGTCTCCCTGTCCACTAGTGTCCACGCCACTCCACATCAACGTTATGTCTCCCTTTCCACTAGTGTCCACGCCACTCCACATCAACGTTATGTCTCCCTGTCCACTAGTGTCCACGCCACTCCACATGAACGTTATGTCTCCCTGCCCACTAGTGCCCACGCCACTCCACATCAATGTTATGTCTCCCTGTCTACTACTGTCCACGCCACTTCACATCAACATTATGTCTCCCTGCCCACTAGTGTCTACGCCACTCCACATCAACGTTATGCCTCCCTGTCTACTAGTGTCCACGCCACTCCACATTAACGTTATGTCTCCCTGTCTACTAGTGTCCACGCCACTCCACATCAACGTTATGTCTCCCTGTCTACTAGTGTCCACGCCACTCCACATCAAAGTTATGTCTCCCTGCTCACTAGTGTCCACGCCACTCCACATAAACGTTATGTCTCCCTGTCTACTACTGTCCACGCCACTTCACATCAACATTATGTCTCCCTGCCCACTAGTGTCTACGCCACTCCACATCAACGTTATGCCTCCCTGTCTACTAGTGTCCACGCCACTCCACATTAACGTTATGTCTCCCTGTCTACTAGTGTCCACGCCACTCCACATCAACGTTATGTCTCCCTGTCTACTAGTGTCCACGCCACTCCACATCAACGTTATGTCTCCCTGCTCACTAGTGTCCACGCCACTCCACATAAACGTTATGTCTCCCTGTCCACATGGCGAAGACCCTCCACGCCATTCCACATGAACCCACCACTACTGCCAACTCACATAAGGGTTACTTCTGCCTCTCTGGTACAATAATCCGTACTAACTGTATTTTTCATAGATCTCAATGCTTTGACATGTCGTTACGTAAGTAGATCGTACACCCGTGGTACTGAAGAAGCAGGGGCGGGATAAACAGCTTATTCAATACATTAAAAATAAATATAGGTATAGGGTACCAGCGAAAATCGTCAGCGGTGATGGATATCGATATCTCATATAGATAAAAACACGTAACCCATAATTTCAATTAATTACACTACTAGCGCTCATCTCATCTGCGGAGTTTCATAAATCATTTAATTTGACGTCGAAGAGACAAGTTCAGTGAATCGTTTTCGGCCATCGTGATTCATGTTTTTATTTTTTATATGATTGATACATATTACCTGATGGTAAGCGATGATGTGGTAGACGATGGATCAGGCTTGCCTAGAAGTAACATATTTACTCTGAGAATTCCTCTCTTGGCATAAAATGATTTGGCATAACGTTTTCCCATAACTTACATTAGCATAATAATACTGTGGCATGATAATACTTTGGCATAATGCAATGGTTAGCATAACTGTCATTTGGTCTAATTAGTTTTGGCATAATTTGGAAATTAAATTTTGAGGCATAATATTTATTAGTCCATTAATCATGAGCCATAAATATAAAAAAAACATTTGTCCAAAAAAAAAAACAACCGACGTCCAAAAAAGAAAATACACTAAAAATTTGAATTTTATTTCTTTCTTATTTGACACCGACTTGCGAAATTAAAGTTATTTTTAAATTTTTACTGTATTTTCTTTTTTGGAAACATGTTTTGTTTTCACTTTTTAGTTGTTATACCCAAGAACTCAAACCCCCAATAACATGGAACGTGGACTTTAAACATATTCAAAATTGAAGAAAACCAAAACGTCATCTAGATATACATATTTTTCGTTTTTGTTCAGGTTCTCAAAAACCGCTGCAGCAATTTTTATAAAATTTATATGGGGCCACCTCGGGAGTATATTCTTTCGGATAAAAAAAGAATTTTGAAAACCGGTCCACAACTGACGGAGAAATCGGTGGACATACATAAAATAAAAATGCATAAAACAGTTTTTTGTTTTGTTTTACAGTCGAACATAGAGAACCTCCTCCTTTTTCGAAGTCGGTTAAAAAGTCATAATTATTTTGAGAGATACCGTGTATGTAGCCAATCATCGAATGTTGAATGTTGTGTACTAGGTAATGAAATACAGTTGTGTTCAATGATATTTTTTTTTATAGATAGGTATAATAACACAGTTTATAATGTATTGTTTTTAGGGTTCGGAACATCCGAAAACACCAATACAATTTACACCGAATCTACTCGACCGATTGAGTTAAAATTTGGTACACACATGAATATCTGTGACCCAAACACGAACGTGTAACATAAATAAATGAATTTGGAATGTGGGACCTATCAACTAAAAGGGCTTATTGTAAGGATTACAAATATGTATATTTTTTCTTAATTCCAAAATGTTAGAAAGTTTTTAAGTTATTTGAGAAAATAAATGAAAAATAACCATTCCCCGCCCTTATCTCGGAAACCACTAGGCCCAAAAATTTTGAAAAAAATTACTATTATTAGATTATAATTTGTTCGAAACCCTTTGCGCGGGAGTTCGACTCGCTCTTGGCCGGATTTTTTATTAACTATGAGTATGGAGCAGCCAGCAGTACATGCGTAATGTTCGGTACTGTTTGAGTATGGAGCAGCCAGCAGTGCATGCGTAATGTTCGGTACTGTTTGAGTATGGAGCAGCCAGCAGTGCATGCGTAATGTTAGGTACTGTTTGAGTATGGAGCAGCCAGCAGCACATGCGTAATGTTCGGTACTGTTTGAGTATGGAGCAGCCAGCAGCGCATGCGTAATGTTCCGTACTGTTTGAGAGAGCCCCAGCACAAGGCACCGCCTGCCGCGCGCACCAGCCAGTGGCATGGCTCTGCACTTGAACCACTGCTGCTGGTAAAACTTAGGCCGAGTTCGGAACACTGGGGGTGACCGCGCCGCACACTGCCTCGCATTTATTTCATCTTTTTTTTTTTTGCAACTCATCAAAATATGCTACAGCCGACCTCCCACCGGTAGAATATAATAACACAATCAGTAGGTATAGCTAGGCTTAATATTCTACTGAAACTTCGTACCGCACTAGTCCAGCTCCAGGTCAAAGTTTACTACTTTACTGTTGGCGTGCGGTCGACTGAACTTGTCCCCAGGATATAGGCATAATAATTATGATAAGCTTAAGTGCATTGTCAATGATGCATGACAACAGATTTTTCAGAATGCAGTTTTTGAATTCTATATTTTTATATCTAATACCTTAAAACGAGCAATTCTTGTATTTATGTACTATAGGGACCTGGAGCACCTTCTCGTAGTGCCGGGTCCCTGGAGATTCTTTGTACGCGTCTAGGGGCTGTCGTACTCGCTGGCAGCGCGAGAGTGTGGTGTACGAGAGTGACTGCTTATGTGTGTAGTGTTATAAAGGAAAGAGGAATGGCGCACTTATACGTTATATTGAACAAGAAAAATAATACATGTGCCCTCTTCGAGCGGGCTAGCAGAAGTGAACTGAAAAACAAAAGTCTTCCTTATTCTTCTTAAAATCAATCGGCGTTCCAAGAGTTTCTAGAATGTTCCAAACTTCCAACGTGCCAGTCTCCACCATAAGGTCGCCAACATAAGGTCGTCACAGTACCTGTATAGATAATCTTCTCGGAAACGGCTCCAACGATTTTCATGTAAATTGGTATGCAGGGGGTTTCGGGAGCGATAAATCGATCTAGTTAGGTTTTAAAAAACGTCGTATTATGAAAAAAAAAAAACCGAGCATCGCTTGGTCATCCAGGTACTTGTTTCTAAACTGTGTGTCTATGAGTTGATGCACACATCGTCACAGTTTCCGAAAGTCGCTTCAGCGCCGCACAGGTCCTTCGAGCTAAGTTATGTCCTAGCTGGGATGCTTGCTTTCCAAAAATCAGCACTTGGCATTCCAGTCCACTCTGCTAGGTTTCCTTGTCCATTCCAGTCCACTCTGCTAGGTTTCCTTGTCCATTTCTCTCTCACATACAATATTGGAGTTTGTTTCCTCCATTACCTATCTGTCATCATAACAGAAGAAGTTCCTGGCTCATTGAGCCTTACCTACAACTAAATTATAAATTAGCCGTTTTTGAGGCTATTTGAAGCCTCGTTTTACCAGCTGAGCCCTTTGCTTTATACACATGTATAGATTTAACTTTTGTTTATAACGTCAGCTTTGAAGATATGTCAATCCAAGTTTTTCTATATCATTAATGCCATAGCCTTTTAACTAAACGGCGCTGGTTAACTAACAGCCTGAAGGATATTCAGCCGATGCGCTACTTTATTTTTTTTTTTGTGACAAGCCCTCCTCACTATTCCCAAACCACTGTAACTTCTGTAAGCCAGTCAACAGTGGCGGCCACCAGAAAAAAACGCAGAGACAATGAACCTCAACGAGTCCCAGAGAAACGTTTTAACTGTCTTGGGTTACGCAACGAAATTAATCAGAAAAGACAGCGGAGGAGTAAGCAAATCATAATTTCCACTTCCCTCCTAATCAAGCGGGATACAGAACAAAGCTAGGCCATTAGGCACAAAGGAGGTATTTACAACTGGGGTAAGCCCAGTTGCTAAGAACCACTGGTTAAAAACACTAATATTAATGGGTCCTAAAATTGTGAGCTGTATATGTTACACTTGATTAAAATAATATGATGCGTCTAATACAACATTTAGGGAAATGGCTGGCTAATGCTTAGGCCATTGATGGACTAGAATGACCAGGTGACGAAAAAAAACTTAGGGCACTTCGGACAGAACAGGTTCGAAGGAGATGAACACCATATCTGTATATCGTTACCGTACGTCATCTGTGTACATATACACCACATGTACGTATCGGCTCGAATGCCAATACCTGCTTTAATTGGGAGACGAATTGTCAGTTTCGAGGAATCAATCGGACTCGCAGTATTATTCAGGTATGTACACGGACATTGTTCGTTGGTCAGGCGGTAGAGGAGCGATGCACATGTGTGGCGTGTACGACGTGTTGGTGTGTGTGTGTGTGTGCGGCAGGCGGTCAGTGGCGCGCTCCACTAACTTCCTGTTTTGTCCCCGTCGTCTGTCGTCGCCGATTTAAGGAATCTGCGTCTGCACATCTGCTGAAAAAACTTCAGTGTGTGAAGAGCACGCATGCAGTTACGGGCGCGCCCCAGCCGGCCAGCAGCCATTAGCGCCCCCTGTGCGCGCTCGGAGGTACTCGGCCGCTCTCCACACTATGCCCGTAGTCATGAAGTCGCGCTGTAGAGGGCGCTACGAGGTAATAACCAGGTTTCGACTCGTACAAAACTTGAATTTTTCAATACAAAGTAGCGCTCCGAGCTTTACAACTGGTCTTCGATAAATGACTTGGCATTTTTATACTGGCGGGCTAAATGTAGTTGCACAGGTGTACTCGTACTATAGTACCTCTGTTAGCCGCTTCATAAAGTGCAGATTTATAGCGTCACGCACATTATTGGTGGCCCTATGACTCCCCGTGTAGTACACGGTACAATGGATATCAAGATACTCTAACTATACACGCCTGGAGGTGGAGTTGGGGACACCAGCCCAGTCATACGGTCACCCAGTACTCACTGCTATACAATAGATATCAACACACACAAACTACACACCTGGAGGTGGAGCTGGGGACACCAGCCCGGTCATGCAGTCACCCGGTACTCACTGCTATACAATAGATATCAACACACACACTACACACCTGGAGGTGGAGTTGGAGACAGGACACCAGCCCGGTCATGCAGTCACCCGGTACTCACTGCTATACAATAGATATCAACACACACAAACTACACACCTGGAGGTGGAGCTGGGGACACCAGCCCGGTCATGCGGTCACCCGGTACTCACTGATATACAATAGATATCAACACTCACACACTACACACCTGGAGGTGGAGCTGGGGACACCAGCCCGGTCATACGGTCACCCGGTACTCACTGCTATACAATAGATACCAACACACACACACACACCTGGAGGTGGAGTTGGGGACAGGACACCAAGCCCGGTCATGCAGTCACCCGGTACTCACTGCTATACAATAGATATCAGCACACACAAACTACGCACCTGGAGGTGGAGCTGGGGACACCAGCCCGGTCATGCGGTCACCCGGTACTCACTGCTATACAATAGATACCAACACACACACACCTGGAGGTGAAGCTGGGGACACCAGCCCGGTCATGCGGTCACCCGGTACTCACTGCTATACAATAGATACCAACACACTACACACCTGGAGGTGGAGTTGGGGACAGGACACCAGCCCGGTCATGCAGTCACCCGGTACTTACTGCTATACAATAGATTTCAACACACACGAACTACACACCTGGAGGTGGAGCTGGGGACACCAGCCCGGTCATGCGGTCACCCGGTACTCACTGCTATACAATAGATTTCAACACACACGAACTACACACCTGGAGGTGGAGCTGGGGACACCAGCTCGGTCATGCGGTCACCCGGTACTCACTGCTATACAATAGATATCAACACACACAAACTACACACCTGGAGGTGGAGCTGAGGACACCAGCCCGGTCATGCGTTCACCCGGTACTCACTGCTATACAATAGATATCAACATACACAAACTACACACCTGGAGGTGGAGCTGGGGACACCAGCCCGGTCATGCGGTCACCCGGTACTCACTGCTATACAATAGATATCAACACAGACAAACTACACACCTGGAGGTGGAGCTGGGGACACCAGCCCGGTCATGCGGTCCCCCGGTACTCACTGCTATACAATAGATATCAACACACACAAACTACACTCCTGGAGGTGGAGCTGGGGACACCAGCCCGGTCATGCGGTCACCCGGTACTCACTGCTATACAATAGATATCAACACACACAAACTACACACCTGGAGGTGGAGCTGGGGACACCAGCCCGGTCATGCGTTCACCCGGTACTCACTGCTATACAATAGATATCAACATACACAAACTACACACCTGGAGGTGGAGCTGGGGACACCAGCTCGGTCATGCGGTCACCCGGTACTCACTGCTATATATTAGATATCAACGCACGCGCATTTGCATCGCGCAGGCAGGGCGGCCCAGTATCCTTGTTTTATTATTATGCGGTGTCTCCAAGTCATGCAGTCATCAGTTTTCATTTCCAAAAAATACCTTATATCAAGAGACGGGTGTAATGCGTGTGCGACATATATATATTATGGCCGTAGCTCTAAGGTTCCATAAAGAGGCTTTAGTCAAGGTGGAATCTACAGTGCATTCCCGAAGGAAACCTAGATGGCATAAACCAAAGCGTAGACTAGATTTTGGTAAAAGGTGTTTTCACTATATGGGGCCATTGCTTTATAATAAGCTGAACGACAAAATTAATTTATTTTTAGAGATTTGCACATCGATTTTGTCATAGGTAACTATGACAAAATCGATGTGCAAATCTCACATCAAAACTTACCTAAAAGGTCTGGATTACGGCGCCACAGAGAAACTATTAAATACTTTTCAAACCACTTATTTTTCATTCTATCATGATATATTAGTTTTAGAGACATGACAAATACACACACACACTCACTCACACAACGACACACATACACACGCAACAACACCACACAACTCACACTTGTGTTCACACTTACTGACAGATGCTATGTATCCCCCTTATAATTATTTGTTTTTGTTGTTTTCGTTTAACTTTTCCTTTGATAAGAAATATGTATAAATGTCACATTGTATTTTTTGAACTACGATGAAAGAGACTGGCCTCCACGACACAGGGAATCCTAGTGTGGAGACCAGTGATTTACCTGTTTGAATTATATATTTTTCTGAACAATAAAGAAAGAAAGAATGTCTCGGTTCACTCATGCATTGCGATGGCACAGGGTCTTATCTCGAAGAAAAAAAATTTGGCTTAAATAAATTACAATATATGGCGGGATATGTATCGATTTCATAATGAAGTTTATGTAATGTAAAAATTTGAAATTTAAATATTTTGACGCCATATTTTAAGTTTTATTATTTGGTAAGGAGTTTTTGTTTTAATTACAGTTAGTTAAGTATTTTATAAGTTTTTAAATAGATAATATTTACTAAATACAATGGATATAAAAATTTTGAATGGTCTTGTTAGCAATGAGTGTACGAAGTGCACGCGTCAGCGGCGCCTCCCTTAGAAGGTAGGTCCCGGCTGTAAATCGTGGATCTTTGACAGTTTACGGGTCGTCAGAAGCCTGAAAGTCTGGCAACCAGTTTTACCAAGGGGTATCGTATCACCCAGTAAGTGAGTTTGGAGGTCTGATAGGCAGTCGCTCCATGTAAAATACTGGTATTCAGCTGCATCCGGTTAGACTGGAAGCCGACCCCAAGATAGTAGGGAAAAAGCTAGGCAGATGATGATGATAAGGCGCGGAGCGGTGAGGCAGCCGAAGCTGCGATGGTGAGCGTTGAAACCATCTTCGACGATAAGCTAGCGTGGGACCACCGGAGCCGTGACAGAAACCATGCCTGCTACATATGGCATGATCGCTTGCATGCTGCACGCTTGCTTGCATGATGCATACTTACTGGATGTATGGTGTATGCTTGTTTGTATGCTTCTTACCTGGAAATAATAAATATGCATTTGAATAACGAAAACCCTCTCCAAATCGGATCAGTGGTTTTCGAGAAAATCGCGGACCAACAACATACATACATACGAGTCGATTAAAGACCCTCCTGTTTTGAAGTCAGTTAAAAATCACTTAAATGTTCACAATCAACTGTTTTATTGAGTGATAATGAATGCTGAAAGATAATTAAATAATGAGTTAAAAAATCTCGAAAAATCAGTCAATCTCAATCAATGTTTTCAATTATTATGGATATGAAATGTATGCCAAATGACGATTCTGACTGTGAACTGTCTGTGATATGATGGCTCTACTTTTTAATTATTATGGCATTAAGTACGGCTTTGTACTTTTTATGCATGAAGTGTAATTAAATAAATAAATAAATTATATGAAATTTATGCCTAAAGATGAATATATGACTTACAAAATTATGATAATTGAATGTATGATAAATGAGCGTGTGCCAAACGATTTTCTGCGAAATGAAGTTTATGCTATCCGCTGTTATGCAAAATAATATTATGACATAAAAAGTTCTGCTTTAAAGGGTAGACCGCTTTTCACCTACTATTTTTATGTACTCAATATGTGAAAAGTTCTTTTCTAACACCATACCGAAAATAAGTTGATAGGTTTTATGGGGTGCGAAGGATAAATGGTTTCGATCACACCACGTTTTTTTTTTTGGGACAAGTCCGCCACACTGGTTCTCTATTGTGTTACCTAACTTTTTTATCCATAATCTAAAGTGCCATAACTTTTTTGTCCTAATCATCATTTGTCCGAATGATAACTTGCCCGAACTTAATGTCACATAATATCACATGCCATAAAATTGAAATCCCTAAATACAATATGCCCTAAATCCGTTTGTCATAAATATTGCAATCAATAATATACAAAAGACTTAAAACCAGTAGAGCAGAGTAGTGGGTAGCTCGCCGTCTGATCATGACCAGGCCCGCGAGTCGACGGCGTGTAGTGTTCCACGCGCGCCGAACAAGAGTTGTCAGCAATACCTGACGAGGCCCATCAGGCCGATACCTGCCTGGGGTCGTGGATAAATCGAAATAGAGTTACCGCGGCCTTTGGCACTCAGATAACTGAAGGAACAGGGGTGGGTTTTAGTCAGTAAAAGTCTGACACGCACTCGAGCTCCTCGAGCGGGAGAAGTCATTGGATGATGCACAAGCCCACAAAAAAAAAAAGAGTAGCACTCGGTGTCGGTGTCGCATGTCGGTGGTGAGTTCAATTGTTTTTTCCCATCTCAAAAATTCCCAACGCGCATTAAGAAGTTTTCACTTAAAAAAAAATATATAAATATACCTAGTACATGAGAATATTCAAGAGGTTATGTCACAAATGTGTGTTGAGTCTAGAATGGATACGATGAGGGATCAGAACGCATATGTAGTATAAGAGGGAGATCACACATCATCGCTTACCATCAGGTGAGATGGTGGTCAAACGCGTGCCTATCAACAATAAAAAAGGGAGTTTGTAAGTAGCACCAGGAAATACAAATACAGCCGCCAACCGCCAAGGTATGAATGTGAAATGCCACCAATACCAGTTTCGATAGGCCAAAAAGAAGAAGGGTGGATTGTGGGGTGTGAAACGGCCAGGAAGCAATTTGCTTCCTGGCCTTCCTTCCTTCGTACTGAGGAAAAAGAAGTTCTGGGCAGATTCTGAATAAATTATTAAAAGACCAAGAGGACGATGATGGATAAATTACGCATCATCAGATCAGTACGGCGGTTGTTCTCGTAATGAACCAATTTTCTTGTATTATAAGTCAGATACTTAATGAGCTGACGGAGGCTTCCAAACCCGCCTCCATCGTCCGTTGGTGGCGCAGGAAAATGATTAAATGTTCTCCGCGCAGCAGGAAACTGCACTCTTGTTGTTGTTTTCAAAATTTAAGAAAAAAACAGTGTCAGATAGATGACGGGATGTCGTCCCTCGACAGCACGACTGTGTTAACAACACAGGCGGGTCACGAGAGTAACGCAACCTGCGCCTGCGCACGCGCAGCGCTCGCCCCCTCCTGTACGTAAATGATTACGTAGGTACAGCCGCAGCATCACACTCTGCCGCCAGCTACCGACTTCGAATAAAATGATAAAGTTGGTTACTAGAAAGTAAGAACGTGTTTTGTGAAAAATGTATAAGCATATTTATTCGCCATTTTTAAGCGAGAGAACAAACCCTGCCAACTTCTTCGTGGTTATTTTTTTTTAAACCATTCAGAAGTAGGAGCCCCGCGAAACGGGGCTCTGTCGACCACCTCATTCTATACGGGGCTCCGTCGTCTTTCCTTATTTACGACCTTCGCGGCGTCGTTAGCACATACCATCTCCCTATAATATTGATTCTACGTTTGAAATGAAAATAACAGCAATAAAACCTGGTTTTAATGTTCTGCCCCATGATTATAGCCGTGATAAAAAATGGCGGTCAATTTGATTATTTCAATAGTTGTTATCACACTGTCCTCTCATATTAGGCATTATTGAGCATTTCAAACTACCCGGGCATTTTTAACCGACTTTAAAAAAGGAGGAGGTTCTATGTTCGACTGTATGTATTTTTTTTATGTATGTCCGCCGATTTCTCTGTCAGTTGTGGACTGATTTCAAAATTCTTTTTTTTGTCCGAAAGAATATACTCCCGAGGCGGTCCCATATAAATTTTATATAAATTGCTTCAGCGCTTTTTGAAAAACTGAACAAAAACGAAAAATACGTATACATAGATGATGTTTTGGTTTTCTCCAATTACGAGTATGTTTAAATTCCACGTTCCATGTTATTGGGGGTTTTAGTTCTGGGGTATAACAACTAAAAAGTGTAAAATCCTCCAATTTATAATAATATGCTTGTCTACAGAGTGTGCGTTTTATACATGTTTTAAATTTTGTCTCATTAAGAATTTCATGGAGAATATCAAGTGGTATTTTATTATAAAATTTTACACAGTACTTAAAAGAATTTTGAACTTTAGCCAATCTGAACCGAGGTTGATCTGATTTCTTCCTATTTCTTGTATTAATTTATGCTTGCCCTAAAACACTGGCAGTCTATGGGTCAAGTACACTAAAAGATCGCTGGATGTCCTACGAGTCCAGTATAATAATGCGATTAGGATTCTGTTGAGACTGCCTCGATACTGCAGTGCCTCAATAATGTTTGCGCAAACTTGTACGGACGGTTTTCACGCGATTTTGCGTAAAAAACCAGCGTCACTTCTGAGGAGAGTGAGGGACAATCGAAACTATTCGAAACAGTAACCTAAAAACGGTAGCGGAAAATGAAAACAGCGGAAAATAAAAACCCCAATAACATGGAACGTGGAATTTAACATTTGGAGAACACAAAAACATCATCAAGATATGCGTATTTTTCGTTTTTGTTCAGTTTCTCAAAAAGCGCTAAAGCAATTTCCTCTTCCTCGGGAGTATATTCTTTCGGATAAAAAAAGGATTTTGAAAATCGGTCTACAACTGACGGAGAAATACGCGGACATACATAAAAAAAAAAACATACATACAGTCGAACATAGAACCTCCTCCTTTTTCGAAAGTCGGTTAAAAATAGATTCAATGTTTGCAGCCCGTCCCAATAGCAATTTTGCTATGGGGACGTTTTGCTTTACGTAAAATGATTATGTAATATGATAGTGTTACGAGCTGGGTGTGGGATAAATTATTTTACACCAATTAATTAACCAAATATCCTTTATTTACTCAACAACTTGTTTAAACAAACACTAATTCACTAATAATCACTATTCTCTTCGTAATCGCTTGTATTCGCATCCGTTCGCATCCGTAGTCGAAATCAGACTGACTCATTCGCCCGCCGTCCGGCCTATTTATACAGTCATGGAAGTTTCTAGAACATTGTCGAACTATCCTATACTGGAATATTCTAGAAAAATCTATGAACTTCTACACAGTACCACAATGGAATATTCTCGAACGTAGTGGAAACTTCTGGAAACTTCGACTACATTCTCGAACGTTCCAGTGAAATACGTTCGACGTAACACTGCCCTCTCCCCTGTCAACATCCAATAGGCCGCAGAGTGCCGGTAATCGGAATTACCCGACAACGTCCAATAGGCCCCAGTGTGCCGATCCGACTAGCGCGGTTTCAACCTCTATTACTAATTAACTAAAGGTCATATTCCTGTGGAAATTTTTACATACTCGGAGAGTGATAGTATAGTAGTTTTACAAACATTTCCATAGACAAATACTGTTTCGAAAAAAAATAAAAAAAGTTTTTAGTAGCATGTTTACGTTTGTGAATGGCGGACGAAATTTTGCTAGAATTGTGTGTTTTAAACAGTTTTGTGTTTGTTTATGTGTTATGTTGAGTATTATATTTATTGCTGTATTATTATTACGTCGTAATAACATCGGTTTAGATAAATACTTTGAAGAAATATTACGTAATAACATTTTTATCAAGGTCAGCCGATTTTATTCGTATTGTTATTGTGAGCGTGAATGATGTGAGCTTGTATGTGTTATTCAAAGTTTGAGGGTATGTATTTATTCTAAGGTAGTTATTACATAGTATTAGAAAAAAAACGCAACACAAAACGCAACGCAAACGCAGAAACGCAATTTGAAAAAGCAGTTACTTTGTTTCGTTTCCGTAATATGAAGTTTGAGTATGAATAATAGGAAAATATTTTATCGGACTGTACAAAAAAAACAATGTTATTAGTTTACTTGTCTATTCATAGTGTAACATGCAAAATTTCGTGTAGATTGATACAGTGGTTTTATCAGAAACCAACTTATCACGTGAACAGACACTATTCCCGCCAAATCGTTTATAACAGCATTTGATTAGAATTCAACTCTCATAACACAAGTATTGTTTACATTTTATTATAAGGTCTGTTTATTCAACAACCCACAAAAAAATACTTCAAGTGCCTCGCACCAATAGAAGCGTCAGCGATCCGTTTTATGTAAACAAAGTCGTAAACATGTCAATGGCGGGAAACAGCGCGGATGTTGACGGATGTGGCGGTTTCGCGCGTAAAGATGTTCACAGGTTAGACATGCTCGTCCCGAGCATCATTAGTTCCGTAGTATCGCGCCAATCGGTCTACATGGACTATCTTAGGCGCACCTCGTGGACCCTTCTGTATTCGGTAGGTAACATCGTTGATCCTGGTCACGATTCGGTATGGTCCATCCCATTTTGCTTGCAATTTGGGAGACTTCCCTTTGCTGCGCACTAGGTTATGCAACCACACCAGTGAACCCTCGTCAAAACCTCTATGGTTTGCCTTCCGGTCGTATCGGGTCTTCATCTTATCAGACATTTGTTGGCCGGATTGTCTGATATGCTCATATACATCATTCAACTTGTTACGCAAGTCATTCGCATAATCGGTTACACTGCGTGGGGCATCAGGGGGGGTTCCGGTGATTAAATCTGCAGGCAACCGTAATTCCCTTCCAAAATTCGCGAAGGCTGGTGTCACTGTCGTACTTTCGTGAACTGCACTACGGTAGGACAGAAGAAATGGCTGTATGTGCTTGTCCCAATCCCTTTGCCTGCTTTCCACAACTTTTGCCAGATATCTCTCCAACGTTTGGTTGAAACGTTCTACCATTCCATCAGATTGCGGATGGTAAGAAGTGGTTCTGGTCTTGTGAGTACCCATCAGTCGACAAGTCTCCTGGAAAACTTGTGATTCAAAATTCCTCCCTTGGTCGCTGTGAATTTCCAAGGGTACTCCAAAACGACAGAAGACTTCCTGAACCAATTTATCTGCAACTGTTGTTGCTTCTTGGTTGGGAATGGCGAAGACTTCTGGCTACTTTGTGAAGTAATCCATGACAACCATAAAGTACTTGTTTCCGTTTTCACTTTCCGGAAATGGTCCTGCAACGTCTAGTGCTATCCGTTCCCAGGGGGCTCCCACGTTGTATACTTTTAAAGCACATCTGCTGCGTGTCTGAGGTCCTTTCACAGCCGCACAACTGGTACATTTGCGACACCAGTCCTTAACATCCTCTCGAAAATGAATCCAGTAAAACCGCTCTCGTATCTTCAGTAGAGTTCTTTTTACCCCCATATGTCCTCCTGAACATCCATCATGGTAGAGCCGTAAAACATCAGGTACTTTGGCTTTGGGGACAACAATTTGTAGATGACATTTGTCTCCTCGAGCGTTTTCCCATTTACGGCACAAGACTTCATCCTGGATAACCAAGCTGTTCCATTGTGCCCAATAACTTTTCGTGATTAAACTCAACGCCGCAACATCACTCCACTTGGATTTAGGAGCACCAGCTTTAATCCAGTCGAAGATCGGTTTAAGGTCCGGGTCATTTTGCTGAGCAAGCTGTAGGATTTCCTTCCATTCATTGTTGACATCCATTCTTAGCATCCTCACTCCGCTCATTCCCGGGTCGGACCTATCGTCCGCATCGCGCGCGCACACTATCACACAGTTGTCCTTCTTAGAGGCCACGGCGCTGGCAACACCATTCGCACCTGCACTCACTTTACTCTTCACTTGCTTCTGTTTTATGCACTTGTCGGGTGCCGCACCGACCTTGACGACATCACTTGAACTAATGCTTTCAGGGGCCTCCGCCACGGTCGTGCGCCATGTCGCGCCATTCGCGCTCCTCCACCGAACTGGCCGAGCCGCCCTTCCTTGCTGGGATTGATCTTCTCTCAGTATGCCTCGCTTTGGACAGCTTAACCGAAGATGACCCCTTTCTCCACAAGTGTAACATCTAGGGCTATATCCTTGCGGACGATCGCGTACAGGTGATGCCACAACCTCCCTGATACGGTGTGTTCGATGGTCTTGCCTCACTGCCTCTACTTCCAAGGCATGGGCCAAGGCATCCTTCAGTGTCTCATGATGCCCAAGTCTTACAGCGGCTCTAACTTCCAAGTCACGTATTCCGTCGATGAACGCTTGTACCAGATTGCCATTGATGAGTGCAGGGGCGGACTGGTATGCTTTCCGAATCAACTTTTCAACTTCCAAGGCCCACTGCTGTAGGTTCTCGGCACTACGTTGAACGCGATCCCTTAACTTAGCGCGAAATACGTGCTCCAAGTGAGCGTCGCCATATCTGGATTCTAACGCTTCCAGCAGTTGTTCGTAGGTCACATCCTTGCCAAGAGCCTCAAGTATGGTTAGGGCCTTTTCTCGGCGTCCTAAGGTGAGCGCGGTCATAGCTTGCTCTTTGGTCCACCCATTCGCCTTCATAACGGCCTCAAATTGAATTTTGTAGGCCGACCATGAAGATGTTCCGTCGAATGGCGGCACCTTAAATCCACGTGCCGAAGGTGCAGCAACCATTGAAGGCACAACCCCGTCTCCAGCCCTAAGTTCACCTAAAGCCTTCTTCACCTTTGCCAAGTGTTGAATGAAAGTCTTTTATGAGGAGCATCTGCTCTTCTTGGCGGCGAGCCTGCTCCTTTTTATCTTGTTGAAGCTTCTCTTCTATCCGACGGGCCTGTTCTTCTTGGCGGCGGGCCTGCTCTTCTTGGCGGCGGGCCTGCTCCTCTTTATCTTGTTGAAGCTTCTCTTCCAACCGACGGGCCTGCTCCTGCAACAGCACCATTAGCGCAGACAAGTCTGGCACCGCTGGTGCTGAAGAAACTGCACATGGGCCAGCGACTGACTCTGTCGCAGGCTGAGCACCACCCGGCGTCTGTATCGGGGAATCTCCAAACCGCCTCTGATCCATGTCTTGCTGCCGTTGACTCCTTGTACGAATACCCTCCGTGTCGTCCTTTGGTAAAATTGGCATAATTTATCCCTCACTTCTGACACCAATTTGTTACGAGCTGGGTATGGGATAAATTATTTTACACCAATTAATTAACCAAATATCCTTTATTAACACAACAACTTGTTTAAACAAACACTAATTCACTAATAATCACTATTCTCTTCGTAATCGCTTGTATTCGCATCCGTTCGCATCCGTAGTCGAAATCAGACTGACTCATTCGCCCGCCGCCGCCGTCCGGCCTATTTATACAGTCATGGAAGTTTCTAGAACATTGTCGAACTATCCTATACTGGAATATTCTAGAAAAATCTATGAACTTCTACACAGTACCACAATGGAATGTTCTCGAACGTAGTGGAAACTTCTGGAAACTTCGACTACATTCTCGAACGTTCCAGTAAAATACGTTCGACGTAACAATAGTAACTAAAATATACCAGCCTCGCGGTATCTATTAGTAAACTGACGGATTGTTCTGACAGCATAGGATGCTGTTGAACTCAAGGCGCTATTAACTGCCAACGACCTTGAGTGGTTAGCTTGCGTGTTCTGTGCTGAGCTCACGTAACGCGTCGTACGTCCACCCAGTAATAGGACTCGCCCATCAAGGAGCGCTGTCCGAAATTAGACACATTATTAATTTATTATTATTATACATTAAATAACCGGTATTTTACTAAATCACGCTTAGTAAAATTTAAATAATTTAAAGATTTTAAAATGGTTAAGATTTCATAGAAATACGCTCTATACTTTCTTCGTGATTCCCAATTTCTCATCCGCGTTAGACATAACTTTACAAATTAATTACACTATGTTATAAAAATATAATTTCAAATATTCACTTAGCAAATTATGAAGAAAAAAAAAAGGAAAAATTGTCTAAAGTAACATTTTTTTTTTTCAAAGAAATAAAACTAGTCGTTTAGACGTGATGTTCAATTTAAAATCATTAGAAGTCGTATAACTGCGCCTTAACCGTCCTGCAAGAGGGTAGGGTCGTCTTGGCGGTGTCTCTGGACATCGCCAATGCCTTTAACACCCTGCCCTGGAGTTGCATAGTGGAGGCACTCCGGTACCACCGGGTGCCGCCCTACCTCAGTCGCGTAGTCGAGGCGTACTTGACGGACAGAGCCGTCATCTACCCCGGCCATCAGGGAGTATGGAACCGGCGAGAGATGTCGTGCGGTGTTCCACAGGGATCGGTCCTGGGGCCGCCCTTGTGGAACATCGGATACGACTGGGTGCTGCGCGCCGACCTCCCCATTGGCGTCAGCGTAGTGTGCTACGCTGACGACACGCTAGTCTTAGCGCAGGGGAGGTCGCACGAGGCGGCGGCCGACCTTATGACACGCGGGGTTGCGACAGTCATAGAGAGGATCCGGCAACTGGGACTCGAGGTGGCATTGCACAAGTCCGAGGCCATGTGTTTTCATGGTCGTCGGAACGCGCCACCGTCGGGTTCCCAGATCACGGTAGGAGGGGTTCGCATCGGCGTCGAGGGTACGATGAAGTACCTGGGACTCGTCCTCGACAGCCGGTGGAACTTCGTCGAGCACTTTCGACGTTTGGCTCCCAGATTGGACAGGGCCGGGGCCGCCTTAAAGCGGCTCCTACCCAATCTGAGGGGGCCAAACGCCTCCTGCCGTAGGCTCTACGCGGGGATCGTGCGCTCCATGGCCCTCTACGGAGCGCCGGTGTGGGCGCGTTCATTGAGGCAGCGATCAGCTCGCCAGATGAACGCGTCCCAGAGGGTCATGGCGATCCGTATGATCCGAGGATACCGCACGATCTCCCGCGAGGCTGCGAGCCTCCTTGCCGGACTTTCACCATGGGATCTGGAGGCAAAAATCCTCGCGCACTTGTACGAGTGGCGCGAGGAGGCCAAACGCCGGGGTGAAACTCTGCTGCCGCGACAACTCGCGGCTCGGCGGACGGAGCTCCGGCAGGATCTCATGGTGACATGGAGAGAGCGACTGTCGCAACCCAGCGCTGGGCACGCTACCATTGAGGCGGTAGTGCCCCTCTTTGAGGCTTGGCTGGAGAGGCGCCATGGCAACCTCACCTTCCGCCTGACGCAGGTGCTCACCGGACACGGCTGTTTCGGGAGGTACCTGTGTCGTGTCAAGGCGGAGGTGACCCCTGAGTGTTTCCACTGCGAGGATCGCCCAGAGGACACGGTGGAGCATACGGTGGAGGTTTGCCCCGCTTGGGCAGAACACCGCCGTGTCCTCGTGGATGCGATAGGCGGCAGCGACCTCTCGCGCCGTGCCCTGGTTCAGGCCATGGTACGGAGCGAGAGGGAATGGGGGGCCGTCTCCTCCTTCTGCGAAGCAGTAATGCTCGCGAAGAGGGAGGCGGCACACGTTAGGGAGACTCAACAGAGGCAGAGTCGCCCTAGCGCCCTCAGCAGCAGCCGTCGCAGGAGACGCCAGGGGCTGCGAGACGATCTCCGGCCACCGTAGACCCGGGCCTGCGGACGGCGAGTAGTGGGTAACTCGCCGTCCGATCAGCACCAGGCCCGAGAGTCGACGGCGCGTAGTGTTCCACGCGCGCCTCAAAGAGTTGTCAGCAAAGGACGGGGCCTGCCACGGCCAGTGCCTGCCCGGGGGTGGAGGATAAATTCGAAAGAATTACCTCGCCCCCGGGCGCGTAGGGCAGGGAGGAACAGGGGTGGGTTTTAGTCAGTAAGAGTCTGACACGCCCTTTCGCTCCACCCTAGAGCGGAAGAAGTCATAAGATGATTTCCCACCCCCCAAAAAAAAAAAAAAAAAACCGTCCTGCAAGAGACATCAAATGAGGACCCCATTGTAGCCTTGAGTCGAGCGTGATTCCCAGGAAAACCATGTTTTCGACGAATTCTAGTTTCTCTTTGTTCAATACTAAGTCACAACTCACAACTATTACTTTTAACATTCGGTAAAGCTAATCATGCACTTAGTGCATAAGGTGTTATTTATATCGTCAAAATTTGTGGAACGTCTGTTAATCGTAAAAAATACGGAAGTATCGTCAGCAAAAAATACTATTTGTGGTGAATTTTTTAAAAGATGGGGAGATCATTATATACACTGAAAAAACTTTTTTACCAAAAAAACAACCGACTTTCAAAAAAAATACACTAAAAATTAAAAAATAACTTTTATTTCGGAAGTCGGTGTTTGTAATTTACTTCTTCGTTATTTGACACCGACTTCCAAAATAAAAGTTATTTTTTAATTTTTAGTGTATTTTTTTTGAAAGTCGGTTGTTTTTTTTGTAAAAAAGTTTTTTATTTTTCACTTTTTAGTTGTTACACCCCACAACCAAAAACCCCAATAACATGGAACGTGGAATTTAAACATTTGGAGTACACCAAAACGTCATCGAGGTAAACGTATTTTTCGTTATTGTTCAGTTTCTCAAAAAGCGCTTAAGCAATTTCGATAAAATTTATATGGGACCACCTCGGGAGTATATTCTTTCGGATAAAAAATAATTTTGAAAATCGGTCCACAACTGACGGAGAAATCGGCGGACATACATAAAATAAAATAAAACACACATACAGTCGAACATAGAACCTCCTCCTTTTTCGAAAGTCGGTTAAAAAAAGGAAAGGACTAAATATTGAGCCTCCATTTCGACTTTCAAACCCCCATGAATCGACACCATTTATTTGAACTTGCTGCTGTCATTTAAGGCGTAGTTATACGACTTTTAATGGTTTTTAATTGAACATCACGTTTAAACGACTAGTTACATTTCTTTTTGTAATTAAACCATATCCTGCAAAAATCAGATCCGGCTTAGAAATTTATGTCTCCGTGTGAACGTAGCGTAAGGCGTGCACTGTTCATACCACGCGGCAAGTCAAGCCCTCTCTACGAACGCCTGACTACGCTCATCTTCATGATGCGGCATTGCTTCTCGGCTGCAGATGTGACACTCAAATTGTTTATTAAGTCCTGCGCCTTACTATAGTGTACTTGTTACTTACTAGGTATAACTCCTTATACGACTTCTACTGATTTTTAATTAAAAATATAACTATTCGTTTAGACGTGATGTTCATGTCTAAACGAATAGTTGTATTTCTTTGAAAAAAATATAAGTTACAAGAATAATGTATGTTATATTAATATATGTTGTTATGTCTTTCGGAATTTTACATGTGAATATTTGAAATTGTATTTTCTATCATAATGTAATTATTTTCTAAAGTTATGTCACATATGTCTAACGTAGATAAAAAATGAGAATCATGCAAAAACTGTTAAGCGTATTTTTATGAAATCTTCACTATTTAAAAAAATGTTTTTAATTTAGTCTAAGTGTTTTATTTCAATACCTGTTGTTTTATGTGTAATAAATTAATAATGCTTTTTGATAGGACAGAACACGCAAGCTAACCACTCAAGGCTCAGGTTAATAGCGCCTTAAATATGAGTTCACTAAACTGAGTGCACAGACTGCAAGTTTACCCAGACCGTAATGTTCTAGTTTTAAGAGTAAGCCCGGTACCTACATAGAGTACCTCGGGCAGTTCCTTCTAAAAATTAGACCACGTCATACTTTGATTAAGGCAGCTAGTATTTTGAAGGGCGTCGCACTCGCATCGCTATCATGAATGCATCCACATCACACGCACGAGACACTAGTCGCCGCAACCGGCCGCGCCGCGCCGCAACCGTACAGAGACCGAATACACAGTTAGGAGCGCAGTGTGCGGCGCGGGCGGGGCTCGGGGCGGCGCGGCGCGGGCGCATATCTTTCGGCGCACAAATAAACAAACCAGTTCCAGCCCTCCCGTCCCCCGCGCGCTATCTATACCCGCCCCGTCCCGCACACACCTGCAGCCTCCGCTCCGTGCCCGTTTAATGCACGAATTGAACTTTTGGTACTTATCTGTTCTCAACCGCTGTGTGATGCTCTCGTTCATCTCATGCATTACTTACTCGCCCCTGCTCCGCATGGGTGCGAACTACTCATGATTTTGCCGATTTTATAAGTATCTAAGTTAAACAGTTAGGTTACAAACACATAATCCGTAAACCTTCCGGAATAAATTCTCTAAACGATGATGAAAACTGTATCGAAATCTATTCTGCAGTTTAGAAGAACTATGCAGAAAAATAGACAAACACGAAAAGTGACATAGATTTGTACTAAGTACTATCAGAGGTGTCCACGCTTTCTGGCTACCAACTGCTGTTTGTACAAGGCTATGGTCCAGCTATTGTTATTATTAAATATATTTTCGAGTAGGGTGACGTAGAGACGCACGTCTCAGGTCTCTCTGCGGTACTACGTAGGTCGTTTGCCAACTCAGGAACTAACATAATTATTTTGTAGTCGAAATGTAGGTGTCGCTCGTGCCAGGGGTCTCGGAGGTGGAGGGGGAGGGACAGAGAGCGGCGCGGGCGGCGGCGGCAGTACGCGGGTATACGCGAGCGCGACTGGTCGCCGCTTTGAGCTCAGAGCGGCGCGGCCGCGGACTGTGATGCGAGCGCGCCGCCCGCCATGGCCACGCTCGGCCTCTCCAAGGTGTTCATTCTCGACAAGTACTTCACCGAGCTGCAGCGGTTCTGGGAGACGGAGAAGAAGCTGCAAGGTGAGCGCCCTCCCCCCCCTCCAGCGCGACCTCGTGCCCCACGCCGCCACGGGACAGTGATGATTATTACTTTTTGTGTTGTGTTCGGCGCTCGAAAGCTCCGCGTAGTACTTTGTGTGCGTGCGTGCGTGTGTAGAGTGTCTGTCTGTGAATGTGTCGAATTGCTTTTAAGCTGTTATAGGATCCGGCTCCGAGGAACGCGGCAGGCCGCAGGCCGACACTCGCTGTTCTCGGGGCTCGCGCAATCACTCTGTTCTTCTGCACTCGAGTTACTATGAACCTCACATTCATGTTACTGACAACTCTAATCAGAAATGCCTGTAAAGTGGGACTTCAATACTTTCACCATGACGTCCATTGAAGTATGTATTTAACTAATGTAATACAATGAGGTGTTTTTCAAACACAGTACCTGTTTCAATTTTTACGATTGCAATGTTCCAATGGTGTGGTTGCGTTGCTCCCTATTACTTGTTACTCGGCTGCGGGTCGCGCCCGCGCCGCCACAGCGCCAGCCACCTGAGCGGTGGCGCGGGCGCCGCTACCTGCGCATTGTTGTCGCCCCCGTTGCCCCGCGCCTCCCGCCCCGTCCTGGAGGCTTCACTCAAGGTCTCCGGGGCGTAGTGACGAATTGCTCAAAAAACAAGCGAAAAGGACTACAAGATTTTTTGGTCCTTCTTACTTTCGGCTCAAGGAGTCTTATTATTTTCCATATTGGGTGGGCATCGAAAGCAGAACCCACTACACTATGGAACATAATCCTGTGAAAATCACTATGAGCGCTATGAAAATAATACAGATGTTGACCCTTAGCTCAATATCCGCATTTTTTTTATATATTTTTTTATTTGAGGTGGGTTGGCTCTTGGCTCTCTTTCTAGGTCAGAGGTGCATTTTCCATTTTCCAGGCCAGCCAATGCATTTTCGGGCTTTGAGTACCTATTGGAGCAGACCCACCCCGTCTCCCTAAAGACTGTATTTTAAAGACTCTTCAGTCTTTAAAATATTTATGAATACATGGTGACTCGTAATTCGACGTAGATGACCGTTTGAAGGGCAGGCCAAGGTGACAGCGACAGTATATTTTCTACCGTATAATAAATTAAATGCATTTTGTAAATCTATATATATATATATGTCGCAGCCATCTGGTTGAATCCGCCAGTCAATTGGACGCCTGGGCCGTTCAATTCAATTAAATGACTGAAGGACAACCAGCCAAGTCGTTGAACGCAACGTTTGACCAGATGGCTGGATGTCATCTAGTCATTTAGGTAAATTGGATATTGATGAGTTTATGATATCATTGATCATGATTATGTGTGTACAAAAGGGCAATGTTAGGATGCAAGAGCGAGCGTAGCGAGCTCGGGACATGGGACACCCTAACTCAGTTAGGTTAATTTCTTATAAATCATTGGATAACCTACGCCTTTTAAGTAAATTGAATCACTAATAAATAACTTTTTTTTTCTTTTTCTAAATTTGTATAAATCTCGAAAACGGTGTGTCCTATCGCAAAAATAATGAAAAAATTGCCCCCCATAATAACCGCCATCTTACATCATTTTCATTTAACTTGAAGTTTTGAATCACTTAGGTGAGTCTTGGTCAGTAATTTTCAAAGGGCTGACTTTCAACACGCCAAGTTGTTAAACGTTGAGTGATTCTAGTTGAATTAAATATTGACCTAGCCATTTAATTTTTTGGATTTATCTCCGCCACGAATAGCAGAATAACTATTAAAACATTGGAAAAATTCACGGAGAAAAAAATATGAAGGAAAGCGGAGAAATTCATTTTCTCAAACATTTCGTAGGAAAAGGCTTTGTTGTTTATTGATTCTGAGGCGATACGAAGTTCGCCGGGACAGCTAGTAGGTTATACATAACACTTACACTTACACGTCAATATTATTTTGTCAGCTTTTAAGCTAGATGAGGCCGGTGTTTCCTAGCTGACTACCCTTTTTTATTTTTTTGGGGGGGTGGGAAATCATCCAATGACTTCTCCCGCTCTGGGTGGAGCGGAAGGGGGCGTGTCAGACTCTTACTGACTAAAACCCACCCCTGTTCCTTCCTTGCCTGAGTGCCCAGGGGTGCGTTAACTCCTTTTAAGAATTTATCCGCCACCCCTAGGCATGCAGGCACCGGCCATGATGGGCCCCGTCAGTGGTGGCTGACACTTATCTCTTTGAGGCGCGCGTGGAACACTACGCACTCACGGGCCTGGTGTTGATCGGACGGCGAGCTACCCACTGCTCGCCGTCCGCAGGCCCGGGTTAGCTGACTACCCTGAGAAGAAACACCAAAACAAACTCAGAGGTCAAAGTCTCTTTTAAAGTCCCTACAATCTATACTGGTCAAAGAATACAAGAATACAGAATAAGAATAGGCTCTGGACCTAAAAAAATCTAATCAGTCAATCTGATAGATTACCAAAAAATATTGGATTTTTTTTTGGTCACTTAAACCAAAACTGAGGACGATACAGTGCGTTGAAATTTCGCGTAACGTCATATTTCGTTTTATTCAATACACTTTGTAATGATAAGTGACGTAACAAGTCCCCACTCCTGAACTTTGATGCGTTTTATCTCTTTTATTGGTTTGGTAAAGCAAAAAATAGGTGTCCAATACTTTTTGACAATAGTGCGGATGCTGTAGTTTAAAAACTAAACTTAATTTAGGCTATTTCTATCTTTTTCTCTCTAATAAAACAAGAAAGAGACGGACGTAAATTAGAGTTGTCAAATTTAGTTGAACTAATATTTCCATACAAAGTAAGGGTACACGTAAAACATTTCAATTAATGAAGTCGGTTAAAAACACGGTGAAGCGCAAGGCGTAAACTAGTTTGACATCTCTAACTTAGTTCATAGTTATAGCCGTCCTTTTCTCGCACTGCCTTTTAGTAAAAGGTAGCAATTCTCTAATTTTAGTTAAGTTATTGAACAAGACAATCGGCACCAATCTAACTTACGCACTAAATAGAATTATTATATTTATACACAGGATTAATCCTACACTTTTGGGCACAATGGCGGTTTAATTGCACAGTAATCATTATTAATATCATCTATTTAGTACTTACCTTGTGCCCATTCAACACTATAACCATTTAGCTTGTTTTTAATTTTTTAGTTCAATTTTTTAATTCTCTTTTTGACAAGGAAGGCGTGTTTTTTTTTTTTTATTTTTATTTCATACCTTTTAGTTTAAGTTTTTCTATGGGATATTGAATAGTACCTACTGTTATATATTTATTTAATTTCTTTTGTTATGTTATTAGTGAACGAATACTAAGCAAGCTCAAGACGATGATAGTATACATAGTCAAATTTTTATAAAAAAAATATATATTTCCGTTTTTTTTCATGAACCATGGCGGGGAGCCATTATTTTTTTTTAAATTTTCATCAGCCTATATTTCCCGGGGTAATGCAACGCTTCTAACAATATCGCATACATTGACATCGGTTAAGCCGTTTACAAGTTATGGTGGAATAAAGAAACTCACAGATATACATGAACCCTGAAAGCATAATAACACTCCTTTTTTGAGCAGTCGTGTAATTAAACAAGATTTACAAATAGTGAACTTTCACATAGATTTAAGGGCGGTGTAAGTTCTAGTTATCAAGTGCAGAGGATTTTAACTAGGTAATAATAAAACGTATGCGCAAGTGACGCCGCGGTCAGCTATATCAATTAAGGTGAAAGCTCCAGGGTAGCCCGTGAAATTCAAATTTTCTTACGTTTTTTTGCAATTTGCAGGTCAGTATCAGGTTATATGTTGGTCAAAATATGATTCGCTGCCGTAGCAAGTACGTATTTACAGAACTGTAATAATTAAAATCATTAATACAACTCTTTCAGTTAGTTAGTTTTGATGCATCTTGTTCAGTGTGCTGCGGTACCTACTTGGTAAGCTAGAAAACAACTAGAAAGGTACTACGTAATGACTACTAATGACACTTTGACAACGAATCGAAATCAATGAGGACTTGATCACTAAGTGACCCTGAGCGTTTCACGTACACGGCAAATCTGCTTACGCCGCGACCTAGTTTTCGCGACTTTATTTAATTTTCATTAATTATAATTACAATATTCAGTTGACGCATAGCTGCCCTAGCGAATTAACCGCGGATAAGCATTCAGCATAACTTTCGTGTAACTTTTACGAATAAACCTTATATCGTGAATCTGTGGTTTTCGTCAACTCACAATCAACAACTCAACGAGCTACCTCTAAGCCATACATAAAAGTGGTCCTTCGAACCGGATTTAAAACAGGTGCTTAGTATCTTTATTAGCGTTAGCGAATCGGTCTAGCTGGTCTCCCAGAAGAAGGTCGCCCCAGTTGGATTGAGAAGGTGCACATAGCGTTAGTGGAGTGCAGACGCACTTAATATCCTAAACCTGCGGACAACTTTGGTGAACTATAGTACCTGCTGTGATACAACTCTACTCCACCAAAGGTCAAACCAACAGCTTACAAAAAATGGTTCACGGTGTACCCGAATTGATAAACCGTCAAGAATCTATCTTCAGAGACTTGAAGCTTATTTGCATCAACTACAAGAAGGACAGACCCAACAGGAAGAACTTGGCGTACCTGGAGGAGCGTCTTGCTCGGCTGAACAATAACCGCGGATAAGCATCCAACATAACTTTCGTGTAACTTTTACAAATAAACCTTATCGTAAATTTGTGGTTTTCGTCAACTCACAATCAACAACTCAACGGGCTACTCGTACCTCTGAGCCTTACAGACCCAGTACTGCTGGAGACTAAGCTATGGTTAGCTGAACGAAAACAACAGCTTTTACTGATATTAAAAATGAACAGTTTGGACTTTGGACGTCGCTTGTCGGAAAGAGTACATGTACCAGACTTGTTTATGGACATGTATGTTGTAAGTCTATAAATGTTTGATCCTTCAAAGTGGTTGTGAATGTCTTCTAATTCGCAACGTGGTCGTGCCTGTGTGAGTGGAGGAGGTGCCACGCAGCCACGCTGCACTCACAGGCCCCGCGTGCCCGTGCGGCCCTCGCGAGTCGTGACCGGCCGCACGCCGCGCCGCAGCTGCACTCGCTCTCCTACATATTCATTGCGTGAGGTCTCTGTAGAGCTCAGCGCAGTGTGCAGTGTGGAGGAGTGTGGAGAGCTCGCCGCCGCCTGTGCACCACTGCAGTTTGACTATCTAGTGTTCGAGAGAGCTGCATGTGCACCGAGAGGTGTACTACCCCCGACCCCCCCTCTCCCCTCCAGCGTGCCCTCTCATAACGGCACGTAATAGAAACAAGCGCGCGCCGGCTCCACCAGAATTGAGCTCTGTCGATACTACTTATATATTGTTACCAATAGTAACAGCTTTATATCTTTTTGGCAAGCGAGATACAAATCTCGCTTGCCTAAAAGATATGAATGAGGATAATTTAAAAATAAAATAACGAATAAAGAGCAAATGATAAACGCGCTGTAACAGGAAAATGCGAGAGAAAACCACGCACCTGCGGCAGAGCGGGAACCGAGCGTGTAACGTGCTCCCATAGCACGCAGCGCACAGAGCCTGCATTCTCGAACTCTCGACATTAATAGCGAAACTTATAAATATTAGTCACCGATCGCTAGATTACTAGCCATTAAAAAGCTAAAGATCATAACCTGAAAAAAAACTTTTTTACAAAAAATACAACCGACTTCCATCGGTGTTTGTATTTTATTTCTTCATTAATTGATACCGACTTCCGAAATTAAAGTTATTTTTCAATTTTAAGTGTATTTTGACGCGGCGCCGCATGACATCAAGATGTAACACTCATGCATAAAGACTACAATAATATTTCGGGTATGTCACTTCCAGCCAGCAGTGTTCTGATACACCTCTTTGTTCTTAATTACCGTTCCTACTAGACAGTAATATAATAATAATAATAATAACATTCACGTTCACACTGAGTCAAGTTTTGTCGGATGGGATTTTTACCGAATACGCTAAGGCAGAACCGAACGCTTTGGTTACGCGGCATTCGGTTTTGCTTTTCTGCAAAAAACTGAATGGTGTGTCACTGTGCGAATATGTAATTCGGTTTTTTTTTTGCATGAAAGCGCTTTGTCCTCACCTCAGTCTCTTACTACCATTTGGAAGCGATGGACGTGCAGAACACTTGCTATGATACATAAATATTGGTATGATCGCCGTCAGAGGCGTCCTAGAAAGAGCAATCGTGAAAAGACGAACAACGGTGGGTTTTGCGGCATTTGGTAAAAAATCTAATCTGCGCTCGTGTGAACGCATGTATTATAATGCAATTGCCACTGAACCGTATTCGGTATTTTGCCATGTGACCGAATATGATTGCAGTCGCCAAAACGTATATTAAGTTCTGTCCGTTTCAATTAGTCGGATCTTAAAACTGAATGCACGTGTAATAATAATAATACTTAATATATTTACTTGCTAAAAACACGGTATAAAAGTTGGTAAAAACTTACAATAGGAACAACATGTTTCGCTAAATATTAGCAAATATTTAGTATTTGTATGTAGGTAGGTACTTACTTTAATTACTCAGGCTGCGCAGAATCAGATACAATATTGAAAACATAGTGTTCTGGTACGAATTTATACCGGCTGGAGCCTGAGGAGTAAATTTATTTTTCAGTAAAATCTTTAACATCATAAAAAATATTAGAAGACAACCATTCATACAATATTTTCTTAAACAATCGAATGTTTAAAGTTTTCAAGTCATTTGGTAACTTATTTATTATATAAGCGTACGCACATTGTTACGCAGCTTTTATTGTATTCAACCTTAGAATGTTACTAAGTACGAGTATAAAAATAAAAAATGATATTTTTATTATTAGGTAACTAAGTAAGTTACTTAACTATATTGTAAAAAGCCTCAATTATAAGGGAAAAAACATTGAAAAAAAAACCGACCAAGTGCATGTCGGCCAACGCGCAAGATAGGGTTCCGTAGACTGTAAGTACTTCACCTAAGTATTTTTTTTTTCAAAGATTATGTATAAATATTTTTGATTGAAATTTAACAAATAGAAACATTTTATAAGTTGAGACTATTACTCTAAAACTAACAGAGCTAACTTAGCCGTGATAGTTTTCCTTTAAAGTTCATTATAATTATATACCTACTACCATCACGAGTTTATTTAGATTTAGGCGGGGGGGACGCTCAACTCGAACCAAAAATGCCTCTGCATTTCAGAATAAAAGTTTCGTGAGCTCGTTGTACTCGTAATAATCAGTTGTAGAGGTTTCTCAGAAATCCAGGGCCAACTCATCCGGGCTTCACTGTATTTGTACCTTTTAGTAAAAGTAAAAAATCATTTATTTTCCACACTAATGAAACACAGTACAGATATTATTCAAATAAATGGAGTGGACTGGAGCCTAAACTAGGGCAGCCCCGTATTACAGGACTCCAGCAGGTGTATTCGCTAACTCAGCTGATATCAATTTGATAGGCACTATGCAGTACATTGCTCGGTGGACATCGATTATACTACGCACTACGGTTTTCCTATACATCAAAGCAGCAATGTACGGCAAAGTGCCTATCAAATTGATGTCGACTGAGTTAGTGAATACGCCTGCAGGTCTTCCTCCCGCGGCGAGTGAGTTGGTCACTATTTATTAGTGAATTTCAACTAGAGATGTAATCAATATATACCGATTTAGGAATGAAGACAATTCTCACCCTTGTGCTATATTGTTATTTTTTTGTACTTGCTTCGGCAGTACATATACTATATTGTTATTGTTTCGAGTAGATTTCGTTGAGATGTGGGCACACTGGGCACCGGGCAGTGGCCGGCCGCGGATAGTGTGCTCGAGGAGTGTCACCTGCTGGAGAACGCTCTCATTAGCATACACATAACACACGCGCGTGAGGAAGTGGACGGACGACCTTTTGAATGCCAACGAGCCGCGGTGAACGCACCGCGCCTCCGCGCTGCCCGCCAGGCGCGGCGCGAGACGTGCCCAACTCACACAAACTAAATCATTATGTTTACTACGCATGCCATACATACTCGTAACACAACTCCATGTCTGTGTTTTCTAAAAGGCTCAATCAGAAGTGTACAAGTACTCCCACATTTCGCCATATATTGTAGTGGCAAGTATTCGACCACAAACCCAGAGTCCAGATAGCGATCAGCTGGAGAGCCGAACTTCGAACAGTTTGTTTGCTATGCATTGGCACGCGTGCTGTGCGACTAGTCGGTAGGTTCCCTTCAAATTTAAGGCTCAATTACACCTTCCGAATTCAAGGGACCCAATTTAAGAATAAGCTAACTAGGAAGTAGGAAGCTAGCGATTACACTATCCTAAATTGAACTCCTAAATCGAAATCCTAAATCAGCAGTGTTGTGAACTCTTACAAATTCAAGCCCCTAGATAGAATATCAAAAGTCGCTAGAAAGTCTCTAAAACCGATTCTACCAGGAGCGGACCAAAAAAAAAGAGCGGACACAGATACTTTTTTCTGAGAAAGGGAAATTTAATTTGATTTTAACACATAAAAATACTAATAGCCCATTTGTAGCGACAAAGTCGCTAAATTGGCAACACTTAGCTCTAAATCGGGGTGATGCGATTACACTGTCCTAAATCGTACACAATTTAGGAAGTCAAATCGGGACCTTTCAATCTCACTAAATCGGACAACTGCTCTAACTGTTATTACACCTTCGTGTTCCCTAAATTGGGTCCCTTAAAATCGGAAGGTGTATTGAGCCTTTACGCTTTGCATCAGCAGACTATAAGAGCCGCAGGTGCTTAGTAGTGTAAGCAATGTTCTTGCAGACGACACGCCTGGGCCTGCAGTCTCGACATTGATAGCAAAACTTACGTTAGCTACCAATCGCTAAATTGCTAACCGTTAAAAAACTCCCTCATTTGTGAGGAAAAATTTTAGATCACATTTTGAAAAAATATTTGATATTCTTGAAATATGTACAGAGACTGCGTAAATTTTAACTTGCGAACACTATTTATCATGAAACTTATAAATTATTTAAATTTTAATGAATAGCTTTTACCTTTTGTAACAATTAAATTAACTTGTCAAAATATTAAAGGACATAAAAGTTTGCTTCCTTGCAACATTATTTTTTTAACGAACGTATTCGGTTGTTACGCGATCGTTAAGAGGGAACAGGGCCTGCGAGGAAATTACAAAATAGGTATTTTAAGAAACTATTGCCATCGTGCTCCCTCAAGCCTACCCCTGTAGAGTGCGATAGGGACAGCTTCAACTCAGACCGATTTTATCACAAAATTTTTGACGAGATCGACGTTTCGTATTCCCCTTTTTCTCCTCGAAAACTGAGCCGATTCAATTATTTTTGGCACCAAATTGTGAAGAAAGAGTATGTCTAGGTACCTATTAAATGTTTGATGTTAAAACTTTTCTAATTTGTCTAGTAGTGTTCTGAGACCGGCGGCGGTAAAAATTGGGTCAATTTTTGTAATTTTTGGAAGGTCATATTTTCTTTACTTATTAGTTGCTGAAAAAAAGGAAATGACAGAGACGTGTCAGCAGCAGACCTTGACTTTATGAAAAAAAAAAATTATTTTATTATAACCCGTTAGCGCCCGGCGCGCGCGAAACTCGCACATCTGGCATACCCGCGCTATTTTCCCGCCGTTGACATGTTTATGACTTTGTTTACATAAAACGGTTCGCTGACGCTTCTATTGGTGCTAGGCACTTGAAGTTTTTTTTATTGGGTTGTTGAATAAACAGACCTTATCATAAAATGTAAACAATACTTGTGTTACGAGAGTTGAATTCTAATCAAATGCTGTTATCAACGATTTGGCGGGAATAGTATTTGTTCACGTATTAGGTTCATTTCTGATAAAACCACTGTATCAATTTACACGAAATTTTGCATGTTATACTATGAATATACAAGTAGTGTAATAACAATGTTTTTTTTGTAGACTCCGATACAATATTTTCCTATTATTCATTCTCAAACTTCATATCACGAAAACCAAACCAAGTAACGGCTTTTTCAAATTACGTTACTGCGTTTGCGTTGCGTTTTGTGATGCGTTTTTTTTCTAATACTATGTAATAACTACCTAACAATAAATAAATACCTTCACACTGTGTTCAAACACACAGAAAGTCACATCATTCACCCTCACAATAACAATGTAAACAAAACCGTTTGACCTTGACAAGAAATGTCATAACGTAATCATTTTTCAAAATATTTATCTAAAACGATGTTATAATGACGTAATAACAACATAGTAATGAATATATAAACACAACATATCACATAAACAAACACGAAACTAATTAAAACACACAATATCAACAAATTGTCGTCCGCCGTTGACAAACATAAACATGCAAATAAAAACATTTTTTAAAATTTTTCAAAACAGTATTTCTCTATGGAAATGTTTGTAAAAGTAAGATACTATCACGCTCCGAGTGTGTAAAAATTTCCACAGGAATATGACGTTTCGTTATGTAATCATAGAGGTTGAAAGAACGCGTGCCACCCGCGGTCCGAAAGGGCCTTACGGGAAGTGGTCTGTATTCCGTGTTCGCGGTCCGAAAGGGCCTTACGGGAGCTGACGGGTATTATAAGAAAAAAAGGGGAATACATTTGTATGGAGAATCGCAGCCCCTGTTCCCTCTTAACTTTGTCGAGACTGCAAGCCCTGGCGCTGGCTGGAGGGTAGCGATGCTGTGCGGCGGCTCGGTGTGGGTAGAGGCTGCGTCAGGTGCGCGCGGCGGCGGCGGTCCCGTTAACTCTGATCGCTGCTCTATCCGCCACATAACCACCATAAATAAATAATAGTCTCTCATGCGCATGTGTGTGCTAGAATGTGCATGTCTGCGTGTGATTGGCATCCGGTGCAATTACGGCAGCCTGCGCACGCGCACTCACGCTGTTTTTGCCCGCGCCGCCGCGCTATTTGCTCACTGTCACTCTATATAGCTAACATTGTTGTATCAATTGTTATGAGTGCGTCGAATACTTTCGAAATGCCTGCAGATCTGGGGTCGAGTCGCGCCGACTTTATAAAATAAAACTGGCCAAGTGCGTCTCGGACTTCGCATATTTAGGTTTCCGTACCAAATGAGGGAATTTAATAGAAAAAAACTGATTTATCAATATACTAGCTGCAACCAAGTATCAAGCTCGTCAAGCAAGCTGCACAAATAAAACTAATAATTCTGTGATTGCAATGCATTCCGAAAGGATCTTATTCATTTATTTTACTTTCACATAAAACGGCTAAAGGCCAAAACGCCAATTTCATTCGGTTAATATGTTAGGGATATATATATTATGACCAGATCTATGGACGTCAACGACGCAGAAAGAGTGTATAAGAATCGTAGCTTGAACATTATCCAAGGACTAACATTAGATATTAAAAAAAAACCAGTGGCACTCTGGGAGTGCCGACAGAAGTGAAAACTTGAAAAAAAACGCCCAACGCGACTCGCGATCCGCTACTCGTAGCTCATATCGTACATCGTAGCGAATCGCGTAGTAGTGACGGTGTCGGTGGCGCGCGAGTTCAATTGTTTTTCCCCATCTCAAAACTGCCCATCGCGCGTAAAGAAGTTTTCACTTCAAAAATGTATAGGCTAGTCTTGCTTTCAACAACCAAAATTACTGAGAGTCAGATGTGGTGACGCGAGAGCAAATCTAGAGGTCGACACCCGCAATCTTCAGTATCTACCCACTGCGACTTGTTTA
Source organism: Polia nebulosa (assembly GCA_951329385.1). Classification (NCBI taxonomy): domain Eukaryota; kingdom Metazoa; phylum Arthropoda; class Insecta; order Lepidoptera; family Noctuidae; genus Polia; species Polia nebulosa. Next base: position 33,070,797 of record OX589599.1, on the reverse strand, counting down.
TGGTCTTTAGCACACACTTACAGGGACTGCACGCGCTTGCATTGGAAGGGGTAGTTGTGAGAAATTAATGGCAAACGTGGTATAATCTTCGTGGTATAAACATCGAAAAAGAGGGCAACCGTCGAATCAGACTCCGTTGGGCAGCGTTCGGGGAGCTGCACTGTATCTTCTCGTGTCTAGAGATGGAAGTTTATGCCCAGTGCGTTTTGCCAGTGGCGACGTATAGCACTGAAACATAGTCGCTCACAATATGCCTCATCAGAAGACTTACTCGTAAAGTCACCCAAAGGGTAAGGGAAGAGGGTTATGTCCACAGTTTCGTTGCGTGATCGAATCAGGAATAAAGAAATCTGCAGGAGAACCAACAATACCGACATATCCCGAACAATCGCCATTACACACACAACTGAAGCATTACATTGCATTGGGCAGGGCATATTGCTTGCTGAGATGGTCGATGGGGCAAGGTTCTGGAGTTCCCGTTAAAATTAATTTACTTTTAGACTGTTTATATACCAATTTTCGAGTTAAGTGAAGCAAGCCAACAATTATTTCCTAAAACCGTTTTTACCCCTTTAGGAGGTGATTTTCGAAAAATTCACAAATACTTAATTCTTATTTTTTATCAAAATTATTTGTGCCGAGTTTTAACTTTGTCGGACCAAGCGATAAGATTTTTCCATACAAACTTTAACACCCTCCCCCCCATGTTGAATCTTTTTATTTACTTTATAGATCACGTTTCTGCCAAGTTTCTATTTTATAAACCCAAGCAGTAATATATTTCATACAAAGTTCCACCTACTATTTCACCCCTCTAATGGGGGAGTTTCCTAAAATCCTTTCTTAGCTGGCGTCTCCTACTGACTTAGAAAAATGAGGAGGTTCTATGTTCGACGATATTTGTTTTTTTTTTATGTATGTCCATCGATTTCTCTGTCAGTTTTGGACCGATTTTCAAAATTCTTTTTTTATCCGAAAGAATATACTCCCGAGGTGGTTCCATATAAATTTTATCGAAATTGCTTTAGCGCTTTTTGAACAACTGACCAAAAACGAAAAATACATATACATAGATGACGTTTTGGTTTTCTCCAAATACGAGCAAGTTTAAATTCCATGTTCCATGTTATTGGGTTTTTTAGTTCTGGGGTTTATTTTATTTGTAAAAACTTTTTTACAAAAAAAAAACAACCGACTTCCAAAAAAGAAAGTACACTAAAAATTAAAAAATAACTTTAATTTCGGAAGTCGGTGTCAAATAACGAAGAAATAAAATACGAACACCGTTGACGTTTGAATTTAAAGAGTGGGGAAATGCCGCCGATATTCAGATTTTTTTTAAAAAAGGGCTATTCGTGCAATTTATAAATTAAGTCCCAGACACTCCCTCAGACACAAATTTAAAGAGATTAATATTATGACTGTATCCTCTCAGTATGTTATGTAAGCGCATGAGTGCCTGCTATGTCGTATACCAGTGAGAATCTCGCCGCCGCGCCGCCGGCCCCGACCAGCTCGGTGCCGGGCGGCTCGCGCTGCCTGTAAAAGACTTCAACGCGTTCACCACTCACGGGTGCGCAGCTATTCGAATCCGTAGTGATTAGTATCAAGATCTTTTCAACTATGTCTAATTGTGCCATTTTAAATGTGTATAATTTAACTACACAAAAACATTGTATACGGGACTGCAAGAAAGAAGGCACTTCCATGTAAATATAAAAGTGAGTCTCTGAGAGGTCATTCATCGAAACGTAAAAGGCCATATTGATTGCGGTGCAGTCGCTAGTCGCGGGTCGGTACCTGTTTCGACTGTTGCGCGGCTTGTCTGAGCACCACGTCATTAGAATATCGAGGCGCAGTTATACGACTTTTAATGGTTTTTAATTGAACATCACGTATAAACGACTAGTCTTATTTCTTTGAAAAAAAATATATGTAACTCTAGACAATTTCCGTCGTAATTTGATCTCAGAATATTTGAAATTATATTTTTATAACATAGTGTAATTAATTTGTAAAGATACGTCTAACGCGGATAAAAAATTGAGAATCACGAAAAAATTATAAAGCGTATTTTTATAAAACCTTCACCATTTTAAAGATCATTTAATTATTTATAATTTAGTCTCAGTGTTTTATTTTAATACCTGTTCTGTTACGTGTAATAAATTAATAATGCGTCTAATTTCGGACAGCGCCCCTTGATGGACGAAGCGTTACGTGAGCTCACAGAACACGCAAGCTAACCACTCAAGGTCATTGGCAGTTAATAGCGCCTTAAAGTTGGCCGAGCTTATCAATTTGTTTTCAAAAACACCGCTTGATTCATTAGCCATGATTATTTATTAGAAGCCGATCAGGTAAAATAATGCAGAACAGGTAGATCCCCCTGCGCAAAATTACTGTTTTACTTTTTCCGACTCAGGCAAGGGTAATAATTGGGCAATACGTGTATATGTATGGGACTGGTAAAGTCCAGTCCATATACGGTAAAACTTATTTCCTAGTAGATTTAAGATTGACAAAGTTTCGATGAACAAAGTTCAAAACTGTTCTTGTACGACTACTGCTGATCTTTAATTTCAAATGTTAAAGTCTGTCACGGAACTGTATTGACGACTACAGCGTTTGTGTAGGAACACGAAACAGAAAAAGAACATCTGTGCGCACAGCGGCTCACATCACACTCACATCGTTCTGTGTCGACCACACTCACATCGTTCTGTATCGACTGTGCGCACCACTGTCCGCACAGCAGCTCACAACATCACACTCACATCGTTCTGTATCGACCACACTCACATCGTTCTGTATCGACTGTGCGCACCACTGTCCGCACAGCGGCTCACAACATCACACTCACATCGCTCTGTGTCGACCACACTCACATCGTTCTGTATCGACTGTGCGCACCACTGTCCGCACAACGGCTCACAACATCACACTCACATCGTTCTGTATCGACTGTGCGCACCACTGTCCGCACAGCGGCTCACAACATCACACTCACATCGTTCTGTATGGACTGTGCGCACCACTGTCCGCACAGCGGCATGTTACTCACATCGTTCTGTATCGACTGTGCGCACCACTGTCCGCACAGCGGCTCACAACATCACACTCACATCGTTCTGTATCGACTGTGCGCACCACTGTCCACACAGCGGCTCACAACATCACACTCATATCGTTCTGTATCGACTCTGCTCAAAGCTCTCTTGTTACTTTACAATACGGAACTTGAAATATTCTTGTTCGCACCGACTACTATGTTCACGTATGAACGCCTTGTAAATCTGTTTCAGCGCCCGATTTCTCGCCTAAAGAATTTTGATCCACGAACTGGTTTGTGTTGTGAGTCAGAGTGGCGTTCACGTAGCGCGTTGCTTTAAGATTCCTTTGTCAAAGCTACTTTCTATAGTATAGACATGGTAGTCAGTGCCCGAGCCCCACGCCGCCACTTTCATATTGCGAGCGCTGTACCGCCACGCCACACCGCGCCGCATACAATCACCCTTCCTTCAGCTAGTCTAGTCATATTGGACATTCCAAGCACTGCCTATTTTTCCCCTACTCAGTACACACCGCGCCACCCGGTGTAGGTACCTATACTATGCCCCAATAAGTATTATAATTATGTTTTACATATTCTAAGCTAACTATATATTTGGTGTGTCGATAGACAAAACCGGACAATGAGCAAAGCGCTGCGGGTGTCGCGTCATACACACCGGTCGCGGTCAGCTTATCGTCACATGCCCGTCGTCGAAGTCTTCTATCATTTTAAAAGCTCTCATAAAAAATCTCTTTTTGACGAATTTTCAGAACCTCTTAACGTATCATTTCACAAAAAACTATTTTACAAAAAAAAAAAACAACCGACTTCCAAAAAGAAAATACACTTAAAATTAAAAAATAACTTTAATTTAAATAGTCGGTGTCTGCATTTTATTTCTTCGTTTTTTGACACCGACTTCCGAAATTAAAGTATTTTTTTTAATTTTTAGTGTTTTTCTTTTTTGGAAGACGGTTGTTTTATTTTGTAAAAAAGTTTTTTACTTTTTAAGGCTCCCCCACACAGGCGCGTTATTATCGGTCGATAATATCGCATGCGTTATTGCGATATCTGTTTTCAGTACATTTTGTATTAGGATGGTCATGTTACCTATACTTACACTGCTGCGATAATAACGCCGCAATGGAAGTATAGGAAGTTATCGCAATACCGCATGCGATATTATCGACCGATAATAACGCGCCTGTGTGGGGGAGCCTTTAGTTGTTATACCCCAGAACTAAAAACTCCAGTAAAAGGGAACGTGAAATTTAAACATACTCGTAATTGGAGAAAACCAAAACGTCGTCGAGGTATACGTATTTTTCGTTTTTGTTCAGTTTTTCAAAAAGCACAAGCAATTTCGATAAAATTTATATAGGACCACCTCTGGAGTACCTATACACTTTCGGATAAAAAAAGAATTTTGAAAATCGGTCCATAACTGACAGAGAAATCGGTGGACATACATAAAAAAAAAATAAAAAAAAACATACTTACATACAGTCGAACCTAGAACCTCCTCCTTTTTCGAAGTCGGTTAAAAAGAGCATTAAAGTACATAGCAACGTGTTCTTTAGGCAATAAACATTTGTGCGAGTCGATAAGTAGTAAAGTACGAGTAACTCATGACATATGAGCCCCTGACACGGCGGCGGTGGTGCGTGCTAATGTCAGTGTTTTTGCGGCGCAGCGCGCGCGAGCGTCTCGCGTCATTAGATACGTACGTGCTGCAACTAATGGCCGACCACTCCGTCGCGTCCACGACCAGCAACGATCTAGGTACTCATTCACTTTTTGTCAGCAACGCCGAGCAGATTATACAACGCTAAAATGGTAAAACATAAGGCATCTGATCTTGATTACTAATTAGTTTCAATAGTTCGCTTGAGTGCCTAGATGTTCAATCTTTTCTGCTTATTAATGGGTACTAATCCAGGTCGTTCAGTGACGTAACGATTGAACTCATCATGCTTTCATGAAACGGGTGCAAATAAAGCTGTATGTATTGAATGTAGAACAGAGTTACCTACTGCGCGCTCGCTGCTACTCGTTTTTTGTGCTGTGACTCAGCAGCCAGCACTGATCGTTCTCACGGTCGACTCAGGTATAAGGATTCCAAAATTTGTTACACTTCTTTAACTAATTTTTTATTAGTTGTCATGTTTTGCAAATTATGTATTATATAATTTATGATAAGTAAATGCTCACAGAATTATATCTTCTTATTGACATGATCAACACTACAATAAAACCCGTCCAAATTATATTAAACGAATAGGTACACAGACTGCATCAAAGTACGAGTCTATGTATGTGGGTCAAGTGTTTGCGAAGATTTAAGTTTATACGCATCTCTATCTCCCATAGTATAAATCTAAGTCGCTTCCCTCATCCGTCTGTTTCTCGTTTATCTCCTAAACCCCACAGCGGATTTTAATGCAGTTTTCACTTATAGAAAGAGCGATAAACGAGGCAGGTTTGTGTGTATAATTTGTACTCGTGCGGATCCAGGGCGGGTGGCTAGTAGTACCTAACTAAGGAGGAAAACGTCTGTGATAGACAGACGGATTCGTAAGTGATAATCAGGGATTCCGTATTTCCTTGTGACGTTCAAACCCTAAAAACTGGTCAGATACCTTTTAATAAATGTCCTCATACTCGTAGCTATCTCATGAACTGCCCCTCCGATGCTATGACTAATACAACTTACGTTGGTACAGTCGCCCGTTATAACATGAGGACTTGAAGGGACTTTTCGTTTTTTTGCTTGCTTGTTTTTTTTATACACCTCCCATATTATCTCTCTACCATCCTTGGTTGACTGGTAAAGAATGCCTAAGGCATTAAGTCCGCCTTTGAACTTTTGTTGCATGAAGTGTAAATAAATAATTAAACCAACTTCTAAGTAATTTTTTATAAGGATTTTGTATTTTGTACGAAATTTTGCAAGTAGGTAGGAAGGCGAACTAGGGGCATGATGGGGAGCAATAAAAAACACGATATTAATTAATAAAACATTTTCATTTACGGCACATTGGTCGCCAAAGACAAATTATCAGTTTTTTTTTTTTAAATATATTTTAATAAAATATGGAAAAATATGGGGGTAGGAGATGGCAAGACGAACTGGATTTCTTCCTTAAGAATTGGAAAGAAGAAGAAGAAGCACAGAGCAATACTATAAGGGTTCCTTGTTAGAACTACGGAACCCTAATAAAAGAGGCTACATAGTTATAAATATATAAGTACCTACCTACTGCAGGTTAAGCTAGAAAACAAAAACGCCATGAAATTCTTTGCAATAACATAATTCACTACGTTCAATACTTACGCAAGGGTTGATTGCATTTCTGTTGCATGTCCCGCAGCAGAGATTTTTTAACTTCATGAAGCTATCCGAGGGTGGCAAACGTATACGAGATTTTAAAAGCTTGATAGTCTCTCAACTTTCGATTTTATTTTATAACAAAATGTCTCCCTTAAATTGTAAAGTGAGTGGCGACAGGGCCCACAGTATTAAAATGCCGCTGCGTAAGTCCCGCGCTTGCTGAAAGTAAAAGCTCTGCGCACGCGCTGCACCGCGCACCGCGAGCTCCACGCGCCGCGCTTTTTGTACAACGCTATGAAATTGAATTAGCTCACACTTCACACAGCTAACTACTCACCGTAAAGAGAACACGTTGACGCTTTTACTTAGTTACGCAAGTTTTCTTTTTACGCAATTGTGTAACCATAATGCTCGTCTGGAAAAAGTAGTCGTTCATCCAACAGTGAGTAGGAACATCAAGGAGATTTAGAGCTAATGAGCCGTCTGAAAGGACGCACAGCAAGTGGGTGCACTGAGGCGTCAGGTCCAGGCACCTGTCAAAACCCTTATGTTTTCGACATTAGTTAAATTGACGTCAACGGCATGAGTTACGTTTTCAAAATAGGTACGGTACTTACAGACATCTCGCCTAAGTGGCGCCACCTGGTGGCGTGTATTTCTGAAACACTCATTGATGATGTTCTTTGATGCTGATTAAAGCCACAGTATCTGCTTAGGCTTGCAGGAGTAGGCGAACAAGCTCAGGCAAACCCGTTCACTTGATTCTCGTTCGTGCTAATTATTTCAGAATTTAGAAAACGAAGAATGAAACATTATTATGTTGGCCGGTCGGGTCGGGGCGGCGGAAATAGCGCGCGCCTCTCGGATGACCCGCTCCGCGCCGCGCACATCTTAACTATCTCACACCTTTACTGACACGCGACACTTATTTCTTTGTATACTTAATTCTAGCTGGCACATGATGAGGCCAGTTATGAATTATAGCTAAAGCATTTGTTTGATAGCATATTAATTATTTTTAAGATCCGTACCAAAAATCATAAAAAGGAACCAAATTACGACTTCGTCCATTTCTCGGAACAGCTAAATTTAGGCAAATACTTATTTAAATTAGTGCGTGTGTGTGCCTAGCAGTAAATGTGCAGCACGCAGGAGCGTCCGCCCCCGAGGTAGTAGCCGCACGCGGTGAGCGCAGCATCTGATAGTGATCCCTGAGACGAGATCAACGCGACGTTCAGCTCCGAGGGTACACATAAGTACGTTTAGCACTTCTTGTGTTCCGGTTTAACAGCTTGAAAGTTGTTTAATTTTTTCGGTCGTTTTTCCGGTTTTCGTTTAGTTGATTGGTGCCGTCATGGCAGAGCTGCCCGCGTCGGTTAGCGGTAACCTAGCCGTTAAAAACTCACAACTTATAGAACTTGCAAACACCCATATTTTTCTGATTTGATTGGCATATCAGGTCAAGAGTCAGGACTGACTGATGGAATAGTTACATCGAACTGTAATAGCTTTAATCTTGTTTTTCCACAATTGTTTACAGAGAACCACTTACAGCTTCACGGTTTCTGGAATGATAAACAACGACCGAAGTGTCCAAAAGTCATCACAAATAAGTAGTCAGATTGCAAGCAATTTATGTGGTGACTTTCGTTCCTGAAACCGGGCGATGTCTCAGGTATAATTAACTTATTATTTACCATTGTGCTGACACTTCGAAGTGAAATCAAGTAAGTAGTAATTCTCGAAGTCATTTATTACTAGCTTTTGCCCGCGGCCAACAACTTTTTCTCGATGGTCGGTCAAATAAAAGCGTAACAAACTCGCATTCGCATTTATAATATTAGTTAGGATTTTCCTTTATGTCCCTGGGTAATTCAAAACTTAAAACTAAAGTAAGACCCACACACTTTTTTAAATTCATTATTGATAGAAGGTATTGCTCATGATTCTCATGATTGCCTAGGTGGCGTTAATAATGGCGTACCTAGGATACGCCATCGTTAGGTTAAACATGACTGGCCAAATGTGTGTGCCATAGGTGAGCAAGAGGCCTGCAGGCCTCACATTACAAATTAGAGTGCGAAAGGTGAGCAGGCCTTCAGTCCTCACATTACGAATGTGTATGCCATGTACTACAGTGGTATAAATCGACCATTATACTGCTTTATAAAAAGGATGACAGAAAGGATCTCGGCAACTATAGGCCTATTATAGTCTAATGTCGAACATGTACAAAATATTTTCTAAAATAATACGAGTACTAAACAGACTCTCAGTACCACTAGATGAGCAACAACCGTACGAACAAGCAGGTTTTAGGAAGGTTTTTCGACATTGGACCATATCTATGTAGTTGCACAGGTATTAGAGAAGGTCAAAGAATATAGGAAATCTCTTTATTTATGCTTCATTGACTATAAAAAAGCCTTTGACTCTCTAAAACATAGCGCGATCTGGAACTCTTTCTTGCAACAAGGCGTGGAAAAAAAGTACATAACTCAACTCTACAATATATACTCCAACAGCTGTGCCAAGGTGAGGCTAGAAAGATAAGGAAACGAATTTCCCATCGATAAGGGCGTTAGGCAGGGCGACCCACTTTTACCTAAAGTTTTCTCAGCTGTTCTAGAGTCAATCTTTAGAAACTTAGATTGGGAGAGAAGAGGTATTAAAGTTGACTGGGATTACCTCAGCCACCTTCACTTTGCAGACAACATTGTAATCTTTTCAGAAAACTCTACCGATCTGGAAAATATGCTAAATGAAATAACGCGTGAAAGCAAAACTGTAGGCCTGACACTCAACACGGATAAAACCAAAATCCTAACAAATGGTGAAATGAAAATAATCTCAGTAGAAGGCAACGTTATAGAGTATGTAGAAGATTATATTTACTTAGGACAAATGGTATCCTTTAACAACTGTGCAAGTAACGAAATTCGAAGACGTGTAGCTATAGCACGGAAGAGATATTGGAGTTATAAAGAAATAATGAAGAATAAACAAATAAAAATACGAGTACATTTGAAGAAAAAACTCTACGAAGTAGCATTTCTTCCGTGCCTGACGTACGGTTGCCAAACCTGGTCCCTAAAGAAAGAAGACGAAAGTATACTCGCCATCTGTCAAAGGAAAATGGAACGTAGCATGCTTTTTTTTGTGGGGTGGGAAATCATCTAATGACTTCTCCCGCTCTGGGTGGAGCGGGAGGGCGTGTCAGACTCTTACTGACTAAAACCCACCCCTGTTCCTTCCCTGCCTGAGTGCCCAGGGGTGCGGTAACTCAAGTTGAGAATTTATCCGCTACCCCTAGGCATGCAGGCACCGGCCACGATGGGCCCGGTCAGTGGTGGCTGACAACTTCTCTTGGAGGCGCGCGTGGAACACCACGCGCCGTCGACTCACGGGCCTGGTGCTGACGGCGAGCAGTGGGTAGCTCGCCGTCCGCAGGCTCGGGTCCGTCCGCAGGTCCGGGTAACGTAGCATGCTGGGGATAAAACAAAAAGAAAGACTACAGCAAAACTATAAGGCAAAAGACAAAATTGGTTGATGTTGTTAAGCGAATCAGGTTACTTAAATGGAACTGGGCTGGCCATGTCTGCAGACTAAAAAACAGTCGATGGACAATGAAAGTAACCGAGTCGATGCCAAGAGATCAAAGCAGAAGTAGAGGTCGACCTAGGAAAAGATAGTAAGAATTTTTTTGGGAGAAAGATGGACCTGGTTGGAGGACTAAGGCTAGAGACAGAAATCAGTGGCCTTTCACTGATTTCTAAAATGGGGCGAAATGGGGGAGGCCTGCGCCAAAGAGGCGACTACTGCTTAAGAGCGTGAATCACATTTAAAGTTAAATATTCCATCTGTCAAAAAACAAAATGGGGTCTTACGTCAAATTTCCGCATCTGTCAACGAACAAAATTGGGTGTCGTGTTACTGTCAAAGGTTTTGACGTATATTTGTTTATAAAAACTGTATCTATCCTGCTTAAACTTGCACAGAGTCTAGAAGACCGAACAAGAAAGATATATTGTCTCTGTGAAGTACTCTAAAATGAACGTTTTTATTTTATTTATTTACGTAACGTATGTAAAACAGAAAAATAAAGATATACCGTCTAAAATATAATCACAAAATTAAATTATCCGCCAATTATTAGACACTCAATTATGCCATGAAAAACGAACTCAAGCATAAACACTAAACCAAATTAAATAAGCCTCCATACATAACTGGTGTGCCTGCTTACACGTGCAACAGTAGAATCTATCAAAGGGCTGTAATTCGAAGCCACAAGTGATAAACTAGGGCCATCACAGTAAAATTATTAAACAATTATTATATAAACTCTGATATCTGTCATAACAATAAGCTAATTTTGGAGAAAGAACATCAAGTGTATCATTGTCTTGCGTTCAACACAGCGACCAACTATTCTTATCTTTTAAATAGTCGTTGATGGAATAGTATGCCTTCGAATAGAGCTTTAGTTTTAAATGCATTAAATGACAGGTCAAGAAAAGAAAGGGATTGCTTATTGTAAAAGTGGATACCGAGACCCTCAAACGAACCATGAACCTTACGAAGACGGTGGGAAGGAACACGAAGTTTAATATGCTTATTTCTGGTGTTAAAATTGTGGATACCACTGGTCTTTTTGTATAAATGTATACTTTTTCTCATGTACGAGTATAATATGTTTGCAAAAATGAATTGAGATGCAACCGTGAGAATTCCAATCTCTTTGAAAATTTATCTTAAGGCCCTACTACCGGCCAAGTGGCGCCCTCATTGAATAAAAAATCGTAGCATAGCATAGAAAATAAATGTTAAAGAATCCAACGTCACGTTTGTTACAAAGAGGATATGGTATTTTTGCGTTGATAAAACAGGTCTCAGAATGTTTCGTATCCAAAGTAGTAGGCAAAAGTACCAAAAACGGCCGTTTCTGACACTTTTCCGTTTCGCAGCCCATATGGACCGCTTCCACAGTCCACACCATCTGGTCGCCCTTGAAAAGTCCAACGTGCCTGTCTGAAAAAAAAAAAGACGTGTGGCACTCGGAGACTGCCGCGGTAAAGCTATTGCATAGCATTTTTTATCAACTTATGCAATTATAATTATTTATTTATTTTATTTATGCAGTATTTTTTTTTCTTTGATATTAATTCAAGTTACATTTTTTACACGCACGTAAGAAGTTACACTTCTTTGGCGTAACAAGATAAATATCATCATCATCATCATCATCATCATCATCATCATCGTCGTCATCGTCATCATCATCATCATCATCGTCATCGTCGTCATCGTCAGCGTCATCGTCATCGTCATCATCATCGTCATCGTCATCATCATCATCATCACTATTCATCGATAGATGGCAAAACTAAAAAGTATCACCGCTGTGCCAGTCGGAGTGGGAGGTGTTAGGTTATTTTCGTTACGGAATTTCTGGATTCGGTCTCCACGCTCAAGGCCCGCGATAGAAGCTATACAATAGCTTAATAACTTACCAGTATTCGGTAGATATTAGACGGGTATTCTAAATTTAAAATTATCATTTCCGTTTTCTACATTCTGCCATACTTTAAACGCAATTTTCTTTTCTTTAAGCATCTTTTGCACATCTTTATTCCACCACCATGTATCCTTTTCTATCATGCCTTTCCCTTGCGATTCTCCAAACACATCTTTTGCTACTCGCCTTGTACAATCCGCTATCTCTTTCCAACATTCATTCACAGTTTTTTCTTCCATATCCTTCATTTCTATCATTTTATCTACCACTTGACTCTTAAACATACTTGTACACTCCTCATTTTCTATCATACGCCATCTGATTTTGGGTGGGGGCCGTTCTTTGTTCCTACTGGACGAGACACTGACTTTTACGTCCATCATTATGAGCCTGTGTTGAGAAACTAAGTCTTCGCCTGGCAACACTACAGTTTTTGACTATCTTGAGACTGTTTCGTCTCACCAAGAAAAAGTCAATTTGGGTCGCGTGCTGGCCGCTTTTGTAAGTGATCAGGTGTTCGTCTTCCTTTTTGAACCAGGTGTTAGTTATTGCCAGGTCAAAAGCCGAAGCAGTTTGCAGCAATGTCTCGCCATCAGTATTACGGTCTCCGTACCCCCAACCACCATGCACTCTCTCATAACCATACTTCAGACTTCCTACATGCCCATTAAATCACCCCCACAACCACCTCTTCACTCTCCTGTACATTCATCATCACACAATCGAAGTCCTTCCAAAACTTCTCTTTTACACTATCCTCGCATCCTGACTGAAATTAAAAATATCATGTATATTAAAATAAAAGGAAGAGCATCTCTTCCAAGTATACAAATATATCTCCTCTAGGAGCCAACCGGAATCTAGCTTTATCATTTGTCTTGATTTGGCATGACTGAAAAAATAGAAAGAAAGAAAAAGTATTTATTTGTGCCTCACACAATAAGTTATTAAAACTAACAATACATTATAAAATAAACCATCGATCCCGCCGCGCTCCAACATCATTTTCGATTCCATAGACAAACGAGGGAACGAGCGGGCGCACAGCGCTACTAGAAGGTTTCAGGTAATAGGAGTGGATGGTTGCGTAGGTCTCGTTGGACAAAGATTAGCAGGTGATCCGCTGTTCATCTGGCAGCAGCAGTAATGTGAGGTATAACGTGTTGCAGACGCGTCGTCTTCCAACGAGGCGGTGCACCTGCAGCGGCGCCTGCTGTGCCTGAGCTCGGACCTGGTGTCGCTGCGCAACCACCTGCTCGTGGGCGCGGGGGGCGCGAACGGGGGCGCGGGGGGCGCCGGGGGCGCGGGCCAGCCCGCCGTGCCGCCGCGTGCGCCGCACTTGCTGCCGCCGCCCTCCGCCGCGCAGCCGCCCGCGCCCGCCGCGCCGCCGCCTGCTCCGCATCATCCTCTGCCGCCACCGCCAGGTATATATCCAACTCTACATTTACTATTATCTATGATTTCGCAATAGTACAAAAAGTACAGCTGCATCAGCAGAGCATTGGTCTTTTAGGCGGATCATTACTGGTTACAAGGAATGGTATGAGGTGAAGTGCATCTGTGTGCGTAGAGAGCCGCTGGTCGCAGCCCAAGCCGGCGCCAGGCGCGGGGGGCGCGGGGGCGCCAGGAGGGCCCTTGGGCGCCGACGTGGAGGACCTCATCCACCTGCGCGGCCCGCTCACTGAGGACGCCGTGGTGCGCGCGCTGCAGGCGCGCTTCTACCACAACAAGTTCTATGTAAGTATGCCTGCCTGTTCTGATCCTCTGTCATCAACGATTTTCATGTTAAGCACAAGAAAATCGTTGTCTAGAGAAGAAGACTGACCGCCTGACTCGATCCAAATTAGGTACTTGATTTCGGAAGCGTAGATCCATCCAACACATTGCTCTGTTTCACTGGCTCTTGGCTACAACGTGTGTCCGTACGTTGCAGACGATGATCGGGCCGATCCTGGTGGCCGTGAACCCGTACACGGACGCATGCAACGCGCTGACGCTGACGGCGGCTCGCGCTCAGCGGCCCGAGCTGGCGCGCCTCGTGCACGACGCCGTGCGCCACCAGGCCGACACCGGCTACCCGCAGGCCATCATCCTCTCAGGTTCAAACAAAACATTATTGTTAATTGAGGATTTCACATACTTTATTTAACAAAAATTATAATCACAACAAAACTAAACCTTTGTACGGCAGCTCATACAACATTTACTACTTGTCTCTGTAATTTTTTTTTTTTTTTTTTTTAATTCATAATTCTTTATTGTACACCAAAAATTTCACATAGTACTTAGTGGTTACACAATGCATGTACAAAGGCGAGCTTAACTCAATGTTGAGTTTTCTCCCAGCAAACCTTTGAGTGATAGAGAGAGATCACATTTGAGGGTAGGATCCAGTGCACAAAACATATAAACCTACATAAATAATTCCAAATGTATAATATACCTACATACTAATAAATACAATATATACTAATATTATGTCAATTTGAAATGAAGTGCTCTTTGATTTTCTTCTTGAAGACATCTAGAGAAGGACTGTCGCGTAGTGAGTGTGGGAGAGAGTTCCAGAGACGCACTGCAGTAACAGAAAAGGAGCCATTATAGCGGCTGGAAGTGTGACGCGGAGTACGAAGGAGAAGAGAATTGACAGTGCGACAGGGTTTACCCCTCGGGATGAAGTACTCAAACCGTTCACGAAGGTATTGAGGAGAAAAAGGATTGTGCAGGATAGTATAGAGAAGAGATAGGGTATGGGTATCTCGCCGACACCGAATCGTCAGCCACCTCAATTTGGTCCGAAACTCCGACACATGGTCGTATTTGCGGAGGCCAAAAATGAAGCGGATGCACAAGTTCTGCAGTCGCTCGAGTTTATTTAGGAGTACCTCCGTAGCATCTAGAAAACCGACATCCGCATAGTCTATTAGCGGTAGGAGAAGAGATTGAGCAAGAGTGACCTTAGTGTGAAATGGTAAGAATTTTTGGAGACGTTTAAGAGACTGAAAAGAATAGAAGACCCTCTTACTAACATCTGCAATATGTACTTCCCAAGAGAGGTTAGTGTCCATATGAACGCCTAGATTTTTAGCGGTTTTCGAGTACAATATGGGCACCGAATCATACACTACCGGCGGGAGAGACTGGTGATCTAAAAGGCTGAGCATGTATCTGCCACCAATAATGAGCGCTTGCGACTTAGTTGGGTTCAGTAAGAGTCCAAAACATTTAGCCCACTTGTTGATATTTTCAAGGTCATCATTGATGGCATCCACAGCCCCAGCGAGTTCACCCACTTTAAAGTGACGGTATAACTGCAAGTCGTCTGCATAGAGATGATAGTTAGAAGTTAGGACCTTAGTGATAGCGTTTATAAAAACTGAGAAAAGAAGAGGAGAGAGAACGCCACCCTGAGGTACACCCGCAGCCAAATCACACCATTCAGAGGAACCCTCATCAGACCGAACAGACTGCGAGCGACCCCGAAGATAAGATTTGAACCACTCAATTACTGGCGCAGAGACATTAAGGGAGGAAAGAATTCCTAAGAGGATGTCAAAGTCAACTGAGTTAAAGGCACTGCTGAAGTCCAGTAAAACCAACAATTTTTTTTTTTTAAAAAAAACGTTGCCCCACTAGGAATTACTCCTGTATCGTGGGTGCGTTCACAAACATGTATACTCACATACACAAGACACCCAGACCCGGAACAACTATCTGTAGGTCAAATTGTCTCTCCATTGTAAAATGTAATGCGAGTTGCAGTGCAGCCAGAGCGTGACATGAGATATGTGTTGCAGGCGTGTCGGGGTCCGGCAAGACGTACGCGTCGATGGTGCTGCTGCGGCGCCTGTTCGACGTGGCGGGTGGCGGGCCCGAGACCGACGCTTTCAAGCACCTCGCCGCCGCCTTCACCGTGCTGCGCGCTCTCGGCACGGCTGCCACTCCCGCCAACACGCACTCCAGCCGCATCGTAAGTGCTACACACACACCCGCACCATAAGTGCTACACACACACCCGCACCATAAGTGCCGCACACACCCACACACCCGCACCATAAGTGCCGCACACACACACACCCGTACCATAAGTGCCGCACACACACACACCCGCACCGTAAGTGCCGCAAACACACACACACACCCGCACCATAAGTGCCGCACACACACACACACCCGCACCGTAAGTGCCGCAAACACACACACACACACCCGCACCATAAGTGCCGCACACACACACACACCCGCACCGTAAGTGCCGCACACACACCCGCACCGGCACGGCCGCCACGCCCGCCTACAGGAACTCCAGCCCCATCGTAAGTGCCGCACACACACACACACACACCCGCACGGCACAGCACTGACCGCTCGCTCCCCGCAGGGCCACTTCATAGAGGTGCAGGTGACGGACGGCGCGCTGTACCGCACCAAGATCCACTGCTACTTCCTGGACCAGACGCGCGTGGTGCGGCCGCCTGCCGGTGAGCGCAACTACCACATCTTCTACCAGATGCTGGCGGGCCTCACGCCCGACGAGCGCGCTCAGCTGCACCTGGAGGGCTACTCGCCGCAAGACCTTAGGTAATGTGTACATTTTAAAATAGACTAACCTTTGTTTCGGTGTAGGTGTAGACATATAGGAAACACCGATCTCATCTATCATTATCATTTTTCTTATGACGTGTTAAACTGTTTGTCATCACTACATAGTATAAAACAAAGTCGCTTTCTCTGTCCCTATATCCCTATGTATGCTTAAATCTTTAAAACTACGCAACGGATTTTGATGCGGTTTTTTTTAATAGATAGAGTGACTGAAGAGAAAGGTTTATAGGATAGGTTTATATGTATAATTTGTACCTGAGCGAAGCTGGGGCGGGTCGCTAGTTT
This sequence comes from Polia nebulosa, assembly GCA_951329385.1. Taxonomy (NCBI): domain Eukaryota; kingdom Metazoa; phylum Arthropoda; class Insecta; order Lepidoptera; family Noctuidae; genus Polia; species Polia nebulosa. The sequence goes on along the minus strand of OX589599.1, from coordinate 33,054,000 downwards.
ATTATAAAACTAGCTGACCCGGCGAACTTCGTACCGCCTGAGAATCAATAAATATAGTGTTAAATGTTATTAGTTTAGTTAATCACATTAAAATGAATGTAATTCACGTGGCAGAATCGAAATGATTCGCGTTACCTACGCGTAGCATTGTAGCACTACTTTTAGTTTAATTACTAGCTGTGCCCGCGACTTCGTTCGCGTGGTTGTCGAGAACAAAACAACGTCGTTTAGATAAGAGTATATCACCTTTTTGATGATTTAGATAAGAGTCCTGACTTTGGTATAGTTGATTACGTTAATGCTTCTCTATATACTATGTTAGCGGTGGAATTACCCGGAGCATATACAAAAAGGTTGTTTGGGTTGCTAACACGTGATAGAGAAACATAGAGTTGGCCGTGTGAAAAACAATCAAAAGTAAGGTCTACACCCGCAACGGATAACGTCTGGCCTTGGGCTTTATTAATAGTCATAGCGTAACAGAGGCTTACAGGAAATTGCACACGTTTGAAAGTAAACGGAAAATTATTGGGGATAATGGGTATCCTGGGAATGAAAACAACATCACCGGAGCCGCAACCTGTTAAGATTTCGGCTTCGATGACATTTCGTTGGAGATTTGTTACTCTCAACCGAGTTCCATTGCATAGTTTTGGTGGGCTTAAATTTCTGAGTAGAATGATTGGTACTCCGACTTTTAAATAAATTTTGTGTGCTGGAAGACCTGGTGTATTTAGAGAGTCTAAAAACTCTACTGGATAGTGGGTGGCATCTCCTTCTTCTAAAACCGTGTTAATAGATAAATATTCCCTACTTTCTCCAGAAACATGTACCAATATTTGAGAATTTATTGCTGCTGCTTGGTCGTTGCGAGGTGCCAAAATAGCTCGTTGGCATAGCCAAGCAGCGTCATGGTTCGAGATCTCTGATGGATCTCCGTATACAGAGGAAATGAGTTCCTGCTGTGAGGCAACAGAAGAACACAGGCTTTCGACTAAAGTTACTTTACCTCCTTCTTGAGTCGGGTATGTGCCGTTACCAATTTGAAGTAGTAAATTTGAGAAAACCTGCGCGTTTGCGTCACCTCCCAAATATGCTCGCATATTAAAGCTCAAATTAGTTAATATGACACTACGCCATAAAATAGAGCTCTTTAAACAGGCACCTATTTCATCGGCCCTCGTTCCTCTGGGTATTATAGGGAGTGTCTGCCTGAAGTCTCCACAGAATAGCACCGTTAAGCCTCCCATCGGTCGGTCATTTTGTCTTATATCTCGCAACGTTCTATCTACAGCTTCCACAGCTTTACGATTTGCCATCGTACACTCGTCCCAAACGATAAGGGCGCAATCGCGTAAAACCCTTGCTTTATCACTATTGCGAGACACGTTGCAAACAGGGTTTTCTGTGCGGTCCAAGTCGATTGGTATTTTAAATGTTGTATGTGCAGTTTTTCCTCCTGGTAATAAAGTGGCAGCTATTCCTGAGGAAGCGACGGCAAGGGCAATTTTGTTTTGGCTCCTTATTTGAGCCAAGATAACTTTAGTGAGGAAAGTTTTACCTGTTCCACCAGGTGCATCTAAAAACAGCATTTCTCCTAATGAATGTTCTACACTACAGCATACTCTATCAAAGATTTGACGTTGTTCTGTCGTCAAATTTGAACAGCCATTTCGCAATATTTCTGCTAACTCTTCGGGGTTGTAATTTATTTCAGATGTATACTCCCTATTAATTCGTTCCCCACCAACTGTCGGTGTCGGCAAGCCGTATTGACTGAGGGGGTTCCCTCCTATACTTGTAACTATATCTTGTATAGCCAGCAAAGCCCTATTATGGCAGCTTTCACGTACTTGGTCAGAAGTTTCACTATTTATATTTTGCTGTCTCAAAAAATCTTCGGCAAACGCGTCTTTATATTTTTGCCACAACTGCCCAGCGTCCGATAGGCCACAAAATGTCAACAAAATGGCAAATAAATGGCGCAAACGATGTGGACTATCACTGACGCATGCTTCGGCTAAAGCATCATCCCAATGCTGATCGCCATCTAATAAATGCCGTGCGCGGCAAGCAGCTTGAAATGTGGGATATTCTATATCGTCCACTTTGCGGAGCTCAGCAAAAGAAGTAGGTCCTCGCACTGTGTGAAGAAGAAGGCGTAAATAATAACACTCTGCATTATTTGGGTGCACCGTGTATACTCTTCCAATCACGTGTTCTTTAAAAATGCCGGACTCGCCTTCTACAGCAGTTCCACGTCTCCTGCGATTAAAAACACCTTGCTGCTTGTTATAAGTATAATAATGTGGCACTTCATTGTACAACAGAGACTTAGCGAAATTGTCTCTTTCGCAAAGGCGAAAGAATGCGAGCAAGGTGGTTTGTCTTGGGTTGTTCATTCTTTCTGCCACATTTTCTGGCTGAAAGTAAACTCGCTGCCCGCCTTCCAGGTGCACGTCAAGATGGATGACTGGCGGATACCTTTCATGAATAGGGAAACTCAAAATGCGCCAAACTGCCTCCGAAGAGCTTATGTATCGGCCAGATTGATACCTTGTCACTTCATCAAATTGGTTGTTATTTCTTAGTGCTATCATGGCTTGATCACTACCTTTATTAACATATTTACATATATATTTTATAGATTCGACGCTATTACAAATTTCAACATTAATGTGTGCTTGAAAAGCGTTTGACAAAACTGGAGAATACGGTACCACCCAACTATTATTTAGAATTATTTCTTGTCCACGGAATCTGACAGTAGCTGTGAAACCACCTTGTGACGGTGATCTTCGCCGGTATTGCGGATACCCATTTTCCCCAGCCATAGTTAGTTCTTTCAGTGCTCTGGGGTATTTTTTTGAGCATTGACCATCTTTCATGCACGGTGATTCCCTGTTTAAGAGGCCACATGGCCCGTGAACCATATGTGTTTTTACTATGTCATGCAAAATCGGATCTGCATTATAGTCCGGAAATTCTGCACTTATGACACTGTCTATAGCATCGGGACGAATTTTTTCTTCCAGCCACAGAAGAATGTGCGCGTGGGGTAAACCACGCTTTTGCCACTCGACGCTATACATAAAACAAAGAGTTGAACCGAAAACTTTCTCCTTTGTAAGTAGATTAATCAAGACTTTGAGTTTTAAATGAAAAATCCTAGCAATAATGTCATGTCTGTCGTATGACGCCTGTCCTGTGAGAAGTGCCTGGCAAATCTCCGTCCACTTTGGATTTGTTGTAAATGTTATAAAAAGGTCCGGCCGGCCGTATTTACGGACGTAACAAAAAGCATCTTGCGTTCGTTCGTGCATATACCGCGGACCGCCTGTGAAACTGGATGGCAAAATAACCAATCGACCCAAGTTTTCGACGTTATTATCTGATTGCATGGCGTCCCGCAAGTGCACGTATTCTTCAGCGCGTAACCGTCGCTGGTTAGTGCGAATATACACTAAACGTTCAGTTTCTATTTTTGCGTACATGTCCACAATAAATTGGCTGAACAAACCACGAAATCGTTGCAAATATACGAAACTGTTTTGCCTTATTTGTAAAAGGTAGGAATAGTATTGTTGAGCAGATATTTTTTTTTGATAATTAGTGACTCTCGTAGTAGGGTTCACTTGGTACAGCCCAAAATTGTACCCATCTTCACCATGACAATAAATTAGTGGATATTGCAGGGCGTCGTAAGCTCGGTGGGTTTCCAAAATGCGTTGAAGGCGATCGTCGCGTGTACGCAACACGATATCACGTCTCTCACACTCCTGGTCGACTAAAACAACTGCAACTTCATCTGCGACGGGTGCATTGTGTCTTCCACGGTGTTCACCCACAGGACGTCTATCGGCACTTATAACAATTTTGAAATCATTGCTGCCTTGTGGAATTGACTCCAATGCAGCTTTGAATTCACGAACGTACTGGTTAACGTGATGCAGCAATTCTTGAAGTTGACCCAAAAGCTCAGCATTGAGCTGGGGAAAATTGTGATTTCTAACATTGAGCTGTTGCGTGTAATCGGATACAAAATAAATTTGGAGAAATTTGGGTTCATTTTCTGGCAGCAAAGATCCAATAAGGTGATAAACTTGACCTTGTACTTTGAAGGTTGGCATGAACGGTCCTTCCGTTATTTGTTTTGCCCCAAAGGAAGTCATTTGGAAAGCACTGTTATATAAACGAATATTATCCAAAAAACGGTTCGACTGGGGATGATCGCCATTCAGGAGACTTTTAAGTAAGTGTGGTGGATCTTGGAAATTTGGAAGAACAATTTTTCCATTTGAGCAGCACATTCCATCTGTCTCTTTCCTCCATTTCAAAGCATGACAAAAATTACAAATTTCTCTCATGTCACCCACGAAAGTAAAGCCAGCATAATTAATTCTAGACGAATATGTGAACCCTGATTTTTCCCTATTGTCCCAAGGTAATAAAATATTTGCATCGTCATTTTCCATGGACTCATCAGCTCCGCTATTTGTTTCTCTATTCATATGGTATCGAGCTCGTTCTATTTCTAGGCGAGATTGACGTTGTTCTGCTGTTTCTGCTCGTCTTAGTTCATCTATTCTTTCCCTTTCAGATGCAAGATAACTTTCATTGTTTCTTTGTACACCTACATAGTTATGTCTAGCTATTTGTAATCGTTCTTCTCTTTGGGAGAGAGATTCAGACTCGCGCGAGAGAGCGTGTCGCTCTCGGTCAGATGACAGACGTGCTTGGCGTTCCTCGATACTCTCTTGAGAACGCAAAGTCGCGGTCCGAGTTCTTTGCGAACTTAAGCGCGACTCCTTTTCTGTGAAAGTCTCTGACTCGCGTGAGAGAGACTGGCGCTCCCGATCAGCAGACAGCCGAACTTCGCGTTCCTGGATATTCTCTTGAGAACGCAAAGTCGCGGTCCGAGTTCTTTGCGAACTTAAGCGCGACTCCCTTTCTGTGAAAGTCTCTGACTCGCGTGAGAGAGACTGGCGCTCCCGATCAGCAGACAGCCGAACTTCGCGTTCCTGGATATTCTCTTGAGAACGCAAAGTCGCGGTCCGAGTTCTTTGCGAACTTAAGCGCGACTCCCTTTCTGTGAATGTCTCTGACTCACGTGAGAGAGAGTGGCGCTCCCGATCAGCAGACAGCCGGTCTTCGCGTTCCTGGATACTCTCTTGAGACCGCAAAGTCGCGGTCCGTGTTCTTTGTGAACTTAAACGTGACTCCCTTTCGGTGAACGTTTCCGATTCACGTGAAAGAGCGATGTGCTCTCGGTTAGCAGATAACCGTGCTTCACGATCTTCTTCCGATTCCTGAGACCTACAAAGTCTCATCCTTTTCGCATTTCGGCTACGCAGCGAAAGGTTAGTTTTTTTTCTTTGAGGCATTTTCAAGGAAAATTAAAGCAATAAACAAAACTAACAACACTTATGACTGAATAGCCTACAAACTTAAAAGATCGGTGCGTCGAACAGTCTAGTGTGACAACGTATCGTCTGTTCGTGGTCGTGACTCAACGAATTGGCAACACTAACTTACTGTATAACGATTGGCACTATTGGATTCAAACTACGAAGTAAATCAAATACAATCTTTACTTCGTACTTCAAACCAATGACCAAAGTTGACCAAACGAAACCAATAAGATAAGCAAATACTTTTTTTTCGACCAATTTAGAAAATCGATAAACCAAGCAACCAAAGAACTTTTACGACACACGCAAGAACTTTTAAGACACCTAACGAAACCCAATTTGCCTAGTAAACACGGTGGACGTCATCCTCGCGCGGAAAATCTTAACACCGCGATTCAGAAAATGACGTCATTTGCACAACGCCATCTATCGGATTTAGATTTCAACTATCAACATTAGTTCTATTTTTAGTCTTAAGATGTCGTTGCAAGTACTATACTTAATTGCGTAACGTAATATTTTACTTCTTGAACTCACTAAATTAATCATATCTTTTGATAGAGTGAACCGATTTCGATGAAACAAAAACTAAGTTAATCCTCAAGTTGCGTATAATTTTTGTATATAAACATTGTCAGCATTGAATTCGTAGATTTTACGTGATGTGCGCACAAACAAACAGACAAACAGACAAACAGACAAAAATTTCAAAAATGATGGAAATGGGTTCTGTTACTTATCTTTTCACACGCTGGCTATTTTTTGTTTCAATTTCTTCAATGTACAAAAATGACTTTTCTACAGATTTATTATATGTATAGATTTGCTTGATGGGATGGACGCGGGTCGAATCCCTTCATTGAACGACGTTGTGATATATGACGTTATTCGTTTTGTTGTCAGGTGCGAAAATATTAATTTTCATGATACAGGCCACAGACACTCAAAGATTGGCCTTGCGATTTGTTGATCGTCATGGCGAATGCAAGACGAATTGGAAATTGTATTCGTTTAAACTCGAAGGGCATATTGGTTGAGGTCATCGGAATTTTTGGAATAGGAACTTCTTCAATTTCGAACTTTCCTTTAGAGTATCGTCGCGAGAATGCCATTGCTCATGAGTTTTCACTCTTCGGATGAACTGTATAAATCCGACCAAGAGCATCTGTATAACACATCCGGATGATCAGGAAACATATCGCCTTGCTTCCGACGTTAAAATTTCTTCGATGAAGCGTTCCAAGTGTAATAATGTGACATCTCAGAGTAGAGCAACGTTCGTGCAAACGGATCGCTTTGGCAAATCGAAAAGAAGCTGATCAATGTGGTCGGTGAAGGTGGTTCAGCAAGTTGCGTAACATTTGACTCTTTGATCAAATGTACGACTGTGGGATGACGTTCATGATTGGGGAATGAGAATATACGCCGATTTGGCGTATTGCAACTCACATATCGACAAACTTGATATTGCGTGATTTCATCGTTGGTATTAGTTGTAGGTCGTGAGTTCAAGCCCACCCGGGCCTGCGGACGGCGAGCAGTGGGTAACTCGCCGTCCGATCAGCACCAGGTCCGAGAGTCGATGGCACGTAGGGTTCCACGCGCGCCTCAAAGAGATTAGTGTCAGCCACCACTGACGGGGCCCATCGTGGCCGGTGCCTGCATGCCTAAGGGTAGCGGATAAATTTTTAACATGAGTTACCGCACCCCTGGGCACTCAGGGCAGGGAAGGAACAGGGGTGGGTTTTAGTCGGCAGGAGTCTGACACCCCTCCCGCTCCACCCAGATCGGGAGTTGTCATTGAATGATTTTCCAACCCACAAAAAAGGCAGTCGTTTTACTTTGTGTAAATATTTCATCACCACTGCTCTCAAAACGGTGAAGGAAAACATAGTGAGCAAACCGGATGTCCTAGAACCAAAAATTCGAAGACATGTGTTATTCGCCAACCCGCATTACGCGCGATGGATTATGGCCCACACCCTCTCACAGAGAGGAGGCCTGTGCCCCAGCAGTGGGGACATTAAAAGGCTGATGATGATGATTAGAAATCTGAACGCCTAACCTTTCGTGACATATTTGCATTTAATGGATTTCACTGAATTCCACGTTGCAATGTGCTTCGTTGAATAATTTGGAAATTAGTGGCCAATACGGCACGATCCGAGTGTAGTCGACCACGAAATCGTTTCCTTTCACCCTCTTTGAAATAACTTTTCGTTCCATACAAAATGTATGGGCAAATTAATTTTCTTCATTTTTTTTATCGTGAATTTTTCCGATTTTTTAATAGTTATTCTGCTAATCAGGGCGGCGACAAATCCAACAAAACAAAGATCATTAAAATCGGCCCAGTCGTTCTTGAGTTATAAATGGTGTAACTAACACGACTTTATTTAAAGATATCTTGTATCTTTGAGTGCAATGATCTTATTGTGGTTATGTTTCGGCAGGTACCTCGCATCGGCGCACCCCCGGCGGCCCGAGCCGGAGGACGCGGCGCGCTTCCACGCGTGGAAGACCTGCCTCGTCATCCTGGGCATCCCCTTCCTGGACGTGGTGCGCGTGCTGGCGGCCGTGCTGCTGCTCGGCAACGTGCAGTTCGCGGAGGGCGGCGACGGGTCCGCCGAGCCCGCCAGCGAGGCCGAGCTGGCGGCGGCCGCGGCGCTGCTGGGTGTGGCGGCGCCGGCGCTGCTGCGCGGCCTGCTGGCGCGCCCGGCCCCTCGTGCCCGTGCGGCCCCCAGCCGGGCCGCCGCCAGCGCGCCCGCCGCCGCCGCCGCACGCGACGCGCTGGCCAAGGCGCTGTACTGCCGCACCGTGGCCACCATCGTGCGGCGCGCCAACTCGCTGAAGCGCCTGGGCTCCACGCTGGGCACGCTGTCGTCGGACTCCAACGAGTCGGTGCACCAGGACGCGGCGTCGCGGCGCGCGTCGTCGGCGGGCGGCAGCGGCGGCGGCGGTAGCGGCGGCGGCGGCGCCCGCGGCCGGGCCGGCGCGCGCTCCATGGCGGCGCTCAACGACGCCGTGCGTCACGCCACGGACGGGTTCGTGGGCATCCTGGACATGTTCGGCTTCGAGGACGCGGCGCCCAGCCGGCTGGAGCACCTGTGCGCCAACCTGTGCGCAGAGACCATGCAGCACTTCTATAACACGCACGTGTTCAAGTCGTCGGCGGAGTCGTGCCGCGAGGAGGGCGTGCAGTGCGCGCTGGAGCTGGACTACGTGGACAACGTGCCGTGCATCGACCTGGTGTCGTCGCTGCGCGGCGGGCTGCTGGCGGCGCTGGACGCCGAGTGTGCGGCACGCGGCTCGCCCGAGCAGTACGTCGTCAGGATCAAGGCCGCACACAGGTACACGACGACATCATCTAAATAAATAAGTAGACCGATGATATTTTTTTATCGGTTTAGTAAAAAATTTGTTCTGGGAAAATAGTCTGATACCTACTGATATAAAACGGTTATTCCAGAGGGCACCCTCGGCTGGCGGAGGCCCGGCCGCCGCACCCGCGCCGCTTCGCCGTGCGGCACTACGCCGGCGAGGTGGCGTACGACGCGGCCGACTTCCTCGAAGCCAACCGCGACGCTGTGCCCGACGACTTACTCGCTGCCTTTGACAATAGGACATGCGAGTTCGGATTTGCGACACATCTTTTTGGCGCCGAGCTCAAGGTTTCCGTCGTTCGAAGTCGTTTAAAATTTTAGGCTACGCTCCTTTTCCTCACAATTTATGCGTAAATGTCGGTTCGATCTCTAGGCTCTGACGGCGCAAGGCGGGCCGACAGGCGGGCAGTTCCGCGCGTCGCCCACGGTGGCGGCGGCGCTGGACGCGGCGCCGGCGTCGACGCTGACGCAGGACTTCCACACGCGCCTCGACAACCTGCTGCGCACGCTGGTGCACGCGCGGCCCCACTTCGTGCGCTGCGTGCGCGCCAACGCCACGGAGACGCCGATGCTGTTCGAGCGCGCCACCGTCGCAAGACAAGTGAGTCGTTCGCACGCCTTTATTTTTATTTTATCATGTCACGTTTATTTATCGAGTGCATGGTACAATCTCGTACTTACATATAAACCCGGTTCATTAAAGAAAGGAATCTAAAATGGCGGTGCTTATCATGTTCTCTCGCTTGCACACTAGTGCCGTCTATACTCACTCTCGCGCGTACCGTAGGCAGAAAAAAAAATCAGTCTTGATTTGCTTTCACGCTGTCTTGACGGGCTCAGTAATCCTTTTTACGAATTTCTTGTTATAGTTTTCTGTTATTTTTCCGTTGTTACCTGTTTGTTGTTATTGTTGTTGAGTTTTGTTTTATTGTTAAGTTTTGTTGTTTGGACGTTTGGACTGTACGGAGGCAGAATTATGTCTCCTCGAAAGCGAGGGAAGGTTATACATAGTGATACACGTCAAATAGTGTATAATGTCATCAAATATTTTGAAGAAGAAAAAAATCTGGAGCGTTATCATCCATTCGAGCATAGTAATGCTCGAGCTTCCATGGCCACGGGATTACCAGTTAGCACAATAGTGAAGATAAAAAAGAAGGTATGTTTGTATGAAGCTATGATGCAACTTTTTTTACATAAAATGTCTCCTTTTGACAATTTTACGTTCCTTCTTTTTATGTTATTGTATAATGTTTGATAAAGATAGTTTTTAAAGAATTGGTACGCGTTCATACACTATGTCGTATAATTTAATTACGAGAGGAACTTGAAAATGTGTTTTTTTGTTTGTTGAGATATCTTAACGATTTTGGTGTCAAATGAAAGATCTCAGTCTACAACTATTTTATTCGTTTAAATTATGTAAATCGGTCTACGTGTTTACGAGATAATTGCTAATTAGTATATTGAAAATGTAAACAAACCAGAAGTTTTTACGTTTTGGAACAGAGTTCCTTATCGCACATGATACCTTTTCTAATTCATTAATGAATACCTTTACATTGCAGGTAAGCTCGCCGAGCAAACGTCGACAAAAATACGTACGCCTAAGAAAGGAAAACGGGGACAGAATAACACACGTGTTCCTGTCGACAATTTCGATATCAGTGCAATCGGAAATATAGTTAACTCTATTTATGATGTGCGCAAACAAGTGCCCACCCTCAACAAAATATTAGCAACCGCCAAACAAGATTTGAATTTCAAAGGATCGAAAACAACATTGGGCCGTATCCTAAAAAATAAGCTGGGATATCGGTTTAAAAAGTGTCGTCAAAACAGAAGCGTGCTAATCGAAAGAGATAACATAAAAGCATGGCGTATACGTTATTTAAGACGAATAAGACAAAATGACGCACTGGGGGCTGATAAGAAACCTGTAATATATATGGACGAGTCGTGGATTCATGCCCATTATACTGTAAGTAAGTGCTGGCAGAGCTCTAAAGATACAGGAATTTAAAAAAATGATAGCCCAGGCCAACGCTGGGTAATGGTGCACGCCGGTGGCGAAAATGGGTTCGTTAAAGGCGCTGAGCTGCTATTTAAAGCAAAATCAAAGAAAGGCGATTATCATGATGAGATGGACGGAAATAATTTCCTCAAATATTTTTTTTTTCTTTAAAAATTAATTCCTAATCTGCCGCCAGCGAGCATCTTAGTTATGGATAACGCGTCATACCACAGTATGCAAGTTAAAAAGCGCCAACATCAGCCACCCGAAAGGAGGAAATAAAAAAATATATGGAGGAGAATAATATCGCATTTGAACAAAAGTGGACAAAAGCAGAGTTGTTAACTCAGTTGAAGAAAAAACTGCCTGAGAAACGATATGTGGTTGACGAACTATTAAAATGTCACGGATGTGAAGTCTTAAGATTGCCACCTTATAACTGTGATTTAAATCCTATTGAACACGTTTGGAATCTTATAAAACAAAGGGTTGCTGACAAAAACGTGGAACAACATGAAAATAAAATTGAACAATTGACCAAAGAAGCAATTGCATCCATTACTCCGGATGACTGGAAAAAGCAAATCAATCACATCAAACGGGTTGAGGAGACGTACTGGACAAGAAATGTGATCAGAGAAAAAGAATTAGAGGATTTTATTATTAATTTAGGACAAGAAAGCAGTGATTCTGAAACAGATACAGAGAAGTCATCGGACGATAATGAAAACGAGGACTCATGGGATGAAGAAATGTTTATTTATTTATTTATTTATTTATTTAAGTTGTTGGGAGTAGAACCCTTACCCATTGATGATCCCGGTGAAGGACCGTCTCATAGACAGTATTAATAAATTAGTTAAAAGTAATATTCGTTCTTCATTTTTACCAAAATCATAATAAGGATCCTCCTGAAATTTTGTTTTAAACATTGTCAGGTGTACAGAAGCGGACCTTTCATCCAGAAAAAAAGCCTACCCCAATCTGTCAGATTTTACCAATTGAATATAATAATATGAACCTTATTCCATTGTAGTAAAGTTGAAAATCTATCAAAGAATTTTGACAGATTGTAGTAGGTTGATGTGCTGGCGTCTGTACCTACTGTTTCCGATGAAAACAACAATAACGATCCTATAATAATAGATGGCGCCACGTGTCTTTCAAATCTTCAACTAGTTTGAAATAAATACGGCCCGGTCATGTTTTTATTATTTTTAATTTAAAAAAATATTTGACTTCAAATTTTATATGCTAACTGTACTATCTGTCAACACAAGTACAAGCCGCCATTTAAGATTCCTTTCTTTAATGCATCGGCTTTATACCTACATTGAACTCGAACTCGCTGTCGGATGTGTGTGCGTAGTCGCAGCGGAAAAATATCGAATTTCTTCATTTCAGTTTCAGTTAGCAGATATTTAGTGTATGACGTCGTGTAAATGTGTATGGTAAGTACCAATTTGTGCATCCAACCATTGGGGAGTTATTCAACAAAAACTGTTTCCGCTGGAACTACGTCATCCTAGCGGCACTTTTTTTTCTTAGGGACGCACAAGAAAAAAAAATACTGTCAATAATTAGTGTGTAACGAGAGGTAAATGTGTATGTTTAAAGGAAATTTGTGTATCATAAAACTACGAAGATATTCAAGTTTCCGCTGCGCTGACGTTTGGCTATTTGATGAAAATCATATAAAACGGCTTAGTGCAGAGTTGTAATTTTTTCGCTCGGTGCCATTTATGTGTAATGTTTGTGAAAACAGATTTTGAAAAAAACATACCGTTCAAAAAATATACACATAAAAGTAAAATAAGGTTATTAGGTCCAAGTACTTAAAATAGGAACTCTAGAGCCTAACTTATCACATTTGTCTTTTAAGGGTCTACAATGTCTTGCCAAGTTTAATTTATGTGCTCTTAGTAATTAATGAGCAATGGCATATTTTACTACGACTGAACCACTATATTTTATGACAGCCGATTGTAGAACTTTTTAAAGGAAGATCATAATAAAACATATTCAGATATTTAGTGTAATTAAAATTTTCAGCTCATTACACTTAATAATTAAAGAGATATAATAAAAATACCAGAACAACCTCAATAGATGGATAAACCGACAAAGTTTGAATGGCTACAAAAAAGCGGCCGTGCAAAATTTCCAGTGTTGTACCATTATTGGATTGGTACAGGTGGGCACACAATTCTTGAACAAGTAACTAATAACTTTCGTTATAAAAATAGTACGTTACTTGTTTTTTCTTAAACTTCCGAAAATATTACAATAATAATTGCAACTTAAATAACAAATGCATTTATTTGCCAGAACATTACAAAAAGTTGTTACAGTAACACACAGGTAAATAATAATTGCAACTTAAATAACAAATGCATTTATTTGCCAGAACATTACAAAAAGTTGTTACAGTAACACACAGGTAGATACAAGACAGACAGTAGGTGGTATATACTGCTGCATCCGGCGTAAAAATATTTTGATGTCACAGGGTACAAATTGTTTAAATAGAAATACTAATAATTAGAAAAAAAAACATTAACACCAGTAGTCAATTCAAAAGACAAATTTAAAAGCTTAACGGTATAATAAGGAGGTCTCGACGAATCTTTTTAGCGTACGTTTCCTGTTCTCTTTTGTTTATCAGTTACAAATGTGCAGTCAAGGACAACGTGCGTACGCGCTGTTTATTTTGCCACCAACGTAATATTATGTACCTAATGGACTCGGATATTGACCGGGTGCCTCGAGAGGTTTTGTGGTGGGCCCCTAAGGAGAAAGGCGTGCCTGGGAAGTATGTGCAGTTGATCCGAGCGATGTACAGTCGATGCAGTACCCAAGTCCGGTCTGCAGCGGGCACTACTGACAATTTTAGTGTAGCGGTCGGTTTGCACCAGGGGTCGGCCCTCAGCCCTTACCTCTTCCTGATGATAATAGATGCTTTGACGTCGGACATCCAGGAAGAGGCTCCTTGGTGTATGCTGTTTGCTGATGACATTGTGCTGGTTGGCGAAAGCGGCTCAGAGGTCCAGAGCAGATTGGAGACGTGGTGGCAAAGACTGGAGAGTGTTGACCTGAAATTGAGCACAACCAAAACACAATATCTGTTCTGCGATTTCGACGGTCTCTCCAGTCTTATGCCTGTAGCTCTCAACGGAACGTCTATACCGATCTGCTCCGACTTTCGGTACCTCGGGTCGCTTGTTCAGAGGGATGGCGATATAGACCAAGACGTAACGCACAGGATCAACTCAGGATGGATGAAATGGCGACAGGTCACTGGAACAACTTGCGACCGACGGATGCCCCTTAAGTTAAAAGGGAAAATCTATAAGTCCGTGATTAGACCTGTCGTACTGTATGGATCAGAATGTTGGGCTGTGAAAAAGACGGATGAAAAAAGATTGCATGTGGCGGAGATGAGAATGTAGAGATGGATGTGTGGAGTAACGAGAATGGATAAAGTGAGAAATGAGTACATTAGAGGTAGTTTAAAAGTGGCGCCAGTCACAGAAAAGTTGAAAGGGAACCGCTTATCTTGGTATGGTCATGTGAAGAGGAGGGATGAAACACATGTAACCAAAAGAGGTATGAATATAAATGTGGATGGATGTAGAGGGAGAGGGAGGCCAAAGAAAAGATGGATGGATTGTGTGAGGAGTGATATGAAAGAAAAGGGAGTTAGTGATAGCGTAACGGCTATGACATGGGATAAGGGCAGGAAGATGATGATAGATTCGGATATTGACATAGTGTAAGTGACTGCGACATGCTTAGTGCTTAGACGATCGTCACAGTCATTTGTACGGAAAAAGCGACAAGCTAAAAGTGTCGACGCGACAACGCGATCAGGTTTCCCATACAAATAAACACGATGATCGCGTATTCGCGCGATGGTCGCGTTCTATTAGGACGACGGACGCCTAAGATTTACTTATACCTATATGGGCTTAAACATTAGGCAATATATTTGTTAAATACGTTAATAAAAAATCAGATTCTCTAAATCCATGTATTACTTTGCTATTAATGTTGTTTTTCATTGAATTATTCATTTACTAATAGACACTTATTGTGTACGCACCTGTACGGAACTATTAAACACAATAACGATACTACACTGGAAGTTTTAGAACGTTAGCTCCATATACTGCACGGCCGCTTTTTTGTAGCCATTCAAACTTGGACGGTTTATCCATCTATTGAGGTTGTTCTGGTATTTTTATTATATCTCTTTAATTATTAAATGTAATGAGCTGAAATTTTACATGTGAATAGTTGCATTAAGGCCGGGTGTTTCAAGCGAAATAGGTATTTACGAGCGAACAACCGCGCGCGGCGCGGCGTTAAGATCGAGTCGGTTTGGCCCGCGCGCGTGAAACTGCAGTTACGTATGCCCCGAGTGTTCGCGCGCCACAGTGGAAACTGAACAGTATTCCAACGGTATTGGCAAATTAATGAAGTTGATAAAAGATAAACAACCGACTTCCAAAAAATAAAATACCTACACTAAAAATCTTTCTATTTGACACCGACTTCCGAAATTAAAGTTATTTTTAAATTTTTAGTGTAGGTATTTTCTTTTTTGGAAGTCGGTTGTTTGTTTTGTAAAATAGTTTTTTATTTTTCACTTTTTAGTTGTTATACCCCAGAACTAAAAACACCAATTACAAAGAACGTGGAATATAAACATACTCGTAAATCTCTCTCTATAGAAATCGGTGGACATACATAAAAAAAAATTACGTACAGTCGAACATAGAAGTAGAACCTCCTCCTTTTTCGAAGCCGGTTAAAAATAGAATAATTAATTATATACTGTAAGTTAAACGATTATGAAATAATAAAGTTCTAGTTTCACTTTCAGTTTTGTATAAAGTTTGTGATGTAGCTCTGCTTAGCTATGCCAAAGTTATCTCGAAAAAATAGGGATAGTTAAATATAAAACAAATTTCAAAAATAAAATAATATTATGTACCCAATGGAATGTGAACAGTTTGATATAGTGAAATAGGTTTCAGTTTCGTTGCAGCTACAGTCTTGTAGACAGTCGGTGATTAGCAATTTTTTATGCCAATTAAAATAATAATAATAGAACTTTTACTTCGACCAACAACACTAATCATGGATAAAAAAAATACACAATAAAAAATCACATAAATAAACTATTATCCGGAAGTGATTTTTCTGTATGCTAGTATTAGGTACTACTATTTAATCTTGGTGAGGATTACGATTATCAAGAAAACAAAGACGTACTGTCTTTGGTTTCTTGATATTACTGTTTTTCTGTCCTGTTTAGGGTTCCTTTGTCAACAAGGACCCCTTATAGTTTTGCCATGTCCGTCTGTCCGCAGCTTAGCTCATAGACTCTTAGAAAGCTATAATTGAGCCTGGATATACATATTAATCACACGGTGGGCGGACAAAGTGGTAAAAAATTTTTTTAAAAAAAATTTAAGGTTCCTCACGTAAAGTGGCTATTTTGTTTTTCTCGTCTATCTAATGGTGTGGGATATCGTTGAATAGGCCATTTAAAAATATTACAAGTCTGTGAAAACCGTTTATCAATTCATGGATCCGTTTAGGTACGTTAAATTAATAAGCTTTAAATTGCAAATTTTTGTTAGAGTGAAGTGTGTCCCCCGCCCCTGCTAGCTAAATGGTTGCTTTTGGATATGTGAAAAAATTCATGGTAGTGGTATATACAGAGGGTAACGGAAAGGTGTGGTCATATTTTAAGAGCCGGTTCTGCCCATGGAAATGAACAACTTTCTCTAAGAAAAAATAGAAAATTCCCACAAAAAAAATTGGACTTTGCATACAAAGTTATCATCAGCTGATCAATATTTGTATGGGAGGTAAAATTTTTTTTTTAGAATTTCCTAGGATTTTCTTGAAGAAAGTTGTTCATATCGATGGGCAGATGCAGATCTTAAAATATGACCACACCTTTCCGTTACACCCTGTATAACGGAATTAAATGTAAAACTATCACGGCTAAATTATCTCTGTTAGTTTCAGAGTAATAGTCGCCCAACTTATAAAATATTTCTACTTCTTAAATTTCGTACAAAATTATTAGAAAATAATGACTAACGTGTGGTTGTTACTTATTTATTATTTAAAACGTGTAGTAAACAATATGTACAATTTTGGAAAAATAATTCTTTTTTTGTTTTTTAATTAAAACGTAAAACCGCGTAGGTATTCAATTAATATGTTCATAGTAATAAACATAAAGACCCCTTCTAAGTCCGCATGTTATAACAGGTGGCTAGGGAACTCTACCATGTGCGTGACCCGACACGCACGTGGTTGGTTTTTTTTTAACAAATAAGCCTTTTTTATTTCGATTAATTTTTGAACTGAAACAATAAGTTATTGTATTAAAAAAATCGGAGCAGGACATATTATACTAAAACAATAAAGAAAAGAAAAACAGTAACCTATATATCTTTTTTTGAACTTGAACCTACTGATATTATATTTGGACTGTGGCACAATTTTACAATCCTATAGTCGTGAAACGAGCGTAAGTACCACGGAATAGAAAAAAACAAGCAGAAGTGCCCACGCAGCTATCCGGCGCGTGTCACAATAATTATTTACAATTTATTTTATTTCTTAATTCAAATATACAATATTATTTGCGTAGCAGCGCGCGCAAAAATTTGGCACTAAGACCTGTGCCTCGGTAACGTCCCGCGGGACACTGGCAAGCGACGCGCGCCGCGCGCGGATCGAAAATCACTTGAATAATCGATATTTTTTTAGATAAATTTAATGAAAAAAAAACGATCGGGTGGAATCGATTACAAAATGAATTACCTATAATTTGATATCATTTATAGAAAAAAAGAAGTATTAGTACTTGTTTAAAATGAAATTTGGCTCGTGAAAAAACTGCAAATCGAACGTAGTTTGGTATTTTTTTCTATCGAGAAAATTTTACTGTATCGTGTATTGATCGGGTATATCCTATGAAGAAAGAATGTATCTAAAATATATATTTTTTTCAGATTCTAAATGTAATAATTTGCCTATCAAAAACTAATTCTGAAACGGACCAAAACAGGAATACCCAGCCTTAATACACTAAATATCTGGATATGTTTTATTATGATTTTCCTTTAAAAAGTCCTACAATCAGATTTCATAAAATATAGTGGTCCAATCGTAATAAAATATGCCGTTGCTCATTAATTACTAAGAGCACATAAATTAAAAAAATTAAAATGATTTTATTTAGAAAAAACGTTGCCCCACACTAGGAATTACTCCTGTATCGTGGGTGCGTTCACAAACATGTATACTCACATACACAAGACACCCAGACCCGGAACAACTATCTGCAGGTCATACAAATATTTATTCCGTGCGGGAATCGAACCCGCGACACGCAGCGCAGCAGCCGAACGCTCAACCACTGCGCCAACCGTGTCGTCCAAATAAAACTTGGCAAGTCATTGTAGACCCTTAAAAGAAACAAATAAATGTGATAAATTAGGCTCTAGAGTTCCTAATTTAAATACTTGGACCTAATAACCTTATTTTACTTTTATGTGTATATCTTTTGAATGGTATGTTTTTTTTCAAAATCTGTTTTCACAAACATTACACACAAATTCAAAGCAACGAGCGAAAAAAATTACAACTCTGCACTAAGGCGTTTTATATGATTTTCATCAAATAGCCAAACGTCAGCGCAGCGGAAACTTGAATATCTTCGTAGTTTTATGACACACAAATTTCATTTAAACATACACATTTACCTCTCGTTACACACTAATTATTGACAGTATTTTTTTTTCTTGTGCGTCCCTAAGAAAAAAAGTGCCGCTAGGATGACGTAGTTCCAGCGGAAACAGTTTTTGTTGAATAACTCCCCAATGGTTGGATGCACAAATTGGTACTTACCATACACATTTACACGACGTCATACACTAAATATCTGCTAAACTGAAATGAAGAAATTCGAAATTTTTCCGCTGCAACTACGCACACGTCGGATGTTAGCAAAATCGTCGATCGTTGCATTCGTTTCAGGTGCGCGCCTTACAAATCTTGGAAACCACTCAGCTGATGGCGAGCGGGTACCCGCACCGCATGCGGTTCCGCGCGTTCAGCGGCCGCTACCGTGCGCTGTGGCGCCGCGGCGCCGAGCGGGAGTCGGGCGCCGCGTGCGCCGCCGTGCTGCGCGCCGTGCAGGCCGCCGCCGCGCCGCCCGCGCCCGCCTCGCCCGCCGCCGTGCGCTGGGCGCAGGGCAAGCGCCACGTGTTCCTCAGCGAGGGCATGCGCCAGGTACGTTCAGCGGCCGCTACCGTGCGCTGTGGCGCCGCGGCGCCGAGCGGGAGTCGGGCGCCGCGTGCGCCGCCGTGCTGCGCGCCGTGCAGGCCGCCGCCGCGCCGCCCGCGCCCGCCTCGCCCGCCGCCGTGCGCTGGGCGCAGGGCAAGCGCCACGTGTTCCTCAGCGAGGGCATGCGCCAGGTACGTTCAGCGGCCGCTACCGTGCGCTGTGGCGCCGCGGCGCCGAGCGCGAGTCGGGCGCCGCGTGCGCCGCCGTGCTGCGCGCCGTGCAGGCCGCCGCCGCGCCGCCCGCGCCCGCCTCGCCCGCCGCCGTGCGCTGGGCGCAGGGCAAGCGCCACGTGTTCCTCAGCGAGGGCATGCGCCAGGTACCGCCGGCCTCGATGAATGTGACGTCTGCAGGTGTTCAATATCGTATCTGTCTAGGTGTTGGAGAGAATGCGGCGTGCTCGACGGCAGGCAGCCGCCGAGTGCATCCAGGCGGCGTGGCGCCGGCACCGAGCGCGCGCAGCCCGCCCGGCGCCGGCGGCCCCGCCGGCACCCGCGCGGCCCCGCCCGGCGCCCATCGCCGGCACGCCGCCGCCGGAGCTGGGCGACAAGGGCGACCCGGCGCTAGTGAAGCGCACGTGCTCGCTGTTCGGACTGGACCTGGTAGGCGAACCGTTCCGCTTCTCGCTACCCCCGGTGCCCCTGCCCGTGCCTGACCGCGCGCTGGCCCCACAGGAGCGGGCGCCGCCGCTGCCGCCGCCGCGCGCCTACACCGTGGCGGGCGGCGTGAAGCTGGGCTACCCGCAGCAGCGCACCGTGGGCGCGGACTGGAGCGAGGCGGGCGTGCGGCTGCGCGCCGGCGACACGGTGCTGGCGCTGGGCGCCGCACGCCGCGGGCACGTGCGCGTGCAGGCGGCGGGGCGCGCGCTCAGCGTGCCGCACGGCGTGCTCGCCCCCGCGCGCGCGCGCCCCCCGCCCCCGCCGGCGCCTCCGCCCGTGGCCTGACTGTCGGCGAGTCCGAGCGTCCGCGGGCCGCATTTACCAGATTATGAAGTAGATCTTGGGGTGATCTCGAAGAAAACTTCTTATTTTGATTATAATATCTAGCGTCACCCCGCGGTTTTGCGAGTGTCTTCAACATTGGTGCTTTATATTGTCGCCGAGTGTAAATAGTAGTTTTAAGTATTTATGGTTGCCGTTTCGTCGCCCGGAGGCTGCGACGCGCTCGCTTAAGATGTATCGTGCAAATGTTTATGATTAGGCAAGTCCACACTCATACGCTTACATCTTCATCTCTTTGAAGCGCACGCGAGTTAGTTACAGCCATAGCGCATGCGTCACGACAAGTTGTTAGATGCTGACTCAACTAAGAGCTAGTAGCTGATGTTTTACAGGCGGAAGATGTGTGCGCATGAATGTGGACAGCTATGTCTTCTGTCGACCGACCCCGCAGTATTATGTACAGATATAGTATCTTATTTATAATAGTCATGCCTGGTCGAAAATCCAGTCTTCTAACACTGACAGTGCGATATCTATACGTATCCGGCTCGAAGGACCATATGATAAACGATTCATACACTGACAACGAAAATTAGAAGCGTCTTGATTCTTAGAGCGTGGTATAAACTGCTTTACCTACCAACGACTTCTGTGCCATAATCATAATGGGTGACAAAACAATTACAACTTACATTCATCAAAGATCCACCGCTCACATTCGATGCACAGCTTGCATTGCTTGAACCAGTAACCCATCAGACACAAAAAAGACAGGTAAAATAACTTCATTACATTACCAACGTTACGAATAGGTACGTATAACGCTGTAGAATAAAATGAAATGATGAGTCGCAAAGGCGAAGAAGGAAAGCAGAGAAAATAACTTAGTGGTTGCGACGTAAAGAGCAAAGTAGTACAAAGATCCATGTCAATGTAGACGCAGATGAATCGGTTTCGAACAGGACAACTCTCGCGCATGATAAAAAGCGTGTTCGATTTTAAATCTTAAGAAAAGAGACAATGTCCGAGTGAACAAGTTACGAGTGGCGACCCATGTGATGGTCCCCAGTGTCTGTATTGTATAGTTTTGCATCGGCGCCAACGTAGCGCTAGTAGGTACGTAACTCGTGACTCTCGGGAGTAGCTTCGACTGGCACAGCTTCTTCTGTTACCATATCGTCTAACACGTACTGCTTTAGAGGTAGCTTTCTTGTTAATGTGTCATATGTGGGGTGTTGCAGTATTAGTAGGCGGTAGGGAGGGCCTGGGGAGGGCCCGGCGAGGGCCCGGGGCCGGCACGCGAGGCTGCAGCACCCGCCGCGCGGGCTTGCCAACCAGAGTCTGATTAAAAACTATACTTACTATGTAATCTAATGTATTAATTATTATGTGAAAAATTCCATTAAATGTATTATGTCGATAAAAGGTACAAATAAAATTATATTTTAAAATAAATCACTTTATTTTTTTCCAACAAAATTGTACAAAAAATATATGTGTAACCCTGGAATGTGTGGAGGACGTGGCGCCGGCGCAGACTCCTCATTCAAGTGAGTCAATGAACCTTTCTTCTTTGCAGTCGGTTAAATACGGTGAACGTCTGCGCCTGCGCACGTCACCGCTACTAGAACAACTGGATGTGTTCATACACTACATTTCATCTAGTTAAAGTTGTATAACACAAAATGATCAACTATATTAATTGAGAAAAGAATTGAAACAAAATGACTGAGGGCTCAAAAATAAAGTGATATTACTATAATAGCGGATAAACATCTAACGTATTTCACTAGCTACGGTTACAAACTAGGCGTCAACACGAACACTTATTCTCTCTTTTTATCTATTAACCGTAAAGTAATATATATAATACCTAATACATAGAATCACAATAAATGCGTAAACATGTATAAATAAAGACAGCAACGGTATATTTGACAACAAGTACGGTAGGTCCCATCAATAAACATGTAAATGTTAACATTAAAAGCTTCGTTGTGATATCACACAGCTTGGCCATCATACCATCAATTAATACAACATTTTATATTTCGTTTCAAACTAATCACACACTATGATTTTCATTTGCATTTCATTTTACTGAACTCACTTTTATATATAACTAGCGACCCGCTCCAGCTTCGCTTGGGTACAAATTATACATATAAACCTTCCTCTTCAATCACTCTATCTATTAAAAAAAACCGCATCAAAATCCGTTGCGTAGTTTTAAAGATTTAAGCATACATAGGGATATAGGGACAGAGAAAGCGACTTTGTTTTATACTATGTAGTGAAAATACATGAATGTTCTATGATGTTGCCAAATGCCACATTCATAAAGTGAACAGTAACAGACAGTTGTAAAGCTAGACAGTGACACGCAGCGCTGCGGGCGCATGCGCGACACCAGCACCGAGCACCGACACACTAAGGAAAATTTGGCCACACTCTTCTTACTTATATTTTAAAATACATAATAAATATATGATAATTATACTAATACGTCAATCGATTTTTTACATTTTATTATAATAATACTGTGAAATATATAAAGTAATTACACATAGTATTAATATTGAAGCACAAAACGTTCCTCAACCAAGCGTTTCAGTGAATGAACCAGATCTAAGATTAAACTACATTTAGAAGAGAGTAGATGTGTAAAAACTTGCCGCAGCTCGGTAGCCGCAGGGCGACCGGCGACAGGGCGACTAACTCGCATCTGCACGCACAGCTAACTCCGTCTACCGAACTACGGCGTATACTATCAACTAGGAATAATGTAAAAAATTCAAAAACCCTTAACTAGTATTTACGAACTAGTGCTGACACCACGCGGCACTTGCTGACACATTAGATACAGCTTACGCGACTAGGAATAAGAGTTTTGTAACCTTACTCACCTATAACAAGGTGAGTCAGCGCTAGTCAGTTCACATTGCCGTCGCTACCACAACGTGCTAGCTGTAGCGCTCGTGGCTGTCAGCTCAGCATGCAGCGGAGCAAGCAGGGAGTTAGAGCACAACAATAACACTAACAAATAACACTAACATACAGCACCATGAAACAATATTAAAGTAAAACATGAATAGGCAGAGAGGGCGCAACGTGAACACTTGCAGCTTGAGACTAACGAGAGAAACGCCCTAGCGCAGCAGCTCCAGAACCAGGGCTCACATCACATTCAGTCGATGAAGAAAGTGGTATGAAACATATAGGGGCAATAACATCGACTGCGTGCAGCATGGCCGCGGCGGAGCAGCACGAGGAGCAGCACGAGGCGCAGCACGAGGCGCCACTAACAACGGCTAAAGCGTCTGACGTTGCGCATATATTCATATTTTTCATCAATCTCATTCACATTGTCTGACAACGTCATCCTCCTATATAAATCTTAAACTCCATACTTATAAATATATCATCTCTATAACACAATATTTATATAATCGATACGGAGACAGTCTCCACAAAGCGTACACTTTACAAGCGAATACGATTTCGATATAATTAGTGATAGTCCTTAACAAACGTGAACGCAGATATAATGTAAGATTCGGCGGCAGTGGCGCGAATTGAACACACTATAAGGCAGTGCTGGGTCACACACGGCGGTATTTGTACTCAGACGTTACATTACATACACGACTCTCTCTCAGCGCTCTGTCGCTCTATGACTTCATAACATCGTTTCTTGCGGGCGTCATGTACTACAGACTAGTACAGACGCATTACGTTAGAGCCCTCAGCCCACCGGCACGCGACCCGAGCCGGTGGAGCCCGAGCCACATCCCGAGCTTCGTGACGCGGACTCGGAGCAGATGATCACAACACTGTAAATATTCCAGCGAATATCGAGTGTCGATTGTTTTGGCGCAGTTCCGCATATTCATTACAAAATCATAAAAATATAATTTGGAATACGGCAAGGTCGATATTGGCGTAACGTCGACAGTTGCTATTTATATCGACTGGCAGCAGCAGCACAGCACGCACCAGCGCCGTCGCGCCCCGCGACACGACTTGAATGTTTACAAGACAACTGGTACGAACCGTATACCTTCGAGATCAACAAAAGCATGATATAATCTAGCATTACTAGTCAAAACTTTACTGAACGGTATAGTTAGTGGAAGCGTGACGGTCGTTCGTCTATCGCACACGACCCGGCTGCGCAGCACATCACGTGTGTGCGAGTGGCGGCTGCGGAGCTGCCTACCGCAACACGTAGGACCAGCAGCAGAGCGCGGCTCGCCGCTAGTCGCGCGCGATGGGCGTGCTGCACGCCAGCGAGGGCGCGCGCCGGTCCAGCGGCGAGCGCGGCGTGGCGGCGCCCGCGGCCTGCGCGTCCCCTGCGGCCCCCGCGGGCCCCGCGGCCCCCGCGCCCTCCAGCGCCGTGAACAGGCTGCTGGCCGACACCTCGCGCACGCAGCGCCGCTGCTCAGCTGTAACATCATGACAATGCACTCTTTAAACTGGCTAAATAAATATTACTGTGCAACTTGTGCAAATGTGCAACAATGTCCTCGCACAAATTATCTAAGTCTCGAGTTCCATCGATCAGACATAGCGTTTTATAAATGACAGGAGGAGCGTTTGGGTTACCTCCACATCGAGAGCCTGATCGAGACCGTGACCTCTCTAGCAACTCAGTTTCTCTGTTGGCTAGTAATAAAATAATTTTATACGCGTCGATGCCAGCGAAACCGCAGATGCAATCATCCGGACGAACCTTGATGTGGAGACGCTAAAAATATGTACGTGATGTGATTTAATCAACATTATATCATGTACAAATGTAACCTATGTCTCGGATAAAAACACGAGCTTATGTCACGGGAAGCATGGGACCTCCGCCGGACGATAAACCCCCACGCGCGGACATGGCAACACCACACGTCACACGAGCCGCCATGTTTTATCTCTCACATAAATGTTTTATAGTCGGTGTCGAGTTATTGACGCTGCGATCCATACAAAGGGACCCCGGCGGATCGCTACTACGGCGTGTTTTAACTCTCACAACTTCTGATTATGGTGGAAACACCATACTCAGGCATACCACCATACAAGGCGACGTCGCCTTGTTATTAAATAATTTGCCAGTAAGAGTGGGGAACTTTTCTTTCAAACTTTCAGTCATTGCAGATCCTAAGAAAGAATTGGACAAGAAGTTTTGTAATTTCTGAATTTTTAGTACTCCAACGATGGGACCAACCATCGTTAACAGAAGTTTCTGATCAGTATTAGAAACAGGACCGATTGTCATCAACATATTTTATTGTGTAAAATGGCCATTTTATTGCTAACTGTAATTTTTTTTTGAAAATCTATGAATGGGAATCAAAATTTCAAAAAAATATGGATAATCTCCTAAGACCCTTTTCGTATAGCTGCAACGGTTAAGGTAGTTCCCCTAAATGCCCTCTGAAAGTTTCCACCCTATGTACTCGTAAAACCGGCCAAGTGCGTGTCGGACTTCGCAAATTTAGGTTTCCGCACCAAATGTTTTGACAATTTGTATGGCTTTGGTCAACAAGATGCTTATACTGTGAAAATTTGTAGACTGTAACTCCAACAGCTTGGCTGTAAAACCTGTGTGACAGACAACGGACAGACGGACTAGTGAGTGACAGCACTAGGGCTCCGTTTGAACCCTTCGGGTACGGAAAACTACAAAAGGCAAGGCAGGGGGTACTCACCGATGACGTTTTGCAGGTTGTCGATGACGACCTCGGTGTTGTAGGTGGCGTCCTCGGCGCGCTGCAGGAACGCCGTCCACGTGCTCAGCTCGGCCTCCTGACAACAACACGGACGTCTCACTACCACCTTTAACACGGCCGCATGCAAGTTTAATTACATTGTGGGGTACGATCCAACTATTGAGCGTAATATACCTCTGTGTCGGTACCCGCAACATAATGCAACTTGCTTGCGAGCTGGTTGGAAACGGAACGAGTCCTAATAAACAATCTTTTTAAAAGTGCAATTCTGGTTTTTTTTATAAGAACTCGTGTTAAATTAATACATTTGAAAAATACTTAACAAACCTACACCGTTGAGTTTAAATTAAAATATGTTCAATCGATTACTAAGCTAATTTTATTCATGGGGAACTTACTCGTATATTAGAAGCATCAATATTGTGAGTTCTAGTGTAAAACAAACAAAGAGTGGGCGAGATGGCGGATTATTAACATAACTTATATAATCAATATAAAACCAGTTGGAATATTTTGTTCTCAAGCTGTATTAGTAATTCAATGCATATAGAATATACATGTTATGAATATTTCTATGATACGCAACATCACCTAGCCTAGCCTACCTAGTACCTTTCTTTCTATTAAGATTTCAATATGATTCGAGACTGTCCTTTTTGCGACAATAGTTATAATTTGGTCATTACTGAGCCGTGAGCGAACACCGTCACCCGTCACCTAGCCACCGTACCTACCGCTTTAACTTGTTGCTAATCGATGCCGTGGCCATACACTTATTTTGTGACACATGTGCGGAAGTGCAGATGTTCTTCAGATTTAGATAAGCGTATAGCTTAGCGCAAGCTATACGAGCGGGCATCATGCAGGGAGCACTCGCCTGCGACCGCGCTCCATTTCGTATAGCTTAGCGCAAGCTATACGAGCGGGCATCGTGCAGGGAGCACTCGCCTGCGCCCGCGCTCCATGTCGTATAGCTTAGCGCAAGCTATACGAGCGGGCATCGTGCAGAGAGTACTCGCCTGCGACCGCGCTCCATATCGTATAGCTTAGCGCAAGCTATACGAGCGGGCATCGTGCAGGGAGCACTCGCCTGCGCCCGCGCTCCATATCGTATAGCTTAGCGCAAGCTATACGAGCGGGCATCGTGCAGGGACCACTCACCTGCGACCGCGCTCCATTTCGTATAGCTTAGCGCAAGCTATAGGCCGGGACTCCACCAAAGCGGAGATGTGTGCGGTGTGCTGTGTGCTGTGCGAGAAGAGATGTTTTTCAGCTCGGGGCACTCCACCAAAGCGGAGATGTGTGCGGTGTGCTGTGTGCTGTGCGAGAAGAGAAGTTTTTCAGCTCGGGTGCGAGGCGTTGAGTGCTCAGTACGCATTCTGACACGAAAGGTAGACGATATATAGCGGGCGAGAGGGGGGAGGGTGACATCGCTCACTGCACGCCGCTCACATCTCTCGTCTCCACTGCGCGTCGTCCGCGCACAGCTCACATGTCCGCTTCCATCGCGCCATACAAATATTACACATCTCCGCACAGCGATCTCCACTGAAGCTGAACGGAAAGGAGATGTGTCAATAACACAATTCTATTGGTTGTTTAAAAAACATCTCCTCTCCGCTCGTCTCGTCTCCGCTTTGGTGGAGTCCCGGCCTTAAGCCCGGACGTACCTACCTACTGGCACTAGCAGACCTAAACCCCAGTCTCGTCTCTCTAACAAGAAAACTTGTCTACAGCATTTTCTGTAGGTAAAAGTTGTTTCTTTGCTACCAAAGTGAGCCAGAGCGCCTGAGGCCCTGAGCCCGCAATCTGAGCCCGACCAAAAACCGACTCCAATTTTCTCGAAAGATAAAAACGTAACCGTTTAAAAAAAGCTTAAAAGCTTATTTGTGTTTATTAAAACAGTAAGTTTCTTTGAAAAAACTCGGCCAAGTGCGTCGCGGATTTCGCACATTTAGGGTTCCGTACCAAATGTATTTTTGACTATTTGTATTGCTTTGGTTCAACAAGATGCTTACTGTGAAAATTTGAAGATTGTAGCTCTAACCGTTCGGCTGTAAAACCTGTATGACAGTCGTGACAGACGACGGACAGACAGACAGAAACGGACACGTGAGTGACAGCAATAGGGCTTCGTTTGGACCCTTCGGATACGGAACCCTAAAAAAGGCAGACAAAACTAAAACAATGACTGCGCCATGTTTAAATAACAAAAACCTTATAAAACAACCTTCTTTTAAATTCTAATGCAGGGTCCACTTTTATCTTCTTTTTAAAAGGTATTTTTATTTTTTTTTATTTATTTAATTTTTAATCATAAAAATTAAAACATTAAAAAAAAATACAAAAATAGAACCGACTTCCTGTCTCGACCCGACTCCTGATTGAAGAGTTCCACTGTCTATCTCCGAAGATTTCATCAGATCCTAATGTATTATACAACATCTAACAAAAACCCTGTCCGATCCAATAAAGGCGTATTCCTGGTTTAACATACGTACTAGAAAAAGTTGTAAAAAAAATGTTACTCATATAAACCAAATGTTTATAGATTTTTTATTTTTATAAAATGTGCGAAATTTAACACTAAATATGGCAAATTTTTAAGTTGACAACACTCCACCGGCCGGCGAAATCTTTTCATTTTTACCTATTTTTATTTCAAACGAAACCGCCCTGGACTAGCCGCGCTGTAGGCACTCTGTCTCGCTCAGGCGGCGTCTTTTAAACGAAACAGTAGGTGAACTTTGTCGAGCGCTCAGTGTTACCTTTGATAAGTTTTTATTTTTTTTAGAAATTAATTATTTTCATTGGGAAAAAATAATTATCTCGTATCCATTAAATGATTACGTATATATATGTGTACACAGTACGATACCAAGTAATACCCTTCAGGATCGGACAGGGTTTTTGTTACATGCTGTATACTAAAACCTTCCTTGAAAAATATGCATTTGAATAAAAAAAACCCCATCCAAATCGGAACCGTACTTTTCGAGAAAATCGCGGACAAACACATACTTTTTTTTTTTGTGGGGTGGGAAATCATTCAATGACATCTCCCGCTCTAGGGTGGGTGGAGCGGAAGGGCGTGTCAGACTCTTACTGATTAAAACCCACCCCTGTTCCTCCCTGCCCTGAATGCCGAGGGGCGAGGTAACTCTTTCGAATTTATCCTCAACCCCGGGCAGGCATCGGCCATGACGGGCCCCATCGTGTTTGCTGACAACTCTTTAACGAGCGCGTGGAACACTACGCGCCGTCGACTCTCGGGCCTGGTGCTGATCGGACGGCGAGTTACCCACTACTCGCCGTCCGCAGGCCCGGGTAAACATACATACGGGTCGAACACAGAACCTCCTTTTTTGAAGTCGGTTAAAACACCTGTCGCGGACATGTTACGAGGTGTGTGTGACCGTAGTGTTAGGAGGATGGATAAGATGACGAATGAGTAATACAAGAGCGAGTGTGCAGTCAACACCTAAGACAAAAAAATACCTTAAAAAAAATACAACCGACTTCCAAAATAAGTTTTTTTTTTGGAAGTCAGTTGTATATAATTTTAAGTTTTTTATTTTCCACTTTTTAGTTGTTGTACCCCAAAGTAGTAATCCAAAAACATGGAATTTGAACATAATTGGTGAAATTAGGATGTATTAGAGTGAACTATACAAATCTGTGTACCCTTCAGAGCGTATTAGCGTGATGTTATGTTATGAAGTGATGTAAACAATAAACATGCGATTGCATCAATTCCGGAACGTTTGCTATCATTTATTGAAGAGTTCCATTGTCTGTCTCCGAAGTTCTTCATCAGATCTTCACCAAATTTAGACGGGACCACCTGGGAAGTAGGTATACCCGTTCTAACAAATACGATTTTTTCAAATCTGTCCAGGCGTCTTTGAGTAATCGGGGAAAATACATAAAAAATAAAAGATGCCGACGAATTGAGAACCTGTTGAAGTCTGTTAAAATTACAGTGAGAGTAACCAATTTGATTAGTATGAAGATGTAGCGCGAAATGAGGTGAAGTCTCGATGTGGACGGCTATCTGTAGAAGAAACTATGTAGACCTACGATAAATGATGGTGTTAAAGATACATGTTTAAGAACGTGACCTCCTGAGATATCGGCTCTTAGACACGTATGGAAGACAAAACGTGCTTGTCGAAGGTCAGGGATTGATAAGAATGACTCTTTTTTCTATAGACAACTGTAGCATCAAAAGAAATTGGATACATTTCTTTTCTTAAAAAGTTGTTCGTCCTAACCTTAGCTAAATAAGCCGGTTTCACTTCCTTTACAGCGCACTATTGCTGCTAAGCTATGCATTACCCTAACCGTGTACCTTAACATCAGTTCAGCAGTAAACAATGCTTCGAGCTGATTTGTGCGGAACCCCGGGCGCGAGCGAGTAACTTCCTAGTTGAGTATGTGTACCGCTGTGTGACGTAAGTGGGGCGCCTAGCGACCGATGTGCACTGCGTATAAATAGAGATGACGTGACGGTCAGGGTCGGCCGCGGCCAGCGGTCGCTGCACTACGACCCACCTCCACAACCACGCGCAGAAGGTCTACTCCTCCCGACCAGGGATTGTGAATCTATATACATGTTGGCTTCACCATGACAAATCAGCAACTACGGCAGCTGCAGATATTTCATACCCTGCAGTATTTTGTTATTGTTCCGATGGGCATGAGACAAGCGCAACGTAGTGAATGGTCTTACTAGATCTGTCTATTGAGTAACCGTAGCCTTGTATCTGTCGCTCCCGGTAAAGCGCGGGACACAGCCAGTTTGTAGCAAATATAGCGGTGACCACATGCTTTGGGGGCTTCAATGAGGACCCTGACCCGCACTGTTGTGTTTTGGCTGTAGCACCTCGCAGGCTGAATCACACAACGGCTAATTACTAATTATCCTTAGTTTATTCTTTGACCTCTTTTGATTTAATTAAGTGTGTGCTAAATGACTGTTAGTCGTGGCGGGTTTCGAGTTATTCTGTAATCGTTTTTATTGTCCGCCGTTGTGCCGGCAAGTACTAGTGACGGTTAATTCATCAACTTCTTAATGAACACAAAATTGTATGAGATTTATTTAGTTCATCAAGTTAAAAAGCAATCGGCGAGCACATAATAAGTAAGTATATGAAAAGTGTTTTCAAGTAAGAGGCCGATCGATAAATGAAAAAGTAGCACCGTCGCCGCATCCTAGTATTATTTATAGTCAATAAGTTCATGAGCTTTCGTCGCGACTGGTCCGGTCGTACCAGTTGTGCTCGCATGTAGGTCGCTGGTGAGAAAGCTGAAGGATAGCGAGGGCCGAAGCTGCGCGGCGGGTCTGAGGGCGCGGGCGGCTGCTGGACCAGCACACTTCTGACGGCACCCGCGGCTCCCACGCGACACTTATCAACACGCATTTTAACGACTCACGACTGACTCAACAATAACTACTTTTTAAGAGCACAGTGAAAAAACAGCGACGTACCTAATTGATCCATCAACTGAATAGTAAAGTAACCAAACCAGAACCAAAAACCAGACCAAGGCAATAGACAATCGACGATTTGACATTCCCCAGATGTGTTCTCAAAGGTAGTAAATAATTGGAACTTCTGGTCGCCCGGTGATCAAAAAGCGACCATAATTAATTTAAATTTTTTGAACGTCAGGCCTTTTTTTTTGGAATAGCAGACACTATTAAAAACCTAATGTCGCGTCTCCGGTTGGAGACGCGCGGGGCCTGACCGTTTAAGGTTATATCGTGAAAGACCATAAACATGACATGAAATAATCATAAACAAAAGCGTGGGTAATGGCTCCAGTGTATGAACACCCCCCAGTGAATGAACAAAAATTTATCCACCTAGGAAATGAATATTGCTAATAAAATAGGAAATGCACAGTTCACTTCAAAATAACGAGTCTATAAATGGTCGCTTGTAGGATGTAGTGAACTGGCATTTTGTTCGAGCCAGAATTTACGACTCAGGTATGAAGGGTCACTGTGCCCCTGGGCACTCAGGCAATTAAAGGAAGAGGGGTGAGTTTTAGTCAGTAAAAGTCCGACACGCCCTCCCGCTCCACCCAGAGTGGGAGAAGTCATTGAATGATTTCCCACCCAACAAAAAAAAAACAACAAAAAGTATGAGGAATCAATTTTAGTACGTCATTATAACTTAACAGTTTGTTCGTAAGTTATTTATTTATGAAAATAATAGTATAGTTAAATATGTTTCAAATAAATATATTAAATCAAATGATAATAAATTTAGCTGAGATTTTAGACAGTTACATTAAATTAATAAGTGTCTCAAGCATTGGAATCAACGGTCAAAAATGAACGGTCGTTCATTCACTTTGGCAATCGTAAATATCAATTTTTGTTGAAAAAAACAATATTTTAATGCTATAAGGTCCGTATTTTGGGTGTTGTTTTATTTGTGGATTACTGAGATCTTTGGCCATTATTGGTACAGGTATTTTCATTTACTGGTTTATAAAATCCAGTGAATGAACATCATATTTTAAGTCAGATTTCATACTTAAAGGTTTCATTCAAATAGCGAAATTATCTAGACTTCGCTCGTGGGCAAAGCGGGTTCTTCGGGTCTTACCTAGTCACCAGCCACAACACCTACAACTCCTCGACCATGTGATCTGCGCTCCGTTACCTTCAATGGCGAAAAACACACCTCCACCAATGATCCCCCTCCAGCAGCGCTCGGCGGGGATGCCGTCGTCGAAGTTGATAACGATGAAGACGACGACAACGTGCCAGAGTTGACCCAGATAGAGTTCAGAGCAGGAGTGTCGCGACTACAATCCAATAACACAGCCTCGTGACTGGAATACCGGGCCATGCACTGTCCATGTCAATGTGGCCTCTTCAGCGCATTTTTTGAGCGGGGTCGGTTTCCATAGCGGTGGAAAGCTAGAAAGCTAGACTTGCTAAAGAAAGAGGAGCGCCTCGCAGACTTTCCGTCGGCATACCGGCCCGTTGTGCTTTTGGACGAGGCAAGTTCTTAGAGAGATCTGGCAAATAGCCAGTTCGGATTTCGCCGAGGCGCTCCAACGTGAACGCGATCATTCAATTAAAATCTCTATCGGAGGAGGCAGTTGCCCTGTATGAAGTCGTCTTGGCGGTGTCTCTTGATATCGCTAACGCCTTCCACACCTAGCCCTGAAGTTGCATAAAGAAGTTTCTCCTCTATCATCGTGTGCAGCCTACCTCCTCGCATTATCAGGGTATATTTGGCTGAGAGAGCTGTAAGGATGAAGTCGGTTTTATCCGCGACCAGAGAAAGACGTCTTGCGGTGTTCCACAGGGCTCGGTCCTGGGGCCGCAGCTGTGTAACATTGGTTACGACTGGGTTCTGCGTGGTACACTGTAGTATATGGGACTCGTCTTCAACGACTAATAGGTCTTTGGGCCGCACATTCAGCGGCTGTTCACTTAGAAGATGTATTGTAACTGCATTTGCGCGACTACTACCCATTTTAGGTTACGTTAGTATACGTGGGGATCGAAAAAAAACTATGGCCCTATTTGGGGCGCTCGTGTGGACGGACAACTTGACTACCCGAAACATCGCAATACTGCGAACACCGCAGAGAGCGGTGACTGTCAAGGTGATAAGGGGATACCGGATGATCTCCTACGAGGCAGCAACTGTCAGGGCCGAATCAACGTCCTGGGTACCGGACGCGAAAAACCTTCCATCGCTGTTTGCTGACGGAAGTAGAAGTTAGTGCAAACACAACGGCCTGTACTTCGGAAATTGGAGACACGAAGAACCGATCTCCGTCAGAAACTAGTGGCTGAATATGACATGAAAAAGAGGAGACGCGCAGTTGTTCCATGCACGCCTTTATGGGCGGATGTGCAGCCGTGGCATTGGCCGCACTAAGTGCTGTGCAGCAAGTGGCACTAATTGTGTAAGTACATTCAAAAATATTTTTATGGCTCTTTTGCACAAAAGCTCCTCTAGAACGAATAGTGCTAGACACCAGTCATCTTATCACCTGCATGATCAATTGGATTCATTTGTTATTTGTCGGTGTGATTCCGGCGTTCACACGATAATGCCTTTATCTGTATAAATAAATAATCCTCGATATTTAATTGAGATTAGACCACAATCTCAAAATGTGTGTCTCGCACACAATCGATAGCGGGTCGTTATCAACAGCTGACACACGCGCGGCTCGGTGTGCGGCGCCAGTTCAGTGGACACACTCCGCTGGCTACAACGTTACGCATTCAGAGCGCAGTCGGTCCTTGCTGTAGTGCCGCGTCGTCTTGTGGTTTGTTTACAATGTTTAGCAGGTAACAAATAGAAAGCTACGGAACGAGCAAACCTTCGTGTGGCTGGGCGCGCACAGCGGGCGCGGCGCAGGGCGGACGGAGCGCGCCGCCCGCGTCCTGCGCGCGCGCACTTTCACTATCATTACCGCAATCCGCGCACAATGCCGCCGCACTCATTAGAAAGCGAATTTCCATTTATATGCAAATCCTATATAAGTACTAAATTATTATCATTGTGTAGATCGACAGCGGCTGATTGTTTTATTGTTACACTTTTTCCCGTTACATTTGACGCTTTTGTGATCGCACGATGGCACCGTGTACTCGTAAACTAACAATTTTACATCATGTACAAAAGAATGTGAGAGCGGAGAGCAAACGCTCTCGGAAAATTTATGTGTGGTCTAGAGTGTAACGGACGTTGTACTGTCGTCAATGAATACCATTTTTTATTTCAAATCCGTATTGCAATGTCGCGCACAAGTTTATAAAAAATGATTTTTTTTTTTTCAAATACCGACTTAAATTGGTCTTGATCGCCCATGTGACAAAAGCTGATACGAAATTTGAAAAAAAAAATGGTGACCCCATTAGGTAAGTGCACCTACTTAGTCGTATTTTTTTGTGACCTGGTCATGTGGAGTATGTACGAGGGTCATTCAATAAATACTTAGCCTACAAAAAGTAAACGAAAATTTTGGAAAAGTGGCAATTTATTTTTCAACATAGTCTCCTTTTAGTTCGATACACTTAGCCCAGCGATGCTCCAACTTTTTTAACCCGTCCGAAAAATAGTTTTTGTCAAACTCTGCAAAATAGGCCTCCGTGGCGGCGATAACCTCCTCATTCGATCCATATCTATTCCCGGCGAGTGATTTTTTCAGATTAGGAAACAGAAAGAAGTCACAAGGGGCCAAATCTGGAGAATACGGTGGATGGGGCAGCAATTGGTAGCGTAATTCGACCAATTTGGCCATGGCAACGGCAGACGTGTGAACCGGTGCGTTGTCGTGGTGAAACAGCACTTTTTTCTTCGCCAGATGGGGTCGTTTTTTCTTTAATTCGGCGTCGAATCGGCCCAATAAATCGGCATAGTAAAGCCCTGTAATTGTTTTACCCTTCTCGAGGTAATCGATGTAGATCACACCTTGTGAATCCCAGAAAACGGTGGCCATAACTTTTCCGGCCGATTTTACAGTTTTCGCCTTCTTTGGAGCACGTTCCCCGGTCTGTATCCATTGTTTTGATTGCTCCTTGGTCTCTGGTGTGTACCAGTGGATCCAGGTTTCATCGACGGTCACAAAACGACGCAAAAACTCCGCTGGATTCCGCTTAAACAGCGCCAAACACGTCTCCGATGTGGTCTCACGGTTGCGCTTGTTTTCTGGTGTGAGTAAACGCGGCACCCATCGCGCCGACAGCTTTCTCATGCCGAGTTCCTCGTGAAGAATATGATACACTGTTCCTTCTGAAATGCCTACAGTCTCAGCTAGCTCCCGAACCTTCAATAAGCGATCTGCCAATACGAGATCATGGATTTTTTTAATGTTTTCCTCCGTAGCAGCTGTTTTCGGTGCACCTGGACGTGGTTCATCAAAAACCGACGTACGGCCACGTGCAAACTCGTTGAACCAATTCTTGACGGTGGCCATCGATGGAGAAGAGTCACCGTACACAGCATCCAAGCGCTCTTTGATTTCGATGCGCGTTTTCCCTTCCAAAAATAGGAATCGAATCACCGAACGATATTGCTCTTTTTCCATTTTTGTAAAACCGATCGACACGTTCGCTTCCATAAGTTGTTAAATTAAAACAAATGAAGGGATTGGAATGAAAATTTGAAAAAAGAATTAAAAAAGAATGTGCTACACTGTGGTAAAACTCTTTTTAAACTACAGCGCCCTCTAGCGATGAGGCTAGGTACTTATTGAATGCACCTCGTATTGTAAGTAATGAGTATGTATGTATATTCTATTTTTTTTATTGAAAGTTCATGTTTATTTTATTTGAAAGGTCAATACTTGAAAAATGTGGGTATCATTAGATTGGTCTTTATCGCCCATGTGACAAAAGCTGATACGACATTTTTTTAAAAATGGTAACCACCATTAAGTAAGTGTACCTACTTAGTAGTATTGTTTTTGTGACCTGGTCATGTGGGGTATCAAATTAAAGAGCTCTAGGAGACGATTCCAAAAATATAACTCATTAAAATGTAGGATATAAAAAAAAAAAACAAAAAAAAAGACTTAAAAAACTACTAAAAAGTTCCAAACAAGTCACTTTTCAAACAGTCTGATGCAGTCAGCATATTGAACTAAAATAAATTCCACCAACTGCATCAGACTGCTTGAAAAGTGACTTGTTTGGAACTTTTTACTAGTTTTTTATCAGTCAGGTATTTTGTTTTTTTTTTTTTATATCCTACATTTTAGTGAGTTATATTTTTGGAATCGTCTCCTAGAGCTCTTTAATTTGATACCCCACATGACCAGGTCACAAAAACAATACGACTAAGTACGAGGTACACTTACTTAATGGTGGTTACCATTTTTTTTTTAAATGTCGTATCAGCTTTTGTCACATGGGCGATAAAGACCAATCTAATGATACCCACATTTTTCAAGTATTGACCTTTCAAATAAAATAAATATGAACTTTCAATAAAAAAAAATAGAAGATACATACCTACATATAATACATAAGTATACACATACCTGAATTCTTTCACTTTCACTATGAGACTTGGAGCTTACTTACTTACGTATTATGTACTATGTAAGTGTGTGGATTATGATAGTATTGACCTCAAAGTGTCATAGCTATATCGGCTCTCATTAATTCAAGCTATTACAATTCTATTTGTATTCAGCCGCCTAGTCTGCTTTACATGCATTAGTGTTGGCTGCCACTCGTACGAAAAGGTATCGCCAGTGATTGTCGGCGCAGTACGTGACAGCACGCCCAGCAGCGGCACGTCCCGGCGCCCCCTGTCGCCTGGGCGCCTGGCACCCGGGACCGCTAGGGGCTTCTTCCAGAGTGTGGTATGGGGACCACGTACCAGATCGTGCACCTCAGCGACCTTTGACTTTGCATTGCATTTAGTGTGTTTGGTTTCGGCACAACATTACTCATAAAAAAATACGTACACGCGAATCAATCAAACAGATAGGCAAATGATACCCACACACACTCAAGTATTGCATGAACATCATTAATGATTCGCAACGGCGATCAAATTGTAATTGCGGATGTTTTTAACAAACTATGGATTTCGTTATAAGGTCAACGGTTGAAGTGCGTAAACCATATACGTCAGTGTGGATCCCAAGGGCCGGAGTAGTCGGCACGAGCGTGACGGCTCGCTGACACGCTGACGGCCCCGCGCGGCGCGGCGGCAAGTGGCCACCCGGCCGTGCCAATCTCATAAACTTTTAACGACCATATCAAACGTGTACTTATGTAAATTAAACGGCTTGTAATTCAAACAGCTCCAGACACTTCTCTGAACTTGATTTTATTTTTCTTTCTTTTAGAGCTCCTATAAACATTTCAGATGAGGAAACGATACAGTTACAAATCGAAAAACGTAATTCGAGTCGGAAACCTAAGTGACGAGGTGAACTCACATTCTCTTTATCAGATTTCAAATATGTCTAGCTAGACTTGGACATGAGGACATTTTTTCGGTAACTTTCACCGTTCGATCAGATAATAAGAGTCATTAGCGGGTACGTGTATTAGATTACCGGTAAGCGCGCTGCGTCTGCGTCCGTGCGACACGACGCGGGGCTCGCACGCCTCGCCGCCGAGCGCGGCAGACAGGCAGACTACATTTCATGTTAAAAGGGCGATACACTTTGTTGATAAACACCGTGTACGCAAAAAAATATAACTATCTACATAATTTTATTGAAAAGAAACCTTTAGAGAAGTATTGTCTAGCGCTCTGGTAATGGTCGACCAACGAAGTCAGGATATTAAAGCCACTTACGAGTAAGTTAAATCGGGACTCCGTAGATCTGTCAACTTTTTACTGATGAGAAATCAGAATTTTTATTATAGAGAGAAACCAACTATGTCGAACCACGAAATCACCTAGATCTGCAAATGTTTCTTTTTTAAGACGAAGACTACAACACAAACGTAAATGTAAACAAGGTGAAATCGCAAAAAAAAATCAGCCGTTCAGTATAATATTTTGGTTTAATTGACGAGTTAAGCAAACATAATGTATGGGGGAGCTGAATTTTTTTCACAATTTCAGCGTTGGTCCCATAGACCAACCCTTCATAATGATGAATATTGACAGTGTTTTCATTTATAGTTGTATAGTCGTCTCCACCCTGTATAAGACTTCAACGACGCTCGCGTCAACCAACTAAACAGATTTAAAAATAAAAAACTTTTTTACAAAAAATACAACCGACTAGCGACTTCCAAAAAAAAAATACTTACACAAAAAAAATTATTTATTTATTTATTTAGTACATGGAAGACTTACAGCTAATAAAAGCAAATAAAAAAGGAAATCATAGTCACCAGAAAGCCAATTACAAATCCTCACTTATAGAACTATAATAATTTTGTGGTGTGAGCACAAAAAGAAGCAAAATTGGTTTGCAATTATATGACGAAAATAATAAAATAAAAACAAAAGCAAGTAATATAACCTACCGCTACTTACTACTAAACAACTTACTACTAAAAAAAATTGAAGCTTAAGCACCTTCTGGCCGAATTCACACTAATTGTGAATGGATCTTCCAAAATTAAAGTTCGTTTTATTTTTTTATGCATTTTTTGGAAGTTGGTTGTAATTTTGTAAAAAAAAAAACACCATCTTCGAAACGTCATATAAGTATAATTTTTTTTGTTGATTTTTAGGGTTAAGAAAGTCCGAATGAAAAAACGGAACCCTTATAGGATCACTCGTATGTCTGTCTGTCCGTCTACTGCTGGACCGATAGAGTTGAAATTTGGTACACATATCATCATTCTCCTGCCCTTATCCCAATTTATTTGGGGTCGGCGCAAATACAAATTTGGTACACATATAAATATCTATAACCCAAACACGGATGTGTACTCTAAATAAATTAATTTGGAATATGAGGGTCACTTTTGGGGTGAAAACCGGAAAATTAAGTTTTTCAAACTGTGTCATGCGACATATCAAATGAAAGGGCACATTGTGAGGGTCTGGAATATATTTTTTTTTTATATTTTAAAATACATAATTTTGAAGTTTAATTAAATTAAGAATTTAAGGAAATAGATGAAAAAGACCATCAAATTTTAGGCCCAGTGGTTTCGGAGATAAGGCAGGCCGCCTTATCGCCGAAACCACTGGGCCTAAAATTTTGAAAAAAAAAACAGAATGAAATTTAAATGGAACCAATTCGGATTAAAGCCGTTTCGAACAAAAAAAAATTGCAAATCCGTCTATATATGACGGAGTTATGCCCGAACATACATAGAATAAAAAAATACAAACATCCGAATTGATAACCTCCTCCTTTTTGAAGTCAGTTAAAAAAACAACAGACTTGACAATACAGACAGACAATAAAATACAAACACTGACTTCCGTTACTTATTTTTAAATTTTTAGTGTATTTTCTTTTTTGGAAGTCGGTTGTTTTTTTTTTGTAAAAAAGTTTTTTTTTTTTGAAGTCGTTTCTATTTTTTGTAAAAATGTTATTATTTTTCACTTTTTAGTTGTGATTCCCCATAAAATTGTGTTGACAATGCATATTTATGCGACAGCAGCAATCGCGGCTGATTTGCTGTAATTTTTTGAAGAGTTCCGTTGTCTGTCTCCGAAACTCATTATCAGATCTAAATGAAATTTAAATGGGACCATTTCGGTATAAACCCCTTTCAAAAACAAAAAGAATTTTGCAAATCCGTCTATGTATGACGAAGTTATGCACGAACAAAAAATAACAATATAAACTTCCGAATTGATAACCTCCTCTCCTTTTTAAAGTCGGTTAAATAAACATACATACCGTCGAACATAGAACCTTCTCAATTTTTCAAAGTCGGTTAAAAATTAGCGTCACGTTCACGTCAATAATTAAATAAAATTCATCACTCTATTGCTATGGTCGAGCAAGCTCAGTGCAGCCTGGCCCTTTATCGATAGTTGTGGCCACTAAATAGCAACAGCGTTAATTTACAGGATATGTTTTACGTCAAATAAAATCGTGAGGACAAATGTCATTTTGAGGAGCAACTGTTATTAGCTTATTACAAATCTTTTATCGGTACCGGTTGCGAGGGGTGCAACAGGTACCCCGGAGGTACCTGTTGCGAGGGGCAGGAGCAAGCAGAAGGTGGCGGCACGGTGCTGTGACCGCGGCGGAGGCATTAGCGCATTAAGGTCATAATTGTGAAGCACGCGCTCAATTGGATAACGTGCGGTAATTGGCGGGCCGTGTGATTTCATCGCGGGTGACTGATGCCGCATCACCGCTCATTGCCGCTCAGCATGGCACCACAATACTATGATATCCCATGCCACTTCATTATCCAAATCAAGGACAGAAAGGTAAGGGCGGAATATTAGGTATAAATTGCGTAACAACCAGAAACACAGCTCTTATATAGAGCAGCTGAGCAATAACTAGCAGTAATTATAAGAATCGGTTCAAGCTCTTGGCAATCAATTAACCCGGAAAACATTAGTAAGTGGATTCAGTCATAATGATACTCAAATCGATCGGTGTCCGGAGCCAGAGCAATCTCCTCGCTTACTTTGTAAATAGCAAGAAACACCGTTACTCGAGAATCAATTCTGTTCTTAGCGTCCAAACGCAGCTGTACTTGTTTTTTGTTTTATATGCGAACTGTTTTGGAGAATATATGCGAACTGTTTTGGAGAATATATGCGAACTGTTTTGGAGAATATAGGCGACGCGACGTCCGTCCCTCAGGTGCTGAGGCATTATACGTGGAGCAGTGGGAACTGGGCAAAAGGGGATGCGCGCGCGAGTAGGCACGACGAGGCGCGGGCACACGCGGCCGCGTTCCGCTCCACCGCCGAAAGGCTCATTATAACGGAAGCACGCGTTAAGGTGTCAACCAAGTGTTACACAATGTCAAGGGGCCCCGGCAAAATGTCACGGTCATTTGAAATAACCTTTCCAAATAGTTTTCCACATCATACTCAATTTAGGTTTTATTTATTTCTCACAAAAACCTGATACA
The DNA here is from genome assembly GCA_951329385.1 of Polia nebulosa. Lineage (NCBI taxonomy): Eukaryota > Metazoa > Arthropoda > Insecta > Lepidoptera > Noctuidae > Polia > Polia nebulosa. Next base: position 33,012,629 of record OX589599.1, on the reverse strand, counting down.
GTTCACTTCTATGAGATATTTTTTTTTACAAATAAACCGTCGCCTTACGACGAAGCATGGCGAGGTAGAATAAGTTAGAGTAATCTATCACAAACAAAACAAAAATGAAGGTGTATTTAAGACAAGTTTTTTTTTTTTTTTTTTTTTTTTTTTTTTTTTTTTTTTTTTTTTTGGGGGGTGGGAAATCATCCAATGACTTCTTCCGCTCTAGGGTGGAGCGGAAGGGTGTGTCAGACTCTTACTGACTAAAACCCACCCCTGTTCCTCCCTGCCTCGAGTGCCCGGGGGCGATTTAAGACAAGTTAACACAGCTGGCTAAACAGTTACCTACCCTCAAAAGTACTCATAATTTATTTTGTGAGCGACTGACATAAACTCACTGTGAATGTAGTATTGTGTTTGATTCAGTTTTGTATTGCAAGCCAGAAACAGAAAGTATTACGCATCTCCAGTGATATAAAAATTGAGGCGCACTTGAAGCAATTCCGGAGTATAATTTATTCCGGTCAGTTAATCAAGTGTAAGAGTACAATGTGCGGGGGCTGCGTCGTGCGGGAGAGTGTTGAGGAGTGACCCTGATCGTGCACGTAAAGAACCTGGAACAAAGGTAATCGGCCAGATAGCGTACCTAATGAGGGTCGTCGGCCGCTCCGCGACGCAAGCAGGTCGACAAACCGCGCGACCTCGTGTGTTGCACCCGACCTGACACAAACCGCGCGACCTCGTGTGTAGCACCCGACCTGACACAAATTTAATTATCGACAGGCACCGGCGCTCCTTATTGTTTTTTTATTACACGACGTATCAAGTACACACTGAAGCGGTTGCCTCAATTACAGCTCACAATACTTGTCAGTGCGATGTTATCGAGTAGCATGTAACACGTAATCTAGCAAAGTAACGATTCTTTGCTTTTTCTACGTCGTCGGCCGAATCGACATAAACGGTAATGCCAGCAAAACTCATTAAAATTCTTAACGACACGATCGAGGCGATCGTTTTAACACATCTCTATTTGGCTGAAAGGGTGGAGTCCCGAGACATTTTTGCAGCAGCATCGTGAACCGCCCGTAAATTGCAGTAGTTATTAAATACTAGCTGACCCAACAGAAGTTGTCCTATCCTAGCTATGAACTGTCAAACACGCGAAGTTTAAAATTTTCTAAGTTTCCGTGCATCTTTCTTAATTTTTTCTTTCATAAGAAACTTCTGATACCTAATATCAAACACAACAAAATAAGAATTAGCGAAATCGGTCCAACCGTTCACGCTTGATGCCGTGACATAGGGGAATTGGGATTCATTTTTAGGGTTCCATACCCAAAGGGTAAAACGGAACCCTATTACTAAGACTTCGCTGTCCGTCCGTCTGTCACCATGCTGTATCTGATGAACCGTGACAGTTAGACAGTTGAAATTTTCAAAGATGATGTATTTCTGTTGTCGCTATAACAACAAATACTAAAAAACAGAATAAAATTAAAAAGTGTAGTAGTCAAATTAAAAGTAAAATATTTAAGTATACAACCCATACAACAGACATGATTTTTTTGCCGTTTTTATAGATAATGGTACGGAACCCTTCGTGCGCGAGTCCGACTCGCACTTGGCCGGTTTTTTATATACATAGATTCGGTTGGCTACAAAATCAATTCAAAATTTGTATAAACACTGAAATTAATAAAATTGTTGTTCTGTAGCAGTAGGTATTATCACTATTTTCAGTTATTTATTTACTAAAAATTGTCAGAAACTCTGGAACAACGACCGTACCTGGCCTTCGGGACGCTTACCTGCTCAATATAACGCACATATTCTGAGGTGTTCAATTATTCATAGCAAGAGCACCTACATAGTTCAGTATACTGCTGTGAAACCAAGAGGTATAATGTATCTTGATTAGTTTTTAAGACTGGTTTTGAACCTAGTAGTGGCCGGCTGGGGCTTGTGCCGTTCTCACCAATACGCGTACCGAGCATGGTGTAGTTCGTGGTTGTGAGCACGCGTACGTGGTTGAGCAGGAAGCCTCGCGACATCCAGGGCAAGCAGTTGAGCTCATTAGCGACGCCACGCGACCGCAACATCTACGCTACGTCGAACTCACGCCGCACACGTACGAGTGTAGGCCTGACTAGTAGCGACCAATCACTTCAATTTGATTAGCTTTGCCACGGGCAAACATGAAACATATCACGATAAGCATTTTATAATGTTGTAAGGTTTTCATTTGACCTCTGTACACGCAAAGCCTTGCCTTTGAGACTTGAGAACAATGAAGAAAACAACCACTTCTCACGCAGGCTGTTCCCCTTTGCTGCGATCAACGGAAACAGTTTGGTAGTAAGGAAAACTAAAATAAGGAATCGCCAAAACAGAGAGACAATCTCTTAGTCGTTCAAAACACGGACAATAGTTGAAGCTTCGAGAGCGCGCCTGCGGTGTCGTCAGTTACATGTCGAATGTTGAGCTGCCGGCGCGCGGCGGTCGTTTAGCTCACGATCACGATTCGCAACAGACTCCCCGTGTAGAAGGAACACTTCGATACATACATGCTGACTTGTTAAACATTGGATATATTGAATTCGAATCGATTCGATTGAGTTTGATTCTATTTTAGGGTTCTGAAAGTCCTATGAAAAAACGGAGGAACCCTTGTGTGTATGTCTGTCTGTGTGTCCGTCACGGGCCATTTTCTCCGAATCTACTGGACCGATTCGAATCCAAAAACGGACGCGTAACGCAAATAAATATATTTTTTTAACAGACTTCGAAAAAGGAGGTTCTTTGTGCTCGTGGTATTGATTACAGAGAGAGCGATTAGAGAGTAAGTACAATCAAAAGTATCTCTCTGTAGGACTGTCTGTATTACAGATACGAGTACTCTTGATTGTGTGTGTATTAGTTAGTTAGTCTTCTGTAATATATTCCGGAGCACTGTGCCCGTGTAATGAACGCCATGTTTGCGGACGCTGCGGCCTCGTCTGCTCGGCCTCTATTGAGTCCGCGCTGTACCCCTCATTAGACTCGGCCATAGCCACTTCCTCTCGTAGGTTAGGAACCTTTCTTCCTGGTAACTACCTACCCTATGTCTGGGGAACATGGAGAGTTTTGTCGGCCTCCTTACGATTAAAACACCGGTATTTTTTTTCTTACATGAATATGATAAGTACATAATTTCTTTCACATTACGTAGCCTATCTATATGGCTTCTATTCTAAGAAGTGTTAACTAGACGCGACATATTGTTTTCATGCGTTTCAAAAAACATCAATCTGCCTAGCCTTTTCCCTACTATCTTGGGGTCGGCTTGAAGTCTAACCGGATGCAGCTGAAAACCAGTATTTTACATGGAGCGATAGCCTATCTGACCTTCACAACCCAGTTACTGGGTAATACGATACCCCTTGGTAAGACTGGTTATCAGACTTTCGGGCTTCTGACGACCCGTAACGACTGTCAAAGATCCACGATTGACAGCCGGGACCAACGGCTTAACGTGCTTTCCGAGGCAAGGAGGAATCTCCGTATGTAAAGATGGTCACCCATCCATGGACCAACCCCGGCAAGCGTAGCTTAACCTGATGGATCGACCCGTGCAGCTGTTAATACTTTAGTCACGAGCTCCTCGTGGCTAAAGTAGTTTTCATGCGTGTCAATGACTGTTAAATTAGCAAGTGAGCAGTTATTTGCGTGCTCTACTCCGCGGTCCCTATACCTACATCCGATAACTTACGGCGAACATCACAAGTTCACAACCGATGCGCCAATACGGCAACGGTGTGTGTACTTTAGACTCTAGGCGAAACATTTTCTTTAGAAAAGTAATTACGTTCACTTCTCAGCGTTAATTTAAAATTAAGAGAAAAGTAAGAAAATTTTGCCTTCTAAATAGCAAAACATGTAAGTAGCAGTCGCACGACACTTAGTCGCATTCATGCGTTTCTTACAAGTCTGCGGTTCCGACTCTACACATGACGAGAGGCCACACAACAAATATATGAGTTCGCGACAAAAAGCTTCATTAATGTAACAAAAGGCCATAAAAACTAACACCGAGGCGGGATCATTCGTCTAACTCATAATAGACATTAATCTTCGTGAGACTTGAATGGCTCACGTTGAGTGCCACTTCTAAGGAGCACACAATAATTCTATAGGTAGGTACTTACCTAATATTTGGATTAAGATCGCCAATTAATTATACATAGTAGGAAGAAACCTGGAAACGAGCCTCACTCTCAGTGGCCCACACAGTCAATGAAACAAATGGGAGCAACATTTCACCAGACTTACGCAATCTTTTTAAAACTTAAAGAGTGAGCAGATGTGGCCAAAACTCAGCTTCATCATTTCGCTATATTTAGGGGTTCATAAAAACTTCACAGTGCAGAGGAAATGGATGAAAAAGTTGCCAGACATTATAAACATGAGTTAAACACACATATTTCATTTAAACTTTTTGATGTAGACCTTTTTATTTGATATATTTTATTGTCACCGAAATCAATTTTATTTAATGACGTTGGGACTTCCTGTGCACTGTGTAGTTTTTGCGATACCCGGGAAGTGTATCATTAGATGAAATATTAGCACACACGTTCGAAATGGTGTAAAATTATAAATGGCCGACGACGCGCGACGGTCGTTAAGATTGGACGCGTCGGAAAGACGATACAAAGGACCAGAAGCACACAGTCACATAAGATCATGGTTACGTGTAAACGCGCTCGTTGCAAACATGGATAATAGTGTGTTCTGTCAATCAAAATCTTGACGGCCCTTGCGGACGCGGAAGCCATTTCAAGTATTCCTTCACAAATCGCAAGGTGAATTTAATAAACAAAAAACTGACATTAAAATAACCGTAATTCGTCATGGCATAATTGCACGTACGATACTTCCTTTATTTGTGCAGCAGATTCCATGTTTTTGGTAATTTTAGTGTTGGGCTGTGTTTGTGACTCGGTTCCAGCCCCCAGGTGGCCGGAACCGAGCCACACACTTCACTCCCTCGCTTTGAATATTTCATAAGATGAGCTTCGGCAAAGACAATCGCTCAACTTAATATAAATAAGTTCGATGAGTATAATTTTTCTGAATTTATTTGTACAGCAGATGCATGACCCTATTGTCAATTATTATTGATGCGGATTATTGAAACCGCGCCGAGACTAGAAGCGCCAACGCAGCTGATCGAACGGTTCAGTCAGCGGAGACACGGGCTACCTCTATGTCAACCTGACAACCGTGCCATCGACGGACCATTCATTTGATTCATTATCCATCGGTACTATTGTCATTATGAGTTAAGTGAGTTACCCAATGATTGATGGATAAGTTTGAATTAACATTTATACGAAAACTGAGATGTTGAATTCCAACGATATTTTTTACAGTGACAGAAATAAAATACGGTCATCACAGATAAGTTAATTCACAGGGATCAACAGTAATGACAACGCAAGGATACCGACTGCACAATACATGGGAACTAGGTGGAAGCAGGCCAAGCAGTTGCCTCGAATTTTCCGCCTTTATACAATGCATACCGTACGCGGTAGGCTAACGTAACCACACGCTGGGAAAATAATATCCACCTGTTGTGTTACGTTACACACCGACACCGATTAGATAGCAGCGAATAGTGCAGACAATGACATGACCTATTTAGTTACCTTATCTCGCAAAATATATACAAAACCAGAACGAAGATATTGGAGGAGATACAGAGAAATAATATACCTAATCTGTTCAGTAATCTTCACTGTCCTAGCTGCCGGTGTGCTGGACGCGGACTGGCAGAGCTACGCCTACGAGTGCCGCACATGGGTTACGTTCCGGACTGATGTCTTCTACTGATTGGAGTGCCGTGGCGATTACAGCAGATGGCTTTTTGGGAGTTGTTCGAGGCCAAGTTCTGGTGCCCACGATAACTTGGAGGAAAATTCTCATCGCGGACTCGTCGACTCGCACGTTGCCCGCCATTATCAGAACTATGCTTCAGCCGTGACAAGATGAAGAATTGTGTCTCAACAAGTGGCAATGACCATCTAAGATTATTATCAATTCAGATTACAAACAAAAGTGTGTAAATGTCGCTTGTATTTAGTAACGTCTAACAGACATGATTACAGCAGGAGGAGGACAATGCAGAGTGGTTGCAACAGCCGGCGCCACTAGCCGCTCCACAAGATATTTCATTAATATGGACGCATTCTGTATTGACTATTTTTTTTTCAGTTATTCTCATACTATTTTAGTCTTTATAGCAAATAATTTCTTCCAGACTTTTAATTTTGCTGATACCCTAAATCTCTTTAGATGTGCCGCTATAAATGTGAATGTATCTACTCAAAAGATTGGCCTAGATGTTCCATTGTAAATTAAAAATGTCTATGTTCCAGCTCCATATGTGCAAGCCTCCAATCGCAGCCGCGCAGGTAAAGCGATGCTACATGCTCTCACTTTTGGCGCGCCTCTCGACGATGAATATTCAAAGATCCTTCAAAGCCGACTGAGTACGTGAACGCAAACAACTGCAAGCTTAAGAGTCACGCCGAAACCGAAACTAAGACGATGACTATCAAGATTCGAGCACCTTGAGCCTGCGCAATGAATTCGACGTTATCAACATACGTATAAATAAACAATGTTAATGATCGATTCGCTTCGTCCATTCAATATTCATAGGTTATTTATTGTTATTAACGGCAGGGCCCGATCTAGGGGGGGTTGAGCCGGGCAGTTGACCAGAGCAGCAAAAATGAGGGGCGGCATGGTTGGCGGCTACTAAAAAAGTCATTTTATGATTGTTTAATTAATGGGCGAACCACCTAGGTGTGTATTGGTTCTTTTGGTACCTCTTAATCTAAAGCATCTAAGATGTTGTAAAAATGCTTAGCTCTCCGGTCCTGTTCACAATTTTCGAGCTCACTTTCGCTCGAAATCGTCTAAAAACGGTTTCATCCCATTCGAGCGACAAAAACTACTATTTTTTTTTTCAATAAATTCAGCCGCGCCCCCAAAAACGTATCATTGTAAGGCGGCGATTTTTGTGTTTGCTCGGAGCGACTCAATTGCTAGATCGGGCCCTGATTAACGGACTTCTCTTTTGTCAGATGATTAATGCTCTATTTCCATAACGATGTACCTACGCAATCTTTCGCTGAACTGGCGTGAATAATCAATGTTTATTTGTGATTTCCAAATAAACGCCAGCTTTATTTGCATATTTAATGTGTCAAAAGATAAAGCACTCAACTGCAATTTAATCGAAAAAAATCCCTTTGAAGCCTATGTCTTTCTGTCTGTACCTAGTTATGTCTGTCTGTTGCATCGTAGCACCTAAAAAGAAAGTCAGATTCCGATGAGGTTTTTTTATTACAAGCCTGGTTGCAAGGATCTCTTCCATATAATGGCAATAATTTTTTTGGATACTTTGGATAAACCAACTAGATTAGATGAGTATTTGGTAGACATACGGTGGAAAGGATCTGATGATGTAGCAGTAAGGTAGTCCGTTAATCTCCGATCATGTGATTTTAGAACAGACTGTCCTGTATACAATGTAGTCGCAGACAGGTAGGTAGATTTATATGGGTTTACGATCGTCGGTCATTAATGAGTAGTGCGACGTGTTTACGACTCTCACAACAAGATCTATATCAGTACCGATTGCTTTATGAGCGAGCACTGATAGCTGATCCTATATGGATACCTACGTTATTTACTTTATGAGCGAGCACTGATCTGATCCTATATGGATACCTACGTTATTTACTTTATGAGCGAGCACTGATCTCATCCTATATGGATACCTACATTATTTACTTTATGAGCGAGCACTGATCTGATACTACATGGATACCTACGTTATTTACTTTATGAGCGCGCATTGATCTGATCCTATATGGATACCTACGTTATTTACTTTATGAGCGAGCTCTGATCTGATCCTATATGGATACCTACGTTATTTACTTATGAGCGAGCACTGATCTGATACTATATGGATACCTACGTTATTTACTTATGAGCGAGCACTGATCTGATACTATATGGATACCTACGTTATTTACTTATGAGCGAGCACTGATCTGATACTATATGGATACCTACGTTATTTACTTATGAGCGAGCACTGATCTGATACTATATGGATACCTACGTTATTTACTTATTAGTAATACTGGCTTCTGCCAGTCGCTTCACCCGCGTCAAATTCGAAAATTACATCAAGGGATACTCCTGGGATAAAAGTGTGTGTGAACAAAATGTCCTATTCCGGGACATGGTCTACCCTTGTGCCAAGTTTCATCCAAATCCGTTCCGTCGTTAAGGCGTGAAGAGGAAACAGACCGAGTTACTTTCACATTTATAATATTAGTATGGTTTTCCTAGGTGGGTCATCGGCATGGGGTACAATTAATTACATATTTAAAGCAGTAGTAATATTTATTTACTTGCAATTTTAATTTGATACTATATCTCGTATGTATGCCCGTAGAATCAATCAGTGACAGAGTAGTCACTGTTTCTGCATAAGGCTGACAATCGTGCTGCCGCCTGCCGCTGTCCAGCCGACGGCAGTGTTTGTAACATGATACACGCCAAAACAGTGACATTTGTATAACTTGTTGCTTATTTTGGACAAGAAATGTGTACTGTGTGATTGTGTGTTTAACTGATATGCGACGACATATTCTTCGCGAACAGTACGACAACATCGTTCCATGTTTCGGCTGCAAGCTCCAAAAAACATGACGTTAATGAAACGAGGTAATAATAACGCACTTAGCCGAGTAATTACATCAACAGTGCTAATGAGCGCACTATAACGTACGTGCTTTTTAATCGTTTACTCTCTGTTATCGCACTCGCGTACATTGGCCGAGTATTTTGGGTCTGTAGACATGGTAATTTCCGATCATTGCCGTAAAAACTACGCCGAGTAAGAAACCGGTACTTTATTGAATAAAAATAACTAGGAGTAAACAGAATGATAGTTAGGGAAGAGAGTGAGGGCTGTTGCACAAGTTTGTGTTTAGTTGCACAGACAGCACGAACTAGAGCAACTAGCAGTCGTAGGTACGAGTTATAGACAACGTCCAGTTTGATATTAGGTTTAAATGAGAATGAATCGTGAAAGGTGCTACTGGGTAAATATTTATTTTAACGTGTTCGGCCGTTTGTACTGCCCGGATGAAAAATGTAAAGTGAATTGAAATCTCTCTTTTTAACCGACTTCGAAAAAGGAGGATGTTCTATGTTCGACTGTATGCATTTTATGTCCACCGATTTCTCTGTCAGTTGTTGACCGATTTTCCAAATTCTTTTTTATCCCAAAGAATATCCTCCAGAGGTAGTCCTAGTCCCACATAAATTTTATCGAAATTGCTTCAGCGCATTTTGAAAAACTGAACAATAACGAAAAATGTGTAAGTATACCTACATAGATGACGTGTTGGTTTCCTCCAATTACGAGTATGTTTAAATTCCACGTTCCATGTTATTGGGGTTTTTAGTTCTGGGGTATAACAACTAAAAAGTGAAAAATAAAAAACTTGAAAAAGTTTTTAGCTTACAAAAAAAAAACAACCAGCTTTCAAAAAAGAAAATACTTACACTAAAAATAACTTTAATTTTGGAAGTCGGTGTCAAATAACGAAACACCGACTTCCGAAAATACTAACACCGACTTCAAAAATTAAAGTTATTTTTAAATTTTTGTTTTTTTTTGAAAAAAAAGTTTTTATGTGATAAGATAATTTATCATTCTCTTTAATCTCTAATGGGCACTTGGGCAGTGGGTTGTCACCTTGAAAGGTTGTTCTACATCTCACGTTTGTGATTACGAAGGTTTGGCGTACACAAATAGAGAACCTGCTGAGCTACAGAACATTATGATGAAATGTCCCTATCATGGTGTTAGTTCAATCCTGTATTAATTACCTAATATCGCTGTCGTCATTTTCCAAAAAGTTCGAATTGAGTCTTGAGAATACCTACTAATGCAGATAGCAGTAAGTAGGTACCACTTGAGGCTAAACTCATGCTTGTACCTACCTACTCAGAAGTAGACAAATAAGTAAGTACCTCGCGACAAGTGTCTGAGACTTCCAAAATGTCTCTGTCACCTACCGCATATCCACAGGATGCACTCTCGTGCGGGAATTTGCTAGGAGTTAGTCTTCGCGACGTCTCGTACAGAAACGAATAAAGCGACTCACCATTTTGGCGAGCAAGGTGTCCATCTGCGGCTGGTGCGTGGCGGTGAGCAGCTGGCGGATGCGACTGGCGTTGGCGACGCACTGCGCCATGCAGCGCTGCAGCGCGGCGGCCTGGCGCACCAGCGAGGCGCTGAGCGGCGCGTCGGCCCCGGGCACGCCCGCGCCCCGCAGTACGCTCTCCAGCACGTGCGCGTGCTGCGACACGTAGTCCAGGCAGCGTCGAAGCTCCAACAAGTCATGCCGCTGCCGCTCTGCAACAACATCCGCACTTGCACAGCTGCCCATACTCCTACAGGTACTTACTGACATATACAGCATTCAGAAGGCGCGGCGCTACAGACACTTTCTGACAGAGGCCTGAGCCCAACATTTGCAACATGCCAAGCCAGACAACTGAAGCTTTGGCTGGCTCATATGAAATGGTGGAGTTGCTACCTAGTACCTATCACAGGGGCAGTCGGTCATTGAGCAGGTGGATTGCCGCCAATACTATGATAGATTTAACTCTTTTTGTCTTGTGACTTTAGTGATTCAGTCAAAATGTAAATCTGATGGTAACTACAACTTTGATTTGAAACATTCTATTTCCTTTTGCATCTTTTTAAGTTTGATGAGGACTGGGGATTATTGTCATATTATGTAAATCATAAACCAAAATAATCCATACTTTCTACAGAGTAGACAAAACAGTTTCCATTATAGTCAGTTATAACACACTGAATATATGGAATAATGAAAACCCATTAAGAACAATTTGACTACCCAATGGAAGTCTTTAAAAGGTATTCAGTCCATGATATTTAAACTACAAAGTTAAGTAAAAAAAAATATTTAAAACTTCAGATTGCAAGCAGAATTCATCTACTTTTAAGCAATTATTATCAATTATGTACTATGATGTTGTTTTGAACATGTTATCCTTAGCTTAAAACCAATGACACAATAATTGTTGATAACCAATTTGTTGTTGACAAAAATAAATCTACATACATTAGTGTACTCATTACATTAGGTAACAAATCACACTAATATTATAAGGCGAAAGTTTGTGTTTTTATGAATGTTACTTCTTCATGCTCAAACGGCTGGACCGATTTGGATGAAATATGGTATGTAGATAGCTTATACCCTGGATTAACACATAGGCCACTTTTTATCCCGGTCTATGCGGGTGAAACTGCGGGGCGCAGCTAGTTTAGTCTGTAACAATTTTATTCTGTTGATACAAATAGTCCATTGTGATTCCTAATGATCCTCTGTCCTAGATAAACTAATGAGATTGGAATTAGTTATTTTAATTATTTTAAATGTGTTGTAAATTGTTAACATTGTAAACATTGTATTTTTTCTGTTTTAAAGATTTATCAAACTTAATAATATAACAAAGTAAGGTCCAAGAGTTTTCAGCCAGCCTACTGACATTAGATCAATCAGAGATACAAAACTCATGCCTCTGAATTACTAAACTTTTTGTTACTACTCTCAGAAAAAAAGAACTATAAACCTTTTTTTTTCAAAAATAAAGTTAAACTGGTGAAAAAATTGTTTAAAATTTTGTATCAAGCTGTGATGAGAAAAGAGAAGATACGGGCAAATCATACAACTTGGCTCCAAAGAAACTATTTTTATCCTCAAAATTTAAATCAAACATGCAATAAAAAAAACTGTTAATGTGGTGAAGTCAGCAGCAGTTCTAGCGAATTTTGAAGACAAAAGCAACAAATGACTATATTTCTAAAAGATACAGAAATGTTAAAAAACTATCGTGAAAAGTGTATTGAAATAAATGGAGGTTGTATTGTAAAATATGGTAAAGCTTAAAATTTTAGTATTATATCTTTGGAAAATGCACGACAATTTATTAATTTTCATTCAAAACAACCTGTTTCTTGTTGTAAATGAAGTGATAATTGGCGCGATTAATTTACCATGGAAATCATAGATTCTCTGGGTTCTTCTCAAATATTTCTCTTCCATCAGCTGCCTTTCGACTTGCCTCTGTTTATCACGAGCCTCCATCACCTCCAGGAACGATGAAAATAACGTTTTTTTTTTGTTCGTGTTTGTAACGGTTTCTTGCATTGTGATAGCAAAAAAAGGCGACTGTCCTAAGACAACTTAAAATTTACTTAAGTTTTCAAATATAATTTCGAAATCTGTACAGTTAGTTTCAGACATAAAACAGGAAACAAACGAGTTAATAAAATAAATCAAAATCAAATTTTAAAAACACACAACCTCCTCACTCGCCTCACTGACAACTTCTGCTCACAGAGCACTAATATATACTGCTCATAGACAATTCGATGAAATGAAACCTCTCATTCTCAATTTCTCATGAACGAAACCATAGACAATAAGGGCATTACAACTGACTAACTTTTAGGCTCCCCCACAAAGGCGCGTTATTATCGGTCGATAATATCGCATGCGGTATTGCGATAACTTCCTATACTTCCATTGTGGCGTTATTATCGCAGCAGTGGGTAACTACATGACCATCCTAATACAAAATGTACTGAAAACAGATATCGCAATAACGCATGTATCGACCGATAATAACGCGCCTGTGTGCGGGAGCCTTTTTCCCAGATTTGCATTCTATCATGATTTTATCAGAATATATATTGCTTAGTCTAAAGCTTATTAGTATATAATTTTATATACTTAGCCTAAGCAACACAGCGAACTTCTTCTTAGCGTGTCGATGGCAAATTTAATTAAATATTATGTTTGGCCTAGTACTCAGCGACGCAATTGCATTCGCTGACGCAGCCATAAGGTCCTCACTTGTACAGGTGACAGGGCATGTGGAGCAAGATGAGAGGTGGGCCATGGTCTGTGGAGAAACGCCGCACAAACACCGAAGATCGGAGCCATCCGAGAACCCCCACCTATAGAGGCAGTCTTTACTGCGGCCAACCTGAGTACGGAGTCTATTTAAAGTTTTCCAGGTTGGCCACGACAGCGCGTGCCCAGGCCGAAGGCTCTCCGGTGGCTCGATAAAACAGTCTGGTGGACCGTTCGTCTCTCGCCAGAGGTCGCATCTTTCTGAGGCGGCGTTGCCATCAGATGGACTCACGCATCCTAGAAAACTTTTGCGGCTTTTTTACAGCGATAATAATATAATAATGGCGCTATTATCGCTGTAATAACTGTGAATGAAAAGATTTTCATAATCGAACCAAAACTTTTAGAAATTATCTTCAAAAGAAAAAAAGCAATGGTTTCCACTCCGGGAGAAACAAAAACGGCAAAAGTGAAAACTTGAACATTAACGTTGTGCATTTTTGAATATTTTGGAATCGTCTTACGAATTTTCGATCAGCAGGTGTATTCGCTAACTAGACTAATAGAGGAATATGGGAGAAAAAGACATGTTGCGCCGACCCCAAATATGTTGGGCTATGGGCAGGAGAATGATGATGAGGTGTATTCGCTAACTCTGTTGACATCAATTTGATAGGCACTATGCAATACATTGCTCGGTGGACATCGATTTTAATAGGCACTAGGGTTTTCCTACAAGTCAAAGCACCAATGTACGGCAAAGTGCCTATCAAATTGATGTCAACTGCGTTAGCAAATACACCTGCAGCAGGCGTATTCGCTAACTCAGTTGACATCAATTCCGCCGGTGACTCCCTACAAAAATCAAAACTCGGTGAAAAAACCTAACACCAACCCCCCCTGTCACCCCACTACCTAACTCTTCAAGGAATATAATGGCTCAATTAGACCTTCCGATTTCAAGGGACCCAATTTAGGAAACATGAAGGTGTAGTAGCAGTTAGAGCAGTTAGTGTCCGATTTAGTGAGATTGGGAGGTCCCGATTTGACTTCCTAAATTGTGTACGATTTAGGATAGTGTAATCGCATCACCACGATTTAGAGCTAAGTGTTGCCAATTTAGCGACTTCGTCGCTACAAATGTGTTTAAAATTAAGGAGACCATTCAGGTTTCATACAAAGTTGGGCCCAAAATCGAAAGTGCCGGGCAACAGAAAATGATGTTTTTAATCCGCTTGGAACGTCATCCTAAGCATTTGGTACTATGACACCAAAGCGGTAGAACCATCATATTTCGCAGCTACTTAACCCCTGAACGGCCACGGGCATACCAGTATGCCGATCCCGATTACGCGGCTTAAACCTCTATTATTAAATAACTAAAGATCTTATATCCTGTGGCATGGTGCACATGCATTCTTAGATAGTTATTACATAGTGTTAGAAAAAAAACGCAACACAAAACGCAACGCAAACGCAGAAACGCAATTTTAAAAAGCCGTTATGTTGTTTTGATTTCGTAATTTGAAGTTTTGAGTGTGAATAATAGGAAAATATGATATCGGACTCTACAACTCCAACACAACAACTCTATTACTTGTCTATTCATAGTGCAACATGCAAAATTTCATGTAAATTGATACAGTGGTTTTGACAACTACCCACACACACACACACACACACTATTCCCGAAAAATCGTTGATAACAGAATTTGAATAAAATTCAACTCTTGAATTACAAGTATTGTTTACATGTTATTCTAAGGTCTGTTTATTCAACAACCCAAAAAAGTTTACTTTAAGTGCCTCGCTCCAATAGAAACCTCAGCAAGTTGTTTTTTATGAGCCCGGTCGTAAATATGTCAAACTGCGATAAGAGGCCGCGGCCGTTGAGGGGGTTCGAATTAAATGTAAACATATCATTTAAGTAGTACATAACTACATACTAAGTGGCTCATTCTCAACTTTTTTGCCATGATTCTAATTCTCTAAGTGTGACTGTAATATAAAAAAATATAAAAAAACAGACATGCGAGTTCAGTTAAAAAAAAAGAATATTAATTCGGTCAAATAACAATGGCAAACATTTTTTAATTCAATTATTTTTTAATACTATTTCTAAGGTCAAACTAGAACATCTTCCGATTCTATAGCTGGAGCGCGTCTCGCATTTGGTTCAGAGGGCCTAGTGTGAGTTTTTTAACGCACTCGAACGCGTTTGCGTAAACGTCAATTTGTACTGAAACTGTATAAGCGCCGCGTGGTGGCAATAGCGGGTAACCTCTTTTTTTCTATAGGATTTGACATAAGCGAACGTTTACGCAAACGCGTTCGAGCGCGTTAAAAAACTCACACTAGGCCCACATACCGTGCATAGGTTAAAAACCACACCACGCACATAACGTGTGAACAACATCCTACTGTCCTCTTTCCAATATTGCATGTGCAATAGTAGTGGCTGACTGCATTTCAACCCTCCAATTTCCTGTCAAAAGCCACACATAATAGCTTTTCGCAGTGACGTGCCGGGATTGAATTCTTCCTCGAAAAACGACAATATTTTCTCTTAGCTCCCTTGCGTGTATTTCTGGCAGAGCGTCTCCTCACTCTATTGTAAATGTGCCGTCGCGCTTTAATGTGTTCAGCGTAATAACTCCATGCTTGCTTTAATTGACAGGAGCCAAGACAAAACAACGTTAGATCTTCTTCTGTGAGCCTTGGTATCGTTGTGTTCTGGAAGGTCAGCGGAGACGGTTCGAAATATAGTTCTTCGCCTAATGTAATTGTACCTACAAACAAGATCGGCTAACTGCCACAGCGACTATATAATAGTTGAACATTGATATGAACATTTCGATTTTGTTGGATTTTTTTCTTTCTAAGAGATCATTCATTTTGGGCCCAATATGAATGATCTCCTTTCCCAAGGTCCCTTTCCCAGAAAAAAATCTGACTCCACTCTGTTTCTTTTTTGTCCGCTCCTGGTAGAATCAGCTATAGAGACTTTAGCGACTTTTGATATTCTGTCTATAGGAGCTTGAATTTGTAAGAGTTGGCAACACTGCCGATTTAGAATTCCAATTTAGGATAGTGTAATCGCTAGCTTCCCACTTCCTAGTTAGGTTGTTCCTAAATTGGGTCGCTTGAAATCGGAAGGTGTAATTGAGCCATTTTTGGGTGGTTCCTTCTAATCCTTCTGTCTTTGCAAAAACCGTAGACAACGATATTCTGCGATGAGATGAGAAAATTGAACTTAAATTTATTGTCTGTGGTGGACTCCGGTACCAATACCAACACTGAGTGGCTGTCAAAGAAAGTTGTTTCGTTGGTTTGTAATTTGTAATTTAGTAATTTTCCAATTTCATTCATAAATAATGGCACGAGAAAGTAGCGCTGGATTTGACAGACACATTACAATTTTCTCTCCTGAAGGAAGACTTTACCAAGTCGGTAAGTTGCAAATTTTATCCGGAATGACTTGCACAGAGCGGTAACCAACAATTCTAACAATAAACATTTTCTGTAAAATTCTACTTTTAATCTCTTGATAATTAATATAACCTTCTAATTACGTGCTTATTCAAATTACATTATTCAGAGTTTTTAGTTACAATAACTTAACGAGCATCCAATAGTAAAAACGTACAGTCATTGCCTTGTGCATTTACTTGCATTCATAACTTCAATGAATGGGTACAGGTTAGATGTCTTTGACTGGTTTACAGAATATGCACTGAAGGCGATCAACCAAGGTGGGCTGACGTCGGTGGCGCTGCGCGGCGCGGACGCGGCCGTGGTGGCGGCGCAGCGCAAGGTGCCCGACCGCCTGCTCGACCCCGCTTCCGTCACGCACCTGTTCCCGCTCACCAAACGTATCGGAGCCGTCATGACTGGCATGATTGGTGAGAACACAATTTCATATACCAAAAAGAATAAAGTAGGCAATCATGTAAGATTTGTCAGATGGTTGTCTTGCGCATCTATGCGCTAGGCATCCATCTGAAAATCATCTATAAAAGGTCAGCACAGCAAAGGTGCAGCCTAAATAAATAGCATCACAAATCTGTGTTTGTAATAAACATGTTGTTTCCATTTGTAGCTGACAGCCGGTCGCAAGTTCAGCGGGCCCGCTATGAGGCGGCCAACTGGCAGTACAAGTATGGCACAGAGATCCCTGTACACATTCTCACTCGTCGCATTGCTGACATCTCACAGGTGTACACGCAGAATGCTGAGATGCGCCCACTCGGATGCAGTGAGTTACTTTCAAAGTTAATAAATACCTACATTATTTCTTGCTGTTATCACAGGGTCTCATTTCGAACAAAGAAAATTTAGTTAAAATAAATTTCAATAGATGGCGTAATATGCATCAATTTCTTATTGAAGTTTATGCAACACTAGCTGACCCGGCGAACGTCATACCGCCTGAGGATCAATAAATGTAGTGTAAAGTTTTATTAGTTCAGTTAAATACATTAAAATAAATGAAATTCACATGGCAGAATCAAAATGATTTATGTAGTATTGTAGCACTACTTTTTGTTAAATTATTTGCTTGATGGGATGCGCTTGGGTCGAGTCCCTTCATTGAAGGATGTTGTGTTAGACGTTGCACCGGCAAATGTACAACAGTGGGAAGACGTTCATAAATGGGGAATGAGTATATACACCGAATCGCCTCATTGCAGCTCACATATCAACCAACTTGATAGTGCGTGATTTCATCGTAAGTGTTAGCAATCTGAACGCCAAAACCACCATAAATATCGCTACCTTTCGTGCGGCGGGCGGTGCGACCTGCGGTGGTATGCCGTATGCCACTGCTCGACTAGTTGCGACCGCGGCGGCGTCAGCGGTGGACGTATGTAGAACGTAAAAAAATGTCGCTATCGGAAATGGCACGCACGGTATTGCCTTGTAACAAGTGCGTTTTTCGCTCAAGATATCATTCTATCAAATGTAACATATGCAGGGTGTAAGGTACATAAACGCACATACGTGTACCAGTGATTCAGTACATGATTCTGGATCCCCTAGCGTTAGAATTTTTCGTCGGCTTTTTCCTAATTAAAAAAAACAATCCGTTTTTTTACCTTAAACTGTATAAAATCGTTATACCTATCTACCTCAATGGCATTTTTAATTAAAAAATAATTAGTTCTTTTTTCGCAAAAAAACGCAATGTAAATAAAATTACAAGAAGCTCCCTGCTCAGCTGATTTCCTAAGTTCACCGGAGGTCATCGCGGGCCCAGTAGGTACGCACACAACATCGGCCAAAGACCGCCGACGTTCCTTTGTCGGCAAATGCTCATACAGACCTATGAATCTAACAGACGCAACACGTTAGGCATTTTAAGTGTCTATAAAAACTGATATCCCATTGACTACTTTTATTTGAACTTATTTTGAGGGGAGGTTATTTTTATGAACCTTCATCGAAATAAGTAAAGATCTAAAAAAAATTGTTACACTTTACTGATAACGACATAATTTTTATATACATTTTTGTTATCAACAAAGTTAAGTTAAGTAATACAATACAACAACGTTACTTACTCATAAAACCACATTCCTACATTTCGTATACATACATCAAAATAATTACTGAGTGAGTAGGTGGTAGGTACAACTTAATGCGATTGTACAGTCTATCAATTTTATTGATCTATGCGGTCTATGAGCATGTCGGCACATTCTAAAGCGTACCTACGCTTAAATAAAATTTGATTTCTTTAGCATTTCGCCGACGACGAATTTTTGTTAGTTCCGTCACAGATAATTTAATACTAGCGTACAGATGCCTCATCCCATACAAAGAAACGGTACCGTCGTAACTACGGATTTTCGTCTGGCACAAGTAAATTTTGTTCTTCGTTCGGGCCCGTCCTCTACACCTCGCTAGATGGTGTTAGCAGCGACGTCTTGCAAGCTCAAATTTACTTAAAGTGTTACCAATATTTTCTCACACATTGAGGAATTATTTTATAGTATTTTTAGCACTTCATAGCAGTTTTACTGTATCAAAATGTGTCACTACTCAAATTTTAAAGAAGAGGATGGATAAAATCCAAAACTTCAAACAGTGCCATCTATTGGTACGAGGAATATAGATGTCTAAGGATTCGTTCCAATAATCGTCTAAATTTGAATTACAAGCCAATTATTCCATAATTTTATGCTTAGGGCAGTTTATTAAATAAGAAAATACAGTTTTTACCTTAGTTATTTTCAAAATATTAATATTGCTTCAATAAGAAATCGATGCATATTACGCCATCTATTGAGATTTATTTGAACTAAACTTTTTTGTTCGAGATGAGACCCCATGGTTCCGTGTTTACGTTCATCGCAAACGGATGACATCCGTTTGCGATGAACGTAAACATTCGCAACCAACTCGCGACCAACTGCATATCCGTCGGATGTGCCGTCGTGGGTCGTGAATTTAGATTGTTATAGTAAAGTTATCAAAAACATAAGTTATTTTCTGTGTTTGTTAGTGTATGTGTTTTTTGTTTTGCTTGTTGAGTGGTTTTGAAACAATAACTCAGTGCCCAAGAAAATGCTCATGCATGAAGCACGTAGGCGCCTCCCTCGTAAGAAATGAACGAACTTTAAGGTGAGTTGGTTCATTAGTTAAGTACACGGTTGTAAACCACCAAGGTCACTTCTGTAGGGACGCGATTGGCGACCGTGTAACAGGCGCTTTATACACGCTACATTCCTGGAGCGCAATGTAGGTACTAACAAGTTTCTTTATTATTATCTATCCTAATCTTTATCTAACCTTATCTTCAGTATTCTTGAGGGATTAAAAATGTATGTGATATCAATTTATCGTCATTAGAATAAACTGTTATATGTGCCACGGAAAATTATACGTTTCGATGTGCAGCATTCGCAGCATTTGTCGTTTTAAACGTTTTGCGCAGGTATGCGCTAATGAGTATTAAGTATCTGATCTAGTTATTGATCACATCAATTGGAAACATCGACGTAAATGTATTTTTATCACAAAGTAAAAAGTGTATTTAGATACAAGCGCGTAGCGGCGCGACCACCTGTCTGTGTGTATAAGACGTGGTAGGTAACTACGTACTACCACGTACTACGCACTACTACGTAACTCGCGCGCGCCTATATTCATTGCGAAGCGTTGAGATCGCATTGTTCACAATACATTGCGTGCTTGAAAATGTCAATTTCTGTAACCGATCATTACCGAGATTAGACTATCATAATTTTGTTACTGACATTAGGTGTAACCTTTTCGCGAAGTTTGCGGTATCTTGTTCCTTACAGCCTATACTAGTGTCCGACCGAAAGTTCGGTTTCGGCGGCAGTTCGGTTTCAGCCAAAATTGGCCGAAACTTTTGCCGAAACCGAAACTGATTTCGGAAGTTGTCGTACACTCTTGCCTAACTTCGTTTCTCGCGGCAACGCTTTGGCGGACGCTGGCGGCCCTGTTCGGGAATTGTCGTGCACAAAAAAAAAAAAAAAAATATACTGTTTCCATTTCATGTCCTAATTAATGCAGAATAATGGGTACAATGCACCAAATTTCAATATTTTAAGGAATTTTATACTTGACCACGTGAGTTTCGGTTTCAGTTTCGGCCGAAACTGAAGCCACGGCCGAATATTCGGTTCCGGTTTCGGCCGGAAAACCAGTTTCGGTCGGACTCTAATAAATACCTACGTACTTGCCACTACCACGAGGAAATTGTTGGTTTTTTTTCGTCATTCAACATATCTGTACTTATGTTGAGGATGTTTCAACATCGATATAGCAGGTTTAATAAGTATTTCACTTATAAATTGTTCCATATTTATTATTATAATTGACTCAACGCTAAAACAAAATATTTTGTTGCGGTCGCGCGGTGGCGAATGCGTCCACAGTTGCCGCCGTGCGCGCCGCTTGAACTTTGGCCGCCTCAATACTAGACGTGAGGCATAAATATTGGATTAGGTATGTTGATTAGGTATTTGCAATGCGAGTCCGTACCTAATCCAAAGCGTCGAGGATAAGGTATGGCACAAAATATGACACAGTCTACACAAAAGATATTCCGTACCTTAAAGTGTGGGGATTAAGTTTCAAGTTTAATTAGCACTGCCGCCAGCGCCATCTATGTAGAATACCACTGGACTAGTTAGTGCTCTAGTGATGTATGTCGTAACGAATATACGAGATTAGGAGTAAGGAAGTTGCAGCAACTTATGTTCCTACAGCAAAATTCAAAATATTAATTTAAAAAAAAAACATGGTTAATACATTGACCGCCATGGGGGACACATGGTGACCCCCAAACAATAGATTTTTAATTGTGTCTGTTTTTCTGGCAGTTAACGTGTAAAAGCAAAAAAAAAAAACAATAAAAAGAGAAAAAAACTGATAAATATAAATTTCAATAAGTAAAGAAAAATGGTAAAAAGTACCCATCTCAATCATTGTAGTTGATCAAAATGATTAAATACGCCTTTTGTATGAATCTACATAAGATGACAGTCCTAAGCCTGTGAGAATGTCTAATAGACGACGATTTAAGATTTTGCGCTGCACCATCATTATTAACACATTGTGCAGCCGCACTCTTAAAGTAGGTATGAACGCCAATTTTCATCACTGTATTAGAGGTCAAAAACAAAAGTCTTCACGTTGATTTTGTACCGTTTGCCCATTTAAAACGAAATATAATCCACCGTTCCACAATATATCAGAAACGGAACGTCAATACCTACTCCATGTCGAATATTTCTTACCCAATCCACATACGATACATAATATCGGTAACAGGCCAGCGGATATTGAATAAATATTCGGATTAGGTATTTTTATACACTTGGATTTGGTGGATTAGGTATCGTTTTTACCTAATCCGACCCATGTCTACTCAATAATCGCTAGTACATTTGTTTCATTCGCTCGACGCGCCGGCACTGCGTGCCGCTCTGCTCACACCGCGCCTCTAGTCGCGCCGCAATTCGCACAGCCCCGGTAGCTGTGGTATGCGTCATAGAATTTCCTACATTTGTTTTCGCCGCTCACCGCTTCTCGCGCCTCTCGCCGCGCCGCAGTTCGCGCCGCTGGTGGCTGTGGCCAGGGGGTTAGGGGTCGTCAGAAGCCCCTAAGGCTGACAACCAGTCTTACCAAGGGGCATCGTATTACCCAGTAACTGGGTTGTGGAGGTCAGATAGGCAGTCGCTCCATGTAAAATACTGGTATTCAGCCGCATCCGGTTAAGACTGTAAGCCGACTCCAAGATAGTTGGGAAAAGGCTAGAAAGATTGATTTTGGTTAACACAATGCTCCCACTTTTCTATGAAATATCCAGCAAATAATCCCTTCAACCTTTTTTTTTTTTGGTTCGAATCAGATTCGATACTTTTTTGTGCTAACTGTCCTTTAATATCACCCCAGACCAACTTCATTTTGGTACAGGTCTTTTTTTTTTATTTCGGGGGGAAGCCTTTAGGGAAAATACCAGGGAATGTGGGATTCTTAGCACACTAAGACCACCCTGGTGATCACCATCAGCACATGGAAGGGGGTCCCGATACCTCTTAATAGACCAATCTGGAACACGCTCTGTGCAACGCCTTTTAGGGCACGTCTCTGGGGAGCCTATAAAAGGGTCTCCCCCTCACCCCGCTGTGCACGGCAGCACGTGATCACAATGCTGCCGTATTCCTTGGAATCACTCGGAATAAGAGTCCCCACTCTGAGCGCCTGAGATTCCAGTCCCGCTTGCATTAAATGATGCAGGCGGGGTTACGGTGTGTGTGTTCTTCTGCGAGTCAATTCAATATTCAATATCTCGTCATTTTGAATTCTCGTCAATTGCTTAGTGTCTTCTATGAAATATTTTTTATTAATTTAAATAAGTTATCCTTTCTAAGTTTATCATCAAAAGACACGTCTTGCCGTCGTCGTCAATCTGGCATAGCTGGCTTGGTATAAGTTATAGTCGGCTTTTCTCTTCTTTAATCGAATGATAAGCTGCGTTATCCATTACTATGACAGAATTTGGTGGTATTAGGAATGAGTTTTTCCATTTATCCATTTACTGAAATTCGCGAAATTCATAGAATCGTGATAATCACCTGTTTTTTTATTTAAATATTGTTACTTCGACCGTATTACACTGGAACGTTCGAGAATGTGGTCGAAGTTTCCACTGCGGTCGAGAACATTCCATTGTGGTACTGTGTAGAAGTTTATAGATGTTTCTAGAATATTCCATTAAGGGATAGTTCGACAATGTTCTGGAAAATTATATGGCTGTATAAATAGGCCGGCTAACAAAATAAGGAAGACTGGAAGATAAGGCATATTTTTTGGCTGCAATTTTGGACCCTTTGATAGGTAATGGGCACCGCGGGCTACTCTGTAAGGTCAAACCGTCTACCTCACACGATACCCTCTACTTACCGATCCGACAGAATTGTTCAAGTCAAGGAAGATATGCGCTTTCCTCAAAATTACTGCAGGAGTGCCCGAGAGAGATCTCTGTAATAGGACCAGTGTTGTACACTATATTTACAGCAGATATGCCACATACGCCTTCAGCAACCTATGCAGATCACACAGCCGTTTTTCAAGCCACAAGGACCCCGAAATTGCTTCTGTATGACTTCAGAGCAGTCTGAATGACAGGCAAATGGCTAAAGACGGCACGAATAAAACCAAGTGCCTCAAAATCAACCCAGGTTATTCGTAAGTCTTAGACGGGGTAAACGTCCACTTGTTAAAATAGGTGAGCACGAACTTCCACATTCCACTCAATTCCCTGAGCATTCTCCTAGATTGCAGACTTATATGGCGGAAACATATCCAAGCCAGTTGAACATCAAGTAGTAGAGAATTTTTTTTTTTCTTCTTTTTTTTTTAGAATTCTATCCTGTCGGTAGACAATAAGTATATAGTGTACAACACTATTCTAAAACCAATTTGGACTTACGGCATCCAACTTTGGGGAACTGCTCGTGTCGCCGGCATTAACATACTTTTCAAAAATGTTATCCTTAAAAATATCTCAAATGCACTGTGCATTTTTTTTTTTACTTTTGATAAGCACGCGTTTGACCACTATCTCACCTGATGGTAAGCGATGATATGGTCGAAGATGGAGCACGCTTGCCTAGAAGTAACCGACAGGCTAGCAACTCGGCGTCGATGTTCAAGTCTTTGGACCTTTGACTCGACGAGCTTATCTTTGCCGATGATCCTCTTGGCGCGCCTCTCAATTGCTTCAAGTGCATCAAGCTGGTATCTGGCAGATACGTCCCAAAGATGAGAGCAGTACTCCACGATTGAACTTGCGATTAATAAAGTTTGAGCAGCTGTTCCGGCGTGGAGTACTGTCTCACCTTTGCTAGGATACCAAACTTTTTGGCAGCCACTTGATCTTTTGCCTCTATGAAATGACCAAAATTGAGGGTAGATGTTAACGTAACACCAAGAAACTCAAGTTGGTCGGTTATCGGCACGGTTACACCTCGGAAAGAAGGAGCTGGGTCAAATTTGCTCTTTTTAGCGGGCAAAAGACACGCGGTTTTTAAGAAACTACGAGGTTCACGAGTATCTCAGGCAAAACACAGTGCAGCAGGAGGCGAAAATCTGGGCAGAACGAATACAAAGCTCGACTAGAGCATCACCCGCTTGGCGAAAGCGCTCACAAAACAAAAGGTTGGCTGTGATGGGCCTTACAGAGTAAGACATTTCAGCTAATCTCAGTGCACCACGTGAACCGTTGAAGGACAAACGTGCTACACACGCACTCACCGGTAAGTACGTTTTTTTTTTTTTTTTTTTTTACGTCCTGGGGTACCAGGAGACCCCAGGCGTGATTATACGTCACCATTTGAAAAAATATTATACTTAATTGATATAATATTGTTACGTCGACCGTATTGCTCTGGAACGTTCGAGAATGTAGTGGAAGTTTCCACTAGGTTCGAGAACATTCCATTGTGGTACCATTCCACTATAGGATAGTTCGACAATGTTCTGGAAACTTCCAAGACTGTATAAATAGGCTGTATACGTCACCATTTGAAAAAATATTATACTTAATTGATATAATATTGTTACGTCGACCGTATTGCTCTGGAACGTTCGAGAATGTAGTGGAAGTTTCCACTAGGTTCGAGAACATTCCATTGTGGTACCATTCCACTATAGGATAGTTCGACAATGTTCTGGAAACTTCCAAGACTGTATAAATAGGCCGGACGGCGGGCGAGTGTGTCAGTCCGACTCCCTACCATCCAGCAGTTCCTGAAACGTCTCACCAAGCGTTTCATGGATACTGCTGAAAAACATCGAAACCCCCTAATCGTATCGGCCGCCCGATACGTACCCTCCCGCATCTCCAAGGTGCGCCGTCCCAGACATACCCTACTCATACCTGATGACCCCACCACTCTGCTCCAGGAGAGCCGTAGGGAAACCAGCACACTACGCAAACGCAGACCGCCCTCGCCGTCGAGGTCCGTCGCGAAGACCCAGTCAATGCCCTCCCAGTCTCTTGCCAGCACGCGCCGCTGAGCCAACTGATTCCCCAAATAATGGAAACTTGATCCAGCCTTCCCTTGCTGTCCCTCCCCCAGTGACGCCCTAAGCCGAGGCCCGTACTCCGCAGGGAGTGCCCTTAGCGTAGTCAGAGTAGAGCCTTCACAGGCAAGCTCGGTTAAGCAGACGACAGCCTCCTAGGCTGACCTGCAAGATGTCCCACAAAAAAAAAAAAAAAAAGCGAGTGTGTCAGTCTGTTTTCGACTACGGATGCAAACGGAAGCGAATACAAGCGATTACGAAGAGAATAGTGATTATAAGCGATTCAGTGTTTGTGTAAATAAGTTGTTGAGTTAGTAAAGAATATTTAGTTAATTAATTGGTGTAAAATAATTTATCCCATACCCAGCTCGTAACAATATGGGTCTAATTGCAGATATTCTAATAAAAAATAACCGTCCATTGAGTAAAGATAATTATTATAATAAGAACTTCGAGGCAATGTAGCAGTTATAAGGACCAAGAAAGTCATGTTGAAGCGGGTATTACTGAAGAAGATGTTGATCTCAGCAACCATCAAGTAATTCATTGTGAACAACTCTCCACATCCGGATGGAGCAAAGTGAAGCGGCAGAATCCAACTTTGATAAATAATCATCATCAGCCTTTTTAATTTCCCCACTGCTGGGGCACAGGCCTCCTCTCTGTGAGAGGGTATGGGCCGTTATCCACCACGCGGGCCCAATGCGGTTTGGTAGATTTCACATGTCTTCGAATGTTTGGTTCTAGGACATGCCGGTTTCCTCACGATCTTTTCGATGATTTGATAAATAATATACATCGCAAAACAGTTTCTATGGTAAAAACAGATTTTAATGGGTAAAAACTGCTCCCCATTGATCACTAATCTGATAAAATTTTATTGTTTACTAGCTTCTGCTAGCGGCTTCGTCCGTATGGTAAAAAGTAGCCTATGTTTTAATCCAGGTCACACACTTATATAAGTGTGTGCAAAATTTCTTTCAAATCCCTTCAGCCGTTTTTGCGTGATTGAAACCACACATGAAAAACTTTCGCATTTATAATATTAGTAGGATTGGTAGGATTCTTTTGTTATGTTTTATGATCATTTATTATAATAAATAAATAGGTTTTCGTGGAAAAAGAAAAAACGCGCGTGACGTAATGTTACTGAAAATGAAGCTTGTACGTAAAGTTTAAAATAGAGGGAATCTCGCTGGAGAAACCACTCTGCACTCACTACCTTATCCTAGAACAATTCTGCTCCTAGTCCAATCACTGATTGCAATAGATAAGAAGAAAAAAAATTTATTTACATATAATTAATAGAAATAGCATTTTGTACATACATATTATCTATATTCTATATATGTACAAAATTAAATAAGCTATCTTAATCCTTGTAAATTAAAACAAGACAAGACTCTTCCACTCAATAAGAAAAAATCATCAAAATACATAAAGCAACATATGATAGAGAAATCGGTGAACATAATATACACCTCCTTTTGCCAAAAAAAAAGCCACAGGCCACCACTAGTAATACTAAATCTTTTGCAGCTCCCTGCTGGCCGTAAACCTTACACCTCCAGTCACAAAATGCAGTCTACCAAGTTCCATGGCTAGATGTGTACCTATGCAAGCAAGTTGCAGGTTGTAATATTAATCTTTCTGTTGTAGGCATGATGCTGGTAGCATATGATGAAGAAACAGGTCCGTGCGTGTACAAGACCGACCCGTCCGGCTACTACTGCTCGTACAAGGCGGTGTCAGCGGGCGCGAAGGCCACCGACGCCAACGCCTACCTGGAGAAGAAGCTGAAGAAGCGCTCCGAGCTCAGTGCCGACGAAGTGGTGCAGCTCGCCATCTCGTGCCTGTCGCAGGTGCTCTCCGTCGACTTCAAGTCCTCGGAGATCGAAGTAGGACTGGTCACCAAGGATGACCCACAGTTCAGGTGAGATTGTTTTACATAACATAATGTCAATCACCCACATTTGACCAGCCATACCGTGCAACTGTTGTGTTAGTCAGTTATACATATATGAGTAATTTAGAACTGCAATGTATTATTTAGTTTCAAATAATAACCAACTGCACTTTCAGCCAATGTTTGCTGATAATAACAGTTTTAACTTTTTTTTTATACACTCATTTCAGTGAGAAAATTTGCACCCCACGCAAATCGCACTGAAATATGTAGTTTTAGTGTAGTTAATAAAGATCTTTATATGTCGCAGCCAACTAGGTTAATCAGCCTTTCAGTTTACAGCCTAGCCTTATTACTTAACGGCGCCATTGAACTAGCGACTCGAATGATATTCAGTCATGCAATCAAACGAGCCAAATGATGTGGATTGCTAACGTTTAACTACTTGTGGCAAGTCGTTAAACTAATTTTGACGCTCGAATTTTTCGCGTTCAGTCGACAACGTCCTGACGACACTCATAAGTAATATAAGCCGACGGAGCCTATAGGAATCTTTAAAACCTGCAGGCAGAAATAGGCTCCGTGAGAAACAAAAAAACTTTTTTACAAAAATACAAGCTACTTCCAAAAGAGAAAATACACTTTTTTTTTTACACTACACTAAAAATTACAAAAATACACTTAAAATTGAAAAAAATTAATTCTTCGTTAATTGACACCGACTTCCGAAATTAAAGTTCTTTTTCAATTACAAGTGTATTTTCTTTTTCGGAAATCCAACTGACTTCCAAAAAAGTGTGTTATTAACCGACTTCAAAAAAGAGGAGGTTCTCAATTCGTCTGTATGTTTTTTTTTTGTATGTTTGTTACGCGAGATCTCCGCCATTTGTGAATAGATTTTGATGATTCTTTGGTGGTCCCACATAAATTTTATCGAAATTGATTCAGCACTTTTCGAAAAAATCAACATAAACAAAAATTATGTACATACACTGATGACGTTTTGGTCGTCTCCAAATGTTCAAATTCCATGTTATTAGGGTTGGGTTGGGGGGGGGGGGGTGTTTTTGTAGAATTTTGAAAATCGGTCCACAACTGACAGAGAAATCGGTGGTCATACATTAAAAAAAAACCACACAGTCGAACATAGAACCTCTTCCTTTTTGCGAAGTCGGATAAAAATAGGCTAACATGTAGGACGGTGGCTAGTCTTGGTCCCATGGTAAAAGTTGTACATATTGATGAGTATTTTCCTATTTTCGTCTCCACCTTGTATATTGTATCGGTACGAGTATATTGAAAAGTCTTCTTCTGCAATCAGTCCGTGGTCTATGAGCAGAATAATTATTCTAGGTTAACCCGTAGTGGCGAGTGCTTCCTCCTCTCTTTATTTTTATGACATCATATTGCCTTACTCTGCAAGGTCCATCACAGACACCTTTTATGTTCTAGCTTTGTAAGCGCTTTCAACAAGGGAATTGGATGGCTCTATTGTGTTGCCCAGAGGTTCGCCTTCTGGTGCACTACGTTTTGCTTGAGATAATTAGAGCTGATTTTGAGGCACTTACTTTTATTCGCCACTTCTGTCATCCAGACTGTGTAGTCTTTAACACGTTGACTGCCAGACAACAGACACAATTAAAAATCTTTTGTTTGGGGGTCACCATGTGTCCCCCATGGCAGTCAGTGTGTTAAGAAGCAAGTTCGGGGTCCTTGTGGCTTGCCAAAACGGCTGTGTCATTTGCGTAGGCTGCTGACGTAATGTAAGGCGTATGAGGCAGCTCTGCTCTTAACACGGTGTACAATACTGGGTCCTTTTTTTTGTTTTCGAGGGGAAAATTTGAAAAGGCACCTGGGCTTTTGAGGAGAAGACCAGCGAGTGTGGGATTCTTACCTTACTAAAACCACCCTAATGATCACCATCAGCATATGGAAGGGGCCCCATTATCTCTAAAAGACCACTCTGGAACCCACCAAACTCTGGTCGTAGTACAGAGCCCTAGGGCACTGCTGCAATAATTTTGTGAAAAACGGAAGTAGCATCTCTTTCCTTGACAAGTCAAAAGAAATTCTGTCGAGATGTAAGATTTCAGTAGTTCGTGTGGAGTAAGGACCCTTTGATCTTGCAGAGTAACTCGTGGTACCATACCCTATCAAAGCAGGATCAATGCAAAATGCAGCAGAGCAGTATTTCTTATCTTACAAAGACTCGTTCTGTCGTAGCGTGTTTGTGCCGAAAGGAAATGGGTGAGGTATGAATATGATAGACCTTAGTTTTTCGAATAGCTTATGTGTTACAGGTAGCAATTGGATGGGTCTACTGGGTAAAACGGAAATGCGTGCTCATATTTTATATAAGTACTGCTTCTGACTATGGAAATTAAGAACTTTCTTTACGAAAGTCATACATAATTCCGAAAAAAAAAATATTGTAAGCGTCAGGACCCCTGGACTAATAGAGATATTTGATGTTTAGAAAATACCAAGATTTACTACCTTTTTGCTACTATTTGATACATAACTTCGAATATTTAGTACCTCGGCTGACAGCCAAAAAACACGTAAAGTGGTCAGACATTCTGACATCAGGATGTATGGACCATTTTGTTTTAACCGGCTTTCGAAAAAGGAGGAGGTTCTATGTTCGGCTGTATGTATGTTTTTTTTTTTTATGTATGTCCGCCGATTTCTCCGTCAGTTGTGGAGCGATTTTAAAATTCTTTTTTTATCCGAAAGAATATACTGCCAAGGTGGTCCCATATAAATTTTATCGAAATTGCTTTAGCGCTTTTTGAGAAACTGAACAAAAACGAAAAATACGTTTACCTCGATGACGTTTTGGTGTTCTCTAAATGTTTAAATTCCACGTTCCATGTTATTGGGGTTCTTAGTTCTGTGGTATAACAACTAAAAAGTGAAAAATAAAAAAACTTTTGTACAAAAAAAACAACCGACTTCCAAAAAAAAATACACTAAAAATGAAAAAATAACATTAATTTCGGAAGTCGGTGTCAAATAACGAAGAAGTAAAATACAAACACCGACTTCCGAAATTAATGTTATTTTTTCATTTTTAGTGTATTTTTTTTTGGAAGTCGGTTGTTTTTTTTGTACAAAAGTTTTTTAATAGTTCGAGACAACACAACTAATTTATCTCTTTGTAAATATTTAGTACCTCAACATAATTTTTTTTCAATTTTTTTTGGCATTCCTGAAAAATGTTACACCACCATTTTTTTACCATCAACTTCAATTATTTCCATAAGTTCTTTTATGGAGTTGGTATAAGAGGATCAAGTTGGTAGGGTTGATTTAATATGGCTTAAAAATCAGTTTCGTCAGTACCAGGCGTTGCCTCGTGTGGAGTGAAGGCTCTCTAGCTGCGTAGCAAATGCATCTGCTTGCTGATTCTCGTCCATAGTCCATTTTCTAGTTTAATTGGCAGTGACCCTAATTAAATATTTTATAATTCCAGAGTGTTGGCTGAAAATGAGATCGACAGACATCTGACTGCAATTGCTGAGAAGGATTAAGGATTTGGCAAATAA
Organism: Polia nebulosa; assembly: GCA_951329385.1. NCBI lineage: Eukaryota > Metazoa > Arthropoda > Insecta > Lepidoptera > Noctuidae > Polia > Polia nebulosa. Next base: position 32,981,592 of record OX589599.1, on the reverse strand, counting down.
AATCTCTATTATAATTTTCTAAATAAAATGTTCTTATACAACTAACTTATTGGTTTGTTCTTATTATATCGTGGTTTTCTAATTTTGTATTTTAAAATAAATCATATTATTTCTTAAAGAAACAACTCTGTGAGCATACCAGCGTTCCCTGCCGGCACGTTAATGAGTTGTTCTGGCAGCTCGGTGACCACGCTGGTGAAGTTCTGCAGGCTGCAACAGAACACGAGGCCGTACACCGGGCTCTCGTAGTTGCGGTGGCGCCGCAGCTCGTGCAGCCACGACACGCGGCCGCATGCGCTCTCGCAGAACACGGCCTCGCGGACCTCGCTCACGGCCACGAACGGGTCGTTGAGCAGCACCAGCGCCACCGCCTTGTGCGTCTGTTTGGCGTGCACCACCGTCCAGATATACTTCGGCACCGGAAACCTCTTACCAGCTTTCAAGAAAATTTCGGTGTGCGAGTGCCCCGTGCGCAGCGCGAGCACGCCGTGCGTGCCGACGTGCACGTCCAGCTCGGCGTGCGGCCGGCTCAGCTGCAGGAACTTGGCGACGTCGCGGTGCAGGTGCTCCAGGTTGCCGCGCGCCACGCTGCGCCACACCGCCACGCGGTTGGAGACGAAGTCTGTAGCGCGCATGTTTTGGTCCTCGAAATAGTGACTGCTGAGCAGCTTGGCGGACGTGAGGCTCTGGTCGGCAAAGGAGTAGCGATCGTGCTTGAGTAGCTCGTGCAGGCGCCTGTTCATGCGCACGTCGTCGGAGTACAGACGCTCGGCGGCGTGCCGCGTGCTGGCGTCGAACATGTGGTTGAAATTGCCGAGCAGGCTCAGCGGGCCCTCGTGCTCCTCGTGCGGCGTCACTAGCAGCGCGTTGTGCGGCGCGCTGCTCATGCGCAGGCGCGCGGCCAGGGCGCGCTCGGGCTCGAAGCACAGCGCGGCCAGGTGACGCGGCGCCTGCGAGTGTGCCGAGCGCAGCAGGTACGCGCGCCCCTGCAGGCTGCCGCAGTTGTCGACCTGCATGGGAATAAGTAGCTGTGACTTTGCTGCTATTCTCTGAGTGAGAATTGAGATCGTCAAGGGAAAAAACAATCTTGGGTAGATGTTAAAAAACGAACGTTTTTAGACGCTTGGCATAATAATTGTATCACCTGATGCAGCACGTCCTCAAAGATGCTCTCTTGGCAGCCGAGCTCGAGCAGGTGGCGCAGCGCTTGGTCGGCGCGCACGCGGTAGCGGCCCGCCTCGCACAGCACGGCCAGCGTCTCGTGCTGCGGGTAGGCCAGGAACCTGCCGCCGCCACACGCCAGCAGCAGCTCGGCGCCCGCCGGCACCAGCAGCGAGCCGTTGGCGGCGCGGTGTGACGTCACCAGCGGCATGTTGTCCGGCACGCACTCGGCACACTCCAGCTCCATCACGCATGGTGCTGCGCGTTATCAACATAATATTTTATTTCCATTCAGTCACTCCTGTCGAGAAAGACCGACCGAGTGCTTGTCGGACGTGGTGTGTACTAGCGAGCCCCAACACCACCAAGACTAACAGTTACCTTCTATTTGCCATGCGATGGAGGCTATACTATTACGTGTTCTGTAAACATGTGTATTTACACGGTTGTAAAGATTCAGCCGTGGCAAAGACTAAAGGTCATAGCTCACATATCAACTCGGAAAAGGATCATCACTGTATCAACTGGAGCCGTACATAGTATTCTTTGTATGAAACTTCCTATTGCAACTCGCACTAATCGGAATTGTAACGTAATCGCCTCACCTCGGAACAAGCTCACGAACCAGTGCGGTGCGTGGTTAACTTGCGGTTCCCACACTTACGTCTCTCTCCGTGCCCTCAGTCTCACCCTTCCCGCGGCTTGCCTGCAGCACACTACTGTTGCCAAACGTACTGTCATACCATTCACAAGGCAACTTCCAGTTGTATTGCGCGCGTGTTTTATTGAACTTCTAGGTTAGATTTAAAAAAACTAAAACAGGTTAAAACTCTGCCAGCCAGATCAACTAGCGGTCGGTGAGCCGTAAGCGAGGCGTCGCCTAGCCGTAGCCGAGTCGACGTACCGGCACGGAGCTGCTGATCCGCTTTGGTTACGTGTTACGTTAGGTTGACACCTGTTTGACGACGAGATGAAAGGCGATACGGTGACGACCCCTTTCCGAGTTGATATGTGTGCTGTGACCTTTAGTAACATGGTCCCGTTGACATAGTTTGGGCAATACGTACATGTTTTGTTTCTCCCTGTTAATAGTCTATACATTACACACAAACCGTATCAGAATCCGTTGCATGGTGGAGGAGTTAAAGGGGTAGCGGATTAATTCTGAAAATGAGTTACCGCACCCCTGGGCACTCAGGCAGGGAAGGAACAGGGGTGGGTTTTAGTCAGTAAGAGTCTGACGCACCCTCCCGTTCCACCCAGAGCGGGAGAAGTCATTGGATGATTTCTCACCCCAGTATTTTTCACACTCCTACCCCCACTCCTCATTTTTTAATCACAGTACAACGTTTGCTGGGTCGGCTAGTATTTTAGTAAGGTCAGATTTCTTTAAATATAGCAAACAAACACTTCGTAGTAATACTATTAAAACGTAGTTTCAAGCTGTTTAAAGCGTAAATAAAAAGATTTTAAAAAAAATTATGGCTGTTTGACAATTTTCACTGCAGCCGACAATGCGCCCTTTTTATAATAATAAATTGTTTATTGAGCTTTAGCATTGGTACAATTAAAACACTTACGGACAACATTCACAAAGATTAAATACAATAAATATCAGTTGTGTCGGAAGTATTTATATTGAATTCTGGTAACCAAAGCAAGATTTAACTTGTGGTATGGGTACAAGTATTCTCACAGCAATTCTTCATACCAAGTCCCACATCAAAAGTTCGACATAAAGTTCAATACAGAACAGCCCTTTCAAGTGTGTGTGAGTGTAGTGAGTGTGAAGTTATGACTTTGTGAAGTGTGGTGTATTTGTTTGTGAATAGAGGAGTTTATGCGTAAAGGATAAGTATTACAACTGATATTTATTGTATTTAATCTTTGTGAATGTTGTCCGTAAGTGTTTTAATTGTACCAATGCTAAAGCTCAATAAACAATTTATTATTATTTTATTATTATAAAAAGGGCGCATTGTCGGCTGCAGTGAAAATTGTCAAACTGCCATATTTTTTTTTAAATCTTTATATTTACGCTTTAAACAGCTTGAAACTACGTTTTAATAGTATTACTACGAAGTGTTTGTTGGCTGGCCTGTTGGTCTAGTGGTTAGTGACCCTGACTGCTATGCCGGAGGTCGTGGGTTCGATTCCCACCCAGGACAAATGTTTGTGTAATGAGCACGATCATTTGTTGTGTCTGGGTGTAATTTATCTATAATTGTATGTATTTAGAAATATATAAGTATGTTTATCAGTTGTCTAGTACCCATAACACAAGCTCTGCTTAGCTTGGGACTAGATGGCGTTGTGTGATAGTTGTGGAATATTATTATTATGTCATTTATTAATTTTCTATACATATATAAATTATAATTTCAAATATTTCTTACAAATCATATAAAAAAGAAGAAAAAAACATTTAAAATTATAAAAAATAGTAGTCCGCCGGTGTCGGGAGCAGGGTCCAAGCTACCGGTGGTTAGGGCTCCAGAGACAGGAACCTCCTCACAATGCGAGCCGTATCGAGGAGTACTGCCTTCTGTATCAGGCCCTTGATCCAACCGTGCAACGACAGCTTCGACAGGTGGTCGTCGAGGCTTTTGGCTATCAGGCCGTTGGCGGTAACGACTATCGGCACAATGACAGCCGAGTCCACATTCCACATATCGACAACCTCGTGTGCTAAATCAAGATATTTCATTTGTTTCTCTTTCTCAGCTTTCACGAGGTTCTCGTCATGTGGGATGGTGACATCGATTATCATTGTGCGGCGCGCTAATCGGTCTATCACCACTATATCAGGCTTATTTGCAACAATAGTCCTGTCAGTGATGATAGACCGATCCCAGAACAACGTGACATGGTCATTTTCGAGAACTGGGTCGGGCACATATTTGTAATACGGCACCTCAGAATCCACAAGTTTGTATTTCAAAGCAAGTTGCTGGTGAATAATCCTGGCCACTTGGTTATGCCTGTGCAAATACTCGCTGTTAGCAAGACGAGAACAACCAGAGATAATATGTCTGATGGACTCACCCGGACGATGGCATGCCCGACACACGTCAACCGTCCCATCCTTCATAATATGTCTCCGGTAGTTATTCGTCAAGATAACTTCGTCCATAATCGCACAGACAAAACCTTCAGTTTCCCCGAAGAGGTCGCTGAAACGTAGCCAGGCCACGGACGCTAAGAAATCTACATCAGGCCCATGAAGAGCCCGATAAAAGCGCCCGTGAAGCTCCTTGCTTTTCCATATCTCCTTGCGGTCATCAGCAGTGAGTACTACAGGTTTGCGCCAGTTCTCTTTTGCCATGGACAACGGGGTGAGTCCCTTGTCCACTGAGACCACATCTCGGTGCATACCCACGTCGGTTTCTAGAAAATATTCTCTTAGACTGCACACCTCGCGGTTGTGGAGAGTCTTAGCGTTTAAAAAGCCTCGACCTCCACACTTCCGCGGGATGTACAGTCTCATCACCGATGAACGTGGGTGATGCATCCGGTTTGCGGTCAGCAGCGTACGGACCCTCCTATCCAGGGCGTCGAGTTCGGTCTGAGTCCATTTGAGTATGCCGAAAGAGTACATCAAAACCGGCATGACCCAACCGTTGAAGGCGCGCACCTTATTCCCGCCCGATAAAAGGCTGTTTAAAACCTTTTTCAGGCGGCCAAAGAAGCGCTCCTTCAGCGATTGTTTCATGTCAGTAACATTAATGCCTAACGCTTCCGACATACCCAAATATTTGTATGTTTCGGTCGAGGAGAGGGATCTAAGGTGTATGAAATCCGAGAGTTGGATCCCTTCGGATTCCATAATCTCCCCTCGCTTTACATGCATGACTGCACATTTGTCCACACCAAATTCCATCCTGATCGCGCTACTGAAAGTTTCAGTTACCTTCAGTAACTCCATCAGTCGCAAATTGTTGCGGGCAAAGAGTTTCAGGTCATCCATGTAAAGAAGGTGAGATATGGCTTGACCACCTCTTCTCAACCGATAGCCCAGCCCCGAGTCCTCCAGCAATGTGCTTAGAGGATTCAGGGCCAAGCAGAACCAAAGAGGACTCAAACTGTCGCCCTGAAATATAATTTATATTATATTATTATTTCGTTTATTCATTTGTAAATACATATAAATTGTATTTTTAAATATTTCAATGAAAAAATAAAAGAAAAACATTTAAAAATATAAAAAATAGTATCCCACCGGTATCGGGAACAGGGTCCAAGCTACCGGCGGTCAGGGCTCCAGAGAGAGGAACCGCCTGACAATGCGAGCCGTGTCCAGAAGTACTGCTTTCTGAATCAAGCCCTTGATCCAGCCGCCTAACGAGAGCCTCCTGAGGTGTTGGTCGAGGCTCGTGGCTATTAAGCCATTGGCTGACACGACTATCGGTACAATGATCGCTGAGTCCACATCCCACATGTCGACAACCTCGCGAGCCAAGTCAATATACTTGATTTGTTTATCTTTCTCGGCTTTCACGAGGTTCTCGTCATGTGGGACGGTAATGTCAACAATCATTGCACGCCTCTCGATTCGGTCCACCACCACTATATCAGGCTTATTGGCTATAATAGTCCTGTCAGTGATGATGGACCGATCCCAGTACAATGAGATATGACCATTATCGAGAACTGGGTCGGGCGCATATCTGTAGTACGGCACTTCCGATTCCACAAGAGAGTATTTCAGAGCAAGTTGCTGATGGATAATCCTGGCTACAAGGTTGTGCCTATGCAAGTACTCACCGTTAGCTAGACGAGAACAACCAGAGATTATGTGGCGGATTGATTCTCCTGGACGATGACATGCCCGACATATGTCAACCGTGCCGTCCTTCACAATAAATCTCCGGTAATTTTTCGTCATGATAACTTCGTCCATAATTGCACAGACAAAACCTTCGGTTTCCCCAAAGAGGTCACCGACACGCAGCCAGGCTACGGACGCTAGTTAGTCTACATCGGGCCCATGTAGGGCCCGGAAAAAGCGTCCGTGAAGTTCCTTACTCTGCCATACTTCTCTGCGATCGTTAGTGTCAAGCACTAGAGGTTTGCGCCAGTTCTCGTTAGCCAAGGAGAGTGGAGTAAGGCCCTTGTCCACCGCCACTACATCTCGATGCATACCCACGTCAGCAGCTAGGAAATATTCCCTTAGACGGCATACCTCGCGGTTGTGGAGGGTCTTAGCATTTAAAATGCCTCGGCCTCCACACTTCCGCGGGATATACAGTCTCATCACCGACGAACGTGGGTGATGCATTCGAAATGCAGTCAGCAGCGTACGGACTCGCCTATCCAGGGCGTCAAGTTCTGTTTGAGTCCATTTGAGTACGCCGAAAGAGTACATCAATACCGGCATGACCCAACCGTTGAAGGCGCGCACCTTGTTTCCGCCCGAAAGAAAGCTATTAAATACCTTCTTCAGGCGGCCAAAGAAGCGCTCCTTCAACGATTGCTTCATGTCAGTAACATTGATACCTAACGCTTCCGACATACCCAAATACTTATAGGTTTCGGTTGGAGAGAGGGATCTCAGGTTTATGGAATCCGAGAGTTGTGTTCCCACGGATTCCACAATCTCCCCTCGCTTTACATGCATGACCGCACATTTATCCACACCAAACTCCATCCTGATGGCACTACTGAAGGTTTCAGTTACCTTCAGTAGCTCCATCAGTTGCAGATTGTTGGGGGCAAAAAGTTTCAAGTCATCCATGTAAAGGAGGTGAGATATAACCTGACCACCTCTCTTCAACCGATAGCCTAGCCCTGAATTCTCTAGCAGTGTGCTTAGAGGATTCAAAGCTAGGCAAAACCAAAGCGGACTCAAACTGTCACCCTGGAATATACCCCGCTCGATCCTTATCGGTTCGCTATTCCTCTGGATTTGTCGACATCCTGGATAGCGAAGGACCGTCCTCCATTGCCCCATACATGACATCAGGAAGGTGCGTAGCGTTGCATCAACTTTATACAATTCTAGCACCCTCATGAGCCATGTATGAGGAACTGAGTCATAGGCCTTCTTATAGTCTATCCAACATGTCGACAGATCCTTTCGGAAACGCCGAACCTGTTGGCTAATGGTCATATCTATGAGGAGAAGCTCCTTAGTACCGCGGGACCCATTCCTACATCCATTTTGAGAGGCAGACATGATACAGTTACTATCTATATGTGTGTTAATCTTAGCTCTCAAAATGGATGTAAGAACCTTATAGACCGTCGGTAAGCACGTGATCGGTCTATAATTTTTAGGTTCCGCAGTACTACCTGATTTATGGAGCAGGTGGGTTATTCCTGTAGTTAAAAATTGGGGCAGCGACCCTGACTCTAAGGCAGACTGGATCTGAGATGCCAAGTGGGTATGCGACCTTGTAAACCATTTTATCCAGAAGTTGTGCAGCCCGTCCGGCCCTGGAGATTTCCAGTTAGCTAACGGACGGACTGCACGAGCTACATCTTGGGGGCTGATGATAATTGCCCCCATTTCTGGTATTGGATCGCATACGCGCTCAACATCCCGAATCCAATCGCCCTCGGTATGACAGACAGGCACCGACCAGATGCTGCGCCAGAACGAGTATATGGCGTCATCATCCGGCAGGTGCGTATTAGTCACACCTTGGTCCGGTCGCTCCCAATCCCTATACACCCACCTTTCATTACTTCGGAATGTGCGATTCTGGGTGTATCGTTCCACTCGCCGCTTATACCTGCGAATACGGTTTGCCCATGCATATACTTTCTGCTTCAGGAAGTCGATGCGCTCTGTGACACGGGACATATAGTCTCGGGAGCTGACATCAGTCCCCGAAAACGCCCGTCTCACAAAGCGCATCACTCTTGGGCGAGTGTTGCCCTCCCTGAAGCAGATTAGTTTGCCTATGAGTGCTCTGGCCCCACCAATACGACGCTCGATTCTGCACTGCCAAGCCGGCACGGTTGGCTTCGGTCGTGTAGCTCGGTCATTAGGAAATTTAACGTGAGCTACACGACATGCCGCTACAGCCGCGCAGTACAGTATCGAGTGTGTATCGGTGAGGTCTTCGCAGTCATCTAAATAATTTGACAACTGCGAATCCAGAGCAGCCACCAGCGCCCTATTCTTGTTATGCATGGGCAAACGAGGTAAACGTGGTCTAAGTTCGAGCGGCATGTTGCGATACTCCCGAATAGCACACTCATATATTATTATTATTATTAGAGAAATGACAACTTTATGAGATTCTCTGTTTCATAATAGGTCTGCACCTGTAACCAGTCATATACTTTTCTCTTACATTCCCGTAAAGTTGTGGAATAAATGGAGCAACTTTTATTGGTTCGATTATATACGAGTAGGTGACTTCCAATGCCATAGAAATGCCTACAAGCAAGTTGTGTCCTACAGCTTTGAGTAGGGCATACTCTAAAGCGTTGGCGCTTGTTTCGAGAACTGGCATCGTATTTTAACGAAATGTGCTTACGCACAATCACATGAAGCACAAAGAGCTTTCTGCAATTATTATTTCGGCGAAGAAAATGAGGGTCATTATGTACTGGTTAAAATCACCTGCGGGTTGTTAACATAACAATACAATTTCATATAACAAGTAGGAAGCAATCTTAATGGCAAGATGGCATAGACCGCGGCTATCATAAAAACATCAATATGTCATCATCTTCCTGCCCTTATGCCATGTTATTTGGGGTCGGCGCAACACGTTTTGTTCTTCCATTCTGTCCTGTCAGCCGTCACGCTATCACTAACTCCCTTTTCTTTCATATCACTTCTCACACAATCCGTCCATCTTTTCTTTGGCCTCCCTCTACATCCATCCACATTTATATTCATAACTCTTTTGGTTGCATGTGTTTCATCCCTTCTCTTCACATGACCATACCAAGATAAGCAAGCCAAGCAATTATACGACGTCATACACTAAATATCTGCATAATTAAAATCTTTAAATTCAACAACATTCCGCTGCGCGTACGCACACAGCAAGAAAGGGAACCCCTTTCAACTTCTCTGTCACTGGCGCTACTTTCTACCTCTAATTACTCATTTCTTACTTTATCCATTCTCGTTACTCCACACATCCATCTTAACATTCTCATCTCCGCCACATGCAATTTTTTTTCATCCGTCTTTTTCACAACCCAACATTCTGATCCATACAGTACGACAGGTCTAATCACGGACTTATAGATTTCCCCTTTTAACTTAAGGGGCATCCGTCGGTCGCAAGTTGTTCCAGTGACCTGTCGCCATTTCATCCATCCTAAGTTGATCTTGTACGTTACGTCTCGGTCTATATCGCCATCCCACTGAACAAGCGACCCGAGGTACCGAAAGTCGGAGCAGATCGGTATAGGCGTTCCGTTGAGAGCTACAGGCATAGGACTGGAGAGACCGCCGAAATCGCAGAACAGATATTCTGTTTTGGTTCTGCTCTATTTTAGGCCAACAGTCTTTGCCACCACGTCTCCAATCTGCTCTGGATCTGAGCCGCTTATCGTTGCGCAACCAGCACAATGTCATCAGCAAACAGCATACACCAGGGAGCCTCTTCCTGGATGTCCGACGTCAGAGCGTCCATTATCATCAGGAAGAGGTAAGGGCTGAGGGCCGACCCCTGGTGTAAACCGACTGCTACACTGAAGCTGTCAGTGCTGCCCACTCGAGACCGGACTTGGGTACTGCATCGACTGTACATCGCTCGGATCAACTGCACATACTTCCCAGGCACGCCTTTCTCCTTAAGGGCCCACCACATAACCTCTCGAGGCACCCTGTCATATACCTTTTCAAGGTCAACGAACACCATGTGCAAGTTTTTATGCACATCTCTGTATTTTTCGCACAGCTGGCGGATAGCGAAAATGGCATCCGTTGTACCTCGACCAGGCATAAAACCGAACTGGTTTTGTGAGATTTCACTCTCTTCTCTCAGCCGCTGTTCAATAACTTTCTCCCATGCTTTCATACTATGTGACGTTAGCTTTATTCCTCTATAGTTGTTGCACTCCAGCACATCACCTTTGTTCTTGAAGATGGGCTCCAACGAACTGTTGCAACATTCATCAGGTATGGCTTCTTCCAGCAACAACTTATTGAAGAACAATGCTAACCACGTCCATACATCTACCCGTAATGACTTCCACACTTCAATTGGTATTCCGTCTGGACCAATTGCCTTACCATTCTTCATTCCATTCACTGCTATTCTCACTTCATCAACACTGACCATTCTCACTAACCCCTCATTCACTGATTTATTCTCTACAACACCACTCCAGATTTGTGCAACAACCCTAGTCCATTTCCCACAGCGGCCGGGTGCTGCCACTGCGCGTCGCCTGTGGGGTACGCCCTAACCCTATCGCACATTCTTTTTAGACCCATCATGTTACTAGAGATTCGGCAAAAACATCAATATGTGAAATTAAGAATATATTCTTATTTTACCCTTTTCAGAGCGCGATTTATTTGTAGTCTGGTTCTAGTTTTTAAACTTATTGTTTTAATTATTTCTCAGAAAGTTGCGACAATTTTTACATCGAAGTTTCATAAAAAAAATGCACCAAATCAAAGTGTTGAAGACATTAGCAGCTTCATTGATGCCTGGGCAGTCTGCTGCTGCTCATAATATGATGTGATACTCACGATCAGTGAAGAGAGCGAGTTGGAAACAAAACACAAACACGACAACACGTAGCAGCCCCATGTCGGCGGAGCGTGGTACTGCGAGCGACTGAGCAGTGCGCACTATCGCGCCGCCACCGACTGACCTCAGACCCCAGATAACGCGCCACTGGCCAGGGTTGCCGACACCCGACAGCAACAATATGAACTTGTTTTTTTGTGGCAGAAGCTATGATAAACAACTTCTCATGTGGTATTAGTAGAAGTAAGGTCATTCTCAATGTAGTTCTCCCGTATGCAAGTGAGAGGGAGATACGTCGACGTCTTAGGCGTCGTCCTAATAGAACGCGATCGTCGCAGTCATTTGTACGGAAAAGCGCTCTCTGTCGACGCGACAACGCGATCAAGTTTTCCATACAAATAAACACGATGATCGCGTATTCGCGCGATGGTCGCTTTATATTAGGACGACGCCTTATCAAGCCATGAGCTATGAGATTACCCGTACAACACCACATGACCACAAGATAAGGACCTGAATAAGGAAACCATTGATAAATAAAAGATTCAACCAATTTACGATAAGTAATTTAATATGAACATAATATACAATGCTGATGTTTATTTATAAAAGCAGGTAAAAACCGACAAAACACATACACCGTACGATACAATAGTATTTTATTTACTTCATCAACGTACATATCTATAGAGTATAATTACTTAAATAATTAACTATAATCGTAGTACAATTTTGCTATACTGTGTAACAGTTTAGCAAAATTGACTGACGGAGCCCGCGGCCTGCGACGATCTAACTACACGACGTTGATCTGTGAGGATCCACCTGTGGCGGCGGCCAGCCAGGCGCTGCTGCTCCGTATTGCTTCAGTGGATATGTGCGCGCTGGACGCGTCAGTGACACGCGTATATAATTAAGCTTAATGTCGCCATTTAACGTAACGTCTACAGCAAAAGTTAAGTAAATAAGCAGTCTGCGTCTGGACACAGTAACTAAACATACATAAGTTGATAGAAAAACGATCGCTTATCAAGTTCAATGAGATGAATGTGTTACAGTTTACTGGTAGGTCACCTGATGGGACCGTAAAGGTACGGCCAAACCAACGCGTTTAACATGGCTCACGGTGGCGTGCTAATAGTTTTTTCAGTGAATCTCGCTGCGTCACACACGCGCCGGCTGCCGAGCGCGGTGACGTCACCGTGCTGTTACACAAATGTTGAATGATGGTACACTCGACATGACTCGCAAGTGCGACGTGCGACGTGCCCACTGCCGGCAGGCGGCCCGCGCTGCGACCACCTCACGAGCACGCACTCGCTCATCCGTGGCACTGAACAATGAGAAACTTAACTACATTAAACTTCATAATCTATGAAACAATGACACGTATGTATTGCACAAGAAGTGTAACAATGATGCTCGCGAGCCGAGCGCCCGCTCGCTTCGACAACCGGTACAGTAATAAACATTTATATAAGTCAGTCAGCTTCTCATTGGTGTGCATTGCGGTTTTGAGAAAAGTTCTCAATCATCCAACCATTATAATATGAGATGCGGTTGAGTGATTGTGGCTTAGCTTTCTTTACTACACAATTTACACTCTAAACATTTAAGTATAAAAACACGAAGCGATGAATAATAAAATTAATCATGCGACACTATTTGAGACCAGATAAAGTTCCTTGCGAGGTGTAACTGTTTGGAACCTGCTTTTTTATTGCACCCAATTGTATAATGCGACTAGACATTCCACGACTGAAACTTGAAACAAAAGCGTCGGGAGCTTTAATTACAATTATCAAGAATTTGAAAAGCTAAATGTTGAACAGGTGTTACACAAAGTTCACCTGTTTTGTAGTAGAGAACTAATAGAAGTGTGAGAGTGCAGCTGACTTCAGTAGCAGCTAGCCCAGCCCGCGCTGATAGCGACTCCCACATCCTCCTGCGAGTCGTGAGCGACGCAGCGACAGCAGCGGCTGTTGGAGCCCCCGACCTCGTCCACCGACACTGCTCGCACACGCCTGTCCCTGATTGCTTCTACTGCTTTAAATAACACGGTTTTACTTACTCTATTATGAAAAGTCTAGCGTCTTTACTATAGCTTCAACAGCCAAAGGATAGCTGAAGAAACATAGATATCTCCCTCTGGTTGGCCTCTTCAGTAGGTCCAGGTCGGCATAACGGTGAGTGTACCAGCGGGAGCGGGCGCGGCGGCGGCGGCGCTACGGCGCCTACGTGCTGCAGCAGGCGCGCGTGGGCGGAGCGCGCGACGGCCGGCGCTCCACGGCGATGCGCGCGTGGTCGGCGTCGGCCTCGCGCCCCGACGTCTTGTCCAGGATGGCCTCGGCCAGCTCGGAGAACGCGCGGTCGATGTTGATGTTGGCCTTCGCCGACGTCTCCATGAACCGGATGCCATGCTCACGCGCTATCTGTACACACACACATTTACAATTCATTTCAGACACGACAACACCAATATTGTTCATTGTCTTCAACTGATTAAGAAATTATGAACTCTCACATGTGTCCACACAGCCACTTTTGTCATTGACAGCAATCCAGGCGAATTTTTTAATTGCCTCTATGAGTCCATTGTCCCCTCTTCTTTATTAAAAGTTTAGTCTAATTTTATATTTTTTTACTATAAAAAAGGGTAAACCTAAAAGTCTAAGTTAGTATCCATCTTATCTTTTGTAAAATGATGTCTATTATTATTTATTACTTAAGATGAAAAGTATTTTTAAGAATAATCGATTTCATTCATTACCAGACACAATCATACAGTGGATTTTGTTACCAAACATACATATTTGGAACACATGTAGCGAATGTTATCTGCGCGTGAGTCACACGACGGCGCGCGCGCTAATTGACGCCGGCTCCAGCGCGCGCTAACATGGATGCGGTGCACACATCCACAATACAATGAGCCCACATTTTGTTTACGCTCACTCTTTTATGCGAGAACCAAAACAAACATCACTCAAACAAGTTATGCTAATAAAATAATAGGAATGAGTATATAAGAGGAAGTCTGAAAGTGGCACCGCTGACTGAAAAGTTGTGTGGAAATCGGTTGTCGTGGTATGGGCATGTGATGCGGAGGAATGAAGAAAATGTTGTGAGGAAAGTCTTGTGTATGGATGTGAATGGCTATAAGAGTAGGGGAAGGCCAAAGAAACGATGGTTGGACTGTGTGAAAGAGGATATGGGTAAAAAGGGGGTGACTACAGAGATGACGACTAATAGAGGAGTATGGAAGAAAAAGACATGTTGCGCCGACCCCAAATAAATTGGGATAAGGGCAGGAGAATGATGAATGCACATTACATGTGACACGAAAATAAAAACAAGTTGACAAACACTGCCTGGTTAACTTCTTCCGCAGTCAAGACAAGGCTTTATTTTAGTTAGTTAATAATAAATTAATATTTGTAAGCATAGGATACAGGAAGCCACACAATTATATGATGAAGAATATTGACTAACAATAGGTTAAATAATTTGTTTACAACATTTCCTACAGTTTGTGCTCAATATTATTATTAAACAGGTTTTAATATTGAAGCTTAAAACTTGTTTCATTGGTATGTTACACAACCTACAGCAGCAGGTGGTGAGCTCACTAAATACAAGTCATACTCACTGCTTCTCCTCGCTCCTTGCTGACGACACGCTTCTCCTCCATGTCACACTTGTTGCCGAGGATCATCTTCTCCACATCTTCATTAGCATGCTGGAATAACCATGTTCACTGATCACTATTTATAACACATTGACCTTGATCATTTAAAACTGAACTAGATAAGTAATGGATCTGAAATTCCAAATATTTAAAACCTTCACAACAGGTATTAAATCAGTGTAGCTATGTAAATGAAACTTATCACAAAATATAAATTTTTACACTAAATTATTTGTTAGGCATATAAAATATGATGTCATGCTTCAAATTGTAATGAAACATGTAATAATAATTAGTGGACTATGTCTCTTGTAACAATTGGTGCATTATGTGCCTGAAACACATTTTGATTTCCACTAGTTTAAGCTGTTAATAATATGCTAGAGTTCAGAAATAAGTTGCATATAAATGAATTTTTTCTCCACTGCATTCAGTATGTTTTGAGAAAGGTATAGTGGTCTATTTGTAAAATCATGACCAGTGATATGGCATACTTGTATTGAGTTAAAATACACAGAAGCCAACCCCCGCAGACTAAATGAGTGCTCTACAATGTGTGGTACCAGCAGGTGTTGCTGTTACTGCATACCTCGTCTATATTCCGTAACCATTTGACGATGTCATCAAATGTTTTCTCGTTGGTGATGTCGTACACGAGCATGATGCCCATCGCGCCGCGGTAGTATGACGTAGTGATGGTGTGGAACCTTTCCTGGCCCGCCGTGTCCCATATCTGGAGCTTTATCTTTTTGCCGCGGAGCTCCACGGTCTTTATTTTAAAGTCGATACCTACAAGACGTGAAAGCACACAATGTTAGCACAATATTGGATAGTAACCGAGTAGAACGAAATTAATCTACTACGGCACATCATAAGAACTAATTAAAAATTAAACACAAAAAAACTATTTTTCTTTGGCTTTGGTGATAGAAAATACAAAGGTGGCTCATACCGATTGTAGATATAAACGTCGTTGTGAAGTGGTTGTCTGAAAACCTGAACAATATACATGTCTTGCCTACGCCAGAGTCACCAATGAGAAGTAGTTTGAACAACAAGTCGTAGGTTTTCTTAGCCATTTTAGTATAATTTACGCTTATGAATTATAAAAAACGATTTATATCCAAAATCATCCGACCCCAAAACTTGACAGAACTTTTCAAGAGTTGCCATAAAAGTAAGAAATTGATAATAAATGATGTCATTTTCGCATTAAAAGGACTAGCAACATTTTAATTGTTAAGCCGTGAATAGATGTGCGAACTGCAAACTTCTAACAATTTTGACGAGTTTTCGAAGTTAATCGTCGCCGAAATGAGATTCGGATAAGCTTTCTTTTTCAAGCTTAGAAATTGCAACTTACTTTCAAGCTTATAAATTTATAACTTGCAATTTTCACATATTTATTATAAATATCAATCGTTTTTAAAATCGTTGTAAGAAAGTTGTCCATTCCAAAAGGAGGGGGTTACTATGAGGCATTTTTCGCCCGTCACAAATAGAAAAATAAGTTTATAGTTTTAAAAACATTTTTGAGCAAGCTTCTAAACCGGCTGATAAAAGATATGTTGAGCCGACACCAAATAAATTGGGAATAGGGCATGAGAATGATGAAGCTTTTATACCGGCTATCTCAACTAAAATGTGTACACAAAATTTCGTGTATTACACCCAGACACAGAACAAATGATCGTGCTCATTACACAAACATTTGTCCTGGGTGGGAATCGAACCCACGACCTCCGGCATAGCAGTCAAGGTCACTAACCACTAGACCAACAGGCCTGACGAATAATAATAATTGTCATTCTAACAATCTTTAAAATTATTATTTCATAGAGCATCATTCATAAAGCATATTCATTTTGTCTCACTGTGATGCTACTATTTATAAATTTGTTAAACAGTCTGGCAGCTCTGGTCAGAAATTATTTAGTTTAATAAGATTGCGAAATAATTTAAATTAATGGGAGAAACGGGCTTGTTAGTAAAACCATACGCAAACGATCTTCAAGAATACTATAATTATTCTGAACCTGAAACCAAAATGGTATCGCTATCAAAAGTGAAGGCGGTCATTCTAAAGGCAAAACTACAGCTTCAGATTTCAAGGGACCCAATTTAGGAACAATCTAACTATGAAGTAGGAAGCTAACGATCACGCTACACTAAATTGGACTACTAAATCGGAATCCTAAATCGGCAGTGTTGCCAACTCCTACAAATTCGAGCCGCTAGACAGAATATCAAAAGTCGCTAGAAAGTCGCTAAAACTGATTCTACCAGGAAAGGACCAAAAAAAAAAAGATTGAACAGATTTTTTTTTTTATGAATTAAAAATTATAATATAAACACTAATAAAATGGGCAAGTAATAGCCCATTTCTAGTGACAAAGTCATTAAATTGGCAACACTTAGCTCTAAATCGTAGTGATGCGATTACACTATCCTAAATCGTACACAATTTAGGAAGTCAAATCGGGACCTTCCAATCTCACTAAATCGGACACTAACTGCTCTAACTGCTATTAGCCCGTTTAGCGACTTTGACGCTACAAATGGGCTATTAGTATTTCTATATGCGTTTTTTAAATCATAATTTAATTTCCCAAGGTCCCTTTCCAAGAAAAAAATCTTAGTCCTCTATTTTTTTTTTTTGGTCTACCAGGAGTGCCTGGTAGAATCAGTTTTTGAGACTTTCTAGCGACTTTTGATATTCTGTCTAGGGGCTCGAATTTGTAAGAGTTTGCAACACTGCCGATTTAGGATTCCGATTTATGAGACCAATAAAATTAAAGACTCAAATCAAAGAGTATTAAAATATAGAGGGAACTGATGACTCAAAAACACCTTCCGATTTCAAGGGAACCAATTTAGGAAACAGGAAGGTGTAACAGCAGTTAGAGCAGTTAGTGATGTCGATTCTCTTAAAAGACGAACTAAAATTTCTTATTTTTGGAGAATCAAAGTTAATAGTGCCGAATAATTTAAAAATATCTACTGGCAGTGGCAGCCCTGGTTCTGACTTCTGATTTTGACAAACGTCAACAAATATTTTTGTAATGGCTGCCAGCGCGCGTCGGTCGGTCGATTGTTGTCTTTCTCTTTCACCTTTCTAGTTTTCTCTCAGTTGGTGAAGAAATCAATAAGCCAGTTTGTGTTGTATAAAAAGTAGCCTATTAAGTAAAGCTAACGTTATGTGAACTGTGTGAATTTCTGGTTTTAAACGCTATAATTTAGCAACGAAATGCATCGCCGTGGCGGGAAACGTATTCGGATGGATGATCCTCCTCCGGAATACGTGAATCCCATGACCCCAGCTACTCCTATGACTGACTACGGTGGACAGTCGGTCCACGAACCTGAGACTCCTAACGTGAACTATTCGGGATTCAACGTCGGCGCGGTAGCTAATTCGACAGCTACTGAACTACCTAGAGAAGAAGCTGAGGAGTCTCATCATGAGGAAGAGGAGCCGAGGTCTCCGTCTCCTACGCCCACGAAGCGGGTTACTCGTAGTCGCGGCCGGAGAGGTGATGCTGGTTTCCCAGGGCGTCTGGCCGAGTCACCGCCGCCGCCTCCCTTGCGACGCCGAGGCCGCGGAGGGCGCGGGCGCGGCCGGGGCCGAGGCACCGCTCCGCCACCCGCATACTCGCCACCGCCAGTCCTACTGCCTGGTGATGATGAGAACAGTCTTTATAATATACTTAGATTCAATAAGACAGCTATAAACGTAAGTATCGTTTTTATTTGATTGCTTTCCTTATTGTCCTATTACTGTGAGTGTAACATATGCAACATTTTGTTTCGCCCATCAGCAAGTGGTGGATATGTGGATAGAGGAGTACAAGACTAACCGAGAAGCAGCACTGGTGCAACTTATGCAGTTCTTTATCAATGCCTCTGGGTGCCGTGGGAAGGTCACACCAGACATGGCACAGATGGACCACACACTTATTATTAAGAAAATGACACAAGAATTTGATGAGGTATTTAAACAGTATACTTCTACTTTAATTACTGAATATTTTGTGAACCTTTGGTTATTGATCCTAGAAAAGCAGAACCCTAGTATTATGTCTGTCTGCATGTTGGTCTATCCATCTATCACAGCTAATTTGAAAAGCAGAACCCTAGTATTATGTCTGTCTGCATGTTGGTCTATCACAGCTAATTTGCTCCAAATCTACTGGATTGAGTTAAAATTTGGCACACGCATTAATATCTCTGACCCAAACATTGGAATATGGGGTTACTTTTGGGGTGCTAATCGGAAAATTAAATAAAATGGTTTTCCAAAATACCTTGCTTCATATCAAATGAGAAGGCTTACTGTAAGGATCTCAAATGTGTTTCTTTTCATAATTTTATAATTAGATTAGGTGTAAAAAGACAGTTTCGAAAGCCACATGTTCTACCCATTATTTGGATAAGTATTTTTCCACTAGACCATACCTAAGAATCCACTGGTTCAGGAGATTCCAGATGGTGACAGACAATTTTTTTTTTTTCACTTTTTTTATGAATATGAATTCTAAGTATTAATACTAAACTTTTTCCAAACAAACATTACCTGAATTTTCGATTTTTCTTAATAAATTACGCATTTAAGTTACAAACCGCAATGAATATCCGACAAGTAGCTTAGAACGAAAGGGCGGGGCTTAATTGCTTGCCTGGGTTAGCATTACATTGCGCGCAAAAAAATAGCTTTTTTCATACCTAAAAATAAAAGTTGTTTCCTAGCAAGGTTTTTTGCACAAAGCTACTTTGCTTTGTGATGTGTTTTTTTTCACCCTGTATAGTTTTTAAGTTATTAAAGAAAATAAATGACCATTCCCCCCTTCTTATCTCTGAAACCTTAAATAAAAAAAAAAAAAAACTGAAGTTCATTCTTTACTTAGAGATTACATGAAAATCTAAAAGAATTAACGCGTCAGGCCCCTGTGTCACCACCAATAGGTTTTAATTGTGTCTGCTAATGAGGGACTTGATGCGTTTAATAAAATATTGATATGTAGGTTTAAAAATAACCTGATACATCTATGTTTGAACCCAAGTCTGACTGGTCTGTTTTTGTGCAGTAGTGTGGTTAAAAATTTTAGACGGTAGTTCCGGAGATAAGGGGGGAATGTAGTGGCCATATCTTAGCATTCTGCCAGGGTCGCGGGAGTGAACAAAGGAGTCACCGTGGTTCTGGCACAGGCAACTGAAGGAACGGATGACACCTGTGGCTCAATAAGAGGGACAGCAACTCACTCATAGTAAACACAACACTGACTGACAACAGATAAATTTAGAATGAGCAGCTAAACTGAAAACCAGCGCTAGGTGTCTGACATCTAGCAAATGCTGAGATGGTAACCCTTTCGGTATGGGCACGCTCAGCACAATTTTATTGTATCTTTGTGTACTTCTCTTTTCCGTTTGTTTGTTGCTGTTGTGTTGTGTCGAGTAAATGATTTCTATTCTATTCTGTTGAAAGTATTATATAAGTTTTATAATAGCTGATACCACCTCGACAATTACTGTTTGGTTGTAAATGTTTTGAAATTGGAATCACTCTCAACAGGAAAGTGGAGAATACCCTCTCATCATGACAGGGCAGACATGGAAGAAGTTCCGCTCCAACTTCTGTGAATTTATTCAGACGCTTGTGAAGATGTGCCAGTACAGCATCATCTACGACCAGTACCTCATGGACAACATCATCTCCCTGCTCACTGGGCTGTCTGACTCACAGGTCAGAGCTTTCAGACACACGGCTACACTAGCCGGTAAGTTCATTAATACTAATCATAATATAGTGCCCTGTCATAAGTTTCACTTTTTCTTTTAATTTATCTGCACTCTGTTTCTACTCTACTATAAGCAGTTGGCTTAAGGGATTGGGTTATACATATATGCAGGTGACAAGGTCTTTGTCTTGACGTGTCTTATTTAGGGCCTGGGACTGGGATAGCACCAAAATGCTTTACAAATTCATTCTGATGTAAAATGGAATGCTTCATTGCCAGTAAGGTGGTCGAGCGTAGCTTGTTTTATCTATACTAATATTTTAGAGAGGTTTGTGAGGTTGTAGGGGGTAATTTCTGGATCTGCTTTACTGATTTTGAAAATTCTTTTACCAATAGAAAGCTACGTTATTTGTGAGTGTCATAGGCTATAATTTTTTGAAATCCACACGGAGGAAGTCGCGGGCAAAGTGCTAGTTAGAAACTAGCACTGCACTAGCACTAGCTATAAGAAGAAATTCGTATAGGAATACATTTGGGAATTGTGCAAGTTGCCCTTGCAACCATTGGACAGAACATGGGTTGTTAAATACTGCCATGTGGTGTATGATTTACCACTTATGTGTGCCACAAAATTTAAATTTCACTTGTGTTAAACAAAATTAGGTTATTGAACGCCAAAATAATAATATAAAAAAAGAACCTCGGGCGCCAGGCGTCAATAAATAAATTAACACAGTAATTACCTGGATAGAAGTCAGCGGCAAAAATGGCTTTTAATCTTAGGAAAGGTGATAACAGAGAGAATTCAAACTACAACATTTTAGATTATTTCTCCTGTGTATTCAACAATTATTTAGGTTACTTATGTACAAGTTTGGTCCATTGGTTTGGTCAATAATTTTGTTCAATAATGCACCGTAGCACGTGTTGTGAGGTGAAAAGAAAAAGGTTTTAATTACATACCATGTTATTGTATGCTAAATTATAATAAGGAAAAAATAAACCAAATCTTCCTGTAAGAAACATCCGTCTGGAATTGTCCACTTTCCACGATGGGGGGCTTCCAAACTTCAAATTTAAATTTAATTAACCATAAAAAAAATAAAAAGCGCTGGAATTACAGCTGAAAAGAAAGAATCTCACGTTAGGGAATGCGAACTTCAAATTTAGAACACTACTGAGCTCTTTATGAGGAGACAATCAAATAACTTACCGCTTTTTAACAAAGAAAAAAATTATGTTAGACACATGTCTACATATGTATTTCAAATTTATGATTTCACCGAAATCATTTCTGGAACGTAATGTCCAGGTCAAATTAGGGCTCCAGCCGCCAGGATTATGCGAACTGGGCACCAACAAACCATGATTTTCATGGCTGTAAAAATATCGCAAAAAAAGCGATGTGACTTCACAACCTGCCAGTCGAAAAAGTGAGCCTCCAAATTTTGACGTTTCCTGTATCCACAATTCCACAGATAAAAAAATCACGTAGTGTAGTAACCAAACTAACGTACTAAGACACAATTTACAAATTTTAAATGTTGCCAGAAGCGAATTTTGACTTCAACTCCAACAAATATGTCCAAAAAATGGCAATAAAACGAAATAAATATTGTACATGTGACGTTTACAAAGGAAATACGTTACATTACATCCCTCCCCGAAAAAATAAAAGAAAGGAACTTTCTTTTATGTTTCAAAGATACTTGAAGAAACATACAAGAGAAACCAACTTAGGTCAAGAAACCATAGGAATCTAAAAAACTCAAAATCAAAAAAAAGATTTTCAAAAATAAACTCGAAAAGAATTTGAGAGATAAACCTCCAAACAATGGTTCAGTTAGAGTACAGTTAGGCACCATAGCCACTGACTAACTAACAAAAGAAACCAAAACACCTATCCAAATTAGAGTGCAGTTAGGCACCATCGCCACTGACTAGCTGATCAAAATTAATTACTTAGAAGAACACTTAAAACCCATAGAGAGTGCAGTTAGGCGCTTTCGCCACTGACTAACAGAGCGTAAGAATTCACACTAAGCAAGTATGCAAAAATCCTAAGTTCGTGTCTGGCACAACAGAACAACGTTTCCAGACGCAAACATAAAAGGCATAACTACGGACGTGGAAAACGACCTAAAGCAAAAATGAAGCAAATTGTGATCGGCACAACTCCACCGAACTCCCGAACACAATCGCTGTCAAAAAGAGTTGCATATTGTGATCGGCTCAACTCCACCAATCTTCCGGGCACAATAGCAAACAAAAAAATGACCTTCGGGGGAAAACCGAATAATCAAAAAAAGGTCGCATATTGTGATCGGCTCAACACCACCAATCTTCCGGGCACAATAGCAAAAAATATGATATCGGGGGAAAACCGAATAATCAAAAAAAAGGTCGCATATTGTGATCGGCTCAACACCACCAATCTTCCGGGCACAATAGCAAAAAATATGATATCGGGGGAAAACCGAATCAAAAGAATAGGAATTCCACGAGGAAAGTCGTAGGAAAGACCTAGCAAAAGCATCCGTCCAAAACTGAAGCGAAACGCAATAAAAAACTTTTTTACAAAAAAATAGAACCGACTTCCAAAAAAAGTGCAAAATAACTTTAATTTCGGAAGTCGGTGTTCCTGTTTTGTGTCTTTGTTTTTTGACACCGACTTCCGAAATTAAAGTTATTTTGCACTTTTTTTGGAAGTCGGTTCTATTTTTTTGTAAAAAAGTTTTTTATTTTTCACTTTTTAGTTGTGGCTCCCCATTAAACTGTGTTAACAATTCATAGACATACGATAGCAGCAATCGCGGTTGATTTGCTGTCAATCTTTGAAGAGTTCCGTTGTCTGTCTCCGAAACCCATCATCAGATCTTTTTGAAATTTAAATGGGACCATTTCGGAATAAACCCCTTTCGAACAAAAAAAGAATTTTGCAAATCCGTCAATATATGACGGAGTTATGCCCGAACATACATAAAAAAAAAAAAAAAAAAAAAAAAAAAAAAAAAAAAAAAAAAAAATACAAACATCCGAATTGATAACCTCCTCCTTTTTCGAAGTCGGTTAAAAAAAATGTCACATCCGAGAATCTTACAAGCTAAGTAGCATTATAATACACTTACTCGAACATTAAAGACTAAAGTAATTAATAATCTTAACTAATATAATAAAGATTAGCTAAAATTAAAAGATATAATAATATAATATCAATATATTATTATAAAAACAATATAAAATAAGATCTTTTGATATGGAACAATAAAAAATATGCATGAAGCTGAAGTTCAATTTTATAAAATCCAAAAATGACCTAAGTTATTTTGAAAATTCAGAAATCGATTTATAGAACCTGTCGTGAAGTTAACTAACATACTATTCTCTTCCAAAACACCATTCCCTTTCATTCATCATTCAAACATTGGTGTACCCTTCAAACAAAGTTATAAAAATCAAGACTAAAGTTTGAGAAACCAAAACAAAATAATTTTTAGTATTTAATGATATCCTTAATGTGGTAACGACCTGAAGTACCTTTGGTAAGGTCCTCCAAAACGTACACATTAGGTGAAACTTTTGTGACTACTTTACACTTAATGAACTTAGGTGCTAACTTAGCAGAAAAGAAAGCCGGAGCCTTAGACTGAACA
Organism: Polia nebulosa; assembly: GCA_951329385.1. Classification (NCBI taxonomy): domain Eukaryota; kingdom Metazoa; phylum Arthropoda; class Insecta; order Lepidoptera; family Noctuidae; genus Polia; species Polia nebulosa. The sequence continues at coordinate 32,957,681 of OX589599.1, read as the reverse complement.
AAACTTCTTCTCCACACAATATCATCCACATCAAAAGAAATGACTTTCCGACGGCGGTTATAATAATGAGCATTACGTTTATAAGCTCTTAATAAATGAGATTGAACCCTAACAAAAATTTCACTAAGTGAATTTAAAGAAACAGCAAAATTATTTCTATCACCAACTTCGAGATTTTCTAAGTTATCAATAGAACTACTAAAATGATGTAGAGAAGCATCAAAAATGAGCTCTCTTCCGAACATCAAAAAGTTTGGTGTAAAATCTGTAGCTAGATTTACACTATTATTTAAAGCTAATTGAACATGAGGCAAAAATTTTGACCAAGTTCTTTGATCATCTTTAACAAAACACGCTATACAAGTTTCAACCGTCTTGTTGTATCGTTCTACCGGATTATTTTGAGGTGTGTATAAAGTATTATAAAAAATATTAGTAATATTAAATCCTTTCAAAAATTCTACAAAATATTTAGAGATGAATTGAGGACCGTTATCGCATACTATTATTTTAGGACAACCAAACTTTAGAAAGATTTCCTTTTCAAAAAGTTTACAAATTATTTTGGAAGTAGCATTAATCATAGGAAATATCCAACAATATTTAGTGAATACATCTACAACTGAAAGAATATAATTATGACCTGAATAAGATTTAGGTAAAGTTCCTATAATATCAACTGAAAGCATAAGCATGGGATGATCAACTTTTTTAGGATTTATCATCATACCAAGCGGTGGTGAAGTATTATGTTTATATGCTTTACAAATATCGCAAGAAGAAATATATTTTTGAACATCACCAAACATTCCTTTCCAAAAATAGTGTTGTTTTAATTTATTTAAGGTTTTATGCATTCCAAGATGGCAAGAATTTAAATTATCATGATTTGAACGAATAGTATCTAAAATATGTTCTTTAGGAATAACAATTTTCCAGTTAAGTTTACTGTTAAGATCAAATTTATTTTTACAATATTTATACAAAGTATTATTCTCAACTCGAAAATTTCTGAATTTACAAGGATACTTTTGACAATTAATAAATGTTTTTCTATACCAAGGATCATGAATATCTTCATCAGGCAAGATTAAATTATTCTGAGTAACATCAATCGCAGCTATTTCAAGGCGAGATAAAGCATCAGGAACTAAATGTAAAGAACCCTTTTTGTGTATGATATCAAAAGTAAATTGGGAAATTCTAGCGGCCCAACGTGCTAAACGTCCACTAGGATTACTAAGACCTAAAAGCCATTTCAAACTAGCATGATCTGTGACCACGGTAAACTTCATTCCCTCAATATAAGGTCTGAAATGTTCAATTGAATCTAACATAGCTAATAACTCACGTTCTGTGGTACTATAGTTACGTTCACATTTATTTAAAGATCTAGAATAATATGCAATAGGATGTTGATCGCTATTATCATCCTCCTGACTCAAAACACTACCTATTCCTACAGCACTAGCATCACAATGTAAAAAGAAAGGTTTTTCAAAATTAGGGCACTGTAAAACAGGAGCAGAAATTAAAGTTTTTTTCAATCTAATGAATGCATTCTCAGCATCATCATTCCAAATTAAGGATCTTTTAGAATTTTTACTACCAGCTGTTAATTTAGTTAAAGGAGAAGCTATATCAGCAAATTTACAAATGAATCTACGATAGTAAGAACACAAGCCAAGAAAACTTCTAAGTTGTTTAACGGTTTCAGGGCGAGGATAATTTTCAATAATTTCTAATTTAGAAGGATCAGTATGCAAACCATTACTGTCCACAATATAACCAAGATACCGAAGTCTATCTTTACAAAATTGACATTTCTTCAAATTTACAGTTAATCCAGCATCCTTCAATATTTTATAAATTTTATTTAAGCATTCAATATGTGAATTATAATCGGAAGTTACGCAAATTAGATCATCTAAATAAACGAATACAGCGTTATCAAATTCAGGGCCAAAAAGTTTATCAACTAATCTTTGCAACTCTGCTGGTGCATTGGTGAGACCGAATGGCATTCGAACAAATTCGTAAAGTCCTTTTCCAGGAACTACAAAAGCAGTCTTTTCACGAGAAGACTTTTCCAAAGGAATCTGCAAAAATGCTTTAGAAAGATCTATAACACTAATAAATTTAGCATCTCTAAGATTATCTAATATTCTAGAAGTATAAGGTAATGGATAAGAATCTTTGACAGTTACAGAATTTAAACGTCTTGAATCCAAACATAATCTAACTCCTCCATCTTTCTTTTCCACGGCTAAAACAGGGGAACACCAAGGAGATTTCGATGGTTGAATAATACCTTCCTTCAATAAAACTTCTACCTCATCAAAAAGTTCTCTTTGTTTAGCGGGACTCAAAGGCCAATACCGTTGCTTAATAGGATCACTAGTAACATTAATTTTATGTTCCACAAGATGTGTAAAACCTAAGCCTTTTTTCTCATAAGAAATATCTTCAAAAAGTGCAATGGTATCAATTAATTTTTGTTTTTCAGAAGAGGAAAGTTCACTAACAGATGTAACTGAACAAACTCTAGGATCACGTGTCTTCACCAGAGTTATATTTTTCCATAAATCCTTACACAGTTCGAATTCTAAACAAAAATCAAAACCTAAAATTATATCAGGTTTAAAAGAAGGTATAATTAAAAAAGTTATATTTTTAGTTAAATTATCACAAGTGACTGGCAATGTCATAGTACCTATAATCTGTTGAGCTGACCCATCGACTGTAAAAGCTGAACTAGCATTAGAAACAGTATTAATTTTATAACCTAAATTCAAAAAATGTTTATGTTTATTAGAACCTAAAACACAACTACTGGAACCGGTATCTAACAAACCCGAATGTTTAATTTTGTTAACTAAGAATTCCAAATATGGTCTACTATCATTACGTTTAACAAATAATATTGGAGCAGAACTATAAATTTTAAAGAATGTTTTTAAATAACCTAACCAGTCTGAAAATTCTTTTTTCTGAGTATCACCATCAGGTTTAAGACCTTTTGAGATCGATTCACGCTCAGTTATCTCAGAAACTGGGAATCGATGGGACCTAATTAGTTTTTTGGAGTTGCCAAACAGACATCACATTTCTTGGTGATAACACCTGGTTTCAAACACTTAAAGCAAACTACTCCAGAAATTGTAGGGCAATTTTTATAAGTATGACCATCTTTTTTACACTTTAAACAAACTAAATTAGTAGAAACTGCATTAGATTTAACAAAAGGTTTTTCTGATTTTACCTTGGGTTTCCTATCAACAAGAACCTCCAGTTCTCTAGATAAATCCAAAAATTGTTCAACAGAATCAATACGTTTTCCAAATAAGAAAGTTGAGTAAAGTGGTAGCATGTTATGTTTGATAATATTAATCAAAACTGGGTCGAACAACGGTAAAGAAAGTCTACTAGCCATGTCCAAAATTTCAGTGATATAATCTGGAAGAGTTTCAAAAGATTGTTGCTTCCTAGTCCGCAACTCATATTCCAAAAAGTAATCATAATCCGGTTTATCAAAACGCTTTAATAATGCAAGTTTAAGTTCACGCCAAGAGTTAATGCGAATTCTAACTGTGCGAAACCATTTAGTCGCAATGCCACTAAGCAAATCCGAAAAAGAACCAACCAGTACAAATTCATCAAAATTCTTATACAAAAAGTATTCCTCAACTTGAGTTATGAATTCACGCACACATGTTTTTCCATCAAAATTAATTTTACCCCTTTTCAAGTCAGGTAACTTAGTTGAAGACGGTATATTCTTCTTAATATGTTCATAAACATCAGCATTCAAAGAATTAAAAGAAGGCAAAGCATTAACCGCAAAAGCAGAGGAAGAATGAGCAATTCTATCATTATGTTCAAATGGATTTTGAACTTCTGTCAAATTAACAATCTCAGGTGCCGCAGGATTTTCAACAACCGGTGTAACATCAACAGGATCATGACTGTCCTTCAACGCAGGAAGCGGAGGAAACTGAACTGCTTTATCCATTGCAAAGGCAATATTTTAAATTTATAGAGTAATAAAGTTAATTAATTATTATTGTGAACTAATGAAGATTTTTAAAGTTAATTTCACTTATTGAAACACTAGTAGGTGCAGTATTGACTCACAAAGAAATCTTACTTACTTAAAACAGCTATTTAGTTATTTTAATTTACTTAATTAAAACATTAAAAGTATATTTACTATTAAACTTTAACTATTATCAAATTTTAGGTTAACTAAGATAACAATGACGGTTTACACAATGTAGTAGTTGATTTTGGAAGATTTAAACAATGCTGAAACAGACACATAGAAAAATAACAGTACAATAAAGTGTTAATACTGTTTACAACCAAATATATAAGTTATACATAAGTTGTAGTTCAAAGGTTAGGGTTACAATTCAAAAAGTATGTTTGAAAACTGTACTACATAATAAACAGTGCATTAATTAACCAATAATAAAATGACCAAGAAAACCTAATAAATATTGTTTCAAGTCCCTGTTCGGGCGCCAATTGCCATGTGGTGTATGATTTACCACTTATGTGTGCCACAAAATTTAAATTTCACTTGTGTTAAACAAAATTAGGTTATTGAACGCCAAAATAATAATATAAAAAAAGAACCTCGGGCGCCAGGCGTCAATAAATAAATTAACACAGTAATTACCTGGATAGAAGTCAGCGGCAAAAATGGCTTTTAATCTTAGGAAAGGTGATAACAGAGAGAATTCAAACTACAACATTTTAGATTATTTCTCCTGTGTATTCAACAATTATTTAGGTTACTTATGTACAAGTTTGGTCCATTGGTTTGGTCAATAATTTTGTTCAATAATGCACCGTAGCACGTGTTGTGAGGTGAAAAGAAAAAGGTTTTAATTACATACCATGTTATTGTATGCTAAATTATAATAAGGAAAAAATAAACCAAATCTTCCTGTAAGAAACATCCGTCTGGAATTGTCCACTTTCCACGATGGGGGGCTTCCAAACTTCAAATTTAAATTTAATTAACCGTAAAAAAAATAAAAAGCGCTGGAATTACAGCTGAAAAGAAAGAATCTCACGTTAGGGAATGCGAACTTCAAATTTAGAACACTACTGAGCTCTTTATGAGGAGACAATCAAATAACTTACCGCTTTTTAACAAAGAAAAAAATTATGTTAGACACATGTCTACATATGTATTTCAAATTTATGATTTCACCGAAATCATTTCTGGAACGTAATGTCCAGGTCAAATTAGGGCTCCAGCCGCCAGGATTATGCGAACTGGGCACCAACAAACCATGATTTTCATGGCTGTAAAAATATCGCAAAAAAAGCGATGTGACTTCACAACCTGCCAGTCGAAAAAGTGAGCCTCCAAATTTTGACGTTTCCTGTATCCACAATTCCACAGATAAAAAAATCACGTAGTGTAGTAACCAAACTAACGTACTAAAACACAATTTACAAATTTTAAATGTTGCCAGAAGCGAATTTTGACTTCAACTCCAACAAATATGTCCAAAAAATGGCAATAAAACGAAATAAATATTGTACATGTGACGTTTACAAAGGAAATACGTTACAATACTACGCAGGATGTGACAGAAAGGTGTGCTCACGTTTTAAATACTGCTTCTGTCCATCGAAATAGAAAACTAACTTCAAGGATAAACAGAGAAACCCAAAAAAAAATTGTACCTCCCATACTTATTTTGATCAGCTGACGGTAACTTTGTACGGAAAGTCCAATATTTTTTCTTCTTTCTTGTCATGGATATGACAGTTATTCATATCCATGTGCAGAAGCAGTTTTTAAAATATGACTACATCTTTCCGTTACACCCTGTAGAATATAAAACAGATTTGAAGAAATGTGACACAAATCCCTAAGTATGGATTGATATTGACAGTCCAAAACAATTTTAAAGAATAATTGGCAGCTATTATGTGAATATGGAAGTGTTGTAGTCTGGTTATAAGTTCTGTGGAGACCATGGTTGTATGATCTGGTGTCACTCGGCAGTGATGAAACTGATGACGGCGCTGGTGGACGTGGCGCTGCTGACGTCGGTGAACTGCGACAACTGCCTGCGCCAGTATGAGGCGGAGCGGCTGAAGGCGCGCGACAAGCGAGCCAACGAGCGCCTCGAGGTGCTGGTGGCCAAGCGCCAGGAGTTGGAGGAGAACATGGAGGAGATCAAGAACATGCTTTCCTATATGTTCAAGTCTGTGTTTGTGCATCGATACAGGTGAGGCTCACCAACTGCTCTACTTAGAACTTTTAACATTCATTGCTGGATAAAGATGACAATCATTGTATAAATATATTAGGGAAGATTTACAGCTAAAACAAACAAATCATGAACAGTAAATTAGACTGACAGGCAATACTTAAATCAATCTGCCTAGCCTAGCTGAATACCAGTATTTTACATGGAGCTACTGCCTATCTGACCTCCACAACTCAGGAGTCTCGGTATGTAAGGATGGTCAGACATCCATGGACCAACCCCGGCAAGTGTAGCTTAAGGCTGGGTGTTCCTGTTTTGGCCTGTTTCAGAATTTGTTTTTGATAGGCAAATTATTACATTTAGAATCTGAAAAAAATATGTTTTAGATACATTCTTTCTCCTTACGATGTACCCGATCAATACACGATACAGTACAATTTTGTCGATAGAAAAAAATACCAAACTATGTTCGATATACCGTTTTTTCACAAGCCAAATTTCATTTTAAACAAGTACTAATACTTCTTTTTTTCTATAAATGATATCAATTTATAGGCATTTTGGAATCGATTCCACCTGATCGTATTTTTTCATTAAATTCTAATCTAAAAAAATATCGATTATTCAAGTAATTTTCGATCCGCGCGTCGCTTGCCAGTGTCACGTTACCGAGGTAAGACCTGTACCAAATTTTTGCGCGCGCTACTACGCAAATAATATTGTATATTTGAATAAGAAATAAAATAAATTGTAAATAATGATTGTTTTATATTATTGAGACACGTGCCGGATAGCTTCGTGAGCACTTCTGCTTGTTTTTTCTATTTCGTGGTACTAACGCTCGTTTCACGACTGTAGGATTGTAAAACTATGCCACAGTCCAAATATAATATCAGTAGGTTCAAGTTCAAAGAGAGATACATAGGTTACCGTTTTTCTTTTCTTTATTGTTTTAGTATACTATGTCCTGCTCCGATTTTATTTTAATACAATGTAACTTATTGTTTCAATTCAAAAACTAATCGAAATATAAGACTTATTTGTTAAAAAAACCAGCTAAGTGAGTGTCGAGTTACGCGAATGGTAAGGTTCCGTAGCCGTCCGTTATAACATGCGGATTTAGAAGGGGGCTTTATGTTTATTACTATGAACTTGAGTTCGCGGTTTCACGTTTTAATTAAAAACAAAAAAAGAATTATTTTTCCAAAATTGTACATATTGTTTACTACATTTTTTAAATAATAAATAAGTAACAACTTCACCTTAGTAATTATTTTCTAAGAATTTTGTATGAAATTTAACAAGTAGAGTTGGGTGACTATTACTCTGAAACTAACAGAGCTAACCAAGCCGTGATAGTTTTACTTTAAATTCCGTTTTATATACAGCTGCCGTGAATTTTTTCACATATCCAAAAGCAACCATTTAGCTAGCAGGACAATCGCCGACTGTCTGCAAGACTGTAGCTGCAGCGAAACTGAAACCTATTTCATGCTTGCAAACAGTTCACATTCCATTGGGTACATAATATTTTTTTAATTTTCGAAATTTGTTTCATTTTTAACTATCCCTATTTTTTCGAGATAACTTTGGCGTAGCAAAGCAGAGCTACATCACAAACTTTATACAAAACTGAAAGTGAAACTGTAACTTTATTATTTCATAATCGTTTAACTTACAGTACAAAATTAATTATTCTATTTTTATCAACTTGATTAATTTCCCAATACCGTTGGAATACTGTTCAGTTTAGACTGTGGCGCACGACCACTCGGGGCATACGTAACTGCAGTTTCACGCGCACGGGCCGAACCGACTCAATCTTAACGCCGCGTCGCGCGCGGGTGTTCGCACGTAAATACCTATTTCGCTTGGAACACCCGGCCTTAACCTGATGGATCAACCTGTGCGGCAAAACCAAAATTTACTTTTAAATACATAACAGTACTATATCCTAGGGACATTAGGTACAGTAGCCTACGAAAACATAGGAACGGAAAGATACTAAATAACTAGTGATCTACAGTTTAAAATTGAAAAGAGAACAGTAACTGACATAGCTACTTTGTTTTATCTAGGGACACGCTACCTGACATTAGAGCCATCACCATGGCAGAGATTGGCATATGGATGGAGAAGTTCCCAGCACATTTCCTAGACGATCTCTACCTCAAATACATTGGCTGGACGTTGCATGACAAGGTTTGTCACATTTTTGCCGCCTTTATAAACTGTTCTTGTTGCTTATGAATTTTAAATAAACCGATTTTAAATAAAAACATTCAAAAACTTTGTTTGACTTTGCTTTTGGTTTGGCTACATCGGTAGATGATTTGACTCAGCACTAGTAAGTGCTCGGTGCGCTCGTACGAGTCAAACGCGCCACTCGTAGGTAGTGAAGAGCTATTGTTGGGCAGGTGGGCGAGGTCCGGCTTCGCTGCCTGCAAGCGCTGCAGCCGCTGTACGAGTGCGAGGAGCTGAAGGGCAAGCTGGAGCTGTTCACGTCCAAGTTCAAGGACCGCATCGTGTCCATGACGCTCGACAAGGAGACCGACGTCGCGGTGCACGCCGTTAAACTTGTCATCGCCATTTTGAAGTGAGTTCAATTTAGGATAAAGGGTCCCGTCACAAAATTACGTTCTAAAAGATTAGGTACTTACATTGACACCTCACGAGTGTTACCGACGCTGCCGCGCTGTGCCGGGCCTTTACTAAACTATTGTTAGTTTTCTATTATTTCTTACTTAAATACTTCAAATATAGTTAAATTAATGAATAACTAAATGATTATTATTAAAAAAAAAATTAAATGATTTAAATGATAAATAATGTGAAGAAAATTAATCAACGAGAAAAATTCAATAATCAGGTGAGGAGGGACTAAAAGTAATCAATTGTTTTAGATTCAGTTGTTATTTATTTAGGTATATAATGTTTATTACTATGAACGTATGTGGGTGTCCAAGCAAAAAGGGTCCAGTTCTCGGCATTTAGTTGCCGAGATATACGCAGTTTTGTAAAGTTGCATTTCGCGATTGATTATTTATTTATATGGGAGAAAGTGATAGAGAAAAGATTGCGAGAGGAGAGTGAGATTACTCCGAACCAGTTTGGGGTTATGCCAGGTCGAGGGACAATGGACGCCACCTTCGCTCTCCGTCAATTGTGCGAGAAGTACAGACGTGTGCACAAGAACTTGCACATGGTGTTCATTGATCTTGAGAAAGCTTATGATAATACCTCGGGATGTGTTGTGGTGGGCCTTGAAAGAGAATGGTTTGCCTGGGAAGTATGTTGAGTTGATTCGTGCTATGTACAGACAATCTAGTACCTACGTCCGGTCGGCTGCTGGCAACACCGATGAGTTCAGTGTGGCTGTAGGCTTACATCAAGGGTCGGCTTTAAGTCCTTACCTCATCCTGTTGATTATGGACGCTCTTACGTCGGAAATACAGGAAGAGGCACCCTGGTGCATGCTGTTTGCCGATGACATTGTTCTGGTCGATGAAGATGGACATGAGATCCAGAGCAGATTGGGCAAGTGGCAACAGAACCTGGAGAAAGTTGGCTTGAAAATCAACAGAACCAAAACTGAATACATGTTCTGCGATTTCGGCGGTCTCTCCAGTTCTGAAGCTGTAGTGCTAGATGGCGCGCTTCTCCCAGTCTGCTCCGATTTTCGGTATCTCGGTTCACTCGTGCAAAGCGATGGCGAAATAGATCGGACTGTTAAGCACAGAATTAACACTGGATGGATGAAATGGCGGCATGTCACTGGGACTATCTGTGACTCCCGCATTCCCCTAAAACTTAAGGGGAAGATTTATAAAACAATGGTCAGGCCTGCTGTCTTGTATGGTTCAGAATGTTGGGCCACAAAAGGGATGAATGAAAAGCAATTGCATGTAGCTAAGATGAGAATGCTAAGAGCGATGTGTGGTGTTATATTAGTGCGCATGGATAGAATTAGGAATGAGTATATAAGAGGAAGTCTGAAAGTGGCACCGCTGACTGAAAAGTTGTGTGGAAATCGGTTGTCGTGGTATGGGCATGTGATGCGGAGGAATGAAGAAAATGTCGTGAGGAAAGTCTTTTGTATGGATGTGGATGGCTAAAAGAGTAGGGGAAGGCCAAAGAAACGATGGTTGGACTGTGTGAAAGAGGATATGGGTAAAAAGGGGGTGACTACAGAGATGACGACTAATAGAGGAGTATGGAAGAAAAAGACATGTTGCGCCGACCCCAAATAAATTGGGATAAGGGCAGGAGAATGATGATGATGATGCATCACTAAATCAAAATTTTCGTGATTTTGTTGTTATTTGTTACTGTTTTAAAGAATTAATAAAATAGTCATCATCAGCCTTTTAATGTCCCCACTGCTGGGGCACAGGCCTCCTCTCTGTGAGAGGGTGTGGGCCGTAATCCACCACGCGGGCCCAATGCGGGTTGGTGGATGTCACAAGTCTTCGAATTTTTGGTTCTAGGACATGCCGGTTTCCTCACGATGTTTTCCTTCACCGTTTTGAGAGCAGTGGTGATGAAATAATTTACACAAAGTAAAGCGCCTGCCTGGGTTTGAACTCACGACCTACAACTTGTAAGTCGCGGTCAATACCACTGGGCCACCACTGCTCTGATATGAATAAAATAGTGTTAACTTTGAAATAAAATGTTTTACATCCCTGCTTTTACGTGCCTCTTTTTCTAATGCTAATATTATAGGATTAAGTTAAGTTTTATTCAATTTAATCCAGTTTTCTCGAAATTTAGTTTCTTGTTAAAAAAAATTACTTACGTGATCCTTGCCGAGAACCCCCCCCCCCTCTCCTCCACGTGAGACTGGATGAGATTCGGTTGGAAACCTTCCTTCTGCCCCCCCCCCCCTCCCCCTCCCCTGCTCCCCTTAGTGGTTCAATCCGAAAAAGTGCCATCGCGAATTTTATGAAAATCCTTTGCTATGCTGGCTATAATTATAAATAGATAAGAAAAAGTTACGAACAGCGAGGTCGTTATGAACTGTACTAATAACTGTTCTCCACCATTCAATAATTCAAATTGTCGAAGACTTTCAGTTTCTCTGAATAAGAACGCCAAAGTTTGTCACGCTAAAATCACGGTTGAAATGTCAAAAAGCTCATAAGTTTGGTGCTGTTGTTTATGGTAGAAATATTCCTGAAGAAGTAGTTGTTGTTGTAGCGGCTTTTTGCAATTGTAAGCTGTACGTGACATGTCCTGTGTGCAGATGTCGCATGCACCCGGACGTGCTGACGGACAAGGACTGCGAGAACGTGTACGAGCTGGTGTACTCCTCGCAGCGCGCCGTGGCCGCCGCCGCCGGCGAGTTCCTCAACGTGCGCCTGTTCCGCAACGAGGAGCCGCCGCCGCCGGCCCGCTCCCGCCGCGGCAAGGTGCGCCTGCCCAACACGCCGCTCATCAGGGACCTCGTGCAGTTCTTTATAGAGTCCGAGGTACGTTATAGTGAACAACGAGGAGCCGCCGCCGCAAGGTGCGCCTGCCCAACACGCCGCTCATCAGGGACCTCGTGCAGTTCTTTATAGAGTCCGAGGTACGTTATAGTGAACAACGAGGAGCCGCCGCCGCAAGGTGCGCCTGCCCAACACGCCGCTCATCAGGGACCTCGTGCAGTTCTTTATAGAGTCCGAGGTACGTTATAGTGAACAACGAGGAGCCGCCGCCGCAAGGTGCGCCTGCCCAACACGCCGCTCATCAGGGACCTCGTGCAGTTCTTTATAGAGTCCGAGGTACGTTATAGTGAACAACGAGGAGCCGCCGCCGCAAGGTGCGCCTGCCCAACACGCCGCTCATCAGGGACCTCGTGCAGTTCTTTATAGAGTCCGAGGTACGTTATAGTGAACAACGAGGAGCCGCCGCCGCCGGCCCGCTCCCGCCGCGGCAAGGTGCGCCTGCCCAACACGCCGCTCATCAGGGACCTCGTGCAGTTCTTTATAGAGTCCGAGGTACGTTATAGTGAACAACGAGGAGCCGCCGCCGCAAGGTGCGCCTGCCCAACACGCCGCTCATCAGGGACCTCGTGCAGTTCTTTATAGAGTCCGAGGTACGTTATAGTGAACAACGAGGAGCCGCCGCCGCAAGGTGCGCCTGCCCAACACGCCGCTCATCAGGGACCTCGTGCAGTTCTTTATAGAGTCCGAGGTACGTTATAGTGAACAACGAGGAGCCGCCGCCGCAAGGTGCGCCTGCCCAACACGCCGCTCATCAGGGACCTCGTGCAGTTCTTTATAGAGTCCGAGGTACGTTATAGTGAACAACGAGGAGCCGCCGCCGCCGGCCCGCTCCCGCCGCGGCAAGGTGCGCCTGCCCAACACGCCGCTCATCAGGGACCTCGTGCAGTTCTTTATAGAGTCCGAGGTACGTTATAGTGAACAACGAGGAGCCGCCGCCGCCGGCCCGCTCCCGCCGCGGCAAGGTGCGCCTGCCCAACACGCCGCTCATCAGGGACCTCGTGCAGTTCTTTATAGAGTCCGAGGTACGTTATAGTGAACAACGAGGAGCCGCCGCCGCAAGGTGCGCCTGCCCAACACGCCGCTCATCAGGGACCTCGTGCAGTTCTTTATAGAGTCCGAGGTACGTTATAGTGAACAACGAGGAGCCGCCGCCGCAAGGTGCGCCTGCCCAACACGCCGCTCATCAGGGACCTCGTGCAGTTCTTTATAGAGTCCGAGGTACGTTATAGTGAACAACGAGGAGCCGCCGCCGCAAGGTGCGCCTGCCCAACACGCCGCTCATCAGGGACCTCGTGCAGTTCTTTATAGAGTCCGAGGTACGTTATAGTGAACAACGAGGAGCCGCCGCCGCCGGCCCGCTCCCGCCGCGGCAAGGTGCGCCTGCCCAACACGCCGCTCATCAGGGACCTCGTGCAGTTCTTTATAGAGTCCGAGGTACGTTATAGTGAACAACGAGGAGCCGCCGCCGCAAGGTGCGCCTGCCCAACACGCCGCTCATCAGGGACCTCGTGCAGTTCTTTATAGAGTCCGAGGTACGTTATAGTGAACAACGAGGAGCCGCCGCCGCCGGCCCGCTCCCGCCGCGGCAAGGTGCGCCTGCCCAACACGCCGCTCATCAGGGACCTCGTGCAGTTCTTTATAGAGTCCGAGGTACGTTATAGTGAACAACGAGGAGCCGCCGCCGCAAGGTGCGCCTGCCCAACACGCCGCTCATCAGGGACCTCGTGCAGTTCTTTATAGAGTCCGAGGTACGTTATAGTGAACAACGAGGAGCCGCCGCCGCCGGCCCGCTCCCGCCGCGGCAAGGTGCGCCTGCCCAACACGCCGCTCATCAGGGACCTCGTGCAGTTCTTTATAGAGTCCGAGGTACGTTATAGTGAACAACGAGGAGCCGCCGCCGCAAGGTGCGCCTGCCCAACACGCCGCTCATCAGGGACCTCGTGCAGTTCTTTATAGAGTCCGAGGTACGTTATAGTGAACAACGAGGAGCCGCCGCCGCAAGGTGCGCCTGCCCAACACGCCGCTCATCAGGGACCTCGTGCAGTTCTTTATAGAGTCCGAGGTACGTTATAGTGAACAACGAGGAGCCGCCGCCGCAAGGTGCGCCTGCCCAACACGCCGCTCATCAGGGACCTCGTGCAGTTCTTTATAGAGTCCGAGGTACGTTATAGTGAACAACGAGGAGCCGCCGCCGCAAGGTGCGCCTGCCCAACACGCCGCTCATCAGGGACCTCGTGCAGTTCTTTATAGAGTCCGAGGTACGTTATAGTGAACAACGAGGAGCCGCCGCCGCAAGGTGCGCCTGCCCAACACGCCGCTCATCAGGGACCTCGTGCAGTTCTTTATAGAGTCCGAGGTACGTTATAGTGAACAACGAGGAGCCGCCGCCGCAAGGTGCGCCTGCCCAACACGCCGCTCATCAGGGACCTCGTGCAGTTCTTTATAGAGTCCGAGGTACGTTATAGTGAACAACGAGGAGCCGCCGCCGCCGGCCCGCTCCCGCCGCGGCAAGGTGCGCCTGCCCAACACGCCGCTCATCAGGGACCTCGTGCAGTTCTTTATAGAGTCCGAGGTACGTTATAGTGAACAACGAGGAGCCGCCGCCGCAAGGTGCGCCTGCCCAACACGCCGCTCATCAGGGACCTCGTGCAGTTCTTTATAGAGTCCGAGGTACGTTATAGTGAACAACGAGGAGCCGCCGCCGCAAGGTGCGCCTGCCCAACACGCCGCTCATCAGGGACCTCGTGCAGTTCTTTATAGAGTCCGAGGTACGTTATAGTGAACAACGAGGAGCCGCCGCCGCAAGGTGCGCCTGCCCAACACGCCGCTCATCAGGGACCTCGTGCAGTTCTTTATAGAGTCCGAGGTACGTTATAGTGAACAACGAGGAGCCGCCGCCGCCGGCCCGCTCCCGCCGCGGCAAGGTGCGCCTGCCCAACACGCCGCTCATCAGGGACCTCGTGCAGTTCTTTATAGAGTCCGAGGTACGTTATAGTGAACAACGAGGAGCCGCCGCCGCCGGCCCGCTCCCGCCGCGGCAAGGTGCGCCTGCCCAACACGCCGCTCATCAGGGACCTCGTGCAGTTCTTTATAGAGTCCGAGGTACGTTATAGTGAACAACGAGGAGCCGCCGCCGCAAGGTGCGCCTGCCCAACACGCCGCTCATCAGGGACCTCGTGCAGTTCTTTATAGAGTCCGAGGTACGTTATAGTGAACAACGAGGAGCCGCCGCCGCAAGGTGCGCCTGCCCAACACGCCGCTCATCAGGGACCTCGTGCAGTTCTTTATAGAGTCCGAGGTACGTTATAGTGAACAACGAGGAGCCGCCGCCGCAAGGTGCGCCTGCCCAACACGCCGCTCATCAGGGACCTCGTGCAGTTCTTTATAGAGTCCGAGGTACGTTATAGTGAACAACGAGGAGCCGCCGCCGCCGGCCCGCTCCCGCCGCGGCAAGGTGCGCCTGCCCAACACGCCGCTCATCAGGGACCTCGTGCAGTTCTTTATAGAGTCCGAGGTACGTTATAGTGAACAACGAGGAGCCGCCGCCGCAAGGTGCGCCTGCCCAACACGCCGCTCATCAGGGACCTCGTGCAGTTCTTTATAGAGTCCGAGGTACGTTATAGTGAACAACGAGGAGCCGCCGCCGCAAGGTGCGCCTGCCCAACACGCCGCTCATCAGGGACCTCGTGCAGTTCTTTATAGAGTCCGAGGTACGTTATAGTGAACAACGAGGAGCCGCCGCCGCAAGGTGCGCCTGCCCAACACGCCGCTCATCAGGGACCTCGTGCAGTTCTTTATAGAGTCCGAGGTACGTTATAGTGAACAACGAGGAGCCGCCGCCGCAAGGTGCGCCTGCCCAACACGCCGCTCATCAGGGACCTCGTGCAGTTCTTTATAGAGTCCGAGGTACGTTATAGTGAACAACGAGGAGCCGCCGCCGCAAGGTGCGCCTGCCCAACACGCCGCTCATCAGGGACCTCGTGCAGTTCTTTATAGAGTCCGAGGTACGTTATAGTGAACAACGAGGAGCCGCCGCCGCAAGGTGCGCCTGCCCAACACGCCGCTCATCAGGGACCTCGTGCAGTTCTTTATAGAGTCCGAGGTACGTTATAGTGAACAACGAGGAGCCGCCGCCGCAAGGTGCGCCTGCCCAACACGCCGCTCATCAGGGACCTCGTGCAATTCTTTATAGAGTCCGAGGTACGTTATAGTGAACAACGAGGAGCCACTCTAGGAGAACAGAACATCAAGGAATAGAGGTTGCTATCTTGAAACTAGAAACGGAAACAAAGACTGAAGTGACGCACGAAGCGAGCAAGAGCGATGGGCCCCCACTGGAGTCGTGCCCGCACCCTGACAGCAGTTCAGTGGAACATTTACTAATAGAGTGTTGTGTTGACAGCTGCACGAGCACGGCGCCTACCTGGTGGACTCGCTGATCGAGTCCAACCCCATGATGAAGGACTGGGAGTGCATGACCGACCTGCTGCTGGAGGAGGCGGGGCCCAACGAGGAGGCGCTCGACAACCGACAGGTACGATCAGCTGGGAACTGCTGGAAATATTTAAATCAGAACAAAGTTTGGAACTTAACGAGTAAACTTTGTTCTGACTCATACGCATAAAAACGCTTGGACGTAAAGTTCTGGACAACAACCTGTTACAATACAATAGCTTGAAAGTGTTTTTTTAATAGGTTTTGATGGTTTTAGTAGTTTTTAAGGACCTTACTAAAGGTTTGTAAATGAAAATAAAGTGGGAAAAAAAAAACTTATAATAAGGTTGTAAAAGATAGTACAATGTGGATCTGAAGCTTTAGCCGCGGTGCCGCGGTGTCGACCCGCCGTGTCTGCTGGCGCGGACTATGAGTCACGCCTTGTCTGCATGCACAGTAGTCGTTAAACAAGATGTCCCCCGCAGGAGTCGTCGCTCATCGAGCTGATGGTGTGCTGCGTGCGGCAGGCCAGCACCGGCGAGCCGCCCGTGGGACGCGGCGCCTCCCGCAAGCACCACCACATGCTGTCCAAGGAGCAGGCCAAGGTACGTCTACACCCACCACCCACTATACTTTACTATTACTACTATTGTACGAAGCGCAATAACTGTATCTTAAGCACAGACAACAAAAATTAACGCGTCAAGCCCCTCATTAGCAGACACAATTAAAAACCTATTGTTGCGTTACCTTACGGTAACGCGAGGGGCTTGACGCGACAGTACCATAGCAAAAAATACATGTGATTTTTGCCATTACATCACACCACTCAGCAATATGCAACGTCTACTGAATGGAATTCAACCACAACTATCAAACTTCACCTTACAGTACTATTGTATAATAATGCCGGGCGAGGAGAACTTCAAAGGGGAATGCCCATCTGCCATACAAAAAAATGCCTGGAACGGACAGAAACTACTAATAGTTCTTAATTCTATTTAGAATAAAATATGTATAGTGAAATCATTCTTGACTTTGTTTAACTAGGGTAATAATATAACAATCACTAAATATATTTAACTTGATATCCGCTTATATTTTAACGGAAGTCGTGTTTATTTGACATGAGTAAGTGACATTCAGCCAAAGAGGAATCATCAAATAATCCATATGGAACTATTTTATACATTTAGTGCACAGTTATCATTAATTTAGTAATAGACGACCTATATGTAGCGTTAGTCTAATTAAAATAATATATGCATGCATAATATAAAACAATAATTTATTAAATACAAAACGTATCCAGGCTGTATGAATCACATGTCCCTTGCTTTAGTGACAGATTGCAATACTGCATTTCTTGTTTTTTATGTATAGTTTTTTTATTAGATTTATGGTACCTACAGGTCGAATTATACTTAATTAATGATAACTGTGCACTAGTTGTATAAAATAGTTCGTTAAGGATTATTTGACGATTCTTTTTTGGCTGAATTTCACTTGCTCACGTCAAACAAACACGACCTTCATATAAATATAAGCGGATATCAAGTTAATTACATTTAGTGATCGTTATATTTTCCTCTAGTTAAACAAACTTAATAATTATTTCACTATACCTGTTTTATTCTAAATAGAATTAAGGACTATAAGTATTTTTTCAGGCATTTTTTGTGCATTCCCCTTTACAAATAAATATTTGGATTGTTTATTGCAGATTAGAGAAGTATTGCAAGAAATTAATCATACAAATTTAATTATTTGCACTCCAACACATAAATTCTTTTATAACAACTATTTGTTCAATTCAAGAATAGAAACCTTTAATAATTTGCTTTATATAGATATTTACTCACAGACAATGCCTATTTCTTAGAAATCAATAAAAATTTAGGATATGATGACAATATGTTTGATAGACGCACTGGAAGTATATTTACTTTGGACTTCAAACTTTTGTGTAGTTTTCGATGAGATAAAATATGGGAAAATTGCTCGCGGCAAATCATCAATAAAAACTAAAAGATATTTGTTTCCCTGAAAAGAATCGTGTGACATCGGACCACACAGGTCCGCATGAATTAGTTCCAACAAAGCAGTGCCGCTTTTAAATTTAATTGCTTTGAATGGTTTCCTTGACTGCTTCCCTTCCAAACAATGTATACATGGTTCATGGTCCACCTTATCGTAAGACACTCAATACTCAATACTCAATACTTTATTGCATTCCATATGTGTTAAATAGGTGGTATAACATTATATAATATCAATATGGACCCTGTCGGGCACAGCAAAGTAGAAGAGAGGAGAGGGCTAAGTAGTTATTCAATTAAGCAATATAAATTATTAGTTGTGGTTTATTGGGTGTATGTATAATATTATGTATATATATAAGGTTTGCGTATATAGATATATTAAATTGCTATTAATTGTAAGTAATTATTATGAAGTTCTTATATTATTATTAAATTATTCTTCTTATTCATAGATTATTTTTTTTTTATTTTTTTTATTTATTTTTTTTTATGTATTTATGTTTATATTGGGTTTTCTATTTTTCTACAAAATGTTTGGTGTAAAAGAGAGAGAAAAAGAAATTATTTTGGAATCGATTTATCATCTAAGAACTCCTTTACTGTGTAGTAACTGACTTTGATTCGAGAAATCGCTTCAATTTATTAATAAATATATTTATTTTGCTTATTTCTCTAATATTTTCTGGCAACTTATTATAAATTTTGATGGACATAACTAAAGGGCTGGTTGAGTGCATTTCCAGTCGGGATTGAGGTATATTTAATTTATTTTTGTTGTGTCGTAAAGTGTATCTAGTTTGTGTTTCTTCGCAAGTGGTATACAAATCTGGGTGTTTTCTGACAAATTTACATAACTCAAAGATATATAAACAGGGAAGTGTGAATATTTTGTGTTTTTGGAAGTATGGTTTGCAGCTCTCTGTTTGTTCAATATTGGTTATTATTCGAATTAATTTCTTTTGTAAAATAAATATAGTTTGAGAATCAGTGCTGTTTCCCCATAGCATGACCCCATAGCTAAGCCATGCTTGGGCATATGCATAGTATGTGACAATTGCAGTTTGCAGGTTGGTAGTTTTTTTAATTTCACGTAGGGCATATGAAAATTTTGATAGTTTAGCTCTTATTTTCTGTATATGGGATTTCCAATTAATATGGGTATCTATAGACAAACCGAGGAGGGTAAATTCGTTAACTTGTTCTAGTTTTGTGTCATTGAATATGAAGTTAAGTTTTAATGGGGATTTTTGATGGGGATGGAAAGTAATTAGTTTGGTTTTGGTGAAGTTAATTTCTAGATTGTGGTTATTCATCCAGTTTACAGCTGTAGAAAGAAGGGAGTTTAATTTGGCGTTTATATCGTCATCGTTTTGGCATGTGGTGAGTAGAGAGATATCGTCTGCAAATAGAACACATGGTCCGTTTATAATTTTAGGAAGGTCATTTATATAAATAAGGAACAAAAGGCACCCTATTACACTACCTTGGGGAATTGACGCGTTAACTGGTTTACTGTCGGATCTAATTTTTATAATTTCATTAGTGCTGTTATCGAAATATTCTATCTCTACTAATTGTACCCTATCCTTTAGGTACGATGCAAACCATTCGTGAGCCTTACCTCGTATTCCTATCCCATGTAACTTGTCCAATAGTATTTTAAATTGCACCTTATCGTAGGCTTTAGTCATATCGAGTAGCATACCGATGGCGTAATTTTTGTTATTAATAATAGTTAAAGCCTCTTGTACGTATTTGTAGACTGCTAACGTTGTAGACCTGTTTTTTCGGAAACCGTTTTGGCAGTCGTCAAGTATCGCAAACTTTTCACAAAATGAGTAAACGCGGTCACACATAGCCTTCTCAAAGATTTTAGACGCAGTTGGTAATAGTGCGATAGGACGATAATTATTTGGGTCGGTTTTTGAATTTTTCTTGTGAATGGGTTTTATTAAACTTATTTTAAGTTGATTTGGAAAGGTACCTTCTTCGAAAGATTGATTAATTAATTTATAGAAAGGTAGGGTTAATTCGTCTGCACATTGCTTAAGAAGAAATGGGGGAAGTTGGTCTACACCATAGCTCCTTTTATTTCTTAGGTTTTTTATTATATTATTTACTTCATAGGGATCTACATCTGAGAAACATGGTGTTCTCAGTGGGGCACATCACAGGGGCTCCTTTTGCTGGTGAGGTTTTCTCTCCAATAGAAGCAAAGAAGTCATTGAAAATATTAGCTATATGCTTAGGTTCAGTTATCAAGTTATTATTATCATGTAATTTTATGTTAATTTTTTCCCTTTCTAATGTTTTATTTGTTCTTTCGTTTATTATATTCCACATTGTTTTTACTTTATTTGTTGATTTTTTAATTTTATTTATATATTGTAGTTTTTTTGCTGTTATTACAGATTGCTTTAGGATTTTTTCGTATTTTTTATAATATTTTGATAATACGGGATTGCTTGTTTTCATGGTAAGTATTTTAAGTAGTCTTTTGTTTTTGCAAGATTGTTTAATACCCTTAGTTAGCCAGTACTTCTTATAGGTCGTTTTAATTTTAATTTTTTGCAGCGGAAAACACGCATTTAAAATATTATTTACTATGTTATTAAACGCAGTGTAGTTTTCATCTATATTTTTATTTGATACTATTATTTCATTCCAATTTTGGTTTTTTAATTCGGATTTAAATTTTTCTACATTTTGGGTACTATATAATCTATTTTTCGTGAACCAATTTGTCACACATATAGCTTCACCTTTTCTAAGTTTATCCATACCTATACGGCAAAGGTGTCCTAAACGCCTATGTCAAAGCCTGCAATCTGACGTATCAAGGAGCGCATTAGAGGCAATTCTTTTAGGAACATTCACAGTACAATTTAAAGTGTACAGTCCACTATTTACAGAACCACGTAAAATTGACTTTCCAGTACAAGAAAATTTTTCTTAAAGAATACATTCATTTTTTATCAAAAATTACATGTAAACCTTTTTCACAAGCTTTCTTAACAGAGAGTAAATTACAATTCAGGGCAGGGACCGCAGCAACATTGTTCATTGTTCCTTCTTTACAATCTTTATTAGAGAAAGAAATATTACCAATACCTCTGCAATTTATCTTCTCTCCATTTGCTTCAGTTACAGTATCATTACTACCTGCTTCATTATTGAACCTTACGCTCTCCAGGTAATCAATATTGCGGCACATGTGATTTGTCGCTCCAGCATCAATGAAAAAAGTGGTACTTTCTCCTTCCACAGTATTAAATGCCGTCATCAGAGTAACATTTTTCACGTACTTTTCCTTCTCGTCCTTCTTTATAGGACAATCGGGCCTTTTGTGACCAGTTTCACCACATCCATAGCATTTGATTATTCTATTCTTCTTATTATTTTGGAAAGAAAGTTTTGCTTGAGATTTCAGAGCGGAAGTAGATGGATTATTCTCTAGAGTACTACACACGTCTACGGTCTTCGAGAACTCATATCGCATAACTTGCCTTTTACCAATTCCCTTGTAATCTTTAACTTGGAGTTTTCCAGAGCCATAACTAAAGGATCGTAACGAGGCCCTAAACCTCCGAGCATAATTGCTGCTAAACATCATCATCATCTATCTTTTTCCCAATTTCTGCTAAATCTTGTGAAGTAGCTACAATTGTGGAAATATATCGTTCAACATCATTATCAAAATCTGAGAGGTTGTACTTATATAGCCTGCGCTCCAGGGCCAATTTTCTGCCCATTCCCTTATCTTCAAAAGCATCTTTGAGAGCATCCCATGCTTGTTTGGCAGTCTCAGCACTCCGAACATATGCGATAGCGCCTCCATCAATTGTTAAACAGATCTTGGTTAAAGCTCTCAGATCCCTTTTATTTGCATCAGAAGGCTTCTCACCTGAATAACCGTCTATGGTTTCTCATGCATCAAATACATACGAATTTGGAATTTCCAGATACCATAGCCGGCTCTTTCACACAATGGTTTTATTGTGTTCGATGAAACACTAGCAGGTCCACACGACATTTTACTACTTTCTGACTTCGTGCTGATAACGAATGTTGTAACTACACTTCTGGACACATCTATTGGCCCACCTTAGAGTTTAGGTTTCGATGGCCCCTACCGAAATATGATTGCTAGATTGAACAAAAACTGTTATGCAGTTTTAAACCTGATACATTTTACCATCTTTTTCGATCGTATTGTTTTAAATTTGAATTCAGAATACCATACGACATGGAGCTACGCCTAACAAGTCGGATATGCGCCTTGTTAAAGGCAATTGATTTTTGAATAAAGAACATGTTTTGTCAAATAAAGGTTTAATTTAATAACGCGTGTTGCCTCCATGGGCATCTACCACAGCTCTCATACGATTAGGCATAGAGTTTATCAACCGCTCTATGAAATTTTGAGGGATCATCTCCCATTCCTCTTCTATGGCAGTTTTCAACTCCTGCATCGTCTGGGCAACTGGCTGACGAGCCCTAACACGTCTTTTTAGCTCGTCCCACATGTGCTCAATGGGGTTCATGTCTGGGCTTCTGGCTGGCCAGTCCATAACTGTGATGTTCACATCCCGAAGATATTCCCTGACGATGCCGGCCGCATGGGCTCTTGCATTATCACTACATAGTATAAAACAAAGTCGCCTTTTCTGTCCCTATATCCCTATGTGCGCTTAAATCTTTAAAACTACGCAACGGATTTTGATGCGGTTTTTTTCAATAGATAGAGTGATTCAAGAGGAAGGTTTATATGTATAATACATGCATCATATACTAAGGCAACATTGCTAATTTTAGAGGTTTCTAACGTGATGTCGTAAATTAACCTATTTTTTTGGGCTTATTTAGCAATTTAGCAAAAACGCTGCCTAAACCCTACGAGTTAGATCAAATTAATGTACTACAGTATTGTACACCATAAAAAGGTCTACAAAAAAGTCCGCGATGGTATATGTTTATATTTTAGGGATAACCCACATTAACCATTTTTATTGTTTACTTTTTACGTGAAAAAATGGCTTATTTACGAAGCTATTTTAAGCAATACGGCATTAATCCTTATCGAATTAAGTACCTTAAATACAGTGTGCAATTAATATAGATCAATATGGTTCCTTACAGCATGTAAATTAAACAAATATTTTCGGAGATATTACAAATTTAAAATTTGCGTTTGCGGCGGGCGGTACCGGTCGGACGGGGCAGTGCGGGGAGGCATGCCTATAAATAGCGCGTCGGAGGCCGCGGTTATATAATTTTTTTTTAATTTAGTATCAGCATTGCACCCGTGCGAAGCCGGGGCGGGTCGCTAGTCATGCATAAAAAGGAAAATTGGGCCCACATAGTCCGCGTATGGTATCACGTGAGGTTCTAAGCACTCACGTACCCGACCGTAGATATACATCAGCCGGTAGGGAGGTCAAATACGGTGTACCGCAGGGAAGTGACTTGAGACCTCCTCTATTTCTCCTATAAATAAATGACTTGCCACGACAAACACGACAGCCCATGGTACTATTTGCAGACGACAGTACAGCGATAGTTACGTGTACCAATAAAGAAAATATATAATTCATTATTTTTATTTACATTTTGTTTTATTTACTTTTTTCTTTTCTTCCCGAAACTTTATATCATGGAAACTGATTTGTGTAGTGTAGTGTAGTGAACTTAAAATAAAATAGAAAGTGTCTTATTTTGAAAGTATGTGTTAGATTCACATTTAATAGGTGTCAATAATTAATTAGTATTATGTTATGAATTTTTTTTTGTGTGCATGTGTGATATAACACTTTTGTGAAAATATTAACATGTTGTGCTGTATTGGTCGGGCTGGCAGGTGGTGAGCGACGACCGCACGAAGCTGACGGCGCACTTCATCGCCACGCTGCCGGCGCTGCTGGACAAGTTCGGCGCCGACCCCGAGAAGCTCACCAACCTGGCGTCCATCCCGCAGTACTTCGACCTGGAGCTCTACACCACGCAGCGCCAGGAGGGGGTAAGTGCTGACGCATACTAATCGTCTATTATCTGACTCTCGGGAGGGTTATGAGTTTCGCAGTCTATCATTGTGTCTATGGATGTTCATCTGTTCCATCGTAGCTTCTAAACTTTTCATCGAGTTTGGGAAAATGAGGTGTAGTTTGATTTGTATGTACTCCACGTAACATTGACTATTTGACGTCACGTTCAGTCTAATATGAGGGTTTTTTTTGCGGGCTGGTCAATCATCCAATGACATCTCCCGCTCTGGGTGGAGCGGGAGGGCGTGTCACACTCTGACTAAAACCCACCCCTGTTCCTTCCCTGCCCTGAGTGCCTAGGGGCGCGAGGAATCGCAAAGTATCTGACGCAAAAACATACTAATATTTACAAATGCATCGTGTCAACATTTCCCGTAAACGTAAAAAAAACGCACAAAATATATTTTTTCCGCACGTTGATTTTATTTACCTTTCTTATGAAAGAGAGTGACAGCTTTATTGCGATTGATGGTTCAATGCATTTTAATAATACAGACGATATTTTTGAAAAACATTAGAGTTAGGTTTTGGTCAAAACTACGCTACCTGTGGCTCTGCGCTAGTTAAAATAAACGGTGACAAATGATCTCACTCCGCCGTGTGTCCGACCACGGAGGAAGCGGTAAAAGACTTGCAGTCGTGCTGTCGGCGCTTGCGCTTAGCTGACGCTCTGGTTTGCGAACTCTAAAGTGAAAAAAATGCATGGCACAGAATCTGACGCTGCTGTTGAACAAGATCCGCGACATCGTGAGCGTGCAGACGGAGGCCGAGGTGCTGGAGACGTGCGGCCGCACGCTGGAGTACCTGTGCACGGAGCAGTGCGGCGTGTACACGCGCTGCAACGTGGCGCGGGCCACCATCACCGACATGTGCGTCAACCGCTACAAGGAGGCTATCGACGAGTACCGCAGCCTGCTCGAGGGGGTGAGTACTGTCTGCCACGCTGCAGTACCTGTGCACGGAGCAGTGCGGCGTGTACACGCGCTGCAACGTGGCGCGGGCCACCATCACCGACATGTGCGTCAACCGCTACAAGGAGGCCATCGACGAGTACCGCAGCCTGCTCGAGGGGGTGAGTACTGTCTGCCACGCTGCAGTACCTGTGCACGGAGCAGTGCGGCGTGTACACGCGCTGCAACGTGGCGCGGGCCACCATCACCGACATGTGCGTCAACCGCTACAAGGAGGCCATCGACGAGTACCGCAGCCTGCTCGAGGGGGTGAGTACTGTCTGCCACGCTGCAGTACCTGTGCACGGAGCAGTGCGGCGTGTACACGCGCTGCAACGTGGCGCGGGCCACCATCACCGACATGTGCGTCAACCGCTACAAGGAGGCCATCGACGAGTACCGCAGCCTGCTCGAGGGGGTGAGTACTGTCTGCCACGCTGCAGTACCTGTGCACGGAGCAGTGCGGCGTGTACACGCGCTGCAACGTGGCGCGGGCCACCATCACCGACATGTGCGTCAACCGCTACAAGGAGGCCATCGACGAGTACCGCAGCCTGCTCGAGGGGGTGAGTACTGTCTGCCACGCTGCAGTACCTGTGCACGGAGCAGTGCGGCGTGTACACGCGCTGCAACGTGGCGCGGGCCACCATCACCGACATGTGCGTCAACCGCTACAAGGAGGCCATCGACGAGTACCGCAGCCTGCTCGAGGGGGTGAGTACTGTCTGCCACGCTGCAGTACCTGTGCACGGAGCAGTGCGGCGTGTACACGCGCTGCAACGTGGCGCGGGCCACCATCACCGACATGTGCGTCAACCGCTACAAGGAGGCCATCGACGAGTACCGCAGCCTGCTCGAGGGGGTGAGTACTGTCTGCCACGCTGCAGTACCTGTGCACGGAGCAGTGCGGCGTGTACACGCGCTGCAACGTGGCGCGGGCCACCATCACCGACATGTGCGTCAACCGCTACAAGGAGGCCATCGACGAGTACCGCAGCCTGCTCGAGGGGGTGAGTACTGTCTGCCACGCTGCAGTACCTGTGCACGGAGCAGTGCGGCGTGTACACGCGCTGCAACGTGGCGCGGGCCACCATCACCGACATGTGCGTCAACCGCTACAAGGAGGCCATCGACGAGTACCGCAGCCTGCTCGAGGGGGTGAGTACTGTCTGCCACGCTGCAGTACCTGTGCACGGAGCAGTGCGGCGTGTACACGCGCTGCAACGTGGCGCGGGCCACCATCACCGACATGTGCGTCAACCGCTACAAGGAGGCCATCGACGAGTACCGCAGCCTGCTCGAGGGGGTGAGTACTGTCTGCCACGCTGCAGTACCTGTGCACGGAGCAGTGCGGCGTGTACACGCGCTGCAACGTGGCGCGGGCCACCATCACCGACATGTGCGTCAACCGCTACAAGGAGGCCATCGACGAGTACCGCAGCCTGCTCGAGGGGGTGAGTACTGTCTGCCACGCTGCAGTACCTGTGCACGGAGCAGTGCGGCGTGTACACGCGCTGCAACGTGGCGCGGGCCACCATCACCGACATGTGCGTCAACCGCTACAAGGAGGCCATCGACGAGTACCGCAGCCTGCTCGAGGGGGTGAGTACTGTCTGCCACGCTGCAGTACCTGTGCACGGAGCAGTGCGGCGTGTACACGCGCTGCAACGTGGCGCGGGCCACCATCACCGACATGTGCGTCAACCGCTACAAGGAGGCCATCGACGAGTACCGCAGCCTGCTCGAGGGGGTGAGTACTGTCTGCCACGCTGCAGTACCTGTGCACGGAGCAGTGCGGCGTGTACACGCGCTGCAACGTGGCGCGGGCCACCATCACCGACATGTGCGTCAACCGCTACAAGGAGGCCATCGACGAGTACCGCAGCCTGCTCGAGGGGGTGAGTACTGTCTGCCACGCTGCAGTACCTGTGCACGGAGCAGTGCGGCGTGTACACGCGCTGCAACGTGGCGCGGGCCACCATCACCGACATGTGCGTCAACCGCTACAAGGAGGCCATCGACGAGTACCGCAGCCTGCTCGAGGGGGTGAGTACTGTCTGCCACGCTGCAGTACCTGTGCACGGAGCAGTGCGGCGTGTACACGCGCTGCAACGTGGCGCGGGCCACCATCACCGACATGTGCGTCAACCGCTACAAGGAGGCCATCGACGAGTACCGCAGCCTGCTCGAGGGGGTGAGTACTGTCTGCCACGCTGCAGTACCTGTGCACGGAGCAGTGCGGCGTGTACACGCGCTGCAACGTGGCGCGGGCCACCATCACCGACATGTGCGTCAACCGCTACAAGGAGGCCATCGACGAGTACCGCAGCCTGCTCGAGGGGGTGAGTACTGTCTGCCACGCTGCAGTACCTGTGCACGGAGCAGTGCGGCGTGTACACGCGCTGCAACGTGGCGCGGGCCACCATCACCGACATGTGCGTCAACCGCTACAAGGAGGCCATCGACGAGTACCGCAGCCTGCTCGAGGGGGTGAGTACTGTCTGCCACGCTGCAGTACCTGTGCACGGAGCAGTGCGGCGTGTACACGCGCTGCAACGTGGCGCGGGCCACCATCACCGACATGTGCGTCAACCGCTACAAGGAGGCCATCGACGAGTACCGCAGCCTGCTCGAGGGGGTGAGTACTGTCTGCCACGCTGCAGTACCTGTGCACGGAGCAGTGCGGCGTGTACACGCGCTGCAACGTGGCGCGGGCCACCATCACCGACATGTGCGTCAACCGCTACAAGGAGGCCATCGACGAGTACCGCAGCCTGCTCGAGGGGGTGAGTACTGTCTGCCACGCTGCAGTACCTGTGCACGGAGCAGTGCGGCGTGTACACGCGCTGCAACGTGGCGCGGGCCACCATCACCGACATGTGCGTCAACCGCTACAAGGAGGCCATCGACGAGTACCGCAGCCTGCTCGAGGGGGTGAGTACTGTCTGCCACGCTGCAGTACCTGTGCACGGAGCAGTGCGGCGTGTACACGCGCTGCAACGTGGCGCGGGCCACCATCACCGACATGTGCGTCAACCGCTACAAGGAGGCCATCGACGAGTACCGCAGCCTGCTCGAGGGGGTGAGTACTGTCTGCCACGCTGCAGTACCTGTGCACGGAGCAGTGCGGCGTGTACACGCGCTGCAACGTGGCGCGGGCCACCATCACCGACATGTGCGTCAACCGCTACAAGGAGGCCATCGACGAGTACCGCAGCCTGCTCGAGGGGGTGAGTACTGTCTGCCACGCTGCAGTACCTGTGCACGGAGCAGTGCGGCGTGTACACGCGCTGCAACGTGGCGCGGGCCACCATCACCGACATGTGCGTCAACCGCTACAAGGAGGCCATCGACGAGTACCGCAGCCTGCTCGAGGGGGTGAGTACTGTCTGCCACGCTGCAGTACCTGTGCACGGAGCAGTGCGGCGTGTACACGCGCTGCAACGTGGCGCGGGCCACCATCACCGACATGTGCGTCAACCGCTACAAGGAGGCCATCGACGAGTACCGCAGCCTGCTCGAGGGGGTGAGTACTGTCTGCCACGCTGCAGTACCTGTGCACGGAGCAGTGCGGCGTGTACACGCGCTGCAACGTGGCGCGGGCCACCATCACCGACATGTGCGTCAACCGCTACAAGGAGGCCATCGACGAGTACCGCAGCCTGCTCGAGGGGGTGAGTACTGTCTGCCACGCTGCAGTACCTGTGCACGGAGCAGTGCGGCGTGTACACGCGCTGCAACGTGGCGCGGGCCACCATCACCGACATGTGCGTCAACCGCTACAAGGAGGCCATCGACGAGTACCGCAGCCTGCTCGAGGGGGTGAGTACTGTCTGCCACGCTGCAGTACCTGTGCACGGAGCAGTGCGGCGTGTACACGCGCTGCAACGTGGCGCGGGCCACCATCACCGACATGTGCGTCAACCGCTACAAGGAGGCCATCGACGAGTACCGCAGCCTGCTCGAGGGGGTGAGTACTGTCTGCCACGCTGCAGTACCTGTGCACGGAGCAGTGCGGCGTGTACACGCGCTGCAACGTGGCGCGGGCCACCATCACCGACATGTGCGTCAACCGCTACAAGGAGGCCATCGACGAGTACCGCAGCCTGCTCGAGGGGGTGAGTACTGTCTGCCACGCTGCAGTACCTGTGCACGGAGCAGTGCGGCGTGTACACGCGCTGCAACGTGGCGCGGGCCACCATCACCGACATGTGCGTCAACCGCTACAAGGAGGCCATCGACGAGTACCGCAGCCTGCTCGAGGGGGTGAGTACTGTCTGCCACGCTGCAGTACCTGTGCACGGAGCAGTGCGGCGTGTACACGCGCTGCAACGTGGCGCGGGCCACCATCACCGACATGTGCGTCAACCGCTACAAGGAGGCCATCGACGAGTACCGCAGCCTGCTCGAGGGGGTGAGTACTGTCTGCCACGCTGCAGTACCTGTGCACGGAGCAGTGCGGCGTGTACACGCGCTGCAACGTGGCGCGGGCCACCATCACCGACATGTGCGTCAACCGCTACAAGGAGGCCATCGACGAGTACCGCAGCCTGCTCGAGGGGGTGAGTACTGTCTGCCACGCTGCAGTACCTGTGCACGGAGCAGTGCGGCGTGTACACGCGCTGCAACGTGGCGCGGGCCACCATCACCGACATGTGCGTCAACCGCTACAAGGAGGCCATCGACGAGTACCGCAGCCTGCTCGAGGGGGTGAGTACTGTCTGCCACGCTGCAGTACCTGTGCACGGAGCAGTGCGGCGTGTACACGCGCTGCAACGTGGCGCGGGCCACCATCACCGACATGTGCGTCAACCGCTACAAGGAGGCCATCGACGAGTACCGCAGCCTGCTCGAGGGGGTGAGTACTGTCTGCCACGCTGCAGTACCTGTGCACGGAGCAGTGCGGCGTGTACACGCGCTGCAACGTGGCGCGGGCCACCATCACCGACATGTGCGTCAACCGCTACAAGGAGGCCATCGACGAGTACCGCAGCCTGCTCGAGGGGGTGAGTACTGTCTGCCACGCTGCAGTACCTGTGCACGGAGCAGTGCGGCGTGTACACGCGCTGCAACGTGGCGCGGGCCACCATCACCGACATGTGCGTCAACCGCTACAAGGAGGCCATCGACGAGTACCGCAGCCTGCTCGAGGGGGTGAGTACTGTCTGCCACGCTGCAGTACCTGTGCACGGAGCAGTGCGGCGTGTACACGCGCTGCAACGTGGCGCGGGCCACCATCACCGACATGTGCGTCAACCGCTACAAGGAGGCCATCGACGAGTACCGCAGCCTGCTCGAGGGGGTGAGTACTGTCTGCCACGCTGCAGTACCTGTGCACGGAGCAGTGCGGCGTGTACACGCGCTGCAACGTGGCGCGGGCCACCATCACCGACATGTGCGTCAACCGCTACAAGGAGGCCATCGACGAGTACCGCAGCCTGCTCGAGGGGGTGAGTACTGTCTGCCACGCTGCAGTACCTGTGCACGGAGCAGTGCGGCGTGTACACGCGCTGCAACGTGGCGCGGGCCACCATCACCGACATGTGCGTCAACCGCTACAAGGAGGCCATCGACGAGTACCGCAGCCTGCTCGAGGGGGTGAGTACTGTCTGCCACGCTGCAGTACCTGTGCACGGAGCAGTGCGGCGTGTACACGCGCTGCAACGTGGCGCGGGCCACCATCACCGACATGTGCGTCAACCGCTACAAGGAGGCCATCGACGAGTACCGCAGCCTGCTCGAGGGGGTGAGTACTGTCTGCCACGCTGCAGTACCTGTGCACGGAGCAGTGCGGCGTGTACACGCGCTGCAACGTGGCGCGGGCCACC
Source organism: Polia nebulosa (assembly GCA_951329385.1). Classification (NCBI taxonomy): domain Eukaryota; kingdom Metazoa; phylum Arthropoda; class Insecta; order Lepidoptera; family Noctuidae; genus Polia; species Polia nebulosa. The sequence goes on along the minus strand of OX589599.1, from coordinate 32,926,661 downwards.
ATCACCGACATGTGCGTCAACCGCTACAAGGAGGCCATCGACGAGTACCGCAGCCTGCTCGAGGGGGTGAGTACTGTCTGCCACGCTGGCAGTACCTGTGCACGGAGCAGTGCGGCGTGTACACGCGCTGCAACGTGGCGCGGGCCACCATCACCGACATGTGCGTCAACCGCTACAAGGAGGCCATCGACGAGTACCGCAGCCTGCTCGAGGGGGTGAGTACTGTCTGCCACGCTGCAGTACCTGTGCACGGAGCAGTGCGGCGTGTACACGCGCTGCAACGTGGCGCGGGCCACCATCACCGACATGTGCGTCAACCGCTACAAGGAGGCCATCGACGAGTACCGCAGCCTGCTCGAGGGGGTGAGTACTGTCTGCCACGCTGCAGTACCTGTGCACGGAGCAGTGCGGCGTGTACACGCGCTGCAACGTGGCGCGGGCCACCATCACCGACATGTGCGTCAACCGCTACAAGGAGGCCATCGACGAGTACCGCAGCCTGCTCGAGGGGGTGAGTACTGTCTGCCACGCTGGAGTACCTGTGCACGGAGCAGTGCGGCGTGTACACGCGCTGCAACGTGGCGCGGGCCACCATCACCGACATGTGCGTCAACCGCTACAAGGAGGCCATCGACGAGTACCGCAGCCTGCTCGAGGGGGTGAGTACTGTCTGCCACGCTGGAGTACCTGTGCACGGAGCAGTGCGGCGTGTACACGCGCTGCAACGTGGCGCGGGCCACCATCACCGACATGTGCGTCAACCGCTACAAGGAGGCCATCGACGAGTACCGCAGCCTGCTCGAGGGGGTGAGTACTGTCTGCCACGCTGGAGTACCTGTGCACGGAGCAGTGCGGCGTGTACACGCGCTGCAACGTGGCGCGGGCCACCATCACCGACATGTGCGTCAACCGCTACAAGGAGGCCATCGACGAGTACCGCAGCCTGCTCGAGGGGGTGAGTACTGTCTGCCACGCTGCAGTACCTGTGCACGGAGCAGTGCGGCGTGTACACGCGCTGCAACGTGGCGCGGGCCACCATCACCGACATGTGCGTCAACCGCTACAAGGAGGCCATCGACGAGTACCGCAGCCTGCTCGAGGGGGTGAGTACTGTCTGCCACGCTGCAGTACCTGTGCACGGAGCAGTGCGGCGTGTACACGCGCTGCAACGTGGCGCGGGCCACCATCACCGACATGTGCGTCAACCGCTACAAGGAGGCCATCGACGAGTACCGCAGCCTGCTCGAGGGGGTGAGTACTGTCTGCCACGCTGGAGTACCTGTGCACGGAGCAGTGCGGCGTGTACACGCGCTGCAACGTGGCGCGGGCCACCATCACCGACATGTGCGTCAACCGCTACAAGGAGGCCATCGACGAGTACCGCAGCCTGCTCGAGGGGGTGAGTACTGTCTGCCACGCTGCAGTACCTGTGCACGGAGCAGTGCGGCGTGTACACGCGCTGCAACGTGGCGCGGGCCACCATCACCGACATGTGCGTCAACCGCTACAAGGAGGCTATCGACGAGTACCGCAGCCTGCTCGAGGGGGTGAGTACTGTCTGCCACGCTGGAGTACCTGTGCACGGAGCAGTGCGGCGTGTACACGCGCTGCAACGTGGCGCGGGCCACCATCACCGACATGTGCGTCAACCGCTACAAGGAGGCCATCGACGAGTACCGCAGCCTGCTCGAGGGGGTGAGTACTGTCTGCCACGCTGCAGTACCTGTGCACGGAGCAGTGCGGCGTGTACACGCGCTGCAACGTGGCGCGGGCCACCATCACCGACATGTGCGTCAACCGCTACAAGGAGGCCATCGACGAGTACCGCAGCCTGCTCGAGGGGGTGAGTACTGTCTGCCACGCTGGAGTACCTGTGCACGGAGCAGTGCGGCGTGTACACGCGCTGCAACGTGGCGCGGGCCACCATCACCGACATGTGCGTCAACCGCTACAAGGAGGCCATCGACGAGTACCGCAGCCTGCTCGAGGGGGTGAGTACTGTCTGCCACGCTGCAGTACCTGTGCACGGAGCAGTGCGGCGTGTACACGCGCTGCAACGTGGCGCGGGCCACCATCACCGACATGTGCGTCAACCGCTACAAGGAGGCCATCGACGAGTACCGCAGCCTGCTCGAGGGGGTGAGTACTGTCTGCCACGCTGCAGTACCTGTGCACGGAGCAGTGCGGCGTGTACACGCGCTGCAACGTGGCGCGGGCCACCATCACCGACATGTGCGTCAACCGCTACAAGGAGGCCATCGACGAGTACCGCAGCCTGCTCGAGGGGGTGAGTACTGTCTGCCACGCTGCAGTACCTGTGCACGGAGCAGTGCGGCGTGTACACGCGCTGCAACGTGGCGCGGGCCACCATCACCGACATGTGCGTCAACCGCTACAAGGAGGCCATCGACGAGTACCGCAGCCTGCTCGAGGGGGTGAGTACTGTCTGCCACGCTGCAGTACCTGTGCACGGAGCAGTGCGGCGTGTACACGCGCTGCAACGTGGCGCGGGCCACCATCACCGACATGTGCGTCAACCGCTACAAGGAGGCCATCGACGAGTACCGCAGCCTGCTCGAGGGGGTGAGTACTGTCTGCCACGCTGCAGTACCTGTGCACGGAGCAGTGCGGCGTGTACACGCGCTGCAACGTGGCGCGGGCCACCATCACCGACATGTGCGTCAACCGCTACAAGGAGGCCATCGACGAGTACCGCAGCCTGCTCGAGGGGGTGAGTACTGTCTGCCACGCTGCAGTACCTGTGCACGGAGCAGTGCGGCGTGTACACGCGCTGCAACGTGGCGCGGGCCACCATCACCGACATGTGCGTCAACCGCTACAAGGAGGCCATCGACGAGTACCGCAGCCTGCTCGAGGGGGTGAGTACTGTCTGCCACGCTGCAGTACCTGTGCACGGAGCAGTGCGGCGTGTACACGCGCTGCAACGTGGCGCGGGCCACCATCACCGACATGTGCGTCAACCGCTACAAGGAGGCCATCGACGAGTACCGCAGCCTGCTCGAGGGGGTGAGTACTGTCTGCCACGCTGCAGTACCTGTGCACGGAGCAGTGCGGCGTGTACACGCGCTGCAACGTGGCGCGGGCCACCATCACCGACATGTGCGTCAACCGCTACAAGGAGGCCATCGACGAGTACCGCAGCCTGCTCGAGGGGGTGAGTACTGTCTGCCACGCTGCAGTACCTGTGCACGGAGCAGTGCGGCGTGTACACGCGCTGCAACGTGGCGCGGGCCACCATCACCGACATGTGCGTCAACCGCTACAAGGAGGCCATCGACGAGTACCGCAGCCTGCTCGAGGGGGTGAGTACTGTCTGCCACGCTGCAGTACCTGTGCACGGAGCAGTGCGGCGTGTACACGCGCTGCAACGTGGCGCGGGCCACCATCACCGACATGTGCGTCAACCGCTACAAGGAGGCCATCGACGAGTACCGCAGCCTGCTCGAGGGGGTGAGTACTGTCTGCCACGCTGCAGTACCTGTGCACGGAGCAGTGCGGCGTGTACACGCGCTGCAACGTGGCGCGGGCCACCATCACCGACATGTGCGTCAACCGCTACAAGGAGGCCATCGACGAGTACCGCAGCCTGCTCGAGGGGGTGAGTACTGTCTGCCACGCTGCAGTACCTGTGCACGGAGCAGTGCGGCGTGTACACGCGCTGCAACGTGGCGCGGGCCACCATCACCGACATGTGCGTCAACCGCTACAAGGAGGCCATCGACGAGTACCGCAGCCTGCTCGAGGGGGTGAGTACTGTCTGCCACGCTGCAGTACCTGTGCACGGAGCAGTGCGGCGTGTACACGCGCTGCAACGTGGCGCGGGCCACCATCACCGACATGTGCGTCAACCGCTACAAGGAGGCCATCGACGAGTACCGCAGCCTGCTCGAGGGGGTGAGTACTGTCTGCCACGCTGCAGTACCTGTGCACGGAGCAGTGCGGCGTGTACACGCGCTGCAACGTGGCGCGGGCCACCATCACCGACATGTGCGTCAACCGCTACAAGGAGGCCATCGACGAGTACCGCAGCCTGCTCGAGGGGGTGAGTACTGTCTGCCACGCTGCAGTACCTGTGCACGGAGCAGTGCGGCGTGTACACGCGCTGCAACATTTTTATTTTATTTATTCCGAACACTTTTTTCTACATCGTTCACACACGTTTCTACATTAACACTGTAACCATAATTTTGTGACTATTTATTAATTTAATTGATTGTGGAGTTTCTTGCACATTCTTTTCCCTAGAGATCTTCCTTTGCTTTGGAACGTGTAAATAGCCCAATTGTTTGTTATGACTGACCGACCTTCACAATTCAAAAGTACCTGTAAATGGTTTCATTGAAATGAATGCTTCGAGATGAGTTTGATGGCAGTGTCTTCTTAGAAACTCAAGGTCTACCCTTATTCTGCTACATTTTTGCGCAGCACTCCTGCGTATTCTCTTCGATGTATATTTTGTCTTGTGATGTGGTTGACTGTAGCATGTCCTGTGTGTGTGGCAGGGCGAGACGCCGGACGCGGACGAGGTGTTCAACGTGATCAACTCGCTGCGCAAGGTGTCCATCATGTACATGTGCCACAACCTCAACGACACCAACATCTGGGACTCGCTGTTCGAGGACCTGCCCAAGTGCGTCAAGGAGAACGAGACGCAGATGCCGCCGCAAGTCAGTACATCTACACATTGCTCATCACTTTATGACAATCATGAAAAAATATTTGAATTGTTGACAGCCTTCTTTTTTAAACATAGAATTACACCTGTCATGATAAAAATTGGTACTTGCCACCAAATCAGATAAAATACTACATTTTCGATATCAGAACCTCTCAAATGTAATGAAAACGAGACCATACAACGATATTACCCTTTTTAGGGTTCCGTAGTCCTAATAAGTATTCACACACCCATTTGCAAGTCCTCATGCACCACAAAATTATTACAGTTCTATATAATTGGCTTACTGGTGACTATGTTTTCCTTTTTTATTTGTTTTTATTAGCTGTAAGTCCGCCAATATTACTTATATATTAATAAATAAATATGTAAATAAAAACATAAATATTAAATAAATAAATAATGACAAGGAATTCAGATACAATCCGCGACGTCCCATACACCTGGATGCTCCGCGGGTAAAAACGCGCGGTTTAACGATGTGCCTCGCGGGGTCGCGATTAGTTTAACGATGTGCCTCGCGGGGTCGCGATTAGTTTAACGATGTGCCTCGCGGGGTCGCGATTAGTTTAACGATGTGCCTCGCGGGGTCGCGATTAGTTTAACGATGTGCCTCGCGGGGTCGCGATTAGTTTAACGATGTGCCTCGCGGGGTCGCGATTAGTTTAACGATGTGCCTCGCGGGGTCGCGATTAGTTTAACGATGTGCCTCGCGGGGTCGCGATTAGTTTAACGATGTGCCTCGCGGGGTCGCGATTAGTTTAACGATGTGCCTCGCGGGGTCGCGATTAGTTTAACGATGTGCCTCGCGGGGTCGCGATTAGTTTTTCTCGCCTCTTTGTGACGTAAGGAGTTACGTGAGAAGTAAAAATGACAACACGTACCTCGGCCAACATAAAAAATATATTGTATAGAGAAAGGGCATGGGAAAGTTTGTAGTCACAATATTCAGCACTCCCTGGGAGATAGCACGGTACTATCCTGGCTCAGCCTGGCGACGGTTGCCACGTTGCGTACGCCTCGGAGACGTCGGCCGGCAGGTAGATGGAAACCCGGCGTGGAGCGAGCCGCCGACTCGTAGATCGTAAGGGCCAGGGGGAGACGGCCGGCGAGTGGTCGTGCCGGCTCGGAGACTTTCTCCGCTGATTGTGACACTCAGGCATGAGCAAAGCGGCTGAACGTGCGCTAATAAGGCGGTGTGGTTGTCATAATCAGACGGAGTTTACAAAGGCGAGGTGAAAAGCATGATGACATGCACATTTGAGTGCAGCAGTAGGGTACACACAAGTCAACATGCGCATAGCATAGGCCTTATAAAGTTAACCACGCGGAAGGCGTGATTACAACAGTACAACAGTTTTATTGTAGGTTATAGACCTTGATTTTACAATAGAAAAAAAGAAAAATGCAAGACAGGAAGAACATGTTCTGGAAAGAATTTATATAAAATTAGAACTAACCCCGTTCTTGGGTAAGTCCCAAGAACGGGGTTAGTTCTTACACAATTTACTAAGGTTGGTAATTATTTGCCAATGTAAACTGTAGCTGCCAGAATTGGCGGAAGGTCACGGGTGAAGTCTCAGACGTGTTTGAAAGAGAACGTGAATCTTCCGCCGGCAGCCCGAATAAATAAAGGAAAAGGCTCCACGCCGCCTGAGCGGCCTTTATATATCTACGCCGTCATTGACAGATGGCAACGAATCCACAGACAATGAATGTTGTCAGCAAACTAATATTGTTAGTTTTCTTAAATTGAATTAGTGGCTTTTGGTCATTGTTGTTTTTTCCTTATGTTTAATTTTAAATGAGATTGTAACGCCACTACGTTACATCCTTTAAGTAAAATGTTGTGGTCGCAGGCGCTGGTGTACGTGGTGCGCGCGTGCTTCTACTCGGTGCTGTGGTCGCTGCACGGCGTGGAGACGCGCGTCAGTCCCACCGGCGCCGCCGCCCTGCGCGAGAGGCTGCACGCCTACGCCGCGCACTGCAAGGACATCGTGGCGCGCGGCATCACACCCGACCTCAAGGAGGAGGTATGTACCGCACGGCGTGGAGACGCGCGTCAGTCCCACCGGCGCCGCCGCCCTGCGCGAGAGGCTGCACGCCTACGCCGCGCACTGCAAGGACATCGTGGCGCGCGGCATCACACCCGACCTCAAGGAGGAGGTATGTACCGCACGGCGTGGAGACGCGCGTCAGTCCCACCGGCGCCGCCGCCCTGCGCGAGAGGCTGCACGCCTACGCCGCGCACTGCAAGGACATCGTGGCGCGCGGCATCACACCCGACCTCAAGGAGGAGGTATGTACCGCACGGCGTGGAGACGCGCGTCAGTCCCACCGGCGCCGCCGCCCTGCGCGAGAGGCTGCACGCCTACGCCGCGCACTGCAAGGACATCGTGGCGCGCGGCATCACACCCGACCTCAAGGAGGAGGTATGTACCGCACGGCGTGGAGACGCGCGTCAGTCCCACCGGCGCCGCCGCCCTGCGCGAGAGGCTGCACGCCTACGCCGCGCACTGCAAGGACATCGTGGCGCGCGGCATCACACCCGACCTCAAGGAGGAGGTATGTACCGCACGGCGTGGAGACGCGCGTCAGTCCCACCGGCGCCGCCGCCCTGCGCGAGAGGCTGCACGCCTACGCCGCGCACTGCAAGGACATCGTGGCGCGCGGCATCACACCCGACCTCAAGGAGGAGGTATGTACCGCACGAGTCACACGTGCCACAGCGAGAGACTGCACGCCTACGCCGGAGGTACATACGACCATGTACCGCAACGCAATAAGACTGCTCTAAAAGTTTGTCGTCTTCATCACCTAATGTGGTTCTAGCTTCGTGGGCACCGATACGCAAATTGTCGTGAGGGAGCGCATTTACTTCTTAATCTACTCAGTTTCCTATAAGATTTTATTAGAGTGTCGGTCGGCGCGCGGTTAGCTCTCTTTGGAAGCGCAACCCTCGCCTCCACAACTCGCCGCTGTGACGTGCATGTCGTGCGCAGGCCTACACGTCGCTGTGCGACCTGCTGATCCTGTTCGCGGAGCACCTGTGTGCGCTGCACCACCCGGGGGAGCCCGACATGCGCCAGCTGGTGCTGGAGCCCGACGCCGCGCTGTGCGACATGCTCAACGCCTTCATCCAGGAGTTCGTGTTCGTGCACCACAACTACGGTAAGCCCGCCACACACGCACTGCCCGGCTTACATCACATACAGCGTACAATTTCACTATCTGGCATAAACTCGCAGACTTGAAGGGTATTGATATCAAATCACGAAAAAAAATGTTCTCTAATGAGTCTTCCTCTTTTTATTACAAGCTTTTACTTAACTGGCCTTGTTAGTTAGTATGTATGGTACAAATGTTGCAACTGAATTTTAAATCATTTTCCCCAACACATTGAAATTTTGCATACAGCATACACGTTTGGTTTAGTTGACTGTGACATCATTCTTAACCCAATATGGCGGACTCTCACAGATTGATCAATTAATTGTTATTCACCTCCATGATATGGATATCAAATAAAAGGGTTTGCTGAAAGAAATACTAAATAGTTTGTTTTTACGAAGAGTTTTTATTACTATTTTATTGTTTTATTTTGATTAGAAATCAATACCTCTCGCGTAAACGAAGTTTTGCCAGCTAATAAAATTGAACCTGGTATACTCCGTGATAATACGTTATTACAAAATAGAAAACCCTTGGCAATAGAGCTATGTAAAACAGTAATAGACAACCTGTCAAACAAAATTATAATCTTGGAGCATTATTTTATAACATATGTGACTATTAACTTTGTGTGGATGATTCAACAGCAGATGTTATTTTACAAACAGTTTGTTTGTATGCCGTGGTTTATTCATTCGAATGAAAGTTCCAACTAAGGGATGTGGTGGAAATAATGATGGCATTTTGTGATAGTGAACACAAGTCAAGTTTGGGCGGATGTTGATGAGGCTCGTGCACTTTTTGGGTTGTTTTCAAAATTGGGTTTGTGTATTAATTTGTACAGTTTTACCGGTGTGGTGCACTATCCGAGTATCAGAACTAAATGACAGGTTGTATTAGGACGAGCCTTGTCAGTTGCTACTCAAATAATAATGTATAGCTTTGAAATTTGGTCATATGACGTAGCAATTGATACAGCTCGCGACGAGCTGATCTGCATGCAACGCGGTACATGAATACGGTACATGTGACCGAGTTGCATCACACTATTCACTTGTACTGTTCGTGAATAAGAGAAAAAATATGCATTATTAACGTGACGTCCACGAGTCGGTCGTAACAGAAGCGACGGTCTCCGTCCGCGTCGCGTGACGCGTCGTGAGGGCGATGCGATAACGGTGTGGTGTATTGTGTTGCATGTCACGCGGTGTGCGTGCGCGGGGCTGTCTGTCCGAACTATCCGACGCCGGTAAGCCAGTTGCTCCGCACTCGTTTCGCACTAGATGACACACCGACGGCGTATTTTACCTTAGTAATGCGCGACCCCCCGCACCGGCCGGCGTCACGCTCGCCCGGCGCCCGCGGCACGCAGTAGAGCCGGCGCCCGGCGAGCGTGCGGCCCGACCCGACCCGGCCCGGCCCGGCCCGGCCCGGCCCGACCCGCCGGCGGGTGCGGGAGGCGCCGCCGCGCTACAATAATGCATATTTTTGTCTCGACGCGACGGGCGGACGTCGCACGCGTTTCGTGCACTCGCTGTGTATCACTTAACATTACTAAGGGAAAATTGTCGCGCCCGCTTCATACGCAATCCGACACCGACGGCGAATACTCGTACCTCGTAGTCTCGTAGGCGGCACCGCGTGTCACAGCCCGCCGCGGCTCGCGTGGGGTCGCGGCCACCTTGCGCAGTCGTACTGGTGACTGCTTAGCTGATAGTGTTGCTAAAGGCCCGAGTCTTGTATCATAACGGTGTCTGTATTCGCTCGCGGTATCGAACTGCGTTATAAATTCTATTAACACACTTGACGAGTTTTGTGATTTGAGCATGTTTTGTGCAGTGTATTATTATTTTGCATTCCATATAATTTTATAGTGATAAAATACTGTTATGAGAAAAGCTAAGATTTAACAAAATGAAGCGAGATGCAGCTTATACTAAACCGCGGTTTGTGGGACTCTGTGCAACTAATCGTGAGAAGGACAGGGGTCATGTAATCGAGCTTATTTATTTCCTATTAGTAGCCCGTAGTGCCTGCATGGTTCATAGTGAAGACGAATATCTCAAGCTGTGCCATTATTGAAACAAATAAAAAATTGTCTAAAAAAAATGAAAGAAAAATATTGGTGTCAACTTGAGGTTATTTATGTAATGTTTTAGTGTCTGTAGATTTATATTTTCAGAAGTATTTTCCATGGAATCTAAGTGTATTCACTGGCATAATTATGTAAGAAAGACACTAAAGCGTTACTTATCTTGTTGTTTTGCATACAATTGTGAGTGCTATGCTGTGGAGTAAAGGTGTTAAAGTTGCGCGCACGTTGCAGACGGTCAAGACGAGAGACGTATCGAGGAGCTGCACAAGCGGCGTAACTTCCTGGCGGCCTACTGCAAGCTCATCGTGTACAACGTGGCGCCCATCCGCCGCGCCGCCGACGTCTTCAAGCACTACATCAAGGTTAGTGCGCGCTGATACACTTGCAGCACAGATTTAGAAACATGAGCATTCACTGTTTGAAATTGAGTTACAAACATTCAACAACTAACGTCCGCAACGGGCGGTCGGACAAAGAAAAATCGACAGCACCGTGGTGGACGTCCGCCAATCGTACCGGACGCGGCGGCTTTTAAATAGATGTGTGTGTTGTGGCAGTGCTACAACGACTACGGCGACATCATCAAGGCCACGCTGAGCAAGGCGCGCGAGATCAACAAGCTGAACTGCGCGCTCACCATGGAGCTGGCCATGCAGGCGCTGTTCGCCGACATGCTGCACAAGCACGCCGGCAGCGTGCCGCACCGCCAGCTGCCCGAGATGCTCGAGCTCAAGGTAATATCACTTACTTCTTTACATTTTAAGAACGCAGGGAACACATTATTTATTAATTAAAATAACATGGAATACTTACAAACTCAACACGAATAAAACACGACAAACCCATTAGGAACAGTAAATTAAACTTACAGCCAATAAGAAGCCTTCTATTATAAAATACAGAACAATAATTTATTCTATGGACATCATAAAAGTTTATATGTGGGATCGTGTTCTCAGGAGCTGGCGAAGCGGTTCTCGGTGATGTTCGGGCTGGATGCCGTGAAGAACCGCGAGGCGCTCACAGCGCTGCACCGCGCCGGCATCAGCTTCGCGGCGCTCGAGCAGTCGCCGCATGCGCCGCCGCCGCACGTGCTGTTCCTGGAGCCGCTGGCCGAGTTCAGCAACAAGCTGCTGCGCCAGGACAAGCGCCAGGTGCTCAAGGTGAGCGGTGCTCGCGAGTTGTGACGTCAGCTTCGTAGCGCGGGCAGCCGTTATCGTAATGTGGTGTGTCGGTTGCAGTTCCTGGACTCGCGCATCCCGCCGGGCGTGCAGTGGGGCGACGAGTGGGCGGCGCTGCTGTCGTACCGCGGCTCGCTGCTCACCGACGCGCCCGACGAGCGCCCGCCGCCCGCGCGCAAGCACTACGCGCGCAGACCCCGTACGTACACTACTAGCACACTTACTGCGCATCCCGCCCCCCGTGCAGTGGGGCGACGAGTGGGCGGCGCTGCTGTCGTACCGCGGCTCGCTGCTCACCGACGCGCCCGACGAGCGCCCGCCGCCCGCGCGCAAGCACTACGCGCGCAGACCCCGTACGTACACTACTAGCACACTTACTGCGCATCCCGCCCCCCGTGCAGTGGGGCGACGAGTGGGCGGCGCTGCTGTCGTACCGCGGCTCGCTGCTCACCGACGCGCCCGACGAGCGCCCGCCGCCCGCGCGCAAGCACTACGCGCGCAGACCCCGTACGTACACTACTAGCACACTTACTGCGCATCCCGCCCCCCGTGCAGTGGGGCGACGAGTGGGCGGCGCTGCTGTCGTACCGCGGCTCGCTGCTCACCGACGCGCCCGACGAGCGCCCGCCGCCCGCGCGCAAGCACTACGCGCGCAGACCCCGTACGTACACTACTAGCACACTTACTGCGCATCCCGCCCCCCGTGCAGTGGGGCGACGAGTGGGCGGCGCTGCTGTCGTACCGCGGCTCGCTGCTCACCGACGCGCCCGACGAGCGCCCGCCGCCCGCGCGCAAGCACTACGCGCGCAGACCCCGTACGTACACTACTAGCACACTTACTGCGCATCCCGCCCCCCGTGCAGTGGGGCGACGAGTGGGCGGCGCTGCTGTCGTACCGCGGCTCGCTGCTCACCGACGCGCCCGACGAGCGCCCGCCGCCCGCGCGCAAGCACTACGCGCGCAGACCCCGTACGTACACTACTAGCACACTTACTGCGCATCCCGCCCCCCGTGCAGTGGGGCGACGAGTGGGCGGCGCTGCTGTCGTACCGCGGCTCGCTGCTCACCGACGCGCCCGACGAGCGCCCGCCGCCCGCGCGCAAGCACTACGCGCGCAGACCCCGTACGTACACTACTAGCACACTTACTGCGCATCCCGCCCCCCGTGCAGTGGGGCGACGAGTGGGCGGCGCTGCTGTCGTACCGCGGCTCGCTGCTCACCGACGCGCCCGACGAGCGCCCGCCGCCCGCGCGCAAGCACTACGCGCGCAGACCCCGTACGTACACTACTAGCACACTTACTGCGCATCCCGCCCCCCGTGCAGTGGGGCGACGAGTGGGCGGCGCTGCTGTCGTACCGCGGCTCGCTGCTCACCGACGCGCCCGACGAGCGCCCGCCGCCCGCGCGCAAGCACTACGCGCGCAGACCCCGTACGTACACTACTAGCACACTTACTGCGCATCCCGCCCCCCGTGCAGTGGGGCGACGAGTGGGCGGCGCTGCTGTCGTACCGCGGCTCGCTGCTCACCGACGCGCCCGACGAGCGCCCGCCGCCCGCGCGCAAGCACTACGCGCGCAGACCCCGTACGTACACTACTAGCACACTTACTGCGCATCCCGCCCCCCGTGCAGTGGGGCGACGAGTGGGCGGCGCTGCTGTCGTACCGCGGCTCGCTGCTCACCGACGCGCCCGACGAGCGCCCGCCGCCCGCGCGCAAGCACTACGCGCGCAGACCCCGTACGTACACTACTAGCACACTTACTGCGCATCCCGCCCCCCGTGCAGTGGGGCGACGAGTGGGCGGCGCTGCTGTCGTACCGCGGCTCGCTGCTCACCGACGCGCCCGACGAGCGCCCGCCGCCCGCGCGCAAGCACTACGCGCGCAGACCCCGTACGTACACTACTAGCACACTTACTGCGCATCCCGCCCCCCGTGCAGTGGGGCGACGAGTGGGCGGCGCTGCTGTCGTACCGCGGCTCGCTGCTCACCGACGCGCCCGACGAGCGCCCGCCGCCCGCGCGCAAGCACTACGCGCGCAGACCCCGTACGTACACTACTAGCACACTTACTGCGCATCCCGCCCCCCGTGCAGTGGGGCGACGAGTGGGCGGCGCTGCTGTCGTACCGCGGCTCGCTGCTCACCGACGCGCCCGACGAGCGCCCGCCGCCCGCGCGCAAGCACTACGCGCGCAGACCCCGTACGTACACTACTAGCACACTTACTGCGCATCCCGCCCCCCGTGCAGTGGGGCGACGAGTGGGCGGCGCTGCTGTCGTACCGCGGCTCGCTGCTCACCGACGCGCCCGACGAGCGCCCGCCGCCCGCGCGCAAGCACTACGCGCGCAGACCCCGTACGTACACTACTAGCACACTTACTGCGCATCCCGCCCCCCGTGCAGTGGGGCGACGAGTGGGCGGCGCTGCTGTCGTACCGCGGCTCGCTGCTCACCGACGCGCCCGACGAGCGCCCGCCGCCCGCGCGCAAGCACTACGCGCGCAGACCCCGTACGTACACTACTAGCACACTTACTGCGCATCCCGCCCCCCGTGCAGTGGGGCGACGAGTGGGCGGCGCTGCTGTCGTACCGCGGCTCGCTGCTCACCGACGCGCCCGACGAGCGCCCGCCGCCCGCGCGCAAGCACTACGCGCGCAGACCCCGTACGTACACTACTAGCACACTTACTGCGCATCCCGCCCCCCGTGCAGTGGGGCGACGAGTGGGCGGCGCTGCTGTCGTACCGCGGCTCGCTGCTCACCGACGCGCCCGACGAGCGCCCGCCGCCCGCGCGCAAGCACTACGCGCGCAGACCCCGTACGTACACTACTAGCACACTTACTGCGCATCCCGCCCCCCGTGCAGTGGGGCGACGAGTGGGCGGCGCTGCTGTCGTACCGCGGCTCGCTGCTCACCGACGCGCCCGACGAGCGCCCGCCGCCCGCGCGCAAGCACTACGCGCGCAGACCCCGTACGTACACTACTAGCACACTTACTGCGCATCCCGCCCCCCGTGCAGTGGGGCGACGAGTGGGCGGCGCTGCTGTCGTACCGCGGCTCGCTGCTCACCGACGCGCCCGACGAGCGCCCGCCGCCCGCGCGCAAGCACTACGCGCGCAGACCCCGTACGTACACTACTAGCACACTTACTGCGCATCCCGCCCCCCGTGCAGTGGGGCGACGAGTGGGCGGCGCTGCTGTCGTACCGCGGCTCGCTGCTCACCGACGCGCCCGACGAGCGCCCGCCGCCCGCGCGCAAGCACTACGCGCGCAGACCCCGTACGTACACTACTAGCACACTTACTGCGCATCCCGCCCCCCGTGCAGTGGGGCGACGAGTGGGCGGCGCTGCTGTCGTACCGCGGCTCGCTGCTCACCGACGCGCCCGACGAGCGCCCGCCGCCCGCGCGCAAGCACTACGCGCGCAGACCCCGTACGTACACTACTAGCACACTTACTGCGCATCCCGCCCCCCGTGCAGTGGGGCGACGAGTGGGCGGCGCTGCTGTCGTACCGCGGCTCGCCCAAAACAATTGTAGAAGCGGGATAAAAAGGGGGACGGGAATACCTCATTGGACATATAAGAATTCGTCCTCTGTGAACTATTCATCATCATTTCTATTCCTGCCACTTACAAACATACAAGAAACTTAGGAACATCTCTGCTATTCCAGGAGGTCAGAACGAGGACGAAGAGGGCGAGGAGAACGCGGAGTCGGACCAGGAGGCGCCCGGGTGAGCGCACCACTACTGCAGCACTCACTGTACCGGGGCCTGCTCCTCGCATCACACGCAGTCCACATGCCTCTATCTTGCACTCAAGTGTGCAAGCAGCTTGCACGCCATACTGATAAATATTACCCAGAAATTGTTATGGCGTTATGGCTTGCAAGATATTTTTTTACTTTAGTGCAAGTTACAGGCATGTGTACGGCCTGTAGGGCGATTGTGCACGCACTCGTTTTCGATTCGTTCGTCATTATTAATAATGATAAATTACGACTGAGTGTACAATCGCCCTTAGACAGTCTGACAACAATAAATCTTTTATCTTGCTTTGACTGCGTGACGTAGTCTGTCACGATGTCTCTCCATCTCCACACACCAGAATAAACACAAAATGGAGGGTTTAAAGTTGTCGAGCGTATGTGTGTATAACAATATAATCGTTTTTAATTGGAGCGGGCCCTTTAGACATACTTGTTGAGTGTTATCAGTTTGTTAAACATAGACTGTTGTGTTATGTATTATGTAAGTAATTATATTATGTATACGTTTAATTTGTCAGTCCGACTCTGCTGTTTACGTGCTGGAAGGTAGACGCATGTTAACACTACCACTTAAATGCAATCATTTTGGTGATTAATTTGGTCTATGTATTATATTTTTTAACTTATTACTAGAGATGAAACTCAATCAATTATGATGTAAAACCGCTCCTGGTATACGCATATTGTAAGTTTATATGCTTGTTTTCCAAATAACAATTTGCTTGTACTGGAAGTCCGTTTTGCAGTCACATTTTATAAATACTTTATCGAACTTCTCTGATGATAATCGGCGATGTTGATTAATGAACTTGGGCCTTATAGTGTAAGTGTGAGTGCGGTCTGCGGAGTGCGAGGACTGTTGTTATGTATATAGCGTATGACGTAACAGTAGCTCGAGTAGGTAGCAGTTAGTTAGCATGTGCGCAGTCTGCAGCAATCGTCACTATTTCACAACTTTTTCCTTTATTGATACAAAACATACCTTCGACTGATACCTTCAAAACTTTCCTAAGAGGATATCTTTGCTACTTTTCTAACTTAAATTAAATTGCAAATGAAACAGTGTACAGTGTTTGTAATTTGCGCACAAAAATGTAATGTTGGTTTTTATCATCGACCTAATATTGTAGTTAAGTAATTAAGAAATTATATTTTTATAATAAATCATATTTATTATATAATGACGTTTTATTATACTATGTGACACTATTTATCCGTCCCGCTCCCTCTGGACTTCCCCACCCTTGTTCGATAGGGGTTTGTTCCGAAATGGTCCAATTAAAATTTCATATAGATCTGATGATGGGTTTTGGAGACAGACAACGGAGCTCTTCAAAAATTGACAGCAAAATCAATCGCGATTGCTGCTGTCGTATGTCTATGAATTGTTAACACAATTAAATGGAGAACCACAACTAAAAACTGAAAAATAAAAAACTTTTTTACAAAAAAATGGTACCGACTTCCATTCCATTTTTTTTTGTAAAAAAGTTTTTTTTTTGCATTATCCTGTTCATTTTGGATAATTTTATATGGGATTTAAAATGAGTTTGTTGGAGTAGTTAAAAACGGTTTTTTAAAGGTGATTTTATTAATATTTATGTTTATGTAATATTAACAGTAGGTACTCGTATAATATTATATAATTAATTTTTTATATGTATTTAGTGGTTTTCAATTAAGAAGTTATGATAAACAATAGAAGTAAGGAGAACATATCGGAGTAGAAGTCAAGTAAGTATGTTTTTGATTTATTGTTGCTTTATTAGTAAATATGAAGTTTAAAATTAAGTTAATGTTATGGGAAGGAATGATATTTCATTATGTAATGTTTCATGTGGGTCTGAGGGCGGGTGTCGAGTGGTGAGTAAGTAGCGACAGGGCCAGGGGATAACGTTGAGTGACAGATGTTGTAAGTGCAACGTGTTGTAGTCGCGCGCGCGTGCGGCGACGCTCGCGCGCGCTGCTCAGGGAGAAGCGCACGCGACGCGCCCCCAAGCGCTCCCCGCCGAGCCCCAGCGCGTCCCCCCGAGCGACCCCCTGCGCGTCCCCCGGCGCGTCCCCCAGCGTGTCCCCCCGCGCGTCCCCCAGCCCGCCGCCCCCGCGCGCCGCACGTGGCCGCCCCGGCAGCGACACGACCGACACGACGCCCAGGTAATACGACATCACTTCTCAATAATTCACGCCACCAGTAGGGTATTTTACTCTACAGGCTGTAACGGAAAGGTGTGGTCATATTTTAAGAACTGCATCTGCTCATCGATATGAACAAGTTTCTTCAAGAAAACCTCAAAACATTTTTTTATATCCCATACTAATATTGATCAGCTGATGATAACTTAGTATGGAATTTGTAAATCCAATTGTTTTTTTGGGAATTTTTTCTCAGAGAAAGTTATTCATTTACATGGGCAAAACCGGTTCGTAAAATATGACCACACCTTTCCGTTACACGCTGTATATGAGAAAAAAACTAAACATATATTATTGAGATAGCTTAGGCAAAAACAGTCGGAAAATGTTACTTTTAGTTCATAAAATAACAAAATAAATTTAAAAATTCAATTCAAAGTTTTCAGTTTTTTTAATCTGTTTTTTAACACCATAGAAAAGTAGCCGCCATGTTATACGTCATACGGCTGTGTAAACTATAAAGTGTCAACTGATCAGCGTATGTCTATGCCTTTGTACTTTTATTTACATAGCCAAGTGACGTCATGACTACAGGAGCAATGTGGCATCCACTGCGTCCAGCGTTTTCGTCAAATTACGCGCGAAATTTAAAAATATAAAATTTTAGTGCATTTTTATCAATAAGTGCCATAAAAATTTTGTGTTTTTTTTTATTAGTTTATTAGCACTATAGAATCTAATTGAGACACTTAAAAAATGGGTGTAATACCCTATTGGCGCCAGTTTAAACGACTCTCGTTTTGTTATTATACTCTTTGTTGAACGTCTTCTATATTGAAAACATAACTTATGACGTAATCATGAAGTTAGAATCAACTAGTGTCAAACACAACCATTTTTTCACTTGACGCCTCAGTGCTGCCAACGCCTACTGAAGATATACAATCTTTTCATAAAACCCTTTGTGCTCTCACTATAACTACGCAAACGTTTTCTTTAGTGTGTGGGAAATCATCCAATGACTTGTACCGCTCTGGGTGACGCGGGAGGGCGTATCAGACTTTTGCTAACTAAAACCCACCGCCTGTTCCCTCAGTTGCCTATGCCAAAGGCTGCGGTAACTCAGTTTCAAATTGACTCGCGACCCAAACCTTCTACTCTACTAATACTTTAGTGTCCGAATAGCATGAGGCTACTTGTTCAAAATTAATATACTCGTAGCAAAAAAATAAAATTACTCACAAGTACAGGTATAAAAAACTATCCTCAGTTTTAGACTAATACGCGATTGATTGTCTTTATCCTTTAAAGTAAAAAAAACTTGTATACTCGCATCTTATAACCAACGGGGCAATATAACAAACTAAATCATTTCATTGCAATATGATGATAACTTAAAAAGGTACAAGTAAATATGGGTTTTGTGAGAGAAATTAGCATGGATGAAGTAAGAAAGACAGTTCAATGTATGAAAAATGGAAAGGCCATGGGCCCTGATGACATACCAGTAGAAGTGTGGAAGTGTTTAAAAGAGGATGGATGTATGTGGCTGACTTTATTCTTCAATAAGTTGTTGTATGAAGAAGTGATCCCACAAGAGTGGTGCAATAGTTCCCTAGTGCCCATCTTCAAGAATAAAGGGGATGTACAGGACTGCAACAACTATCGAGGGATAAAGCTCATGTCACATACTTTGAAAGTATGGGAGAAAGTGATAGAGAAAAGATTGCGAGAGGAGAGTGAGATTACTCCGAACCAGTTTGGGTTTATGCCAGGTCGAGGGACAATGGACGCCACCTTCGCTCTCCGTCAATTGTGCGAGAAGTACAGACGTGTGCACAAGAACTTGCACATGGTGTTCATTGATCTTGAGAAAGCTTATGATAATACCTCGGGATGTGTTGTGGTGGGCCTTGAAAGAGAAAGGTTTGCCTGGGAAGTATGTTGAGTTGATTCGTGCTATGTACAGACAATCTAGTACCTACGTCCGGTCGGCTGCTGGCAACACCGATGAGTTCAGTGTGGCTGTAGGCTTACATCAAGGGTCGGCTTTAAGTCCTTACCTCTTCCTGTTGATTATGGACGCTCTTACGTCGGAAATACAGGAAGAGGCACCCTGGTGCATGCTGTTTGCCGATGACATTGTTCTGGTCGATGAAGATGGACATGAGATCCAGAGCAGATTGGGCAAGTGGCAACAGAACCTGGAGAAAGTTGGCTTGAAAATCAGCAGAACCAAAACTGAATACATGTTCTGCGATTTCGGCGGTCTCTCCAGTTCTGAAGCTGTAGTGCTAGATGGCGCGCTTCTCCCAGTCTGCTCCGATTTTCGGTATCTTGGTTCACTCGTGCAAAGCGATGGCGAAATAGATCGGACTGTTAAGCACAGAATTAACACTGGATGGATGAAATGGCGGCAGGTCACCGGGACTATCTGTGACTGCCCGCATTCCCCTTAAACTTAAGGGGAAGATTTATAAAACAATGGTCAGACCTGCTGTCTTGTATGGTTCAGAATGTTGGGCCACAAAAGGGATGAATGAAAAGCAATTGCATGCGGCTGAGATGAGAATGCTAAGAGCGATGTGTGGTGTTACGCGCATGGATATAATTAGGAATGAGTATATAAGAGGAAGTCTGAAAGTGGCACCGCTGACTGAAAAGTTGTGTGGAAATCGGTTGTCGTGGTATGGGCATGTGATGCGGAGGAATGAAGAAAATGTCGTGAGGAAAGTCTTGTGTATGGATGTGGATGGCTATAAGAGTAGGGGAGAAACGATGGTTGGACTGTGGGAAAGAGGATATGGGTAAAAAGGGGGTGACTACAGAGATGACGACTAATAGAGGAATATGGAAGAAAAAGACATGTTGCGCCGACCCCAAATAAATTGGGATAAGGGCAGGAGAATAATGATGATAAATTAAAATATCACACACACAACATCTGTGATGTAACGTATTAATCTAGTTGTATTGATAGCTCCACTCGACACAAGATGGCGTTAACACACAATTCAGTAGTAGTTAATCAATTTCTTTAATTATTTGTATCGAAAATAAAAAGAAATCCGTTCAAAATTAAGTAAGTTAAGAAAATTAAGTAACCTTTCAAATGTAATAGGAGAGGAAGCTGAAACTTTTCTGTATTTTGTTTGTTCGTATTTGACACCGACTTCCGAATTTCCTTTTTTGGTAGTCGGTTGTATTTTTTGTAATAAAGTTTTTTTTTTACTTTTTAGTTATTGTACCCCAAAACTAAAACTAAATAGTTAACTTATTCCTGAATTGGTAACCCTAATAACATGGTATTTCAACATAATTGGAGAATATCAAAACGTCATCTGTGTAACCGTATTTTTTGTGTGTGCTGATTTTTTTCAAAAAGCACTGAATCAATTTCGATAAAATTTATATGGGTGGTCCCATCCTCTGAAGACCTACCAAACAAAAAAAACTTTTTTACAAAAAAAAAACAACTGACTTCTAAAAATTAAAAAATAACTTTAATTACGGAAGTCGGTGTTTGTATTTTACTTCTTCGTTATTTGACACCGACTTCCGAAATTAAAGTTATTTTTTAATTTTTAGTGTATTTTTTTTTTGGAAGTCGGTTGTTTTTTTTTGTAAAATAGTTTTTTTATTTTTCACTTTTTAGTTGTTGTACCCCAGTCTACAACTAAATTAATAGTAAAATTATACCCGAATGTATAACCCCAAAAATAGGGAATTTGAACATACATAGTTGGTGAAATTAGGGTGTATCAGGGTGAACTGTAGAAATCTGTATACCCCTTCAGAGCGTATCAGCGTGATGTAATGTTGTGAAGTGGTGAAAACAATACACAGACATGCGATTGCAGCAATTCTGGAAGGTTTGCTATCATTTATTGAAGAGTTCCATGGTGTATCTCCGAAGTTCTTTATCAGATCTTCACCAAACTAAAATGGGACCACATGTGAAGCAACAGCTTTCAATTTAAAAAAAAATCTTCAAAATCGGTCACGGAGTAAAGAGTTATGAGGTAACACAAAAAAAAAAAAAATACAGTCGAATCGAGAACCTCCTCCTTTTTTGAAGTCGGTTAAAAATCAAATTCAATTTACAAGTGGCGGAGAAATCGAGTAACAAACATACAAAAAAAAAAAACTTACAGGCCAATCGAGAACCTCCTCCATTTTGAAGTCTGTTATAAAGGATGCACATACTGACATTAGGTTATGCGCGTACTAAAGAGAGCGAGATGTCCCACCACGCCCCGCACTCTTCCTTATAGTAATATTTGAAAAGCTAATGACTGCTTCATATTTAATAACCAATATTGATGCTGTTTTTAACCGACTTCGAAAAAGGAGGAGGTTTCTATGTTCGACAGTATGTATTTTTTTTATTTTTTTTATGTATGTCCTCTGATTTCTCTGTCAAATGAGGACCGATTTTCAAAATTCTTCTTTTGTCCGAAAGAATATACTCCCGAGGTATTATATTATATAAATTTATATGGGACCACCCATATAAATTTTATCGAAATTGCTTCAGTCCTTTTTGAAAAACTGAACGAAAACGAAAAATATGTATAGATAGATGACGTTTTGGTTTTCTCCAATTAAGAGTGTGTTTAAATTCCACGTTTCGTGTTACTGGGGTTTTCAGTTCTGGGGTATAACAACTAAAAAGTGAAAAATAAAAAACTTTTTTACAAAAATAAAACAACCGACTTCCAAAAAAGATAACACCTACACTAAAAATTAAAAAATTAACTTAAGTTTCGGAAGTCGGTGTCAAATAACGAAGAAATAAAATACAAACACTGACTTCCGAAATTAGTGTTATATGTATAATATTTTTTCATTTTTATTGTAGGTATTTTCTTTTTTTGGAAGTCGGTTGTTTTTTTTTGTAAAAAAGTTTTTTTTAGAAAAAGATTTACTTTTAGTGTTAGTTGTTGTACAAAAATAAACACACGAGATTACTCGATTAGATGATAAATAAACCTTACATTGCACAATCTTAACCGAACACAATAGTGACATCACTTCTCATACAAAAATAACTCGATAATTTACCTGCAATAAAATAAGTAGATACCTGACTAATAGAAAACGTGTTCTGAGATATGTGTGCACTGTTATTGTATAGCACAATAACAGTGCACACGTATCGTGTTCAGCCGTCTGTCGCAGACGCCACCCGGCGCCGCTGGCCTCGGGGACGTGTTGCCGCTGAAATCCGCGCCAAACATGTGACACTAGCGTCCCGCCCCGCCCCGTACCAGTACAGATCATTCACACAAACCTACCTCGTTTGTCGCTCTTTCTATTAGTGAATATCGTATCGAAATCCGTTGCGTGGTTTAGAAGTAGTAAGCGGAGAAACAGACAGACGCAGACAACTTTGTTTTATACTGTTTCAAGATTTAGCTAAAATACTAGTTTACCGTCGACATGCATGATGAAGATCGAGTTTCAGAATAGAACTAACTTTGTCCCGCGGTGTCGCTCCCGTTGTGTACCCGACACGAACCGGGCGTGTGACGTAAATAGCTTCGAGTAGCTGAAGAATGTTCGTGATCGAGTCTGTACTTCCAGAGACTAACTTTTACGATTTACAAACATACATACAATTTTGCCTCTATAAAATAAACTTTAGATTAGCTTTGTAGAGTTGCCCTCACGCCTCCGGCAGCAGCCGCTACAGGAGACGTCCTGGGCATCGTGGGTCGGAGCTGATCTCCGGCCATCGTAGGCGCGGGCCTGCGGACGGCTCCCAGTGGGTAGCTCGCCGTCCGATCAGCACCAGGCCCGAGAGTCGACGGCGCGTCGTAGTGTTCCACGCAAGACGAATAAGAGATTAGTGTCAGCCACCAGTGACGGGGTCCATCGCGGCCGGTGCCTGCATGCCTAGGGGTAGCCGATAAATTCTGAAAATGAGTTTCCGCACCCCTGGGCACTCAGACAGGGAAGGAACTGGGGTGGGTTTTAGTCAGTAAGAGTCTGACACTCCCTCCTGCTCCACCCAGAGCGGGAGAAGTCATTGGATGATTTCCCATCCATCCCTCCTCCCCCCAAAAAAAAAGATTAGCTTTGTAAACATTTTTTTTTCTTTTTTTTACGTTTTATTTTTAAACGTGTCCACACTCACATAAAGAATAGGCCATACAACTATTTGTTCCGTGCGGGCATCGGACTTGAGACAAGCATCGCAACAGCCAATCGCTTAGCCACTGCGCCAACCGTGTCGCAGCTATGTAAGTGTAGCTCGGCCACTCCTGCGCTGTCTCTTCACTACTCTCAACACTAGCTGTAGGTACTGTTCGCTTCCTGCGAGTTCAGCAGCGGTGATGCCTCTGTATATATACGTATAGTGTGTGTGGTTGCGGCAGGTCTACGCGCGCACACGGGCTGCTGGTGCGGGCGCTCGTGCATCGCGCGCTCACGAGGTAACTGTCTCCTTATTGATATGATTACAGGACACTGGGAGCAGGCCAGCAGTCTCGATATTAATAGCGAAACTGAAATTAGTTACCGATTGCTAAGTTGCCGATAAAAAAAACACCGTGAATATCCGAAGAAAAAATAGGAACATAATTAAAAAACAACTCCTGAGCTCCAAAAAAGTCACTTTATTTTATTCAGTCAACGATTTTTTTTCCCAAAATTCATAATAATAGCCTGTGAATAAAATGATTGTGCCGTTATGTTGTAAATATATAGTTGATGTTGTAAATGCGCAGGAGCAGTGAGAGCGGCGGCGCGTCGCTGTCGTCGCCGTAGCGCCGCGGGCCCCCTCCGACGGACACAAGGGACTCCAATCTATGATACATATCGTTTAGTTACGTCCTACTGTGTCGACTGATGTTCCTGTTTCTTATTTATTTTGGCACCTCCAACTCACACACAATGCCGCAGAGACTTGAGTTGATTTGCAAGTTCTCTTCTTCGTATAAGCATTTTTTTCGCGATGTAGTACGGTGAGAGACTGTATTGAGTTAGTCTCGTTCTAAACTCACGGTAACAATTAGTGATTAGGCTGAGACGCGCCATGTTAAGGTCCGAGCACTTTATTTAAGTGCCCGGACCTTAACATGGCACGTCGTGCTTAGAAAGAAGCGGCCGCCCTGGGCGACCTGCGGCGCTGGAGCTACATGCGCGTCCGCGACATCGGCATCTCATACAACAGAAGTCAAGTGGTACTTACGGTATCATTCATTTATTTCATAAACAATGTTTACATCGTATTATCCACCCTTGTAGATTAACTAAACATTAAAGTTTAGATGTATTAAGGGATGATTTTCAATAGTCCTTCCTATAACTTTTGCCTGAGGAATAAATATAATATTAGTTCGACAGCTTTTGTATGGAAAATATGTCAATCTGTCATTATCTCTTTGCGCGTCCAAATATGTGCATAACTCCAGCTTCCTCATATCTGATAGAAGAATTCTACCTTATCTTATTACCTTATGCGTTGTTTTTTGAGCTATAATCATAATTTTTCTTTCGTTCGGAAGTAAAAAAAAAAATTTTGCTGCCTATGGCAGCTATTATGCCTTAATTTTTGAGATATATATAATACATAATCATATCTTCTTTTGTTTGGAAGATACGAGGTGCATTCAATAAGTACCTAGCCTCTTCGCCAGAGGGCGCTGTAGTTTCAAAAGAGTTTTACCACAGTGTAGCACATTCTTTTTTAATTCTTTTTTCAAATTTTCATTCCAATCCCTTCATTTGTTTTAATTTGACAACTTACGGAAGCGAACGTGTCGATCGGTTTTACAAAAATGGAAAAAGAGCAATATCGTTCGGTGATTCGATTCCTATTTTTGGAAGGGAAAACGCGCATCGAAATCAAAGAGCGCTTGGATGCTGTGTACGGTGACTCTTCTCCATCGATGGCCACCGTCAAGAATTGGTTCAACGAGTTTGCACGTGGCCGTACGTCGGTTTTTGATGAACCACGTCCAGGTGCACCGAAAACAGCTGCTACGGAGGAAAACATTAAAAAAATCCATGATCTCGTATTGGCAGATCGCCGATTGAAGGTTCGGGAGCTAGCTGAGACTGTAGGCATTTCAGAAGGAACAGTGCATCATATTCTTCACGAGGAACTCGGCATGAGAAAGCTGTCGGCGCGATGGGTGCCGCGTTTACTCACACCAGAAAACAAGCGCAACCGTGAGACCACATCGGAGACGTGTTTGGCGCTGATTAAGCGGAATCCAGCGGAGTTTTTGCGTCGTTTTGTGACCGTCGATGAAACCTGGATCCACTGGTACACACCAGAGACCAAGGAGCAATCAAAACAATGGATCCAGACCGGGGAACGTGCTCCAAAGAAGGCGAAAACTGTAAAATCGGCCGGAAAAGTTATGGCCACCGTTTTCTGGGATTCACAAGGTGTGATCTACATCGATTACCTCGAGAAGGGTAAAACAATTACAGGGCTTTACTATGCCGATTTATTGGGCCGATTCGACGCCGAATTAAAGAAAAAACGACCCCATCTGGCGAAGAAAAAAGTGCTGTTTCACCACGACAACGCACCGGTTCACACGTCTGCCGTTGCCATGGCCAAATTGGTCGAATTACGCTACGAATTGCTGCCCCATCCACCGTATTCTCCAGATTTGGCCCCTTGTGACTTCTTTCTGTTTCCTAATCTGAAAAAATCACTCGCCGGGAATAGATATGGATCGAATGAGGAGGTTATCGCCGCCACGGAGGCCTATTTTGCAGAGTTTGACAAAAACTATTTTTCGGACGGGTTAAAAAAGTTGGAGCATCGCTGGGCTAAGTGTACCGAACTAAAAGGAGACTATGTTGAAAAATAAATTGCCACTTTTCCAAAATTTTCGTTTACTTTTTGTAGGCTAAGTATTTATTGAATGACCCTCGTATGACATGAGCAGCTGGGGTGACATCACTCCAGCTTACACACACGTTTTTGATCGTAGTTTCAACAGTTTTTAAGTATTATCGTTCAGTACTTACCTTCCTTGTGCAGCTGCACATTATGCTTTATTTTTCTGACTATAGTCCAAAACCCTAACCTCGCTGGTTTGTCTGTATTGAATGAGGAAGCTAAACGACTCATATTAACGAAGTTCTTGTGGCATCTAAATTTAGACTGGGACCTTTGATTGCTGCTATTATGCCTTAAATATTGCCATAGGTAGAATTATTCTATCACATATGAGCAAGGTGGAGTTATACACATCGTCCAAATTAGCAGACACAACAGATTTTAATTATGTCTCGACCACGAGGTGTCTGCTGAACTATTATTCATTTTTCCGATAAACGTTATCTGACTATTGAACAAGTCAGTCTTAAATATTGTGAAGCTAAAACCCATATTTTTTTCCAAATTCAAAACATTAATACGTCCTCAGTTCCTTTACTGGGCTAATGTGCCTAGTATCTACTGAGTATAATAATTATTGTATGCATATTGTAATTGCATAATTTATTTATTTGAATTGTTAAGCGTCCCTCTATAGCTTTAGCTTTATTGTTGTTGTTCCTACGAGTTATCTAGTTATGATGTAACAAGTTATATGTAACTACTAGCTTTAGAA
Source organism: Polia nebulosa (assembly GCA_951329385.1). Classification (NCBI taxonomy): domain Eukaryota; kingdom Metazoa; phylum Arthropoda; class Insecta; order Lepidoptera; family Noctuidae; genus Polia; species Polia nebulosa. Next base: position 32,900,031 of record OX589599.1, on the reverse strand, counting down.
TCAGTACTCCCACCATTATAAAGTGTATAGCCTCTATGTTATTCTGATGTATAAGCTATATCATTGCATAGTTTCGAAATCCTTTCAGTACTTTTAGAGAAGAGTAACAAACACACACACTCATAAACTTTCGCCTTTATAGTATTAGTGTGATTGATCGCAAGTGTGCCTGATACCTGATAATGATAAGTCACTGTGATTATAAACGATTACTTTTGAAGCTTTTATGTTGTTTGTTGACAGTCTTTTCGTTAAATAAAGTTTTATTGATATTTCAATTTTTTTTTTTCTGGCAATATTTTTCCTTATTTTTTTATTTAATTTTAGATCGTCTCAACTTAGATACCCATGACGCGATTCATGACGAGATATATTCTTAACTTGGTATGATACAAAACATTTTGTAGAGCTTCCTTCCTTTTGTCTAAAAAACAACGCTGAATGGAAACCAGCGCCGGCCGGCATGACGTCGGTGGCTTTCCGTCCGCGGCGCTCGAGGCGCGCGGGCGGTGGTCACGGTCACGGCCGGCTGTCATTAATAAATACAATATTAGTTTTTAAATATCTTATCTATTATGGATAATGTGATTGTCATAATTACTAAAACTTTTTTTTTTTTTTTCGAAGAGCTAGAACTTGATCTTACCCGAAGGAAAGCGATGGATGAGGCTGATGGCTGGTGGTGGAGAACAGAGACGCTGACAGTGAGTTCCAGGCCGTGATTCTAGTAATATTTATTCATAATGCATGTAAAGTTTTCAAGACAAGCGGGAATAGCTGTTTCTAGTTTCATAATAAGTGCATATTGTACATAAGAAAAAAAAAATAGGAGCATTTTCAAATAACAAAAGTTACCCTATTACCTACCACCTACTACTTACCTCCTAAACTGTGCAGCAAATAACTTCGAAAAATCCGTCTTTTTCAGTTTTTATTTTATAAGTAGGTAGGTACTTTTATAAGCTTGAGTAGGACCTGCGCGGAAGTGCCGTGGACACGGAATGCTCAGCTCAGACTCTGACACCGAGGGATGTCCTGGCGGCGGCTCTCTCGCGGAGAGAAGGAAAACATTAACACGGCGCGTGCGCCTGTCGCGATCTGCTGCTGGTGACGCAATGTTTGGGTCGCAGTGCACCCGCGTCACTAACAAGTCCAGCCGACAATCTTAGCCATGTTTGAGGAAAGGTGAGTGCGAATGACGCGCGATCGTGTCTTGGAAATGGCGGGGTTTTATTACGAAACGGTTCATTCACAAATGGTAACAGCCATATTGTATACTTTGTGGCGTTCGTTCATGATATTGTTCGGATAGTAAAAGCTGTATCGCATGACTTTTACGTAAGTACACGGCGAAATTCTTGGTGGGCGGAGCTTGGGCGGCTCGAAGGCGAGTGCGCAAGCGCAGGCCCCGCCCGCTGCCGCCGCAGCACCCACAGCACACGGCACGACGAGCTGCCTCGAAGCTGGCACACGTATTGTTGTTTTAGCTGTTGGCATGCGAACTAGTTTTTATGTAAAGCAAATGCGTATTAGTAGTCTGTATATAACTACGTAGGTATTAATTAAGTTTCAACTTATGAAGCCCATTTTCACATAAATAACCTCAGGACTGAATGTGCGGTTGGCTGGGACAACATCTCTAACAAACTATTAAAACAATTTAAGGACTTCATTGTTCCGCCACTAAGATTTATTTTTAACCTATGTCTTGACACAGGCACCTTTCGTCAAGCACTTAAGGTTTAGCAATTATAGACCCATATCGATCCTGCCATCCTTGTCCAAAATTCTAGAAAAGATTATTAACACGAGACTTGTCAACTACCTCGAGAGGAACAAATTTCTCTCAGAAAATCAATTTGGTTTTTGCGCGGGCAAATCAACTGATCAGGCTGTACTTAAACTTACTACTCATCTTAGCACAAAATTAGGTTAGGGACAGAAGTGTCTATCGGTCTTTTTAGACCTCGCAAAAGCCTTTGACACTATTTCTGTGCCGATTCTAATACAGAAGCTAGAAAACCTTGGTGTACGTGGTACACAGCTTAAGCTTTTTGAAAGTTACCTATCCGAGCGTTACCAGTGTATACGAGTCGATACTCGTAACTATCGCAGCAATGAACTCCCTGTATCATTTGGAATTCCACAGGGCAGTATTTTAGGACCTACATTGTTTCTCGTATACTTCAATGACCTCACAAACTTAAGTATACCAAATTGTGAAGTAATCTCCTACGCTGATGACACCGCTCTACTATTCTCAGCTCATACTTGGAATGAGGTCTTTGATGTGGTACAAAATTAAAAAAAAAAAAAAAAAAAAAAAAAAAATATTTTACTTCAGACCTTGATCCATATGATGTTAGTAATACAATTCTACTTAAAAGCTATGTTAGTAACAGACACAATACAGATATTAATTCATATATTTGTTGCGCTCACCTGACGCACCGGGCACATGCACATGTGCATGTACCCAATGCGCCATGATGGCGCAACACGGCTTATCACTAATGACCCTCAGTATGTCGTTGACGCTCCCACGCACTCTGCGCATCATTGATGCCGTCCTTTTCCTAAGGATGGCGTAAAAGCCATCAGTGTGTGTGTGAAATTGGCTGTTTGAAATTTTTTTGACTTTAAACACTGAGAAAACCAAATATATAACTTTTTCTATTCGAAACAACCCGGATATTGACGCTTCACTTCAAATCATTCCTCATAAGTGTAACAGTAGAAACAAATGGAGTTGTGAACCGCTAGAATGCGTGAAAACTATAAAATATCTCGGTATTACAGTGGACAGTTTCATTGCCCCCCTCATGTAAAAAAAAATAAACAAAATTTTATCAGATACACAAACACACCCATTATACATTATGCGGTATTTATACGAGTATCTTTCATTAGGTTATAAGTTAATTCCAATTTTATTTATTTGTGTAGATTTTACTATTATTGATTTTATTGAATGTAATATGAGCTTTAATAGAAGTTAACTTTTGAAATAAATATCCTAAATCGATGCGACTTGTATGTCTAGTTTGGCTTATTAATAATTGTTGTGAAATCTGTTAGGGGATGGCGCTACTTGCCGAGATACAGGATCCGTTCTAGTTCGGCAACACAGGATTCCATTTAAAAAACTTGTATAATAAGCCTATCAAGTCATCTAATATGTTATTGTTTAAGTTTTTGTGGTGAAATAAATATATTATTATTATTTTATCCTGACTTTATTCATTTATTACTTTGTCCAGATGCCTCTTAGAGCTTGACCAAACTTAGGACTTGGTGTGAATAAATAGTCCGTTGGTAAAACATATACTTAGGTAATGGTGGATAAACGTAAAGCTGAAGATACTCCTGCCCGGGGGTTGAGGATAAATTCGAAAGAGTTACCTCGCCCCTGGGCATTCAGGGCAGGGAGGAACAGGGGTGGGTTTTAGTCAGTAAGAGTCTGACACGCCCTTCCGCTCCACCCTAGAGCGGAAGAAGTCATAGGATGATTTCCCAACCCCTCCCCAAAAAAAAAAAGCTGAAGATACTAGGTATTGTAGAGTCGACATCATTATTTATTCACTCCATGGGCGTTTTGCAATAGTTGTCAAGTTAAAAAGTCGAGGGCATCTGTCTTGGATCTCTCCAGTCAGCCTTCGGTTAGTCGGAAGCTGCTGCAGCTGTTGAAGTTGCTGTTGTTGTGTGGAGTTATACCTAGTATTTAATTTGTTTTTAGATATTATTTGTTGTTAGAGTGGCAACAGAAATACTCATTCTGTGAAAATTTCAACTGTGTAGATAGCTATTACGGATCGTGAGATACTGCCCGCTGACAGACTACTACTATGCCTCCAGAGTACTATTACCATGCCTCCGCTGTCCGTCCGTCAGTCCCCTACCCTATGGTCCCGTTGGTTACCTACCCTTCGGGTACGGAACCCTAAAAAGCAGCTGTCTCTTCCAAGAGTATCCTGATGACCTGGCTCACTCTGAAACTGCTCAAAAAAAAATGCTTATATTATTTAACTTTTTCTGCGTGAAGCCCGGGCAAGTTAAGTTTATTTTTATACATTTTTGGCCCCTCGGACTCCCCATGTGATACCTATAGCTACGCTCTTGACATAAATTCAGCTAATAGGTAGGTACTTAGTTATTGGTACACAGGGCACATTAACGTTCAGAACGCGGTTAAATTTCAAGGTAGGTACGCGACGAACCTTAACTTTTACGACTGTTTTGGTGTACAATAAAGTATTATTCTATTCTATAAGTTCGTAGGTAGGTTACTTACTTATGAGAGATACTACCATTAACTAATTTTATCTACGAATTTTATTATTTTACTAAATTTCTTCATGCTCAAGTATGTGAATTCTCATTATGGAAAAATCGAACAATGTGGAGCAATGAACAACATTTTGAATGAATTTTCCGTTCTAATATAATTTAATCGACTAAATATCTTGTCATCTGATCAGCCCGAATGTGACGCAAAACAGATGAAAGCTACTCAATAATCTAAGTTTCCTCCAGAGATAAAACAAAAAAATAGTGCTTGTCCCTCTGCTTGCCAAAAAATATAAGTTTACTCCAGAGATAAAACAACACATTTGTGCTTGTCACTCTGCTCGCCAAAAAATCAATAAAAAAAAATGGAATCTTTGAAAAGCAGAGTGATGTTGCTTGTCTGAAAACTTGAAACATAATTTCTTGCGATGAAGTTTAGGTACCTACATAATTTATCTACTCTCCCGAACAATTAAATCCTAAAGGTAAAATGAAACGTCGATTTACGAAATTACGAGTAGTTACCTACTTAGATCTAAGTAGACGAGTTAGAATAGCTATCTCATCATCTCAATTCTCAGTAAACAATGATAAGCAGTGCAGTGAAGAGCGGTGGTGAGCGGCGAATACAAACAACAGAAGTTCTTTATCTTCGTATTTTTTATTACAAATTAGGTAACAAAACCACATACCGAGTGTTTTGAATGTTTGTAGATCATACATACAAATATAGATTTAGTTACAAAACAAAAGTTCTTTTAAAAACAGTTTTTCAGACTGAAATTAAATATCTATTAAATTGGTATAATCCATGAACACACGGCAATCGGGTATTTTATAAATTGACTACCTACTTAAACAGTAAATAACTCTACCTAACTACTCTGACTAAGTCACAACAAAATACACCCTGGACTCGAACACTGAGATCGGTGATCAGGATCACACTTCACAACAAACAATAAATTACTAGATGCTACAGTGATAATAAATACATTATGCTACTAAAGGAACATCAGTCGGGAGTGGGACTCGGGGGCGCAGGCGCGGGGTCACTCCTTGGCCTTGTCGGGGTTCTGCTTGATGCACGAGCAGCCAATGGCCACCGTAAGGACGTCCTCTTCCATGGTCTTGGTGTTCATCACCTTGATGTGGTCCTGCACTTCGATGCACGAGAGCTTGGCGCCGGCCAGCGTGCGCGCGCCGCAGCAAGGCGTGCTCTGGCCGTCGCCGGCGGGACACATCACGTACGGGTCGTCTTCACACTTGAGCAGTTTGATAGTTTTCGGTATCCGCTCCTCGTTCGTGTCGTACACTACTTTCGTTTTGCAGACGGTCTGGTCTCTCGCGATGTCGAACTTCATTCCGTTAGGTTTGGCCAACACTGCACTCGCCGAACACACTAGGATCACTATTGTGAGGAACATTTTGCTCGACATATTGAATGCGGAAAATGAGAGCGGTTAGGTGATGTGTGCGCGCTTGCTGAGATAACTCGTGAAATTGTGTGGAGGATCGGCGCGTGCGCATTTATATACTGTAGTAGTTAGTGGATCGTTCGTAGTGACTGTTACTACGACGAACTCGCACACAGATGCACAACAAACAAAATTCCCATTTATTTACCGTAAAATACCAACCCTAGGGTACCTACATATTTAGTTAACAATACGATTTGTGTTTATAAAACATTCCTAACTAACTTTATGTACTTAATAGGCAAATATCCCAATAGTAATTAAATCCTTATGTAGGTTACTGTACCCACTTCAAAATATGGCGGGATAACCCGCTTTGTTATAGCATCTGCTGCACTTGAGAGATCCTAACTCGGTCATTGGCAGCGATTGAGGGATTTTCTGTTGAGGATAGAAAGTATCCGGAGACATGTTACGGGTTGGATGGTCAGGAGGTAGTGGGTGGACTAGGCTGGCCCACTTTCCGGTTTAAGTTGAAACCTTGCAAAACCTTTTAGAGTGTTCGTGATCTAAGTTTCAGTTTCATAAATATGAAGTAGCGTGGCAGTGCTGTTTAGTCTAGCTGCTACCTGGCTACTAGATGCTACGCTTTGGACGGCTTTTTTTTTGTGTGGTTAGGTTATCATGAGTTCTCCCGCCCTGGGTGGAGCGGGAGGGCGTGTCAGACTTTTACTGACTAAAGACAAACTGGTCGAGTGGACCCTTGAACGTCCATTTTATCAACCATCAACAATGATTTTTTTTTATTTGAATGAAGCCATAGCCTCCCCTAAGTGGAAAGAAGTTTTTCTCTTCCTACTTAGCAATCATGACTAGGGTTGCCACCCGTACTTTATTATAAAGTATTGTACTTTATTTTGGGCAAATGTACTTTATACTTTATGAGGGCAATAAAGTACGTGAAAATACTTTATTTTTGATAATTGCAGTCACACAAACACAAAGTAATGTTGAATATGAGCATTTCAATCGTAACTGCAAGAATTTATTATTAACACGATAACCTGTATGGATAGATTATTTTATTAAAGGAGTGAACGCAAATAATTATAAAAATTTCTTGATAGTAGGTATCTGTATCACAGAATATGTTTCATCTACTTCAGCATTTACTGTGAGTGTTTTTCATTATAGTCCGGTCAATTTAGACATTCGAAGGTACATGAAGTCCCAACAAGCTGAAAATCAGTAAAATTGTTCAAAACATAATTATAAACAATGTTTAAAAGTTCCCCATCATTCCCGTGTATGGAAAAAAATGAGTTTTTTTGCGATTTGAAAAGTTGTTATCGTCATAATATGCACACGTTTCCACGCCACCTATGAGGTAGTGTACTTAGCGCGTTTTTTTTAAACGTGGTTTCCCCAGTAGGTCTACTCCACGGGTCAGTTGTGATCCTGTTTAATGTAAAACTATTGTAAAATAACGAAAATTTTCAAAGATTGGAAAAGATAAAAGCGATGTAAATTAAAAAAGAGTGGTGAAATTCATTCGCCTGATTCGTAAGTTTCAAATTCGTGGCTCGTAAGAAAAAAGTATTATACATTTTTTATAGATAATTTTATGGTCTACAATTTTTGTTTGAGGTACTTTTATGATAAAACTTACCGTTTTGCTGAAAATCGCGAAAAACTCATTTTTTTACCTTTGACCTTGAATAAAATTTTTTCCATACACGGGAATGATGGGGGAACTTTTAAACATTGTTTATAATTATGTTTTGAACAATTTTACTGATTTTCAACTTGTTGGGACTTATTATGTACCTTCACTCTCAGTTTTTGGTCTAGATTGACCGGACTATTAGTAACAAAAATTAGTTGTTGCTATAAGAAACAAAAAAAGTGTTGAAACCCTTAGAAAAGTCAATAGGTATATTGACTTTTCTGTCTAAAAAAAAGGTGGCAACCCTAATCATGACCGAAAGGAATCTCTCAGTTCAAACCTTGACGGACAGAAGTTCATTCAATTTGGATAGTTATCAAATAAAGGCATCAGATAGGTGAACAGGTCACTGGACCCACTTTTTTTTTTTTTTTGTGGGGTGGGAAATCATCCTATGACTTCTCCCGCTCTGGCTGGAGCGGGAGGGCGTGTCAGACTCTTACTGACTAGAACCCACCCCTGTTCCTTCCTGCCTTTGAGTGCCCAGGGGCGAGGTAACTCTGTTTCGAATTTATCCTCAACCCCCGGGCAGGCATCGGCCATAACGGGCCCCGTCTCTTGCTGACAACTCTTTGAGGCGCGCGTGGAACACTACGCGCCGTCGACTCTCGGGCCTGTTGCTGATCGGACGGCGAGCTACCCATTACTCACCGTCCGCAGGCCCGGACACTGGACCCACTAGTAGTCATTTTTTAGCTGTTAACAACATGTCATGTGCAATTTATTTATGTTATAGCGTTTTATCTACCTATCTATTGAATATTCTCGTAGTGATTCCATTACTTTTATCCTATTTCCTCTATCTCATTATTAATAACAGTGGTAGGTACAGATTAAACAAATCTGCTAAAAACCCATTTACGTAATTTCGCAAAATTCGATGTTGCCACACGTAACATAATGAGCGAACACGTCACACGTTGCCTCACGGTATGTTTCCTTCCAAGCTAACATTGCCCGTCATAGCCATAATAATTTAGGAGCGTATTCCCGCTGTCCGTACCTACCTTAAATGTTATTGTTTAAGTGATAGGAGAGAATTTCAATAATAGGTACCAACCGTAGTGGTTATGAATTCATGAATTACTATGCTAATTCATGATCACCGTAAATAGGCTACCTATTATTTACGGTGATCTCATTTTTCATAGGTACATACCGACGTTTCTTATTGGAAAGTTTAAGTAAGCCGTGGTTTAACCAGGTGGCTGGATGTCGTCTAGTCACTTAGAGAAGTTGAAAATTGATGAATTTGTGATCATGATTATGTGTGTGTGTGTGCAGTGTTAGGAGGCAAGAAAAAAAAAGGATGCAAGAGCGAGCGAAGCGGGCTCGGAATATGGGGCACCTTAACTCGGATAGGTTAAGTTCGAAGGGGATGGCGGGGTCTAGTGAGTGAGCGAAACGAGCGAACTCAGACCCCGCGTACGTCTATCGTAATGATTCGGGATGATCAGACGAAAAAAAAACCATCCCCACTTTACGTGTAGGGGAGACTTACATTTAATATTACTTTAATAACATTATATTTTAAATGACTCTTACTCTTTACATGCAAGAGTAAAATTTTAGAAAACATTCTCGTCATTATTCAACCTTTTATTAATAAATGTGAAGTACCTAAGTATGTCAGGAAAGTTATAGTACCTAGGTACCTACTTAGGGTTATTTTTACCCGACTGCGCGACGCAAGGGAGGGTAATGTGTTTATCAGCCTTTGTATACAGGCTGTAACGGAAAGGTGTGGTCATATTTTAAGAACTGTATCTGCCCATCGATATGAACAACTTTCTTCAAGAAAATCCGAGGATATCTAAAAATATTTTTTTTACCTCCCGTACAAATATTGATCAGCTGATGATAACTTTGTATGGAAAGTCCAATTTTTTTTTTTTTTTTTGAATTTTCTATTTTTTTTGTAGAGAAAGTTGTTAATTTCGATGGGCAGAACCGGCTCTTAAAATATGACCACACCTTTCCGTTACATCCTGTATATGTATGTTTGTTCCTTTGTGCCAGTATAAAGCCTAAACGCATGGGCCGATTTTGATAATTCTTATGTCAATTGATTCGTCCTGTTAAGCCCTGCGACTCACTGGTGAGTCGGACAAAAAAAAAATATTAAAGAGAAAAAAAAAAAAAACAAATCGGCTGTCAACCCGGGTTGTCGTCGGGGTTCAATTTGACAACCCGGATTTGGCCGCGGGGGCAGAAGGGTTAATCTTACGAGTGCTACTAAAGACATGACAGTAATCAAAATACAAAATAAAGGGTTCGAGGCGATTCAAAAAATATAACTCACTAAAATGTAGAAAATAAAAAAAAAGAATATTTTCAAAAAACCCGACTGTAAAAAAGTTCCAAACAATTCACTTTTCCAGCAGTCTGATGCAGTTGGTGGCATGAAATTAATAATTGAACTAAAATAACTACCACCAACTGCATCAGACTGCTTGAAAAGTGACTTGTTAGGAACTTTTTAGTGGTTTGTCTGCAACAAACGTGGGCGAGGGTCGTTCTTCAGCGGAGAATCTTAACACCGCCGCCGCCGTTCAGAAAATGATGTCAAATGCACAACGCCATCTATCGAATATGTAGTTCAACTGTCAACATTGTGTTTTGATATTTTACTTCTTGAACACTTGTAATTCAGTTAAATGATAGCATGAACCGATTGCGATGAAACAAAAACTATCTATGTAAAACTTCAAGTTACGCGCAATTTTTATGTATAAAAGTTATCTACATTGGTTTCGTAAATTTTACGTGATGCGTGCACAACTAAACAGACAAACAGATAAACAGACAAAAAATGCTGAAAATGGGTTCAGTTGGTTATCCTTTTAACACCGTGGCAATTTTTTTTGGAAATTATTTCGATGTACAAAAACAACTTTTCTACAGATTTAATAGATGTAGTAAAGAAGATATAATACTAGTGTCATGAAGTACAAAGTTGTTCGGAAGTGACGTAGAGTCCACAAGCCTTCCTTCCTCTCCCATCACCACAATCAATGTGCTTTCACACACATTGCACCGCGCCACCAGGATTTTTTTTACGATGTTTTAAAGTACTCTCTTGTACTAAAATTGCGCCATCATGTGTGTGTGTCGTTTTAAATAATCCAATCTAGTAAGATTACGCGCTACAATTTTCAGATTTCTAAGGTCTCGCACCACGGCACCAGTATGTATCAGATGTTGTTCGTACGACGCGCACTAAAGCTACGCTGACATTTTTCACATTTGTATTGTATCACACCAGTGTGTGTCTTTTTTATTTTTTTATTTGTGGTGTGGGAAATCATGCAATGACTTCTCCCGCTCTGGGTGGAGCGGGAGGGCGTGTGAGACTCTTACTGACTAAAACCCACCCCTGTTCCTTCCCTGCCTGAGTGCCCAGGGGTGCGGTAAGTCATTTTCAGAATTTATCCGCTACCCCAAGGCATACCAGTGTGTGTCTAAATATGATTTTTTTATACTGCTAGAATAATAATGTGTTGTTTTAAATTACCGGATTGACCAAAACTACGTCCACATATTTTACATTTGTAGGGTTTTTCACTCGCGTATATAACTCTTATCGCCATAACTTTGCCGACATACATCACATTTAAGTGGCTTTTCGCCAGAATGTGAAGGACAATGTCTTTAAATTGAATATTTTCAAAAAACCCGACTGTGAAAAACCACTAAAAAGTTCCAAACAAGTCACTTTTCAAGCAGTCTGATGCAGTTGGTGGCAGTTATTTTAGTTCAATTATTGATTTCATGCCATGCGAACCGTGTCGTTTCTTATTAGCTATGTACAAACGACCAAGCAGCAACGATAAATTTTCAAAATATATTGACACATGTTTCTGGGGACAATAGGGAATATTATCTCTATTAACACGGTTATAAAAGAAGAAGATGCCACCCACTATTCGGTAGAGTTTTTAGATTCCCTAAATATATCAGGTCTTCCAGCACACAAAATTTATATAAAAGTCGGTGTGCCAATCATTCTACTCAGAAATGTCCTCCAAAACTATGCAACGGCGGCACTCGGCTGAAAGTAACAACTCTCCAACGAAATGTGATCAAAGCCGAAAGCAGGTAGCGGCTCCGGTGATGTAGTTTTCATTCCCAGGACCCCCCTTATTACCAATAATTTTCCTTTTTTTGTTTCAAACGTGTTCAATTTCCAGTAATCCTCTGTTACGTTACGCCACGACCATTAAAGGCGTATATAGCCGCCAAGTGGCGCCCTCATTGAATAAAAAATCGTAGCAAAGCCTAGAAAACAAAGATTAAAAAATCCTATGTCGCGTTTGTTACAAAGAGCTTAAGGTATTTTTACGTTGTTGAAACAGGACTCAAAGTGTTTCGTATCCAAAGTAGTAAGCAAAAGTACCAAAAACGGCCGTTTTTGCCACTTTTTTCAACAACGTAAAAATATCTTAAGCTCTTTGTAACAAACGAAACATAGGATTCTTTAATCTTTATTTTCTATGATAAGATACAAATTTTTATTCAATGAGGTAGGCCCTTAACAAAGCTCTCCGTGGCGGGGGTAGACCTCACTTTTGATTGCTTTTCTCATGGCCAACTTTATGTTGCTCTATACGAGTATGTTGAACTTTTTTATAACGATAATGAAGGAACCTTTAACTTAATCCCTTAAAATCACGGTTCCGAATCGTGTCCCTGGGTCCCGGGCTAGAGACATCCCGTGTCCCTGGGTCCCGGGCTAGAGACATCCCGTCGATTATTTTCTTACTTATTTACTTTTTATACGTTTACCTCAAGATTATTTTACCGTTTTTTTTTGGCGTGATTAATATATATAGCTACTCATGCATTACATTACAGCATTCTACTACTAACAGTCTCTATGCTAAGCAGCGGACGGACGGAGCCAAACTATTAGGGTTCCTTGTTAGGCCTACGGAACCCGAAACAGAAATGTGATTTTTTTCGATTTATGGTACGGAAATTGGGATAAGGGCAGGAGAATGATGATGTTGATCGTACGGAACCTTTTGTGTGTGAGTTCGACTCGCAGTTAGCTCGTTTTTTCATAATTGATGGTTCGCGTTTGTTAACTACTTACTCTCAGTAGCGGCGGCCGACGATCACTTAAATTCAATCTCGTACCAAGACTCATGCAATTGGACAATACTTATTCATTAGTTTTTTTTTTTATTATTTTGTTAGATTTCACGATGTTTCTTCTAATTAAAATGGCATGTTGATAAGAGATAATGATGACGATGGTGATGATGTTGGCATGATGATGGTGTTGGTTGTTGTGATGATGTTGGTCGTTGTTGTTGGCGTTTTGGTAGACGTTGGTGATGATGATGATGTTGATGTTGGCATGATGATGGTGTTGGTTGTTGTTATGATGTTGGTCGTTGTGGTTGGCGTTTTGGTAGACGTTGGTGATGATGATGATGATGTTGAGATCGGTACCTATCATTCAAATACAGAATGTTATTTCTCAAATACAGAATGTTATTTCTCAAATACAGATTGTTATTTCTCAAATACAGAATGTTATTTCTCAAATACAGAATGTTATTTCTCAAATAAAGAATGTTATTTCTCAAATACAGAATGTTATTTCTCAAATACAGAATGTTATTTCTCAAATACAGAATGTTATTTCTCAAAGGGGTTTAACTTATTTTTGAACATAATTTTCCAATTCCAGGGGCGACCCTGGGGGAGGAGGGCTCGCAGGGTCGCGGGACTGATCGAAAGAGTCACCTTGCCCTGGCACAGGCTACTGAAGGAACACGGCTGGGTTTTAGTCAGTAAGAGTCTGACACGCCCTCCCGCTCCACCTAGAGCGGGTGAAGTTAATTGATGAATTCCAAGCTAAAAAAAAGGCCCTTCACTATCCAGCCTGTATGTGTATAAACCGACGTAATATTAAAGTAAGAAAATTATCATGTTGATACTCTTATATGAGTTCATGTCAATGATGTCAACTCCACTGGGTATTATTATAAAATGGTGGAATGTGCGCGCCGCCGCCGCCGGGGGCGAGGGCGCCTAGCAACGCGGATCTAATTGAGTATCTTTGAAAAAAATATATCGGAAAATCATCCTAGAGGTTACTTCGCCAGACTGTTTGTATTCCACAAGATAATGGGACCTAACGAATAAGCCATTAGGACGAAACTACCAATAATTTCCTTAGAGACTACCGAACGTTGTGGCTTAAGTCCTGATTCTTGATTGCTTACTATTCTATGAGTAAGTAATCATACGTTTCTACACTTAATAAAACTACATCAAAACAACATCCTAAATCATGTTGCCTGATTTGATTTCATCCGGACATCAGTTTTCAATGATGCACTTTCCATCAATTTGGTTTATTCATAAAGTGTGTTACTGACAATGTGATTAAATAGCGATTATACATAATGGCTAGTGCCGTAGCTAGGGCGGTGCCAGCGCGCTGCGGTGCTCAGGCACAGGGCACAGAACCTTTGAGGGGTGCAGAAATTACCAGACCAGGACCACAATCACGGTTTCTGATAATATAGTATTATATAGGTCTTTACCTATGAAGTTGTCTTTTTATAAAACGGGTCACTTTGGGCTGTGATAACATCGGATTGACTTGGAATTTTAAGTTCAAATGGGTCGTGGGGCTTTTGGGACCGGGACCGCGGTCCCAGATTCCACCTATATTATTTTTGAGTGTTATTTTGGGACCACAAGAAAAAAGAAGTTAAAGTACAGTTAACGAAACCGCTGATATAATATTTTGATCACCGGTACAAAATAAAAGGTAATATTGTTTTCAACACGCTTGTAAAGTGTTGAAGAACTTTGGCTACATTTTATTAAGGCATTTTATTCTTTTTTCGAAATTAGTTATTCATTTGTTTCTTTGGGTTTCTTTTTTTCTGTAATATCGCTGTTTTTAGAACCATTTTTGTTTCAAGAAAACCCGAGTTTTATTGGAAAATTAGCTCTACCATGAAAACAATGTATCTCAAGCGGTACGCAATATTAATGACGTATACAAACTTATAACTGCTAACGAATTAGTTGTTTATTTTTGTTTCAATCGCTTTTGTTTTAGAAATTTTACTTCACTAAATACCCTTCCTCTCTGGGCGGTTACGGGATAGACGTTATTGACATTGCGTGCCTTTTGAAACGCATTGTTTCCACGTTGGAACTCATTTAATATGAAAAAATACATTTGTTTTTAGATGTTGTCGTTATAGATATGGCAATATTACAGAAAAAATGAAGCCCAAAGAAACAAATGAATTACCTACTTTTGAAACGCATTGTTTCCACGTTGGAACTCATTTAATATGAAAAAATACATTTGTTTTTAGATGTTTTCGTTATAGATATGGCAATATTACAGAAAAAATGAAGCCCAAAGAAACAAATGAATTACCTACTTTTGAAACGCATTGTTTCCACGTTGGAACTCATTTAATATGAAAAAATACATTTGTTTTTAGATGTTGTCGTTATAGATATGGCAATATTACAGAAAAAATTAAGCCCAAAGAAACAAATGAATTACCTACTTTTGGAAAAGGAATTACTAAGTTTATTTGAACTTATAATTCTTAGTCAATCCGAAGTTATCACAGCTCAAAGTGAGCAGTTTTATATAACGGTAATTTCTTAAGTAAAGACCTAATCTTATTACAATTAAATGAAGTAAATAGCATTAACAATATAGAGGACCATCGTCTATCGTCCCAAAAAAATCTTTAAGTAAGTTTACGATTTGCCTTGAATCTCTATTATCTGTACTAATCAGTATTTAGTGTCATTTGTGTAGGTATACAATGGTAAATTTTGACATTTTCTTTTCGAATAAAAGTTTTTTACCTTTTTTACTGTTGGCAGGCATGCGTTTGACCACTATCTCACCTGATGGTAAGCGATGATGTGGTCGAAGATGGAGCACGCTTGCCTAGAAGTCACCTATTCACTCGTGACTTAAAGACTCCCAGGTTGTAGCTATTAGGCAATACAGACTCCGGCAGGGAATTTCACTCCCTAGCTGTACGCGCAAGCCATCTATGACCACTCGGATAGACTGATCCCTCAGGAAATCTGCAATCCAATCACACAATCCAGCGGGTAGACCGAAGGAAGGAAGCTTGCCAGTAAGGCTACCTAATTCATCAACACAATTCATAATTACTCGTACTTCCTTATTCAAAACTCTACCAAGCACTCATAATATTGAGTACACAAAACTCTACCAAGCACTCATAATATTGAGTACACAAAACTCTACCAAGCACTCATAATATTGAGTACACAAAACTCTACCAAGCACTCATAATATTGAGTACACAAAAACGTAGTTTTTGGATGTTTTTTTTTTTGTTGGGTGGGAAATCATCCAGTGACATCTCCCGCTCTGGGTGGAGCGCGAGGGCGTGTCAGACTCTTACTGACTAAAACCCACCCCTGTTCCATCCCTGCCCTGAGTGCCCAGGGGCGTGGTAACTCTGTTTCGAATTTATCCACAACCCCTGGGCAAGCATCGGCCATGACGGGCCCCGTCATGATTGCTGACAACTTTTTTAACATTACTGCTTCGCAGAAGGAGGAGACTGCTTCCCATTTCCTCTCGCTCCGTACCATGGCCTAAACCTGGGCCGGGCGTGAGAGGTCGCCGCCGCCTATCGCATCCACGAGGACACGGCGGTGCTTCGCCCAAGCGGGGCAGACCTCCACCGTACCACCACAATGGTGGCGTGCCCAGCACTGGGTTGCGACAGTCGCTCTCTCCATGTCGACATGAGATCCTGCCGGACCTCTGTCCGCCGAGCCGCGAGATGTCGCGGCAGCGGAGTTTCGCCTCGGCGTTTCGCCTCCTCGCGCCACTCATAGAGGTGCGCGGGGACCTGTGCCTCCAGATCCCACGGATTCATACAAACTAGTGACCGACCGAAACATGTTATTTTGCCGAAACCGAAACCGAAGGTTCGGTTTGATTGTAGTTTCGGCCGAAACCGAAACCGAACCTTTTATAAAAAAAAAGTCCTTTAAAAGTCGAAAAAATGTTAGCCCGTTTTTTTCTAAAATTAATATCTCGCCGACCTATAATTACAGGTTTCTACTTTCAAAGATTCATCACAATGAAATTTCAGCACAGTTACAGAGGTTCTATTTGAAAATTTAACTACCCTATAAAGTGAAAAAAATACATTATTTGTAACACAAAGTTAGCGATATTTTAATGGTGGTATAAAATAAAACAAATTTATTATTAAAATATGATGCTCATATATTATGTTTATTTATTTTCAGTTACTTACATTTTAATTATACTCACAAATATCACAATCAGTTAGCCTCGAATGGCTAATTCAAATATAATTAGATAATCAAAATAATCAAATTGATCACCTTTGGTAATCATTTTAGCGAACATTTTTTTTTTATTATGTAAGGTGCATAACATAGGTTATGATAACAAATCAACAAGTATAATATAGTAACAAATCTATACTTATACTTTTTATTTTTTATAACTAATTATCTAATTAAAAATAAAAACAGTGTTTTTGACATACTTACTGAGATCAACAGCCGTGCCGTGCGCGCACGACGTTAGCCGAGCGCGACCCGAAGGTACGATGTTGTAAGTTTCGGCGCGGCCGAAGGGTTCGGCCGTTTTTGGCCGAAACCGAATCTCGGGCTGAAACTTGATTTTTTGGCCGAAACTGGCCGAAACCGAAACCGAAATTTCGGTCGGACACTAATACAAACATAATCCATTTTATTGTCAGAACCGTGACCCGGTTAAGATAAAATATTTCTTGAGGGTTTGCGTCGACAGAGGTCATCATCTTCCTGCCCTTATCCCATGTTACTTGGGGTCGGCGCAATACGTATTCGCATAAGTTGACAAAATGTATGGGGACCAGCTGATTTCGTTTTCGCGGTTTTACAGGTATAAATCCAGGATTGGTCTACAGTGAAAGTTCTTCAGACCACTTTTCAGGTTTCTGCTGAACAAAAAATAAGGTTGTATTTAAATTGCTTAGGTACATCACTTTTTAACGCGAACCATAATTATAATTAAACTACTTAATTACTTTTCAATGTCGTTTAAATTATTTTTATGTTACAAAGAAGAAAATTATGTTACTTTATTTACTGTTGTTATCGACAAATGTTGTAACCCATTTTTTTTGCCAATAATTGTTTTTTTACCAGTCCATACTATAATATGGTTCTT